>CM053586.1:16225335-16270928 GCA_028646515.1 Pseudochirops corinnae
CAGATGAGATTCAAGACAAAGTCACCCCAAAACATTACAAGACCTCAGCAGCCCCCTTCAGAAACAGAGCAAATAGTTTGTTTTAATCTGCATTCAGAGTCTGCATCTTTTTCGATCATGAGTCTTTTGGAGTTGTCCTATAACCTTACGTTGCTGAGAGGAGCCCAGTCTATTGAAGCTGGTCATCACACATATGTTGTGTCTGTGATTGTGTCCAGATTTCTCCTGGTTCTGCTCTTCTCCCTCAGCATCAGTTTATATAAATCTCTCCAGGTAAATATGAAGTCAGTCTGCTCCTCATTTCTTATAGTACAATAGTATTCCATTACATTCATATACCACAACTTGTTCAGCCATTCTCCAATTGATGGGCATCCTCTTGATTTCCAATTTTTTGCCATCACAAAGAGAGCTGCTATAAATATTTTTGTACATACAGGTCCTCTTCCCACTTCTCTGATCTCTTTGGGATATAACCCTATGCACTTATTTATAGCCCTTTGGGCATAGTTCCAGATTTCTCTCCAGAATGATTGGATCAGTTCACGACTCCACCAACAATGCATTAACATTCCAATTTTTCCACATCCTCTCCAGCATTTATCATTTTCCTGTTTTGTCATCTTAGCCAATCTGACTGGTGAGATGTGGTACCTCAGAGTTGTTTTGATTTGCATTTCTCTAATCAATAGTGATTTAGAACATTTTTTTGTATGCATATAGATATCTTTAATTTCATCTTCTGAGAACTGCCTGTTCATATCCTTTAACTATTTATCATCTGGGGAGTGGTTTGTATTCTTATAGATTCGACTCAATTCTTTGCATATTTTAGAAATGAGGCCTTTATCAGAGACACTGGTGGTAAAAGTTTTTTCCCAATTTTCCACTTCCCTTTTAATCTTGGTAACACTGGCTTTATTTATACAGAAGCTTTTCAATTTAATGTACTCAAAGTTATCCATTTTGCATTTTATACTGCTCTCTAATTCTTGGTTTGTCATGAAGTCTTCCCCTCTCCATAGATCTGACAGGTAAACTATCCTTTGCTCTCCCAGACTGCTTACAGTATCAGCCTTTATACCTAGATCATGCAGCAGTTCGTTCTTTAAGGGAGCAAAGTAGATACAGAGATTTCAAATGGCTAAGTAAATTCTGGGGCACGAACATAAAGGAATATTATTGTGCCAAAAGAAATTACAGAAATGATGAAGGTAGGGAAGAATGGACTTCTGTGGACTAATTTCAAGTGAGGTAAATAGAACAAGAAAAACAAAATGCACAATGACCACAATAATCTATTTGTACAGAACAGCGGTCAAACGATCAAAACCCAAAGTTGCAAAATTCTCAAGTACAAGTTTGGCCTTGGAGGAGAAAGCACGCTCCCTCCCCTCCCTCAGCCCCTCTGAAGGGGGCGCTGAGGTCTTGTAATGTTTTGGGGTGACTTTGTCTTGAATCTCATCTGTTTGGGCACCTGGGTATGTGATATCAGCCCGTGGAAAGGTCACCTTTTCCCCCAGCTGTAAGTCATTAATTCTGTCCCTTCCCCAGCCCCCAGCCTGTAAGTATCTTCCCTGAAAATGTTAACTATAACACGCCACACCTATGAATTCTTAAAACGATTCCTTTGAGAAAGGATTACCCCTTTTGTTCTAGTGGCCAGCTGTAAGATAACTCCTAACAAAAGAACTTCACCTTATCAAAGGGGGACCTTTCAGGGCAGACTGGCTGGGTGCTCCTCCCAAACTCCACCTCTGTATGACTTTTGTTACTATATAATCAGTACCTCCAATACCCACACTTCGAAGGAGGATTCCCCTTAGTTTTCTCCTGCCTGCTGGCAGGAGGATTCCCCTTGATTCCCTCCTGTCTGCTTGACAAGTGTAATAAAGTCTCTTAAAACTGCCAAGACTGCTCATGCCTGGTAATTCTTTCAGACAGGTAAGAACCCTCAAAGGATTCCATAGAAACCACCCTTTCTAACGCTCATCACCTCCTTTGCAGAAGTCACTTCCAAAAGGTGTGGAATATTGCTTAGGTCAGATCATTTTGATATTTTTATTAGCTTTGGTGTTTTTTTTCTCTTCCTCTTTTTTAAAAAGGGGGAAAGGCTATAGGGAGAAATTTAGGTGATGTAAAAATCAAAACTATCAATAAAAATCTGTTTTTTAAAAATTAGTAATAAAGAGGGGGCATTATACTTTAAAAGGCTGAGAATCACTGATCTAGTTGAACCCTCCCTGCCCGTTGTAAAGATGCAGAAACTGAAACCCAGAGAAGTAATCAACTTGCTATTAATTCTCACTTTACAGAAGAAGAAAGTGAGGCTGAGACATTTAAGTGACTTATCCAGGGTTACACAGCTACTAAGTGTCTGAAGCAGGATTTAAACTCAGGTCTTTTTAAGGTAGCTAGGTAATTAGAGTCGGGAAGACTCATCTTCCTAAGTTCAAATCTGGCCTCAGACACTTCCTAGCTGTGTGACCCTGGGCAAGTCACTTAACTCTATTTGCTTCGGTTTCCTCAACTGTAAAATGAGCCAGAGAAGGAAATGGCAAGCCACTGTAGTATCTTTGCCCAGAAAACCCCAAATGGGGACACCACTGAAATGACTCCAAATCCAGCAGCACTCTATGGTCACTTAAGCCTCCTTGGACCATGTAATAACAAGATTGAACTCAATGACTACTAATGGCCTCTTCTAGTTCTAAAACTATGATGCTAGGAAGGGTTGAGTGAGAGACGTGAAAACTTTTCAGACTATATACTAAAACCTAGTAAGGTTTCTTGTGGGAACAAGCCTGAGTCCCCGTTACTGGAAATCACATGATTTACAAGGACTCAGTGGTGGGGAGCCATCCCCTCCTTCACTGCCACCTCAGCATTAAGTTCGACAAATAAGGACACGTACGCTTGGATTGGCTGTACCCTGTTTCCTTGTTCTTAGTCTTTGGAGAGGATTTTTGAGCCTTCATCATAAGCCTACCTCCCAGCCTATCAGAATGAGGAATAGCGGTGGGAGGGGGTTTGTTTGCATTAGGGTATCTAACCTCACTTTGCCTTCTGTAATGTGCCTCCTTCCACTAGTCCGTCCTAGTGGAGGTGACTTCCTTTTCTCACAAGAACTGAATAAATGCTTCCTGTTTTTACCTTGAGACGCCTCTGATTTTTATGAAATTTGGGTAGGGGATTTTTGGAGTCCTCATATCCCACACAGGGTGAAATTGAGTTACTTAAATTCTGAGAGCTGTCTCAGTTTCCTCATCCATAAAATATGGGATTGGACTGGATAACTTCTAACATCCTTTCAACATTAAGTCTATGACTTTCTGGGTGGGGGCAGGGTGGGAGGGGGAAGGTAGGGAGCTATTTTTTTCCCAAGGCAACTTCTTACACTTGAGGACCACTGTATTTGTCACCAAGTGTTTCCTTTACAATGAATTTAGGTCTGCTCTTTGACACCCAGTCATCAATCAACAAGCATTTATTAAGTGCCTATTATTTGCCTCACAAAGCAGATAGATCAAATTCCTCCCCATGAGCCTGTCATAGCCTTCAAATACTTGAAGCTGGTTATCCTACCCTTCTCCCAGCTGAACATTCCTATTTTCTTTAGCAGATCCTTGAATGACCCAGTATCCCATTCTCTTACTATCCCTTGGACTCCAGCTAATCAAAGTCAGTTCAGAAAATGTGGTGCCCGGAACTGAACACTAAACTCCACATGGGTTCTAACCAATATTCCCCCTTCCTTTCACTTCACCATTTTGTTCTGGGCTGGCCTCAGGGCATAGCTACTTCCACCCCAAGCAAAGCCCATAATTAAGAGAACCACACTGAGAAGAAGGAAACTAAGCAACACTTGTCTCTGGGAGACAAAGTACTCCCAATTTCCAGTTAAATCAAATGTTCTGATATGGAGTGCATTTTATCTGATATCAGGTTGATAAGGAGGGTGAAAAGGAAGGGGTGTGACTTAGGCCCAGAGGGTTGGGGGAAATGAAGAGGAAAGGGACAGAAGGAGTGATAGTATTTTATAAACTCTGTTAGACACAAGGAAGAACTTGGAAGTGGGGGGGAGGGGTGTAGGGATGAAGGTTTCAATTTCTTTATATTTTTTCTTGATCCCCTGGTTCTACACAAGTTCACTGATGCCATTGTCATAACACCAACCTCATAATAAAATCCACAAATATCAAGTTAAGGGTCAAGGTTCAAAGTGAGGACTCAAAGAAACCATTACCTGGTCAGAAGTCCATTTCTGAGATTCCCAATCCAGACACTAACTTCCAAGTCTTTCACATACTCCTCATTAAAAAACAAAAATAATCACCTAAATATGAGATTAGTAGTAATCCTCCCTGATGGTGCAGGAATATGAGGGAGGACCTAATTACTTGGCTATAGAGTAGAACATGCTTTGTTTTCCTACCTAACTACTGAACTTGGCTGAGATAAAGATTTGGAAAGATAGAGAATTTTGTTGAATATTCGAATCTGAGTATGGGATAAGAAGACCATCCTTACTTAAGTCAATGAAATTAGTATACTTACCTGGGTTTACATAGCCCCTGATCTAAAAAACTAGAGTGCTGGCTTCCTGAGACTACTGGCAATGCCACCTCAGGGACAAATGGAAAGGTGGTCTCAGGGACCCAGATGTCACTATCCTTGTGACTTAATCATTGATGCTCACACCTTTGGGTGTTTGATATGCCCTAACACCTCCAAACAACTTTCCGTACAATTCATTGCACAAAACTCTCTCTAGGCATACATATGCAACACTGAGGAAGTCAAGGAAAGCCACTCGGTCTACCAGACTCTCCAGGCTTGAACTGCTTTGTCACTTGGGTACTTCCACTACCTCTTTCCCTGTAATCACATTCATTGTTTACAGTCTAGAAATATCAGCCCAGAAGCTAGGGCTAGATTTGCTTTTGTGACCTGTCAGCAGACAGCATCAGAGTGAGAGGTGGCTGGTACCATCCTCAGGGCAACACAATTATTATTGGCAAGAGTCACTAGTTTCCTAACCCACAGATTAATTACTCTGCCATAATTGAGGTAATGATGAGGCAGAGGCTCTCCTTGAATCTTTCAAGTACAGGCTTGAAAACCCTTTGAACTCTGATTGAATCTTTCCACTTGATGCCTGAGGCCATAAGCCTTTCATCACAGCTAGGCCCAAATCTCTTACTCTTACTAGCCTAGCCCTCCATTGTTCATCTACTTCCCACCCTGGAGCCTATCAAAATATCTATACCCAAATCAACTGTTACACACTTATACTGGCCTAGTCCACCATTGTCTGTTGTCTCCAGGTAACTTCCAGCAACTTTATTCATTTACTGGAGTCTGACCTCATTGACTCCTCCTGAAGACCCTCTCCAAACTCATTACTGGAGTCTGACCTCATTGTCTCCTCCTGAAGACCTTCCCCAAACTCCTCCCCTAGACCACCCTTAGATTCTTCCCACAACCTTTCTGTGTATAAGACCCCATCTTACCTCCATGTGGTGTCAGAGTGCCATAGAATTTTCCAATACAAGCCTTACAGATACTGAGGCTCCTTAAGAGTCTACCCAATATGGTGAACTTTTAATAAACTTTGCTTTTCTTTGGCTGAGAGAAGACTTGAGTCGAATTCATTCAGCAGGACCGGGCTTGTTGGTATTTTGGGGTCTTAAGCGCCCCATAATCCTTAACCTCTACATTTTACGATAACCTCATCAGTGACATTTAGGAGGCTTGTCAAATGAAAAGCCTTCATGAGGTCAACCTAGAAGTCACAGAATTAGGTCTGCCCATTAGAGCTCACATTTATGCGTGTAGTATTTGTTGAAACCCACCCATACACCCCCATTCACAGACTGGGTCCTCAGCGATGGCTGCTCTGTGAGTCTAGACCTACTAGAACATAGAATTTGGAGACACAAAGACCTGAGTTTGAATATTGCCTTAGACACTTCCCATGGCGCTACCATTATTACTCTAATTAAACCTCCCCCTGGCGCCTCTAATAGTCATCCAAAGGACATGATTAGTTCAAAGCAGATGTAGTAATGAAATGGAATAAGAAGAAAATGTATTTCCCCCGTAAGCTTAAGGGAACACAGTGGGAAAGTAGAGCCATGTAGGAAACCCTCATAGAAAGGCAACACATAGAGAGAATGGGCAGCCAGGGTCAGTATTGCCAATCGTGCTCCTTTTCCTGCTCTTTTCTATGATGCTGCTCTGCTGCCATTCACTGGAGTCAGAACCATGGCCAGAGACTATCAGTCACAGACCCTCTGGGCACAGGGTGATGCAGCAGCTCTTGCTTCTAGCTTCTCTCAAGTCCTTGCACATCACTTCTTTATGAGCACGACTGGGCTCTGCTTGGCTCTTTAGGTCCAAAGGCTCAAAGCTGTGGTTGTTGGTTTGTTTTTTAACAGCTCTTTTAGGAAAGCAATCCTCTCCACTAAGAGCCTTTCTGGTGATAACGGGGAAAACCTCTGTTGCTGCTCTTCTTTATCTAAGGATATCTTGTTCCCTTTTGAATCTCAGACGCTCATCTCTAGGAGGAGACGGTCTCAAGCCAGCTCAGGCACCCAGCTCTTTACAAGAAAGAGCAGAAACCCTGTGGCTAATTTGCTAGTACCCCCAGGCTCATGCCTGTCTTTATTTTTGACCCGGCTGCTGACTGGGAGTTTGGCTCTCTGTCAGACACTTCACTCTCCAGCTTATGATGAACATTGCCTAAAGCTTCCTTATTTCCATCTCTGAAGCTTAGACATTGGTCATCCTTCATGTATGAACTATCGGCCCTGTAACTACTAGTCATTTCCAGTGTTCAGGGTTCCGTGGTTTTCCAACTCCAAACCTCATCCATTCTCCAGTGTAAAGGGGATGGGAAAAGGCATAGAAAAATAGAAGTAAAGCCAGGGAGCAAAGTTTCTTCTACCTGCCTAACCATCAGCTGGTCTCTTAAGGCTTTGAGTTTCCCCTTGAACACACAATTGCTATATCAACAAAATCTTCTCATCTCAAATTGGATTTTTCTGGGCCCCAGGGGTACCTATAATATGAATAAACATTTTGTTGTAAAATTGTAAGCAGCAGTGGAGTGCAAAGGACAAATCCTAGCTCTGCTATGTAGTAGCTGTTGGACCGTGGATAAGCCATTTCTCTTTTGTGAACCTGTTTCCTTATCTAAAAAATGGGGATTCAATAAATCTTTAATCATCACTGACACTTATGTAGTGTTCACTATGTGCAGAGATTGCACTAAGTGCTTTACAATGATCACCTATATGTTATCCTCACAACAATTCTGGGAGGTATATGCTATTATTATCCCCATTTTACAAATGAGGAAGCTGAGGCAAACAGGTTAAATGACTTTTCCAGGGTCACACAACTAGTAAGGCTACCAGCAGAGTTGAACTCAGGCCTTTCTAACTCCAGGTCCTATGATACCTAAGAAGCACAATGACAGGTGGCTTGGGGTAAAGAGCACTCCATCAGAAGTTAGAGGACTTCCGTTCAAACTCTAAATAAAGACACTTACTTCCTGGGTGATGTCAGGCAAGTCACTTGACTTCTCAATTTCCTCATCTATAAAATGATGGAGTTGTGCTAAATGATTTCTGAATTACCTTCCAGCTTCAAAGTTTGGTCCTGTCAACTTACCATATGCCAGGAATTGTATTTGTTACTGGGAATTCCAAGACAAAAATTAAATATTCCTTGCCATAAGGAGTTCACATTATTTTTAAACATTATCTTATTTTTATTAAAAAGGTTCTGTTTTTATATCACATTCATTTCCAAACGTATATAGTTAAAAAGAAAGACGAAAGCAGGTCAGTAAAACTAATCAACATATCACCTGCATCCTTCAGCTTATGGAAAAATAGCATTTGATTTTTTCTTCTTTCAACTTACATAATTATTTGTAAACTTTTAAAATCTTATTATCATTGATACCTTTTGTTTTTCCATCACCTTCATTTCTGAATACAGCCCTCCCCCTTCTCTGCTTCACAAACCACTGGAGGGGGAGGGGGCGGGAGAGGGGGGGAGAGAGAGAGAGAGAGAGAGAGAGAGAGAGAGGGAAAGGGAGAGGGAGAGGGAGAGGGAGGAGGAAGGGAGGGAGGGAGAGGGGGAGGGGAAAGGGGAGAAGGAGGAGGAGGGGGAGGGGAGAGGAGGGCAAGTGGGAAAGGGGGAGAGAGAGAGAGAGAGAGAAGAAAGAAAACCAACTTATGGACCTTGCATGAAATATTCCACATCCCTAATCCCCCATCTTCACAAAGATGGGAGATGTGAGCCTGTTCTCAGTTCCTCTCCCAGACCAAGCTTGTTCATCATCACATAGCATTCAACTTAGTTTTGTTGTTCTTTTTGTTGTTATAGTCCTTGTGTATTTGTGTTTTCTTGTTCTGACTTTCTTCCCACATTTCTCTGGATTTATCATGTTCATCATTTCTTATAGAACAGTAGTCTTCCATTCCATTCATGCATCACCTTTGCTTAGCCAACCAATTGTCCCAGTTGCTGGGTGATACTGTTTCTGTTTCTCAGTTATTACCAAAAGTACTGTTACAAATATTTTGGTGTATGTGGAACCTTTCTTTCTATCTTTGACTTCTTTGGGATAGACACCTACCAGTAGGATTTCTGGGTCAAAAGGTAGGGATATTTTAGTCACTTTCCTGACACAATTCCAAATTGCTTTCCAAAATGGTCATATCAGTTAATAACTCCACCAATAATGTATTAAAGTGCTTGTCTTTGGGAAGTCCTTCCATCATGAACTATTTCCATTTGTTTTGATCTGTGCCAATTTTCTGGGTATGAAATAAAACTTCAATGCTGTTCTGATTTGCATTTCTGTTATCATTGGTGTTTTGGAACAGTCTTTCATTTGGTTGTTAATAGTCAACATTTCTTCTGAATTTTGTTTATTCCTCTGATGACTTATCCTTTGGGGAATAAGAAGATTGTATTCTGCTGGGTAGATACAACATGTGTACAAATCAACATGATACAAAAGAGAGCCTAAAAGGAGAAATCTAGAGAACTGCTCCAAGAAAAGCACTTTTAGCTAACAGGGTTCATAGAATAATCAAGATGTCTAGAGCAAGAAAAAGAAATTAAGTGACTGGGAGAAAAAATTGGGTATGGAGGATCCATATTATTTCTCCTTCTAACGGGTTGAAGCTTAAGGTCTTTTGGAGCACCAGATAAGAACAAAGCATCTTGAAGCCATTCCCATTCATCTACACACCCTTCCATACCCCCCATCCTGTTCTCTCACCTTCTTATTTCTTTATAAATGTATGCATTTTATACCCTTTTAAATGTATGTGTTGTACTCTCTTTAACCCAGATCTGATGTCAGTAGGGTTCCAATACAACCAGTCCTCCTTCCACATCTGATTCCTCTGTATCAGTTCTTCCTCTCCAGCCTCATTTGTATGAGATAATTATTCTGTTTACTTTTTCCTACACCATTTTGCTTTTTAGATTCACGTCATACTCAGCCCTGCCTCAATCCTTCTTTAAAACTACCCAATTACTAATGACAATCTTATGCATACAGTTTACATTTCCATGTATAAAAAGTAAACAATTTATCCTTATTAAGTCCCTTGTAATTGGTCTTTGATGTTTACCTTATATTTCTCCTGGATCTTGTACATCAAATTTTCTATTAAGCTCTGATCATTTTGTGATAAAATCCTGAAAGTCTGTCAATTCAGTGATATCCATTATCCATTTTTTTGTTGTTGTTCAAGATTATACTTAACTTTGCTGGGTATGATATTTTGGGCCACAACCCCCAGTTCTTTTGCTCTTTGGTGTATAGTATTCCAAGACCTGCAGTCTTTTAGTGTAGTCACTTCTAGGTCTTGTGGAATTCTAGTTGTGGCTCCACAGTATTTGGATCGCTTTTTTTCTTTTTGCTCATAATATTTTCTCCTTAACCTGGGGTTTGAGGAGTTTGCTTATGGTATTTCTGGAAGTTTTAATCCTGGAATCTCTTTCAGGTGGTTATTGATGGGGGGTTTTTTCTGTTTCTATTTTCCTATCTTGTTCTAAAACTTCAGGGCAATTTTTAAAAATCATTTTTTGTATTATTGTATCAAGATTCTTTTTTTAATCATGGTTTTCAGGTAGTCTGATTATTCTTATGTTTTTTTCTTCCAGATCAGTCATTTTTCTTATGAAATGTTTCATATTCTTTTCCATTTTTTCATTTTTCATTTTGTTTTCTTATTTCTTGATCTCTCATATAGTTGTTTGCTTCCCCTTGCCCAATTCTAGTTTTCAAAGAATTATTTTCTTCCTTAAGATTCTGGGTCTCCTTTTCTAGTTGTTAACTTTCTTTTCATAATTCCCCCCCCTCACACACACACACACACACACACACACACTAGCTGTGGGGTGAGAATTCCTATGGCTGAGGTTGAGACTACCTCCCAACCTAGTTGCCACCAGGGTTCATTGTTTGTGGTTTCATTGGAAATAGCCTGGAGGTGTTTACACTTTACTCAGGCCAAACATCCAGCCTAAGGTTTTTCTTCCCATCTTCTCCAGTTCTCCCAGAAAGACCACTGTTCTGCCCCAACTCTTGTTTATTTTTGCCCTCTATGTGCACCCTAAGGTGCTGTTTTGTCTTGTTTGTGGAGGAAATCTGGAGAGATTGGAATATTTTGACCTGCTCTGCCATCTTCCCAGAATCCTCTCCATCTTTTGTTCTCAAAGAAGACCAATGACATCAGGAAGATGTTGTGTTGACTTGCAAGTGAATTGGATTTAAATGTGGTAGGACTGTGCAAAGTCACCAGTCTCACTGTCTCCTCTGGAACCATCTGGGTCCAGTGACAAGAGATAGTTCAAGATGATTGGAGATGGCCCCAGATGCAGTGGGAGATCTTGGCTTTTTAAAGCTAAGGTCTTTCTCAGGTCTCATTTTATCTGAGGGCATCTGTGGGTGTTCTGCCAAAAAAGAGTATAAATCTTGATCACTGAAACTTCACAAGTTATCTTGGGGGTTTATGGACTAGATTTTTTTATTTTTTTCTTCCCTACTTCTCTATTTTATAAGTTTTAAAAGCCATGCCTTAAAGCCACATCACTCTGGCTTTCACTGATTAGCCAATAATAGATTCTGGCCAAGCCTCATTTGGTCATTGTTTGGATTTTGCTGGCTCAGAGCAAGTATAAATAGCAATTGCTTCTGTTTTGTCCAGAAACCAAGGGTCTTCCTCTTCATCTCCCGAATTGATTTTTTTTTTTGACTAGGTAAAAGAGGTCTTTTTTTTTGCCTCATTTCTTACTATTTCATAACCACTGAATGGGTATTGCCTCAGACAAACTGAGACCTGCAAAAGATCTTAACTTAAAAAGGCCGAAGTCTCTCACTGTGTCAGGGTCCATCTGTAGTCATCCTGATCTATATCTCACCACTGAACCCAGATGGCTCCAGAGGAGAGAGCAAGGCTGATGACTCTGCACAACTGCCTACAAGTTACAGATAGAGTCTATCTAATACCATCTCCCCACCACCCTGTGAGATGGGTGCTATCATTAGCCTCATTTTACAGATGTAATCCTGAGCCAGACCATGAATACCTCCTTCCCTTTTCTATTTCCCATGAACTGTGGATACATCTAGTCAGGATTTCTCTGGTCACACCAAAAGATGTCTTAGCATAACTGGGAAGAGGTTTAAGCAATGGCTGATTCAAATGAGTGGTGAGGAAGGAGGCTGGAGGCTGGAAGAAGCCCTTCACAGCCTGGCCCCTTCTTACGTTTCCAGTCTCCAGCCTGCTCCCCCAACACGTGCTCTGCAATCCAGCAACACTCCCTTTTTTGCTGACCCTCTCACACTACATTCCATCTTCTGACTCCAGACACTTTCACTGGATGCGCTCCATGCCTAAAACATGCTCCCTCCCTGTCTCCACTTCCAGGTTTTCCTGGCCCTCTTCAAGTCTTAGCTCAAAACCTACCCTCAGATAGAGACTTCACCCCTCTCCTTAGGTTCCCTCAACCCTGGTGCTTCCTCCCTGAGATTCCCTGTATAGATCTTACCTTCACCTCATGCTTCCACACTGTCTTGCCCATTAGAATAAGAGCTTCTTGTGGGAAGGGATTATTTTTGCCTTTCTTTGACTATCCCCGGTAAGTATTTAACAAATGGTTGTTGATTTGACAACTTGAAGGTGGGCTTTTTCCCACTGAGGCAATTTCTCATAGGATAGAAGAGTAGAGTAGGCATATCCCTCAACTTCCATGGGCCTCTGTTTCCTGGCCTGTAAAATAAAGAGATTGGAATAGATGGCCTTTGTGGTCCTATAATTCTGAGTTAAGCCTGTGACCTTAGGCTTGGAACTTAATTCCTGTTTCAAGATTGTGTAGGACAAAGTTTGGTCTCTCTCATTTGCTAAAGTATATAAAGCCTTGGGCCTCGGTGCTATAAGGAATCAAATAGGGAAAATAAATAAATAAGAAGAACTGACTCTAAGCTGTGATTAGTGAAACTTGCTGTTTGAGGTAAAAGGCATTTGGGATCATAACAAAATTTTGTTTGGAGTTTGAATTTGGGTATAGTTGTCTGCATAAATCAGTGCCTGCCTTAAATGCCACAAGGTTAAATACTGGTGGAAGTCTACATCTGGTAAAGGCCGAAGGGGCAATCTTAGCGTGGTCTAGGATGGAACCCCTTCTAGCTGTGTACCCATGAAATTCCTTTGAAAAGGAATGTTTTCCCACCTATTCCTCAGTCTAGCTGTGAGGTGGCACCAATACTGCATGGATGGAAATTTGTGACTTTACCCGAATTTACACAGAACCAAGGATATTTTATCCTGTCATATTTGGAATGTCATATGTCCCTGCTTATCCCTTCTATAGCAAGTTTCAATGATCAAAGCAAGTAGTCAGTAAAAGATATGAGCTATCTTGTTTTGTGGTTAATAAATGTAAAGGAAAGCTGAATCAACTGAATAATGGGTTTGAGAGATTTTGGAGGGTAAATAGTGGTTTGTTTGAGGGATTTGGAAAGACAGATAAGAGGATTTAGAGACAAATGAGGATTTATCCAAGCCCCTCCTGTCTCTAGGTAGTTGACATTCATTTTAAAAGGGTTTAAGTATGTTGAGAGTATGTGAGGAAGTATTTTTAGAAAGCAGAAAGATTTGTAACTTGATTCTAAAATTTTGAGGAAAGCAACAGGATCAGATTGATTCTTCTAAAACTATGTAGGTATAAGATTGGCTTTTAAAGATTTCTTTATCATGGAAACTCAAAACTTGAGTATGTTTGGCAATAAGATTAAAAGTTTGGATTTTTGATGCAATGTTGTAACTATTTGTGAAACTTTATTGTAATGTAAGCCTAGCCTTGCATGGCTAGAAAACTGAACCATTTCTACGTGCCTTTGGTATTCACTCTTACTGTTAGAAAAGATGTTTGAAAGCTCTTATGTGACAATTTCTGAAGATTTACAAAGTTTTCAATTGAGTATTGCTAAACTGATGTAATAAGTTGTGGAAACAGAACAATTCTTGCTGTTCCAATCTGACTTTGTATTTATTCCATGAACTAAGCAAAAGTTAACATCTGTAACTGAGTGTGTATGTAAAAGATTCAATTTCTGAAGTATCTCTTTCTTCCAATTGGAGGATAGACAAGCTTTGTGAAACAAGGATATATGTCTGCTATTCAGTTGTGAGGTTTAAGTCAGAAACCTCTTTTGTTTAAGGTCTACAGTTATGGTAGTGAAGAATATCTTATGAGGGACAGTTAAATAGTCTGAATAATGGATTATATTAGCCTATGCTCACTCTGCTTCTGGTCATTTTTCTCCTACTTGCTTTTGGCCCTTGTTTGTTTAATCTTTCTGCTAGATTTGTGTCTTCTAGGCTGAATGCATTCCATGATGGCTCAGGGTGAGCCACTGCCCGAAGTGCTACCCAACACCCCCTTGGGTCTGGCATCTGCCAAGTTCTGGACATTGGCCATAGCACCCCCCCCTCCCATCCTCTTGACTGAGGAAGGGACAGCTCTATGTCCATTGTCAGCATGAAGCAACCTGAGAAGCTAAGACCTTCATCCCTGCTCCCCAAATGAATTTGTGTCTTGTCTGTCAAGAGGGAATGAGGAGGTGCTGAGGCGCCTTTGTAATATTTTTTGGGTGACTTTGTCTGTAAAATCTCACTTATTTTCGGGTACCTATGTATGTAATATCAGTTTGTCAGCCTGTGCAAATAAGTTGTAAAAGTTATATTTCTCCCCAGTCATAAAGAATTAACTCTGTCTCTTCCCTGCTCCCCGGCCTAAAAGTATTTTCCCTGAAACCATTGATTCTATGGTTAATCCTTTTTAAAGCATCCCTTAGGTAGAGAAATGTTTGCTTCCTTTGTTTTAGTGGCCAGCCTCGAACTATCAGTAATAGCAGATTCATTAGTTTGTGAGGTTTAGCGATTAACCTCTTTTGCTTTGTGTAAGACTCATCCTGAAATCCCTCCCAAACTCTACCCCCACTCACCTGGCTAGCATAAATTAGTCCTTCTGCCCTGGTCTGACGGCCCTCCAGCCCTGGACATTTTTCAGGGGTTGGACTGCCCACTTCTCACGAGATTCTAACAAAGAAACCTTTACCTACTTTTACTCTGAGACGTCCCTGAGTAATTGTTCTAGGGACCTCTGAATCCCACACAAGATGAAATCCTTCTCAGCTAATCTCACATAAGTCATTTAGGACAAAGGGAAGAGACATAAGCTCATTTTGAGTGGTCACTGCTTTCCCTTCCCTATCTGTCAGCAAGGCAGAACTAATTAGGTATTTCCTAGAAATCAGAAACTTCTGTAGAATTCAATATGCAATATGGGTCTACTAGATGGAAGGACAAGAGAGTCAGAACAAGATGTAGGCTTTTTGAGTCTATTCATAGGCTAGAATACAGTGCTTTCCTCCACAGGAGTGAAAATATCATTGTCACCATTTTACAGACGAAGAAATCAGAGAAGGGGGCAGCTAGGTGGCTCAGTGAATAGAGCACTGGCCCTGAAGCCGGCCCTGGAGTCAAGAGGACCTGAGTTCAAATCCGGCTTGAGACACTTGACACACTTACTAGCTGTGTGACTTTAGGCAAGTCACTTAGCCCCAATTGCCCTCCAAAAAGCAAGAAAAAAAACCCCACCAAATTAACCAATGGTTTACTATTAAAAATAGAAAAAGAAAAAGAAAAAAAAGAAATCAGAGAAGATAAGTGATTTGTTAGATCACACTCCTAGAAAGCAATGAATGCACAAACTCAGATCCAGCCCTTTCCCTGATAAATCAAGTTACCTATGATTATTTATCATGTCCCCAGCCCTGAGTTATGAAGCTATAACATGGATGGAGCAGAATGGCATAGTGTGGGTGCATTGGGTCCATTATCAGGGGGTTGATGGATTAAAACCATCTTCTGCTCATAAAAAACTTTTCAGGGGGCTTACTCATGGGAAGAGTGTTGGTGTGATTTGGTCAGATGAGACTCTGGGTAGCCAATAAGGAGCCCCCCAGCTTTGAAAACCCAGATCTTGGCACTTCTCTCTCTGGTAACTATCAAGCAGTGAGAATTTTGGTGGTTTCAACCCTTCCAGCCTCACACCTGCCTCAAATCAGAAATATAGGATGACATAAAGATTGATGAGAAGTGTGTGGAAGAAGATGAAGAAACCTTTCAATCTGATGATTTTGCTGGATATGACCATCAGTTCTTTATAGCTGGTTTCTGAAGAAGCATGCACCTCTGTAGCAGAAAATCTCACACCAGCCAGCTGCCTGCCTACATTCACTGCACCAACAGCTGCTTCAATGCCCTGGGGGCCCCATATGAGGAGGTGGTAAGACACTAGCAGCATCCTTCTGGTAAACATCATCTGATTGTGTTTGTAGGCCCTTCTGGTGGTGGAATAAATGAATTGAGAAGGCGACTGATTGAAACCAATCCAAATCATTTTCAAAGCTCAGTGCCACATACCACTCTCTCTAAAAAGAGCTATGAAAAGGATGGTTGAGAGCATCACTATGTATCCAAGGAAACATTTGAAAGTCTGGTGCATGGTCAGAGAATGTTGGAGTATGGTGAATACAAAAGAAGCCCATATGGTAGCAGTGTGTATGCTGTCTGAAAGGTCCTTGATGAAGGAAAAGTCTATGTAATGGACTTAGAACCACAGAGTATGCAGGTGACCCAAACACATGAACTGAGTTCTTATGTCATATTTATAAAACCATCCACCCTGAATTGTATGAAGCAGTCCTGGAAAAATGCCAGGATTATTACAGACCATTGTGTCAACATTAAATTCAAGGATGAAGACCTACAGGAGAAGGAGGAGCTAGCTTAAAAAGTGGACACTCAGTTTGACCAGTTTTTTGATTGTGAGTGACAGTCTGCAAGAGGCAAGTGCATAGTTGCTGTCCACCGTGCAGCAGGCCCAGGATGAGCTGCAGCATGCCCCTGCAGCTTGGGTTTGTTCTGACACAGAACCTTACTGAGGAAGCCTCCCCACTTAGCCCACCCGGGACTTCATCCTAACCTCAGATTTTAAGGAAGCATTTTTGCTAAGAGGATCTGGAACATTGAGAAAGAGCTAGTGCAAAAAATAGCATTTGGTTTATAACTTGTATAACCTTGTACCTGCGCTGCACCACTATAGCTTCTTCATTTCATTCTTTAAAGTATATATACCTGTTTTAATTTAAAAAAAAAAAACATTTCCATATGACACAGTAGAAAGACTATGGGGTTTAAATGCCACCTCTGATACTACCTGAGTTGGGCAGCCTTGGTTCCTTCATCTGTAAAATGTGGGCATTGGTCTAGACTGCTTCTAAGTTCAACAAATGGAGAAGTTTTGAATACTGTGGATAAGTTCACTTTCCTTGGCCATGAACATTCCGGGGATGTACATGTAGATGAGGAGAGTGATGCACAAATTATCAGAGCTGCTCAGTGTTTGGGAGTGAAGGAAAGTGTGGGAGCAGAGGTATTTGGTTGCCTACCAAACTGAAGGTCTACAGAGCCATTGTATATGCTTGTGAAACCTGGACCATCTCCCAGCATCATGCCAGGAAATGGAATTGTCTTAGGAAGATTCTGAAGATCACCTGGCAGGATAAAGTACCGGGAACTGAAGTCCTTTCTCAGGTTAAACTGCCAGGCATTCAAATTCTACTCCAGAGAGCACAGCTTCAATGGGCCGGCCACACTGTTTGAATGCCAAACATATGTTTGCCTAAAAGACTATTTTATGGAGAACTCACACAAGGAAGGCACTCACTCATATGGTGGCTAAAAGAAGCAAGACAAGAATACTCTGAAGATGTCTTTAAAGAACTTTGGAATTCATTGTACGACATGGGAAATACTGACAAAGGACCACCCAGCATGGTTTGCCTACATCAAAGAAGGTGCTGTACTCTATGAGTAAAGCAGAATTGGAGTAGCTCAAAAAAAACATGGGATGTACAAATTTAGAGACAGCTCAGCCCAAAAGTTCATATGAACTATTTGTGCCAGACCTGTGGTAAAGCATTCCAAGCTCACATTAGTCTGATCAGCCACCATGGAATACACTGTAACTTGACTCCAACATGGTGATGTCATTTTGGTCCTCTTTGAGAACAACTGACAATAACCACCAATCAGAGTACTTATTTTTCCTCAATCTCTCCAGCACTTGCCATTTCTGATAGGTGTGAGGTGGTACCTCAGAGTTGTTTTAATTTACATTTCTCTAATCAATGTTGATTTAGAGCATTTTTTCATATGATGATAGATAGCTTTGATGTCTTCTGAAAACTGCCTGTTCATATCCTTTGACCATTTATCATTAGTGAATGGATCTTATTTTTAAAATTTGACTCAGTCCTCTACATATTTGAGAAATAAGGCCTTTATCAGAGAAACTTCCTGTAAATTTTTTTATATTAGTTCATTGTCTAATACTTTTTAGCAAAATGTAGTTTAGCTGATTATCTTTTAATTGGGTCTATTTTTGCTTTTGCTTTGTCTGTGATCACGATTGCTACCCTTGCTTGCCTTTTTTACTTCAGCTGAAGCATGAGAGTCTTCTCCAGTCCTTTATTTTAACTCTGTCTGTGTCCTTCTGTTTTAAGTGCATCTTTTCTAAACATATAGTTGAGTTTTGGTCTCTAATCCATTCTGCCATCCACTTCTGTTTTCTAGGTGAGCTCGTCCTGTTCACATTCACAGTTATGATTACAGCTGTGTAGTTCCCTTCATCCCACTATTTTCTGTTTATTCTTCTCTATCTCTTTCTATCCATCTCTCCTTGAAAGTCTATTATGCTTCTAATTATTGCCTCTCTGAATTCATCCTCCCTTTTGTCTTTTCTCCCTTTCTCTTATCCCCTTCTCCTTCTCCTTCACTATTGAGTAAGGTAGATCTCTATACACAACTGAATATTCATCCCTCTTTGAACCAATTCCAATGAGAGTAAGATTGAAGCATTACCCACGACCTCCCTATTTTCCCTTCCACTGAAAAAGTTCTTCCTCGAACCCTTCTTTTATGTGAGAAAATTTTCTCCCCTATACCTCTCCTTTCTCCCTTCTCCCAATGCATCCCTCTTTCTTACTCTCTCATTTTTTTTAGAGACCAATCCAAAATAATTAGCTCACCTTCATACTCTCTCATTCTATTTAAATGCCTTCTAACTGTCCTAACAATGATAAAGTTCTTAAGAGTTACATGCATCATCTTCCCATATAGAAATATAAACAGTTTAACCTTATCGAGTCCCTTATGATTTCTCTTTCATGTTTACCTTTCTATGCTTCATTTGAGTCTTGTATTTGAATGTTAAATTTTCTATTCAGTTCCAATCTTTCATTAGGAATCCTAGAAAGTCCTGTATTTCTCTGAATATCCATTTTTCCCCTAAAGGATCATAGTCAGTTTTGCTGGTTAGGTTATTTTTGTTTGTAATCCTAACTGTCATTCATTCTTTAGGATTAGATTATTTAGTTTCCAATAAAATTTTAATCTATACTTCCAAGGCTCTTTATTGACCATAATTTTTATTGCATTATAATTTGAAAGGGGAACATTTAATATTTCTGTTTTGCATTTGTTTGTGAGATTTTTATTCCCTAATACATAGTTACCAGGTACAATTGAGAAAATTTTTCCCCCAATTCTTCTTCAGTTTTCTGTAGAGTTCTATTATACCTAACTTTTCTAAAAATCCTTTTCATCACCTTAACTTCTTTCTTATTTATTTTATGGTTATATTTATCTAATTTCTGAGAACAGAAAATTGAGGCCTGCCACTAGTTTTTACAGTCTGTTTTCTCTTGTAACTCATTTAACTTTTTCCTTAAGAACATGGATGTTCCATGTATAACCTATATAAAATTGCTTACTGTCCTAGGAGGGGATGGGAAGGGGAAGGGAAGGAGAGAATTTGAAACTCAAAATTTAAAAAGAAACAAATGTAAAAAATGGTTTTTACATGTAATTTGGAATAAAAATATAATGTTATTTTTAAAAAGAATTTGGATACTCTGCCATTTGCTACATAAATGTTTGGTATTCATATCACTTCACTGTCTATGATAACTTTTAGCAAAATTGTTGGCCTGTTTGTTTCTTTTAATTAGGTCTACTTTTGCTTTGTCTGAGATCATGACTGCTATCCATGCCTTTTTTTTTTTTACCTCAGTTAAAACATAATAATTCTGCTCCAGCCCCTTCTTTTAACTCTGTGTGTGTCTTTCTGTTTCAAGTGTGTTTCTGGTTTCTAATCCATTCTACTATCTGCTTTTATTTTATGGATGAGTTCATCCTATTCATATTCAGAGTAATGATTACTAACCATATGTTTCTCTCTATCCTATTTTCTTCTATTTATCCTTCTCTCTTTCTCTTTCTTACCCTGTCCCTCCTCAAAAATCTGTTTTGATTCAAATCATGCTCCCCTTAATCCACTCTCCCTTTTATCATCCCCCATTCTCTTAATTCCCTCCCCCTCCTACTTCCCTGTTGGGTAAAATAGATTTCTATACCTAATTGAATGTGTGTGTGTGTGTGTGTGTGTGTGTGTTTTCCTGTCTTTGAACTAATTCCAATGAGAGTGAGGTTCAAACATTGCCTGCCGCCACCACCCCCATTTCCCCTTGTACTATAAAAGCTCCTCCATGTATACCTCTTTTATATGAGGTAATTTTCTCCACTCTTCCTCTCCCTCTTTCCCTTATCCCCAGCATGCATCCATCTTTCTCGCCTCATCATTTTTTTTAGATCATCTCCAAAATAATAAATTCACACCTGTGCCCTCTATGTAGACTCTTTCTAACTATTGTGGGAAGTTTATAAGCTATCTATAAACCAGTTAGCTATAAACCATTTGATACATAAGTATTTGTATAGCTCCATAGTAAATGCTCATTTCTGACAGGAATACATACCCTCTAATTTCATCAAGCAGATTGGGAGAACTCAATTGGTTATGGGTCCCCCGATTAGCCCCTTCCTACATTCATTTGGTGGATGGGTTATTTCTTTTCTGATGTGTTGGCAGACTTGACCTGCTAATTCAGAGAGCTTTTGCTACTAACTGGTGGGGAATGGACAAGACAGGTTAATCATTTCTAGCCAACAAAAAAGAAGCCCTTTGAGCCAAGGCAAGGTAATACGTGTGGAATTTTAGAACTGATAGGGACTTTGTCAATTACTATGAATTTCTGTCTGGTTTTGCGCTTTTTTTTTTTTCCTTTTCCCAGTGATCACTCATTGGTTACAGCCCTTCTATATGACCAAACTGTTGTACAATGTGAAAGTATTTGCAGATCCTATACACGATTGCACGCCACCATGGGGGGGGGGGGGGAAGGGAGGGGAGAAAATCTGAAACTCAAGTGATTGTGGAACTGAATCTTGTAAATTAAAAGTAAATGAGGAAATAAAAAAAAAATTAAAAAAAAAAGAAATAATCAGATATCATAAAAAAAATTAATATGAATTTCACAGAATTCGATTAGGTGAAATTTTGTTGTCTTGTAAATCTTCAAGTGCTAGGGAAATGTAATTTTGTTTTAATTATTATTTAGTCCAACCTCCCATCCAATGTATATATCCCTCAAAAGGTGGTCAAGAAATATGTCCAACTTCTGTTTGAACACTTTTGGTGATGGGAAGTTTACTACCCTATGTGGTTAAGATGCATCACTGAGTGACTCTGATTACTATAAAATTATCCTTACATTAAGCTGGAATTCACCACATTCTTAATATCCTTAGTCACAAGATGGCAACCTATGGCATGTATAAAATTCCTTGGAAATTATGTTTTTGGTAAGAGCTATTGCCCAAGGCCAGAAGGGATATAACAAGTTACCTGAATTTTAGGAAGTTATGCTGTACAAGAAAAAGGATTCAACAGGTAGACAATTTCCCTTTTCTATTTTCATTTCTTCTCAGTGGAGGTGGGTGTAGGTTGTCATGCCCTTTGACCTCAGAAAAGAGTTTATGTACCACAGCTCACCCCAAATGGTGTTCCTGCTAGTGACTCCATTAGTGCAAGACCATCTCTCTCAAGGACTTTCAACCCGCACACAAACCAAGCTCACCAGGAATATTGTATGGGATCATAATGAGATCATTGAACCATACTAGAGGAATCAAGCCCTATCTATGCTCAGAGTTTGCCAAGATGGCAAACATCATTGTCTCCTGCCTCCAAAGCTTGAGCAGTGGCAAAAAAACAGTAATAACCTACACCCTGCCTTATCTTTGGCTTCCCATTTATTGAGATGGGTAGCTAGGTGGTACAGTGGATAGAATGTTGGACTTGGAGTCAGGAAGCCCTGGATTCAAATCCAACTTCAGCTACTCACTAGCTGTGTAATTCCGGGAAAGTCATTTTAACCTTTTTTCACCTTAATTTTCCCCAGATGAGGATTGATTGATGAAGCCACCAGGATGGGAAGTTTCCCACCTCCCCCCACCCCCACCCCCCCCAGCTTTCACTTTAGGGACATTTAGAGGTGTTAGAAAGTAGGCAAATGGATAGTATACAGGGTGTCCCAAAAGTCTCTTTAAGCTTAGCATTGCACTAAGATTTTGGGGGCTCCCTCTACGAAATAAGGTGGTGGATGGGAGCTGACCTGGGTGCTAAGAGTGCTAAAACAGGAGAGGAGAGACAGTGGTTAGGCTCAGGGTAACTTCCTAGTTGGTAAAATTTGGTATGAGGACAGAGCTGGAATCCATTATGGCTCAGACACTGTGTTACTTAAGAATTCAGGTAAAAACAGAAAGAATAGTGACTATGGCATCAGAGGACTGAGGCTCGAAACCCCCTCTGATGAAGATGTGATCTTGGGCAAGTCTACATCTCCCTCAGTCTCATATGTAAAATTAGGGGGTTGGACAAGATGGCCTTTGAAGTTGCTTCCAATTTTAAACCTGTTCTCTTCAAATGATTTCCTTTACATGCATGATCATTGTGGTATGCATGAGTGTTTGGGGCAGACTCTCCCTTGCATCTAGCCCAGGGCCTGGCACATAATATGGCTTAAGAAATGCTTGATGGGGGCAGAGCCAAGATGGCAGAGTAAAAGCAGGAACTTCATTGAGCTCATCCCCAATTACCTCCAATACCTGTAAAAAATGACTAAACAAATTTTAGAGCCATGGAACCCACAAAATGACAGAATGAAATGCTGGGTGGTTCATTAGTTGGGTTCAAGTCTTTTCACATGCACACTCACACCCTCCTCACTTTAGTATGCAAATACCAGTAGGGAACAAGCCAACAATACTGAGAACTGAAGTGTAAATTCATTCTCTTTCCATTATCAGTGTCACAGGCACAGCTATATCCTGATAGCGGCTCCATAATCTGTGCCCTGCTTCTCCTCCCTCCCCCCCAAAGCCCATTCCCTGCAGAAATTGTTGTCCTCAGAAGGGCAGCTAGGTGGCACAGTGAATAGAGCACTGGCCCTGGAGTCAGGAGGACTTGAAGTCAAATATGACCTCAGACACTTGATACACTTATTAGCTGTGTGACCTTGGGCAAGTCACTTAACTCCAAGTGCCTTGCCTTCCCTCCTCCAGCACCCCCACCTCAACACACACACAAGAAATTGTCCTCAGAGGACTCAGAAGCCCATAGCTCAGATATGCTGTCTGAGGCAGGACTTTATCTTACAGCCTTTCCTTGTGGCTCACTATGGGGTATCCACTGGGACCAAGGGCATTTAACAACCCTATCCCAACCACCAGTCTTTCTTATCACCACAAAACACTAACCTATTCATTTTCCCAGTCTCCATCACACCAAACTCTCCAATCTCATGCTCTCACTCAAGTGGGTACTGGTAAATATTTAACCTGTTCTCCAGGAAAGAATTTTTACACAGGGTGTACTTTTACATTTAATGTGCATAATTACCATTTTCTTAAGTCTTGACCAGGGGTCAGCAAACTATAGCCAGCAGGCCATGTTTCATTTAAAACTGTAAAAACCATTCTTGGTTGATCGATAGAGCCAGAGAGCTGGCCAACCCCTGGTCTAAACAATCAACAAAAGCAACACATCAAGCCCTCATTTGTACCACTGGCTGATTTCTGGAGGGCAGATACTAATCTCTCCAGCTGGATCCAGCTGGCCCCAGCACATGCCTGCAACATAAAACCAGAACTCAGCCCTGATCTCTCTCCTGGGCCCCAGGCCTGTCTTAGGATCATAGACTCCTAGATTTAGAGTAAGTCCAATTCACTCATTTTACAGATGAGGATACTGAGGTCAAGATAGGTTGAGTGACTTGTCCAGGGTCACACAGCTAGTGTCTGAGACTGGATAGGAACTCAAGTCTTCCTGACTCCAGGTTCAGTGGTCTACCTACTGTGCCACCTTATAATCATTTAATATCAATTTAATAACCTCAGTAAGGCCCAGGGCCTGAACTAATCAACCAGAAGGAGAGCTTGGATCTAACAGCTTCTTTATTCTCTGAGTAAACTCAGAGAATGTCTCTTCCTGTGTCAAAAGAGTCAAATGGGGCTGACTTTAAGGATGAGACCCTTAACCCAAGGCACTAACTTGAGTAATGGGACTTTTTATTATCTTAATGTTTTTTGACATGTTCTATGTTATGGCATGTTAATGGTAAAGAAAACACAGATATCCTGAGTCATAATTTCAATTGACAATGTCAGCTCTCTTATTTTATCGTATTTACCATCTATTCAATTAAGAAAATTCCTTTCTCATACAATGATTAAACATTTATGGAGATCATAAATTTGAGTGACACAGCCACCCTGAATTGGGATGGTTCTAAAATGTATTGAAGCCTTCTCATTCTTTTGTTTAGGCAGTCAGAACTTATGTTTTGTCTCCTTGTACACTAGCTTCTTCTAGCTTTAAGGGAAGAAGCACTGTGAATTTACGGATCACCCAGCCTATTTGCCTCCTTTAACCAAACTTTCAAGTTGACACACCTAATTACCAGTCATTTTTACCTATAAGATTGTCATATTGACCTTATCTTGGTAAATGGTGTAAGGTACTGCTCTATACCCAGTTTCTGCCATACTGCTTTCCAGTTTTGCAACAATTTTTACCGAAATAATGAATTCTTATCCCAAAATCTTAAGTCTTTACACTTATCAAATACAAGGTTATTATATTTATTTGCTGCCATAAATTACTACTCTATTCCATTGATCTAGCTTTCTATTCCTTAGCCAGTACCAGACAGCTTTGATAATTATTGCCTTATAATATGGTTTAAGATCCAAACCTCCTTCCTTTACATTTTCTCATGATTTCCTTTGATATTCTTGACTTTTTGTTATTCCAAATGAATTTTATTTTTTTTAAACTTCAGTAAAAACAATTTTTGATCATTTAATTGAGATGGCATTAAATCTATAAATTAGTTTGGGTAAAATTGTCATTTTTATTATATTGGCCCTGAGTAGCCATGAACAATTCATATTTCTCCAATTATTTTAATCTGATTTTTATATAAAAAGTTTTTTATAATTTTATTTCTATAGTTCCCAGGTATTTCATATGTCTAGAGTTATTTTAAATATTGGGGGTTTTTTCGCTATCTCATCTTGTAGAGTTTTGTTTGTGACATATAGGAATGCTGGTGATTAATGTGGATTTACTTTATATCCTGCTACTTTTCTAAAATTAATTAGATAATTAATTGTTATTAAGATCAAAATGGATGCATGATCTACATATAAAGAGAGATTTTACAGGAAAACTAGTAGCACATGGAATATATTGCTTATCAGATTCGTGGATAGGTAAACAACTTATGAATAAAAAAGAGAGAAAGCAAAGTTAGGTGTGAAATGGATAATTTTGATTACATTAAATTAAAAAGGTTTTCTACAAATAAAACAAGTGTATCCAAGATTAGAAGGAAAGCAGAAAATTGGGGGGGGGATTTATAGACATTTTATCAGATAAAGGTTTCATATCAAAAATATATAAAGAACTTTATCAAATCTGTAAGAATATGAGTCATTCCCCAATGGTCAAAGCATACGAATAGGCAATTTTCCAATGAAGAAATCGAACCGGTTTATAGTCATATGAAAAAAATGCCTAAATCATTATTGATTAGAGAAATGCAAATTGAAATAAACTTGAGGTATATATACCTACCAGATTGGCTAAAAAGATTGAAAGAGAAAACAACAAATGTTGGAGGGGATATGGAAACATTGGGACAATTAATTCATTGTTGGTGGAGTTGTGGACTGGTCCAACTATTTTGGAGAGTGACTGGAATTATGCTCAAAGAGTTATTAAACTGCCTATATCCTTTGACCCAGCAATACCATTATCTACTTCCAAAGATGATGAGGGAAAAGGGAAAAGAACTTTTATGTTCTAAAATGTTTATAGCAGCTCTCTTTAGTGGCAAAGAACTAGAAACTGAGGAGATGACCCTCAGTTGGGGAACGGCTGAGCAAGTTGTGGTACATGATTGTGATGAAGTACTACTATGCTATAAGAAATTATGAGTTCAATCATAGAAGAATATGGAGAGACTTGCATAAAATAATGAAGATAGGAGGGAACAGAACTAAGAGAACACTGTATACAGTAATAGCAATATTGTTTTAAGAAAGACTTTGAGTGAACAAATTATTTTGACTATTATAAATGACATATGAAGAAATATGCTGTCTGCATCCAGAGAAAGAACTGATAAATAGAATTATGTATACAATAATTATATATAATATTATGTATACATATATAATATTATTTGTATATGTGTATATATCTATTTGTGTCTAATGATAGCCATCTCTAGGGTGGGGTAAAAGAAGGTTAGAAAAAAGATAAGTAAAAAGAAATTTACATAATAATTTTGTTGTATATTTGAAAGGAATAACAAGTTGGGCTTCCTATTCTTGTTTGTAGTAGACTAGACTTTCAGGGGTCCCCTGGCTCCATTAAGGAAATGTTCCCCTCTTCTATGAGGTCACTAGGCAGATAATGCAGGAGGAGTATAATCTTGTTTGTTGATGCCTCCATTGGTCCTATGAAAAACTAAGGAAAATTCAGGGTAGTTAATTAGCAAGTCTTGTTTGTGACTCCCAGTTGGTTTGTGCCTCTGGACCTGGTCCTAGGATGAAGTCTTAATGAATAATTGGCCTTAGGCTGGGGTAGGGAATGGTGGAGACCAAAGGAGGGTCCTTGCATTCTGGTTATATAAGTATTTCTGCTATAGGAATATAAACCTTGTAAGTTCCTTGTATCTTTGGCTCTGTATGAAATGGTTCTGTAATAAACAGACTATCGAATACATCCCTGTCTGTCTCTCTTTAATCAGCTGGTTGCTAGGCCATGCAACTGTGCTGGTCACAGTACTTGCTGGAGAGCCAGGAAGGTTTATTTTACATTTATTCTCTCCTGAATAAATGGGCAAGCTCCTGACAAGACTACGGAGAATCAGACAAAGGCAAGCCCTTTTACGCTGCTCCCATTTGAATTTCCTGCCTTGTTCCTCCCTTCAGAACTGGGATTGGTCTCAGCTCTTCTGGGCTAGGATCTTTCTGACCTGCCCATTACATGGGCTAGTCAAGCATGCAGTTAATGAGAAGTTGGTGTACATCTCTCGCCCCCCAGCCAGTCTAAGCCAGCTTGGCACAGCCAAGGGCAGACTTACAGATTTCTTCCAGCTCTGTGATTAGATAGGGGGTTCCATCGGACTCGTCAGGTACTGTGCTCCCCTTCTTTCCACCCGCCTGGCCACTACTGCAGCTCAGACCCTTGGTCATTATTTACCAGGACTCTCCCTATCTTATCCTGATTTACATCTTCCTGTATGTCCTGTGCCTATGTGTTTTTGAAACACTCATTGTTCCTATAGAATCCGTGGAACCCAACCATCACCATTTCTCACTGGGCTTAATAGATTTGCAGTTTCTGTACAAACATCTTTTCTATTGTACTATATTATGGAAATGCTTGTTGCGTTCCATAAACATGTGTTAATATGAAAAAATGATAGAAGGGAAAAAAGGAAACTCCCGTTGAATGTGTCCACCATGTTTCCCTGCCCCGCCTCGTGTCCTCCCAGCTCTTCCCAACCTCCACGTTTTTACTGAGGGCACTAGCCTCCTTTTAACCACGCAGCCTGCAGCCTCACTCTTCTCCTTCATTCAGACCCATTATCCAATCAGATGTTAAGCCTTACTGCGGTTGGGAGATCCATCCTGCCCTACCGAAAAGTGACATAGGAGAGAATAGACTGGGGGAGGGGGGACACACTGGGATGGCTGTTTTGGGGCGGTGGGTGGGGGAAAGAGGGGGAGAAAATATGTGACTCAAAATCTTGTGGAAATGAATGATGCAAACTATAATAAAATAAAAAAAAAAAGATGTTAAGCCTTGCCCTCATAGCACAGGCTGCTCAGAAGGGGCCCTCAGAAGTCCTCCGATGTAACACCTTCACTTTCCAGCTCAGGCCAGAGAGGCTCAGAGAGGTTAAGCAATTTGCCTGGGGTCACACAGGTAGGAAATGTCAGAAGTGGGGATTGAAGCCCAGCTCTTCCTGGCCCCAAGGACAGAGTGCCAACCACTCTGCTTTTCTGACATCACTTGGTCCAGTCCATCAACCAACAGCAAGCATTTATCAAGCACCAGGAGAGTGCCTTGGATTTTTCCTGCAGATGCCTATCTATACATGGTATTTGCATCCTGTCTCCCCCACTGGACCAAAGAGGGACTGTTTGGCACCTTTCTTTGTATTGTAGTTCCTTGCACACAGTAGGCACTTAATAAATGACCACTGACTTGACTTGACTTGCCAGGTACTATGCTCCCCTTCTCTCTACCCACCAGGCCACTACCGTAGTTTAGATCCTCTTCATTATTTTCCAGGACTCTTGGAATAGCTTTTTACCTGGCAACTCTCCTCTCCAGTAGGTCCTCCACACACATACCAAAATAAGCCTCCTAAGACACTGACCGTGTCATTCTCCTGCTCGCATACCTTCTATAGCTCCCTCTTGGTTCTAAAAGACAAATCTTCAGCCCTTCAAAATCAATCTCCAATCTTCCTCTCTATACTTATTTCACTTACTCTCCTTCCTTATCCTCTCAGATGCTAATACCTCCCTCTGGAGATTACCTCGAACTTTATTTTGCATATACTTTGTATATTCTGAGGGGTGGAATGGTGGGAATCCAGGAATCTCTAACATGCCCCATGGCGCACATGTGAAGCTGAGGTGAGCTACCCTGGCCACTGATGGGTCAATTGTACTTACTGTGGCTCAACTCTGAAGGATGTGGCACTCTGAGACACAACAATCCCTTGGGCCCTGTTGTGGTGGCAAGGGAGGGGAATTCATCAGATAAGGATTACCTCCTGAGTCAGGAAGAGTTGCCTACTCAGTAAATTTTAAAGGGGGACACAAGTTCTGCTCTCCCTCTCTCCCTCTTCTCAACAGCTGAGCATGTGGGGACTCTGCGATTCTCCTTCTGGGATCATCAGTGGGGGAGGGCTATATCTGTCCACTCTGGCACCTATGGAGGCTCTTCACTGTGGAGCATCTCTGCTCAGCAAGGTGAGTCTGAGATCTGATGAAGAGTTAAAGGTGAAACAGTAGCCCATAACTCCTATCACACTGTCCTGGGAGATGATACATGAAAGCATGAAATATTTCATAGGATTGCTAAACATTCGCCATCACCTAGGCACAACACTATCACAGAACACCGAAATCTTCCTCAAGGACCATATCTTCTGGCCATCGTGAATTCAGTCTCCGGGCAGCGCCCACCTTATCCAAGGAGGGTGTAGTTGCAGAAAACTCAGGTGCCAATTAGTTCTATCTGAGAGACCCAGGAGCTTCCAACTACTCACACTCTTGGGTTGTCTCTCAGACTGGAAATGGCCGTGTCAAGCTCACTATTTGGTCTTCCAGGCTCAGGAAAAGAAGCCAAAACCAATAGGCAACCAGGGCTTAGGTTTCCAACTCAAGCTCACCTCACTGAAAAAATGCTCTAGCTGCCATATGAGAGCACTGCCAGAGGTACTAGAGGGAGAAGCCCCCCACCCACACTCCTTCCCAGAAAGTCCCAGAGAGAAGGGAAGGGGAAAAAAAAGGAGAGAGGGAGAGGGAGAAAGAGACAGGGGGGAAGGAAGGGAGAGAAAGGAAAGGGAGGGGGGAGGGAGAGAGGGAGAGGGCAAAAGGGAGAGAGAGAGAGAGTGAGTGAGTGTGTGTGTATATTTGTAAGAAACAGAGAGGGAGAGAGAGAAATGGAGAGGGAGGGAGAGAGTGAGGGAGGAAGGTGAGAGGAGTGAAGGGAGGTAGAGAGATAGAAACAGAGAGAGTTGTCTCTCACCTTTAAAGTCTACCGAAATAATGCATAATCCTATTTTTCTATCCAACTATGTATGTGCAAATATCCACTTTATTTGGTGGCATTTGCTATGTTCAGAATAAAAATAAAATAACTAAATAATGTCTACGGAATAGGAAGCTCTTCATGACGAAGCAGACAAAGTCTAGAGGTGTCTCTCTCCCCCTGCTACCTGCACAGGGATCAAGAAATTGCAGCTTCATCTCAATACACCAAGTCCTTCCGCACTAAGCCAGAGCACATGTGGTCCATTGGAGTAGCCAGGGAAGCACAAAGTTCCATGCATGTGCCGTGGATCTGCACACTGAAACTTTCACAATTACATCCTCCCCACTCCCCATATTCACATGTTGTTTTTCCCAATAGAAGCTAAGCTCCTTGAGGGCAGGAATTGTTTTACTTTGTCTTCTCCTCCTACCTAGGATACAATCCAGAACAATGCCCTGTCTTACTTAGACAAGGAAGTTCAGTGAGGGGAGTTACAAACAGGTTCTGTGCACCCAGGAGGGAGAGCTAGGTGCAGAGTCTGTGAGATGAAAGAGTTCAGATTCTAAATCTAAGGTCAGAAAAGGTCTTTATTCTTTCTCATGAGAAAGGACTCTGCCCCCTGTCACCCACATGGTGGCAGGGAGAGAGCAACAGGTAGAAGCCAGTTCATGGTTATATAATCTTCTAATGCAGAAACCCAACCCCCCCAACTGGCCTTGACTCTTATTGGTAGGGGGGGCTGACCCACAACCTAAGCTCAGGAATCTCTCTGTGACAAAGGACCCAGAAACGTGTGGGTATCCTACGAAAGCAGTCTTAACCTTATTTGGCATATCTTCTGCTGAATTGGCACTGGGGGAGGGTCTCCATTGCTCTAAGCCCCAGATTGCTTGAAGGTCAGGTGACTTCTAAACAGGCCTAGAGAATACTGAAGCCATTCTAGATTTGATTTTTCAGAATGGGGAAAGTTCACTATAAATTATCCCTCACAAGAGAAAGAACAACAGGTAAGTCATAAGTGATGTATTGTAGGGTTATAGCACCTTCCTTGAAAAACCTCAGGATCAGCTTAGACAGTTTCTAGCCAACAGAGGTAGGGTACTGAGCAGGCCCCTAGCCAGAGTCTCCTGTAAGGTCACCAGGATAGCTGAACTGAAGGAGGGGATGTGGTATTACAGAAGTGTTCTTGGGGTTATCTCTGTCTGAAACAGGCACAACTGGAAACTTCTCTCTTCAGCAGAGATTCCCAGGATTTGCTTGGGGAGGATGATTGGAAATTGCTAGTCAGAACAGGGTAGGGTGCCCAGAGTTTCCCAAGGATTGACAGAATGCAAGATATGATACAACCTCTACTGTCAAAGAACTTTTATTCTATTAATTGGACATAGCAACTATTGTGTGAGCAAATAAAAAGTAATATAATGAGGGAGAGAGCATTAATAACTGTTGGTTGGGGCAGGGAGAGAAAAGGGAAGCCTTTGCAGAAGTGGTACCTAAGTTGAGCCTTAAGGAGAGGTAAGGATTTCAAGAGGCAGAAGAGTGAGGAGGGAGTGCATTCCAGGAATAGAGGAGAACTAGGTAAAAGCACGGAGACTGGAGGGTGAATGCCAGTTATCCAGACTGGCAAGAACATTGAGTGAGCAAATCAGTCAGCCAACAAACATTTTTAAATTGCTACCATGTGCCAGCGACTATGCCCAAGGATGCTTCTGCAACACCACCTCCCTCCTTCAGTTCAGCCATCCTGGTGACCTACAGGAGATTCTGGCTAGGGGCCTGCTCAGTACCCTACCTCTGTTGGCTAGAAACTGCCTAACCCGATCCTGTGGTTTTTCAAGGAAGGTGCTACAACCCTACAATACATCACTTGTGACTTACCTGTTGTTCTATCTCTCCACCTAGATGCCCCTCCTGGGTGTACAGAACCTGTTTGTAACTCCCCTCACTGAACTTCCTTATCTGAGTAAGACAGGGCATTGCTCTGGATTGCAATTCTTTGACCCTCAATAAACGCCTTACTTTATTTGTTGCTAACCTTGTGGATCTAAGTTTCATATAGGGTTAATACTCCCAAAGCATCCTGCCCCTACAGCACTGAAATTTCCCCACTTCCTCTAACTCGGTAGTTCCAAGGTCAGGGTTGTTGGTAAACTCGGACTCTGCGGATCACTCAGCCTGGGTCCTACCTTTATCTTGCTAAAGGATTGAATAAGATATAATAGGATGATCCCTCTGAAGGAAAGCTATCTTGTCATTTTATCTCTCACTGTCTAGCACAGAGCCTTTCACAGAGTAGGTGTTAAATAAATGTTTGAGCACATCATCACCATCATCATCAACATCAACATGCATTTATTAAGCTCTTACTACATACCAAGTGCTGTTCTAAGCTCTGGGAAATACAAAGATAGGTAAACACAGTCCCTGCCCTCAAGGAGCTTACTTTCTAAGGAGGGAAACAATAATACAAACAATTATAGACATACAAGAAATATATAGGATAAATAGAAAGTAATTTCAGAGGGAAGGGTAGAGTGGGGTGGGATGGAAAAGGCGTCCTCCAGAAGGTTGGGCTTGAGGTGAGCAGGGAGAATATTCCTTGCATGAGGGGCAGCCAGTGAAAAGGTAGAGGTTGAGAGAGAGAGTATCGTGTGTCAGGGAGAGTGAGAAGATCAGTGTCCCTTGATCATAGAGTGGCCAGGCTGCAAAGGTAGAAAGGGACCAGGCTGTAAATGACACCTTAATTCCACTAGCTCCAGATGAACCAAAGATTTCCAATCCACAGTGATTTGGGGGAGAAAAGCTCTTGCTAAGACATGATACTTGGAATTCAAATAAACTAAAAAAAGACCTGGTGTGCCACTTTCCCAAAGTTGGCCAACACCAGTCCATGCCAAGGTACCTTATCTTCCAGAGAAACAGACATTGGTCAGGTTCAAGTCAGTCGTCCAACCACAAATTCCTCATTTTTTTTTCCTTCTTAGTACATTTTTCTCCCCAAAGGCCAAAGCACCCTGCCTTCCCAGGACCACTTCCTCTAATTGGAGAACCTCAAGGTCAGTGCGATGGTAAACTCAACTCTGCTGACTACTCAGCTCTTGTTCTGTCTTTTTCTTGCTAACTGGTGTCAACATCCAGAAAAGGTTTAGTTAAAGGAGAGAAACAAACAGTAACATAAAAATTACAGAATTTATTCCTTACTCGCTTAAGGCTGGTGTTACTTGTACAAGGAGTGCAGGACTAGAGTCCTGACTGACCAAGAGAGGAATCATAAGACTTTTTATACATTTTAGAACCATCCCAATTCAGGACGACCATGTCACAAAACTTGAGGACTTCCATTTGTTATCATCTATATGTGAAAAAGAGTTCCTTGCTTGTAAATGCAAATTGACAACAACCAGAGCAGGGTCTATTTACATTTTATGGTCTCAGGATGTAGTTAAGTCCCAAGAGAAGGGGAATCTCACCTCTGGTCTCTGAAGTTGCTAACACAGGGAAAGGCATTTTTAAATCAACCAAAGTGGTTTATTTGATTAATTCAGACTTTGGCCAAAATATGATATTTGATGATTATCACTGGGGAATATTTCCTCTTTGTGGGTGTGATGGTTACCTCTGATGGAAATGAGAAGGTCAAGGAACCTCTTTCTAGATTTTTGTGGAGTCACTGAAAACAGTCGCACCCAGAGAGGTGAGAATGTTAGAGACCCCCCCCCATTATATGCACCCCAAACAAATGACGCTTGCGTGTCTTTTTGTGTGTGTAGGAAAAGTTAATAAAGACATCTGACTATGTTAGGTTCATAGATTTAGAGCTAGAGACCACTGAGTTCAGGCTCTCCTCAATTTTATAGATGAGGAAACTGAGACCTAGATTAAGTGATTTGCCTAAGGTCACACACGAAGAGTCAGAGGTGAGAATTGAACCCAGATCCTTTGACTCTGGTGCCAATGCCCTTTCCACTACACCACACAGAGGGAACTAGGAGATCTTTCCAATTCTTTTGTTGTCTTCATTAGAAAGCTTGCACCTTCATGGCACTATCACTGTCCAGAGTATGGTCTTTAGTTTTGCCCATTTAAAATTTGTTTTTATCAGTTCCTCCACTAAGGTCGCCTTAGAAGGGACCTTAGAAGCCATCAAGTCCAACCCTTCACTTACAGATGAAGAAAATGAGTCATAAGTTACATGACTTGCCCAGGGTAACACATCTACTGAAAAACAATAGAGGATAAAGCATTGATCCTGGAGCCTCAAAGAGCCCAGCGCAATAGGCTGTGTGACTCCAGGCAGGCCACTTAACAGGTCAGTGTTCCAGACATCTTTCTAAGACTACATGTAAAGAAAGGGTTGATCTTCATTGGAAGAAGGGATTTCGTCACCTGGGAGCTCTGTACATCAATGAAATCCCAAGTCTAGTCCCTATCCTGACCTTCTACATACTACTTGTTGTTGTCTCTGAGCTGTTGTTCAGCCCTATCCAATCCTCCTTCATGATCTCATTTAGGGTTTTCTTGGCAGAGATACAGGAGTTGTTTGCCATTTCCTTCTGCAGTTTATTTTACAAATGAGGAAACTGAGGCAAACAGGGTTAAGTGACTTGCCCAGGATCACACAGCTAGCTAGTAAGTGTCTGAGGTCAGATTTGAACACCTAACTGCCTCTACATACTATCTATCCTCTATCCCTAATCCACATATCTAATAAGTGTCTGAGGTGGAACGGGATTTGAACTCAGGTCTTCCTGACTCCAGGTTTATTGCCCTATCCATAATATCAATCATGCTTCTTCTCTGGGTGATATAATTCTGGAAAGTTGACTCCTATTGATGAGTACTGAATGGAGAGAGCTTTTAAGTTGAGACTCTCCAAAGTCAGTATTAGAATGCAAATCGGAACTTTTGTTTAGAGTGGGCTAGAAGCAGACCAGTCTCTTTTAATTACCGGAAGGCGGACCGGAACTTTTTGTTTTGGGAACAGGCTGGGAGAAGCCTACCAGAACTTTTGTTGGGAATAGGGTGGGAACAAATCAATAGCAGACGGGAGTTGCCTCCCTACGTAAGATTGTGCGCCCCACCTTTTGCTTAAGCAGAAGCAAAGGATAGCGAGACAGAAGGACGAATTTTTCTTTGTTTAAATTCACACCGAAACGGAACACTGCCCCTCCTCCAATGAGAAGTCAGAGACACCCTTGACTTTCCCTTCACTGAGTCTGTACCCTCGCGCTCACCCAATAGAAGTTAAGTATGACAAAAAGAATGTACTTTTTATAATTTTATGACTCTCAGGTCTTTTTTAAAAGGGGGCACCTGGAGGGGCTTGCTCTCTTTTTCTTTGGACATGCATTGGGGAGGGGTCCCTCCCTGCTTCCAGGGTATTTAAAAAAATAAATATTCCTGTCCAGCCGCAAGCGCTCTTCTGCATTTCCTTTGATTGGGTAAGTGGGATTTCTGACCCACACAGTGGGAAAAAAGGATTTTCCAATGACCAAAATACTCCTTCTGACCAGAAACAATATCCTTCCCCTAAGAAGGTTTCATAAGTGCTTGCTAACCTCCTTTTCTCAGTTCTCCACTTTCCAGATGTCTCCCCACATACTAGAACCTTCTATATCAATACAATTTCATGGATTCACAGGTACTGAACTGGCAGGGCTTTTGACATCACCTTATCCAATCTTATCATTTTAAAGAGAAGGAAATTGATATGGACAGAATGTTCCTGAAGCTGAGGCTGCCCATCCAGCTGCCCCCAGGGTTTGTTGCTTAGTGATTCAGCAGAATCTGCCTGGTGGTGATTGCCCCCCAATCAGGCCAAGTGCAGGAGTGCTTGGGTCTTTCCCAGCATCCTTCCAAGTTGTCTCAGGAGGACAATTGTTTTATCCCACTTTTAGTTATTTCTGCTGCTCAAAGTTCACTTGGAGGTGAAGTTCTAGCTTGTTTGTGGAGAAATTTTGGAGAGCCTGGTATTTCCTGTCTTATTCTGACATCTTACCTTTATTTTTCTTGATTTTGAGGTGACTGGGGCGGGGGGGAACAAACGTGGCTAATACAGAAATGTTTTGCATGACTATGTATAATGAGTGGCTGCCATATTTCTTGACTTCCCCATGGGTGGAAGAGGAGGAAGGGAGGAAGAGAATGTGGAACTAAAAATAAAATGTTAATTAAAAAAACAACATTTTGACTAATCAGAGCTGAGGAAGGATTATCTCTTGAACGATTTCCTCAGGTGGCTAATTCCATCATGAAATTTTAAATCGTGCTTTATTTCCATTAGTAGAATCTGTAATTTTCAGAATCAGAAATATAATCCTCTTGCTAACTTCTGTCTCTTAGGTCTGGGACTGACTTGAACATCAGATCCATATTTTATTCTCTATTCTGTGACATCCTCTAGTAAGCTGTACCCAGTTTGAGATGGGACCAAGATGTGAACCAAAGGTCCCTCATCCCCAGGCTAGATGCTATAACTTTTTGTCATCTAGTGGTAGAGAAGATTGTGCTGAAACATCTTAAATCTCAATATTGACTTTACTAATTATTATTATAATGTGGAGGCAGCATAAGATTTCATTCATGTAGGGTGCTTCCATCTGAAGAAACTCCCTCTGTCAAGGGAAATTCTACTCCTGACTCCCCAGACTTCTTTTTCCATCATGTCCTGCAGCCTTCTCACCTTGGGAGGTTCCCCTCCCCCTGGAACCCTTTCCTTTGATTGGTTCAATTCCCCTTCTCCCTCCTTCACCACAACTTCCATCCTAAAGAAGGGCCCAGGCCATCCATGTTCTCTCCTTCTTTCCCCTCTGAGCTCCTCTTCTGGCTTTCTAGACTTCTTTCTCCACCATGCTTCTCTTCCCTCTTCCATCTGTCCTACTTTTCAGATTCCTCTTATGTGTTGTCTTCCCGTTAGAATGGAAGCTCCTTGAAGGCAGGGACTGTCTTTCTTTTTGCTTCTATTAGGATGAGCACAATAGTTTGGCACCTAGTAAGTGTTTAAATAAATGGGAGTTTCTGCCTAGCTTTCTCTCTTGGTTTTGACTCCTTTGATAATGGTGTCTGGTAAGAAACAGTGATGTAGCAGGAGAGGCTTTGATCACTCTTCCTCCAAGGACTACATGTGATCCATTGACTCTCAGAGCAAACCATAGCAATTCAATAACTTTACGGCCTTAGGGAGTTGACTAAGGCATTGACACAAAATGTGAAGCAATCTCTGCTCCCAAGGAGCATAATTCTGCATCTCCCATCACTGTGCCTTTGCATTAACTATACCTCACACCTGGCATTCACTCCCTCTTGACCTCTTCACCTCCTGGAGGTAGGAATTACTTACCTTTAAGACCTTCTCTTCCTTAGAGACTCAGTCCAAACTCCCCCTGGTCCCCTCAACTGCTAGGGCCCTTCCTCTCATGCCACCTTGTGGTTAATTATTTGGTATTTCTTTGTGTTGGTTCTCTTTATGTTTATTCTATATGACGTCTTCCCAATCAGAGTATAAACTCTCAGAGGGTAGAGGTCATTTCATTCTTTGTCTTTGCATCCCTAGCTCACAGCCCTGTGCCTGGCACACAGTAGGGCATTGATAGACACTCATGCTTGTCAAGTCTGACACCCTGTGGGCCTTGAACCCAGGGTCTCCTGACTCTGGGACTATTTCCATTATTTGTTGTTGTTCACCAGATATTTTCAGTCATGTCTGACTCTTCGTGACCCAATTTGGGGTTTTCTTGGCAGAGATACTGGAGTGCTTTGCCATTTGCTTCTCTGGTTCATATTGCACATAAGGAAACTGTGACAAACAGGGTTAGGTGACTTGCCTAGGGTCACACAGCTAATAAGTGTCTGAGGCCAGATTTGAACTCAGGAAGATGAGTCTTCACTCTGTGCACTATGGCACCACCTAGAAGCTCAATCCACTACTTATCATAATAATGACTGACACCTAAGGATGGCCTTAAGAAAAATCATGAAATCAAGTTTATATTGTGACCTCTTAATACAGTACCCCTGCAGGGTATTTAATGGCAACAGTTTGCCCCAGAATAGTGAAAAGCCAAAGTTCTCATAGGAGCTCCCCATCTATTATCTTACAGGAGCCCCCCAAAAGCCCAGCAAGGTAAATCTCAAAACGCCTGAGTCACCCTGTTAAAATAGGCCCAAGTAGTAACAGCCTACCCTACCAGGGCTATGAATATATTTGAATATATTCGAGCTACCAATTCCCCAGGAGTCAACACGAATCAACATGAGGCCTAGGGTCCAGGCTCCTTACTCACCTCCCTCAGTGGGTGAGTCTACTCAGCCAAGAAAAAAGCCCACCAACCTTTTACTGGCTCCGTGTCTTAGTTCATCTGGGGCCTCCACCCACTTGCCACGCTTCCATCCTCCTTGGCCACCCTTACTTAGCAGAAGTATGTCTCCTCAATAAAGAAGGCTTAACAGTCATCCTACTCAAGGCCCTTCATTTTACAGATGAGGAAGCAACTGCCTCAGTCCATGCTCTTGGTCTCCTTGTACTGAAGAACTCTTGGTATCCCAGTGTTACTGAACACTCCCTCGAGGTGACCATGGTGCAGGGCCTAGAAAGCTGGCCTCAGAGTCAGGAAGGCCTGGGTTCAAGCAAAGACTAGTCGTTTGTTGCCTTTCTTTGAGTCTCTGAAGCTTTGCACAGTGTTAAGCCCAAGTATACAGTGGACTTGTAAATGCTTATTAATCGGCTGACTCTGTGTGTGCTCGTGTGTGCTCGTATGTGCATGCATGCACATGTGTGTTTACTGTTGAATTTGTTGTTATTCCACACTTGTGATTTCATTGATCTAAGAAAATTCCCAGTGTAGAAGTATCCTCCACCAACATAGGGAGAGGCAAGTCCTCTGCAACATGTCTTAGGGAAATGGTGTTAATTAGTAGGTTATGGCAGCCTGTAGGGATGTGTCAGAGATGGTGCTTAATCACAGGTTTGAGGCTTCTGAGATCAGCCATGACACCAGACAAAGTATAAACATGTTTTTTGAGATGCCTAGACACCAGATTCCTAAGGATTATTGGGAGAGTAAATCTTCCTTTAATTCTGACCCTCAGGGCATGTTTTAAGTAGTTTTCCCAAACAAATTTGCAGGGATTAATTTTTTCTAAAGCATGTAATCAAAGCCATATGCAAAGCAGCTGGTCAGGGTGAGGGATGCAGCCAAGGGCTGAGGAACAAGAACACACCATCTTCATGTGTGCAGGTGGCTCCAGCTGTCTCCAGCATCTTAAAGTGGTGTGCCTTGAGGAAAAGTCCCCAGTGGGGAGACATTGGCCAAACCTAAAGGCTGCAAACGAGAGGGAAATAATGAACAATTATCGGTGAAGGATCTTGGAATGAACAGGATGGCGTAATATGGAACAGCCGAAAGCCACAGAAGAATGAGCATTTAGATACTAGAAGAAATTTTGGAGGATGGAATGGAGGAAACAGACCTTGAAATGTTGAGCTGGAAGGCCCTTAAGAAGTGGAAGGGTCCTTGGAATACAGAATGTTGGGGAAGACACCAAAACAGTAGAGCAAGAAGGAACCTTAGAATACAGTATGGACTATGACAGCTGGAAGGGCTTAGCACATTAAATCTGAAAGAGACCTTAGCTATCCTCAGCTCCCTGGCCCCTCATTTTACAGATGAGGAAACAAGCCAAAAAGGAGAGGAATGACTGAACTCTAAAGAGCCCAAGTCTCCTTGCTGACTAACCCAATGTTCTCTGGAGGAGAAAAAACTTGGAGAAACCAAGATACCTGATTTCAAATATCAGGACCAAGGGGCTGTCATGTGGAAAAGCAATTAGACCCATTTGGCTGGAAGCAAGTGGAGGAAGCAGTGGGCTGCAGAGAGGGAAATGTTGGTTTAATTATAAAGAGGAACTGGCCTCCATAAAAGGAGGGTCATCTTTTCCAGTGGGGATCTTCAAATAGAACTTAGATGACCACCCATTGGGAGCGTTGGCAATGGGATTCTCATTCACTAGGGACTGGGCTAGATGGCCCCTAAGGTTTCTGCCAGTTCTGAGATCCTGGGCTCTGGCCCTCTCAAAGGCAATGCCTTTGGTTTCTCTCATAGTCAGGACCATGGGTGGTAGTCCCAATCTTGGGAGAAACCACTATATCCATCCTCAGGTGACATTTGGCTTCTTAATTTCCTTTTAGGAACTAACCGATGGGTCTCCTGGCCACCTGGCCCATTGCCAAGAACCCTAATATCTCTGGGTTTCTTGCTAAGAGTAGCAAGTTTCTTGTAAACATGGCCTCAGTCAAAGGTAATTCTGGTGTAAGGAAGGAAATTCAGCTGTGATTACTCCTTCAGGAAATGCCCGGTTTCACTTCTCCTTTCCTGGCCACGCCTGAAGCATTCACACTTGCTGAATAAACATGATCTTACAGCTTTATGATCCCCCAAGGCTGGAAAGGATTTTTAAAAGAAAAGAGATGGTTTTGAGGAAGAGGCCTAAGAGAAGGATTCTGTTGTACCTCTGTCCAAAATGAATGAATGAATGAAACAGCATTCGTTAAGTGTGTGCTCCACACTAGGCACTGTGCTAATGCTCCGGATATGAAGACAAAAAGCGAGACAGACCTTCACAGGAGGCTTACGTTATAGTAGAGGAACTCAGCACGTAGAGACTAGTGGTGGCCGGTGAGGGACGTTTCAGTCAGGAAAGTGCTCACCATGTCAGGATCTGGCCGCTCATCTTGGATTCTAGGCCTTTGAGAGAAGGAAGCCCTGCTCACAATTTCAATGCAAGCCCAATGGGCAGAGCCTCAGGGTCAAGATCAAGGTTATGGTTAGTTTAGAAAAGTTCATTTTTGTTCCCTTCTCTCTTCCTTCCTAGCCACACTCATCTCTCAGGGGCCAGTAGTTTCAGCTCCACCACCATCTTCAAAGAGTCAGTGTGGCCTAGGGGAAGAAGTGCTAGATTTGGCATCAGGAGGACCTGAGTTTGAATTCTATTTCAGACACTTACTACTTGTGCGACCCTGGGCAAGTTATCTAACTAACTTTTCCCTGCTTCTGTTTCCTCCTCTGGAATAACACTTAACCTCACACAATCAAATTATTTTCATATATGTAAAGAGATCTGTAAACCTTAAAAGCACCCTATAAATATTAGCTATTATTTTTTTTTATTAAAATATACTTTAGTCACATTGGGGAAGTTGCAGCTCAAAGATCAATTTTCTACAACACGAAATTTAGCTCATTTGGGTTATTCACATAAAGAGTTTAACTTAAACAATTTCTGGTTACAAATTATATACTTCCACAATTCTACTCTGAAATAAGGCAGAGTAAGAAAAGTGCCTCTTCCATTATGGGGAAACGCAATCGTGCTGCAACCTGGGTTTGGATTCTGAAGCATTTTGTATAAGACTTTCCTAAGTGGTGGAAAGAATGATGATGCAATATGGTATGATTGTGTGAGGGGTCAAGTTGGTATGGGAACTTTGGAGAGGAGAGATATTCTTCATCTGGGATGAGCTCCCACATGGAAGGTATGTGCTGTTCATGTAGTATATTTGTGTGTCCATAAAACAGGGGTGGGGAACGTGTGACCTCGAGGCCACATGTGGCACTCTAGGTCCTCAAGTGCACTCCCACACCTGTGGCCTCAAGGCTGCAGGTTCCCTATCCATGGTCCAAATTGATTGTCTAAATGAAGCTCACAGGAAGAATCAATAGCTCTGGAATCCTGACCACCACTCTCCAAGGGAGCCTAGAAGACAGCAGGAGGAGGAGGGTGGTTACTCTATTTTCCCCAGAAACGGGTTACCAGACTATAATTATAAAGATCTTCCTCTTTAAATATTGCTGGTCTAGGAGCATGATTTTAAAATTTGTTTCTTTTGCTGGCCACTATTCTTTAAAGGGGGAGGGTACCCTAAGGCTACACCCTGAGCCTGATTCCCTCCCACCAAATGCTAGCTACACAAAAGACCATCCAAAACAGTGAATAGTGAGTAAGAGAGCAGAGAGCAAAAAGCAAGCAGAGCAATTCCACATATTAGAGTTATACCACTAAGCACCCAAGACTCAATGAGTTCTTTAGATGGGAACAAAATGAGATGTTACTCCACCAAAAGAAATTTTCTAATCCCATTAAAGAATCCTTAAAGTCTCTAGGGAGGCAAACTAGAAATCAAGGACACATTGAAGAGCCGGCTTTCCCACGTATGAATGCCTTCTGCAGTCTGTCTTTCTCTATTCACATGTCTAGAATCGGTCCCAGAAACCACACGTGCTTCTCCATCTCTCAAAGCAGAAATGAAAATTTTCCCTCCTCTTCAAAGCTCTAAGATCAGCTCCACTTTTTACATCCATTCCACCTTCAGCCAGCATTTTTTTTTTTTTTTACCAATTAGAAGAGTCTTGTACAAAATGTTCCAGGCTTGAAACTGGGATCACACAAGTGATACATATGTGTCTATCATAGGAGGGTTTTAAAAAAGCCAGGATTTGAGGTGATTTATCCACTCCACGGTCTCTAGTCTTACAAATGTGAACATTCATGCCACTGGAAAAGAAAGAGAGGAAAAGAGGAATGGAAAAGAGAAGGTGATACTTCTCAGCCATCACTCACCTTCTCTTTAATGCCTCCACCTGTACCAAAAATTTGGAATCTAGCCCTGGGTATCCCAGCTCTGATAGATAAGTGTTTGCTCTCTGTTACTTGGGTCCAAATCTCCCTTACTTTCCAGCTTCCCGATCATCTCCTCATCATGACCGCACAAGAATACCTTTCTCCCCCATTTCTTTCACCTCACTTTCCAGCTCCTCTTTATATGTTGTCTTCCTTCATTAGAACATAAGCCCCTTGAGGGCAGGAACTGTGCTGCTTGCTTGTATTTATGTCTCCAGCACTTAGTACAGTTTCTGGAACGTCCTGAGCACTTAATAAATGCTTTATCTACTTGTTTCTCAAATTTGGGTCCAAATTCTATAGAATCTCACTTTTTAATATAACAATCTATACAGAGAAACTTCACCATGAAATTCGGTATATAACGTAAGCAAATCAACACCCAGTTTTATCATAATCTGCACCAAAATCCTAAAATTCAAAGTCAAAAGAAGTAAAATTCCTGGCTTCCTGCAAAGTCAAGAATTTCGTTTTTCCCGGTATTCTCAAAAACAGGAGACCTTTCTTTCCTTCCCTCTCTTTGTCTTGTCTTTTCTCCTGACTGGCCATATAAAGAGTAAAGAATGCAAAGAAAAACTAACTGACTGAATACCATCCATTTCCGTCACTGCTTTCCTGACGCCAGTTTTACCTGGGGATCTGTCCCCCTTTCATTTCCCACCTGCCCAGAGAGCTTCTCCTTCTCCAACATCTTCCACATCTCTAACAAAATAATTTTCCCAAAGTGCAAATCTGACCACGTCATTCTGCTATTTGATGAACTCCAGAGGCTCTGAATTGCCATACCCTGGATCAAATATAAACTCTATTTGGCATTTAAATCCCTTCACAACTGAATTTGCTCTCCCTGTTATACTTGCTACACTCATTAGGCATGAGTCCCCTTCCTGCCCTCCACAGTCCAGAAGAACTGGTCTTCCTACTCCTCCTTATACATGACTCTCCTTCTGCCATCTCTGGGCCTTGTCCAGGATATCCCCCATGCCTGGAATGTTCTCTCTTCTCACCTCTTCCTCTTAGAATCAATGGTTTCCTTTAAAACTGCTCAATTACTATCTTCTACCTGATGCCTTTCCTGAAAACCACCCAGGCTGCTAGTACCACCCCCACAATGCACTTGGCATTCATTTTGTATACAGTTATGTATATTTTGTTCTCCCCAAAGACTCACGTGGAGGTCAGAAGAGGCGATACAAGGACACTCCCAAAGTCTTTCTGAAGAACTTTGGAATCAATTTAGTGACATGGGAAATACTGGCAAAGGACTTCCTAGCACAGTGTGACTGCATCAGAGAAGGCGCCATGCTCTACCAGTGAAGGGCAATCGCAGTAGCTTGAGAGAAACTTGGGTTGGGCAGATTTAGAGCCGGCGCCACCCCAAAGGCTCATGTGGACTATTTGTGCCCGATCTGTGGGAGAGCCTTCTGAGCTCATGTTGGTCTGATCGGCCACAGTTGGACACCCTGTACCTTGACTCCAGCATAGTGATGTCATTTTGGTCCTCTCCACGAGTGACAGACAACCATGTTGTCTCCCCGGATAAAATGGAAGTTCCCTGAGGGTACCAGTACCAGAGACAGTGCTTAAAGGTTAAATGACATTGAGAAACAGGCAATAACAAGACATTCATGCCTAACACGCAGTCCCACATAGACTCTTAAAGCAATGGTCATCTAACTTTTCTGGGAGACAAGCCGGGTCACAGAACTTGGATTTTCTTATGACATTAATCATATTTTTTAACTTTTCACAGTCTTAGCACTAAATTAAGAATTGTTTGGGTGTGTCTGCCACTGAAACACTTAAGTCTGGTCTTAAAGGACAAATTCTTTATCAGATGTTTCAGGTTGGCTACTTCCTGTCTGATAGTTTGGGGTCCTTCCCAGGCTCTGCAAGAATCACATGGGAGGAAGGGGGGCTTGGGAAGTGGGATGTCTGTTACTGACCCATCCTCAACACCTCCACTATCTTCGCCATTCTACATATTGCTAGGGAAATACCCCAGCCCTGAGGCATTTAGCATTGTGGGGCTACTGAGTTTGTACCTCGGGCTCCTTCACTCCAGATCACAACTAGTACCGCAAACAGAATAACTTCACCCCATATCCAGGGCACGAATTAATGATGATGATGATGATGATAGCTAACGTCTATGTAGAGCTTGCTATGAATCAGACACTGTGCTAAGTTATTTACAATTATTATCTCATTTAATCCTCACAATGGTGGGAGGTAGAAGCTATTATCCCCATTTTACAGATGGGGAAACTGAGGTAAACAGGAGTTAAGTGATTTGTGCTAGTCAGAGGTTAGATTTGAATTCAGGTTTTCTTCCTGACTCCAGGCTGCTGCTGCTGCTGGTGATAGACAGCATTTATGCAGTACTTTGACATTTGAGAAACATTCTGTGTTTGTTATCTCATTCGCTCCTCACAGCAACTCTCTGAGGCAGGTATTATTATTATCCCCATTTCACAGATGGTAAAACCGAGGATCAGAGAAGTTAAATGACTTGCCTGGGGTTATAGGGCTAAGAGGTATCTTAGATAAAATTTGAACTCAGGTCTTCCTGAATCCAAGTCCAGCACTGAAAATCTTTTCCTAAGAAATCAACTCATAGTTAGTGGTAAAACTGAATTGAGATGTCTTACATTTAGCACATGCAGGAAACAAAACTTTATGGCCAACAGGACTCTGCTTACCAGCTTGGTCTTTTGGTTGTCTAGCTTAAAGAATATCAACAAATCAGTCAGTCAACAAGCATTTATTAAGCACTTATAGGCTTTAGGCACTGTGTAGGCACTGGAAATGTAAAGAGAAAATTAAATAATCCCTGACTTCAAGAAGCTCTCATTCCCCAGGAAAACTCTTTCTCTCTCTCTCTCTTTCTCTCTCTCTCTCTCTCTCTCTCTCTCTCTCTCTCTCTCTCTCCCTCTCTCCCTCTCTCTCTCTCCTTCCCTGTCCTTCCCTCCCCTCTCTCTCTCTCTTTCTCTCTCCTTCTC
>CM053586.1:16271428-16294453 GCA_028646515.1 Pseudochirops corinnae
TTCCCTCCCCTCTCTCTCTCTCTTTCTCTCTCCTTCTCTCTCTCCCTCTCTCTCTCTCTCTCTTTCTCTCTCTCTCTCTCTCTCTCTCTCTCTCCCCCCTCCCTTGTCTCTCTCTGTCTCTCTCTGTCTGTCTCTCTCTCTGTCTCTCTCTGTCTCTCTCTCCCTCTGTATGTGTATGTGTATATTATATGTCTATACAGAATAAATATGTCAAGGAGGTTTTAAAGAGTTTTCTTACAACCCCACATCAAGGTATGGTGAAGTTCCTTAATTGGTTCCTTCATGTAAGGTGAAGGTAATATAAAGTAATACCATGAAGTTCCATAATATATTCCAGAGGATTCTAGATCCTTGACCTTTAGAGAAAGACACAGGAAACATCTAGTGGTTGTCTGTCGTTCACCTTTTGTTCTCAAAGAAGACCAGTGATACCAGGAGGGAGAATCCATCACACCCCTTGGGTCTATATTTTTAAAAAGCAAGTCATGCAGTAGTTTCAGAGTGGGAGGTTATTGAGGTTCAGAGCATCTGGAGAGAGATCTCCATAGAAAAAGGAAGAGCATATTTCTCTTAACTTTCCTTCCCCTCTCTCCACCCACTCATCAGCCATGGGATCCAGCTGTGGACTTTCTCAGAAGGAAATACCCGGTCCTGAAGTTGGACAGAGATTTTGCGGTTCCATTGAGAGAGTAGAGTCACACATTTCAGATGGATACAGATACAGAGACAGTCACTCAAGAAACAAGACAAATCCAAGGAGTGCGATCCTTGGAAGCACAGTAGAAAGATAGCTGTGGCCGGCCCCGACCTTCTGGAGTTGTGAGTTGTCTTGGCAGCTACGGTCCCTACATCTGTGCCTCAATACGACTGGATTGTAAATTTCTGTCTAATCTTTCTATGGATGCTATTCTTATGCATGGAAGAGCACACCTCAGGTTTCTGGGAGGAGGTCTGCTTTCTAGCTACTGTTCTTACTCTTCTCTCTTAATAAATGTCTTTGCTAAGAGCTCATTGTATCTATTGGCTGACTGTTAAGAAGCACACTGATAAGGGCTCTCGAGTTACATTAGTAGCAGTATAATCGCACAGGGTTACATTTAAATTCAGAATATAGAATGTGACATACAATTTTGGATATGAATGATGTCGGATTTGTTTCATTTGGATGGCATATTTGTTGCAGAAGTTTTATCTTTTTCTTTTAAATTGGGGGGGATAGGGGAAAGAGAAAATAAATACTTGCCAATTGAAAAAGGAACATTATGAAAAGAAAAACCTTGCAGTCAAGATGCATGCAGTTCTAACTTTGGATCACGTCAAGCATGTCTTTCCTTTCTGGAGATCCTAGAATATTTCAATTCTATCCTTTTTAGGACATCAGTCAATAAGCATTTATTAAGCCCCTACTGTATGTCAGGCATTGTACTAAGGGCTTAGGATGCAAATATGGAAAAAGAAAAGACAGCCCTTGTCTTTAAGGAACTTACAATCTAATGGGGGGAAACAACACACAAAAGTAGGTGGGAAGTGGGAGGGGAGGCTGAGGAGAGTTCTGGTTACAAGGGCATAGTGGAAAAGTTAGAGAAGTAACTTAACATTCAGTCAACTGTTCCTCAGTTGCTCAACATTATAAGTCTTTCCTCATTTTTTGCTAAAATAAATGGAATAGTTCTGAATATTTTTATATAGAAAGTTCCTTTTTCCTTTTTATGATGTTTTGGGGGTGATTCCCTTTGCAATGGAATTTCTCAAATGATTTGTTAGTGTTGTGAATCATTGCATGACTTCCTATTAGTAGGCACTCTTGGAAAATAAAATCAGGGCTTTCTTCCTTTCCCTCCTCAGACATCACATAGCCCTTTTTCAATATACTTCTCTTATCCCATTATCTCATATGATTTCATAGAATTAAAGTTTAGGGTCATTCAAAGGGCAATGGTGAGGTAGGTACCACATATGGGTTTGCTGTAACATATTGCCAACTAAGTATTATGCAAGAGAAATGGCAAAAAGAGTGTCATCAAAGAGATCAGAATCATAGAACCACAGAATTTGAGAGTTGGAAAGGACCTGAGCTACCATCTAGCCCAACTCATACCTGAAAAAAGAATCTATACAATGCCATACCCAACAAATTTCAATCCAACCTCTGCTTGGAGAACGACTAGGAGATGGAAGGCTCTCTCTAGACAGCCACTTCCACTCTGGGACAGCTCAGTATGGGGCCATCTTCCCAACACCCAGCTGAAATCTGCCTCATTATAATTTTTACCCATTGTTTCTAAATAAATCTAACTTCTACACCACAGCCTTTCAAACACTCATATAGCAAGCCCTCCAGGATGGCTCTTCCCACCCCATTTGCAGAAGCAGGTTGGATCTCCAGGGCAGCTGACTGCTGCTTTTTGGGTTTCTAGAGGTAACACTGAGGGGCTGGTGTCATTCATGAGGTGCCATTTAGAATATCCCTCATTGCGATCAACCAGTTGACAGTGAATAGCTTTTACAAAGGGATATTTGCCAAAAATTTAAATGGCAAACTACTCTGGTTTCTTTTCCAAGAAAATCCCAAATGGGGTCTCGGAGGGCTGGACGTGACTGAAACAACAACAAAACTTTCCCAAGAATGCACAGCAAGAAGGGAAGTTACAAAAATGTACCCCCAAACTAGGTACCCACTCTCTCCTCTGCATATTTTTGGCCTCTGAGGAGAGTTGGCTTAATTAATAGCACAGTGGTAGGTAGGTACATGCAAGGAGCATGTGGGGCCAAGTGGTAGCCCATAGCTCCTGGCCCTAGAAATGCTTTTCCCTCTTCCCAGAGTCATGACCCAGTGATGAGATGAGTCCCTCCTCTGTTCAACTGAACTGGCCCCTTGTGGGGCTCAGGGCTTCGGCTAACAGGAAAGAGGAAGGAATGGGAACAAGTACTTATTAGGCTGTGTGCCAGGCACTGCATTAGAGTGCTTTACACATATTATCCCCTTACATTGTTAGACTGGCTCAGTTGGATCACTCACTCAGTTGCCACAGTGACTTCTCGGTGGATTCGAGCTGTTGCTGCTCTGGCTCTGGTCATCTTTGAATTGACTCCAGTGGGTAAGGAGACCTGTGATAGCATTTCAAAGCTTATAGAATCATAACATGGTCATTCCAACTCCAGATAATCATTCAGCTAAGATCTGGAAAGAAAAAACACAGAAGAGACAAAAGAAGCAGGTACCCTGTGCCCATGGACAGAGATGGTGGACAGATAAGAAAAGACGGCCATCATCCATCCCAGTGCCACCACCTACCTTCCAGCTGCTCCACAGCAATTCTTGCCTCATGAGCTGTCTGGAAAGGAAAAGAGGCAAAAAGGGCCTAGGGAAGAACATTCTAGTCCTTTTGCATGCCGGCTCCTGTTTTTATTAAGTTATCAGCCTTTCTGGCCCTGAAACCAGTTAAAAAGCTTATCTCCACCACATATTAAGATATCATGGTCAAAACCTGACTCCTCAAATGTCCACAGGATGGATTGAAAAGAATAAGGAACATCTGCATATGCTGTAAGAACTGGCCCTTAGTGGCCATGCCCTACACTACCCTTGAAGCCAAGTATCATGTCCCTCCTGATCCCTTTCTTTTAGACTCAATATCCCTAGTTCTCCCAACTGCTTCTTATGTGATGGAATTAAGGTCCCTCCCTGCCCTTGTCCTTGTCTGGATACTCTCCAGCTTATTAAACTGCAGCAGCCAAAACTGAGCACAATAATCCATATGTGGTCTGACTAGAGCAGAGGAGATGGGGACTATGATTCCATTATTCCAGGGAGTCATGCTTCTCTTGATGCAGCTCAAGCTGGCCTTTTTGGCTGCCCTTATCACCCTGCTGACTTGTATTGAGCTACTATCTCTACAGCACTTCAAGGTTTGCCCAGCACTTTATAAACATTATCTCATTGTATTCTCACTACAACCTTGAAGGTAGGTACTATTATATCCCTATTTTATAGATAAAAAAAAAAAACTGAGACAGACAGAGGTTAAATGACTTACTCAAGGGCACACAGCCAGTAAGTGTCTGAGGTTGGATTTGAGGTCAGGTCTCCTTGACTCCAGGCCGGTATACTTGTGGATCCCCAGCAGGATATCAATTCTCTGAGAGCAGGGACTGTTTTGTATTGTCCACTGCCCATTCCTATACAATGTCATGAATGCCACATAACGTTTGCTGAGTTCAATTGAATTATTTGGATGTTCTACTGTTGTTTGTTTTTTAAAATAGTTTTTTCTTTATAATTTAATTTCCTCTCTCCTCAAAAATAAAATTAAGCACACTTTTTAAAATTTTTAATTAATTAATTTATTTTCTTGCTTACATCATCCATTTCCACAAGATTTTGAGCTACAAATTTTCTCCCCATCTTTCCCCCACCCTCCCCACCCAAAACAGCCATCCCACTGTATATCCCCTCCCCCAATCTGCTCTCTCCTATGTCCTCCCCCTCGTTCCTCTGACTTTCTGGTAGGGCAAGATGGATATCCCTACCACAGTGCCTGTGTGTCTTAATTCCCAGTTGCATGTAGTTAATAATGATAATAATATATATTTATACATATATATTTTTAACACTTGATTATAGAACTTTAAATTCTAGATTCTTTCCCTTCCTCCCTCCTCACCCACCTCCACTGGAAAGACAAGCAATTCGATACAGGTCGTACATGTGTAGTTATGCAGAAAATCTCCACAATGGACATATTGCAAAAGACTGATTATATGTCCCTCCTTCCTATCCTGCCCCTGCCTTGTTCTATTCTCTACCTTGTCCCTGTCCCTTTACAGAAATGTGTGCTTCTAACACTCCTCCCCCCCACTCTGCCCTCCCCTCCATCATCCCACCTCTCATCCCCATCCCCCCTACTCTCCTGTGTGGCAAGATACCCAGTTTAGAGTTGATGTCATTCCTTCCCTAAGCCAAATTCAATGAGAGTAAGGTTGGCCCATTCCCTTTTGCCTTCCTGTTCTTCCCCTCCATTGTAACAGTTATCCTTAGCCTCTTCTATATGAGAGGATTAACCCCATTCTGTCTCTCCCTGTCTCCTGGCATTCTATTCCTCTCTCACTTCTCAATTTCACCTTTTAAAATGTCATCCCTTCCTATTCAGTTGATCCTGTGCCTTCTGTCTATGTACACATATATACACACACTTACATATGTGTTCATACACATATATACCCTTCTATATAGACATATGTGTATGTATACATATGTATACATTTATATTCCCTTCACCTATCCTCATACTGAGAGAAGTTTCATAAGTTGCAGTTATCATTTTCCCATGTTGGCATGTAAATAGTTCAACTTTGATAATAAGCTCACTTTTTGAAAATGAAAAGATGGTCATTTAAAAATCACCATGACTTTGAACACTTCTTGGAGAGAAGGCCTGAATTCAAAAGATTTTGGTTGGTAAGAAATGGATAAATAAACAAAAAACTTTGAATGGTCACTAGCTTGAGAAACTAACAGGAGTTCTGGCAGCAGACGTGGAAACTGCCAGTGAGAGAAGTAAATGCATGCTTCAAACAAAGGACACTCTACAGCTGCGGCTAATTCAGTATCTATAGCCATTCTTCTAAGTACCCAATCAGCACCAGAGTGAGCTGAAAAATAAGTAGGGCACTCATGGTGGAGAGGCAGATGCAGGCAAGACAAAAAAGGACATGGAATGACAAAAGGAAAGTGCAAATAATGTAAATATGTTGAGAGAGATAGAGGCAGGCAGGAAAGAGAGAGGAAAAGAAGGAAGGAGGGAGGATGGGGAAGAGGAAGGAAGGAAGGGAGGGAGAAAGGAAGGAAGGAGGGAAGGAAGGAAGGTGGGAAGGAATGAGGGAAGGAAGAAGGGAAGGAAGGAAGGAAGGAAGGAGGGAAGGAAGGAAGAAGTGAAGGAAATGTTGTACACAATGTGTCCCACACAATGTCATGAATATTTCATAACGTTTGCTAATTGAATTGTTTGGACATTGGAGAGAGGAGGGAAGGAGAAGAAAGAGGGAAGGAAGGAAGGGAAAGAAGGAGGGAAAAAAGTAGGAAAGGAAAGAAATAAAGAGGAAAGAAAGGGGAGAAGGAAAGAAGGGGCGAACAGAGAGAGGAAAGGAGGAAGGTATAGAGAAAAAGAAAGAAGAAATATGTAGACTCTATTAGGAACCTAGGATTGAAGCTGAAAAGGTCCTCGGAGGCCATCTAGTCCAATTCCCTCCTTATTTCATAACTGAGGAAACTGAGACCCAGGAAGTTGAAGTAATTGTCCAAGGTCACACTGGTAGCAAAGACAAGAACTAACATTTGGCTCCTCAGAGGCCAGATCACTCTGTACTGAGCTATGTTGCCTTAAGTGAGGTTCCCACCATTGATATTATAAAATCTAGGACTTTGGCTTATTTTTTTTATAAGTCTGGTAATTAGTAAAACAAGAAAGTGTTCATTTCACTTAGATAAACCAGTTTCTCAAAGAAAGGCAGAAACCAGATCAAATCTAGCAATTCTTGTTTAAATGCAAATAGAATCTTGTAGCAAATAGGAAAAAAAAGGGTTAGAGAATTGATCAATCCTAGCTAAGTGCCAGGAACCAGACGAGGCTCGAGAGCTCGGGGCCAGGTCACACGAAGGGCTTTGAAAACTCCACAGAGGAGTCGGTATTTTCCCAAAGAGGCACTAAGGGCCCCTGGCATTGACTATGGACTAAAATACACAACCAGCAATGGGTCGCCTACAGAAAGTACATCTAGTGCTGAAGGATACATCTGAGATTTAAAACGATTAGGCAGCACAGTGCACAGAGCACCAGGCCTAGAGTCAGGAAGACCTGAGTTCAAATACCGCCATAGATACCTACGAACTATGTGACCCTGGGCAAGTCACTTCACCCTGTTTGCCTCAGTTTCCTCATCTGTCAAATGAGCTGGAGAAGGAAATGGGAAAGCACTCCAGTATCTCTGCCAAGAAAACCCCAAATGAGGTAACAGTGAATCGGACAGGACTGAAAATGAAGATTTGGCAGCCATGTTTTGTATAGAGAAGTCATATTTAAAGATAAGTCTGGCTTAGTGGGAACAAAGGGAACAAGTAGAAACTAATACATGGAGAACATCTATTATTTGGGGGTGACAGACATTAGAAAGCTTCTGGGTTGTTAGGTGATGGCAGACTGGCTCCTAATGGTGTGGCCAGAGGATGGAGGTGAGTGGAACGCCAAGTGCATGAGTGCTGATACAGGGGAGTTTGGAAGAGCTGGGAGCCATGAGGCAGCTGCATGCCAGATGTTGGGTCTTGGGTCTCTTTCTCCATCCTTGAGAACAATAAAGGGCATACCTGCTCCCTCTTTCATATGACAGCACTTGCATGTTTTAAGCTATCTGTTGTATCCTCAAGGCTTGGTATCAGGTCCAAAGGAAGCCTGCTGGCATCCCAGTGAAGACCATTGCTAGAATAGGCTTTATTAAAGGATGCCAGGTAGAAGAGACACTGGCTTTGTGGAGAAAGGCCAAAGCAGGGGTGGTTACCATTCCTAAATCTTTCTGAATTGGTTAGTAACAGATCAAGGGATATGAGAATTGGTGCTTGAAATCTGGGCTACCCAGATTGTCAGAATACTGATCTTCTTAACTTGAGCTCCATGAATTTAAAAATAAATTTTGATAACTATGTGTCAATATAATTCATTTCCTTTATAATCCTATTATTTTGTCATATACTTAGAAACCTTGTTTTATGGAGGGGTTCATGGGTCTCACTAGACTTACCAAAGAAGTCCATGACCCAAAAAGTATTAAGAAGCCCGTGTTCGTAAGAGCCTACGCCTTGCTGGTGGGGCTGTTGATTTTATAGGCCAAGGTCAAGCATCTCTTGGAAGGAGAACTTGGCCTGGTCCAAGTGGTGTTGATTTCCTGTTTTCTCACAGCTGCAGAAAGGGCAGGGGTGATGTGTGCAGAACTCTGGAGTCCATGATGGTTCCCAGCCTGTGCTACATCCACAGAATCTGGTGACACTGTCTATTCCCTCCACTAAAAGTACTGACTTCTCCAAGCGATTTTCATGTACAATGCTACGTATGTGTAAGACATTTCACTATTATGATTAGAGATGCTGTTACCATGCAACAACCTGAAGCAACCTCATTCACATAAGCTTTTGCTTTTCTCTCTCAGCCTCTCTGTCTCTGACTCAATCTCTGTCTTTCTTTCTGTCTATGTCTGTCTGTCTTTGTCTCTGTCTCAGACTGATACTCTGACTTTGTCTCTCTCTGTCTGCCCCCTCCACATCTTTGTCTCTATCTCTGTCTCTCTGTCTGTCTCTCATACACACACACACACACACACACACACACACACACACCCCAAACCTGCAATCCCCCAATCTCCTTGATTTAAACACAAAGGTTTCAGGCTATACTATTTAATTAACAATGTAGCACAAACATAAATAATTATTTACAACTTTTCAGCTGTGAGAAAAATCACAACCAGTTACCTTTGACCAGTGGTTCTCAACCTTCCTAATGCCGTGACCCTTTAACACTCATATGTGGGCATATCTGCATGTGGGCAGACCAGCTTGGAGACAGATAGAGGAGCGGTGTCTCGGTTCCTAAGACCATTGGAAATATGTGACCCCTATGAAAGGGTTGTTCAATCCCCAAAAGGGTCGTGACCCACAGGTTGAGAACCGCTGCCTTTGATCATGACTACCACAGCTGACTTTTCTTCAATTCTGGAAATAGCTCCGCCATTTAGTTCCCTCAGAAAACGATTCCAAGTCTATGAAGAGTTCTCTACAGGATACTTTTTTTTACCAATTAAGAGTTAATACAGTTCTTCTGAGAAGGAAATTCACGACCATCCTCTTTCTTTGTGTCCCTCACTCAATCCCTCTGCAGTCCTGACAGGTAACCGGCTCTTCAAAAATTCCTCGGAGGATAACAATGAAACTGTTACTTCAAGATTTCATGGCCTTTTTTTTTCTTTTTCAGTTTCCTAATCTTTTAATTTTTTTATTAAATTGTTTATTTTTAGTTTTCAACATTCACTTCCATAAGTTTTTAATTTTCTCCCCTTCCCTCCCCAAGATAGCTTGCAATCCAATATGGGCTCTACAAACATTCCTATGAAACACATTTTCACATTAGTCCTAGAAGAATTATAACAAATGGGGAAAATCATGAGAAAGAAAAAAAACAAAATAAAACAAAACAAAAAAGAAAATAATCATTGCCTCTTTTCTTAAAAAAAATTTTTTTTATTGATGTCTTTTGGTTTTTACATTATCATAATTTTCTCCAGTACCCCTTTTCCTCCCAGAGAGCCATCTCGTATGACAAATAGTATTTTTTTAAAAAAAGAAAGAAAGAAAAAAAAGAAAAAGATTAGGAAACATCACACAATTAATAAATACATTGAAAAAGTCCGTAAGCGTATGTAATGTGCAAGACCTGTGACCCTCACACTTCCATAAACGGTGGCCTGGGGGTCCTCTTCACCTGCTGCCTCTTAGAGATACAGTAGTGGTACCTAAAGTCTCTGCTGGAGAGGTAATTGAAGCTAATGTTTCATGACTTGCTTTTGAGACTTAATCTTCTCCCTTTTCCTCCTCTGAATTCATTCAATTTTTAAAATACATTTCCAAGAATTGAGCAAAGTATTGAAGATTTCATTAACCCCAACGAAAGACAATATGACTATCGTCTCACTTGACTGGACATGATGAAGCTATTAAGCAATACCAAGACTGAGTCCATGTTAGCTTTTCCACTAAAATGCAAGGTTGGCTCATGGTAATCTTATGTCACCTAATCTTCCCAAGACCTTTTCCAAGGAACTTCTATCAAGACAAATCTTCCTGGAATTTATGGAAATGATTTTCTTATAAAAAATAAAATAAAAAAGAGAGAAAAGAAAGAAAAAAAGAAAGGAAAGAAGAGAAGGAGGAAGGGAGGGAGGAAGAAAGAGAAAAAAAGAAAGAAATTATTTGTTGGTCATTTATGTAAGTAAATGTTATCTTTTCACTTTTTTATTTGGGCTTACAGGTCCAGCATTTGACTTAAATGATAACCAAATCTCAAAGAGTTAGAAGGGACCATTGGGGGTTAAGCTTTGTCCCAATAGGAATCTCTTCTACAAAGCTCCCAACAAGAGGCCATTCAGGTTTTGCTTGAGGACCCCCGGCAAGGTAGAACTCACTCCCTGCCAAAGCACACCTTTACACCAAAGTTTTCGATATTACATAAAACATTGCAGATAAGAAGCCCAAATATGCCTCTCTGTAACTTCTTCCCACTGCTCTACATGTTGCCCTTAAGATGCACAAGCTGCAATTTATCCGATCCCTCTTCCAAATACTTAAAAAGACAGCTATCAAACCCACTCACTCTGCCTTCAACCCCAAGGATGGTCTTTTCTTTTTTTTTTTTTAATTTTTTTGCTTTCTGGAGGGCAGTTGGGATTAAGTGACTTGCCCAAGGTCACATGGCTAGTAAGTAAGTGTTAAGTGTCTGAGGTAGGATTTAAACTCAGTCCTTCTGACCACCTAGCCACCCCATGGATGGTCTTTTCTAAACTAAATGTTTCCAGCTCTTCTAAAGAGTTTCATACAGCTTAGAGTAGGTGGTCTCTACACTTTCCACTATCCTAGACATCCTCTTTGAGCTTATCAACGTTTTGGCTCCAGTGTGGTATCCAGAACTGAACAGAATTCTCCACGGTGGTCTGACCAGAGTGGAGGACAGCAGGGTTGTCTCCTCCTTCCCTCTGAATGGCATATTCTTATTGCTATAGTTTGAGATCACAGTATTGACTTACATTGAGTTTGCAACCCACTTTAAAAAATCTGCAAAATTCACATAAATTTGTTATCTAGTCATGAGGAATTTCATTTATCCTTTAGAGATGTCATCTTATTACAAGGTTATAGACTTCAAGCTGAAAGGAATCTTAGAAATCACCCAATCTAACTTCTTTATTTTTCAGATGAGGGAACTGAAGGCCAGAGGAATTGAGTGGCTTTCTCCTGAGGCCACATAGCTAGCGTCAAGTCTGAAGTCAGATCCAGGTATTCTAACCTGGTACTCTTTCCACTCCATGCAAGAGAGCAAATCAGTTAGATTTACTTAGAAGGATCACAGTCATGCTTCAAAATTTTAACATTAGATAAAAAATCTTGCAAGCATCCAGGAAAAACCCCTTCACACACCAAGGAAAACAGTTAAAATCAAACAAGACCCATTCACAAGATAGGGAAAAAAAATAGAATATGGAATTCCAAAAAGCAAATGAAATCCTATTCTACAACTTTGAGCTTAGTCAACAATGAAAACAATCTTAGAATCACAGGCCTAGATCTGGAAGGGACCTTCGAGGCAAGGGGGGAGGCAAGGGAAGAGAATAAGCTTTTGTTAAGTACTTATTATGGACACTTACTATGTGATGCTAAGCACTTTACAAATGTTGATACTCATTGATTTCCACAACAACCCTGGGAGGTAGGTGTTATTATTATCCCATATTACAGTTAAGAAAACAGAGATTACATGATTTGCCCAAGGATCACACAGCTAGTAAGGGTCTGAGGTTAATTTGAACTCAGGACTTCCTGACTCCAGCCCATTACTCTATCCACTACATCACCTAAATGAAGAGATCACCTAATCCAGCCTCATTTTTCAGTTGAGGGAACTAAGATTCATGGAGTTTAAGTGACATGCCCAAGGCCATACAAGTAACACCTCTCAGAGACAGAATTTGAACTCAGACCCTTCGACTGCAGGATCAGTGCTCTTCCCATTGTGGCATACTGCCTCCCTTGTTTGGTTAGCCCATTATTCTAGGCCTTTTTTACCCCTTACACTGTCATCTAATATATAAGCTATTTCTCTAAGCTTCGTGTTATCTTCAGATTTGCTAGGTGCACCAATTATACGTTCACCCAAGTCACTGATGAAATTTTAAACAGGACTAGTTCAAAGAAAATGCCCTGGAAAATCCCCAATAAGGACTTTCTCCATTAGTCATTACTGTTTGGGTTTGCTTAGTGTTTGAATTCAATTACCTGTACATTGCATGCATGCACACACGTGCGCATACATACACACACACACACACACACCCACACCCACACACCCCATTTCCTTTAGTCCTGAGCTTTCTCCTTCTTTCTTAGATCTCCTAAGCAGTCATTTTGCTGGCATCAGCATATCCACAAGACCTATAAGGCTTTCAGGAGAGAACTATCTTGTCTTGTCAGTTGAACTTGGAATTCCTTCCAATCTTTAAAAAAAATCTTCACCAGCATCACTTCCTCCAAGCTCAAGGAATCTTGTCTTATCAACAGATTCGGGACCTTCTCTCCTCTCTCCCCCCTCTTCCACTCATGGAGAAGCCAAGAAATACACTATCCATTCATTATACATAGTCACGCAAAAATTTCCGCATTAGTCATGTTCAAAAAAAAGCAAGAAAAATGAAGAAAAAATGCTTTAGTCTGCACCATGGTCTGCCGTGGCTCTGTTGGAGGCGGCCATCGCTCATCCTGGCCTCTGTCTTCTCTAGAAGATAGAGGCTGATGACGTTGTCCGATTCTGCCTCACTAAATTCCAATTCATGATATCCATAATGTCACTGGTCCTCTTTGAGAACGAAGGACAAACACCAATAACAACGATTTGTCTCTGAAATAGCCTGCAAGCTTTGCAAGGAAATGGAAAATGAAGGCTCAGGAGGCATGTGACAGACAGCTGCCTAGTGTAGGAGGTGTGAAATTTAGCCCCAGAGCGCAGAACCAGGAACTAAGGCGAGAAATTGCCAAGGGAAACGGAGGCTTGGTATTTAGAACCAAAACAAAAAAGGCAAAATAATCTTCCCACATGGAGGGCCGTCTGCAAGTGAAAAGGGCAGCCTAAGGAGGTGTCAGATTCCCCCCCTGAGGAGCAAAGTCTGGAGGACCATCGTCAGGTGTATCAGAGAAGGGATTCCTTTCTGGTGTGGGTTGGTCTAGATAGGGGCAAAGGTCCCTTCTGATTCTCAAATTCTGCCATTTATGAGTGGCATTTTGTTCCAATTACCATAAAATTCTCCTTTGCAACTCTGACTGATCCCATGTCCACAAGGCTAAGAAAGTATTTGACAGTTCTTTCTGACAACATATAAAAAGTTATACTGCAAAGACATAGATACAAAAGAACTAAGCACGTCATTTGGCAAGCGATTTTATTCACTGTAAGTTTTTAAAATAATTTTTAGTGTTTTTTAGACTAATATGTTGGGCAGCTAGATGGTGCAGTGGATAGAGTGCCATGCCTGAAGTCTCAAAGTTTCATCTTCCTGAGTTGAAATCCAGCCTCAGACACTTGCTAGTTGTGTGACCCTAGGCAAGTCACTTCATCCTGTTTGTCTCAGTTTCCTCATCTGTAAAATAAGCTGGAGAAGGAAATGGCAAACTACTCCAGTATCTCTGCCCAGAAGACCCCAAACTGGGTCACAGCTGAAATGACTGAACAACAACAACCCAATATATTAACCAGTTTTGTCTTTGGAGTGATCACGAAGGCACAATATCACTTCTAAATTAATTTAGTATAAATTAAAATAAGAGGCATCATGGCATCATGGATAAGAACTGGAATCAGAGTCAGGAAGATTTGGGTTCAAGTCATGCCTCTTACACATGTTGACTGTGAACAAGTCACACAAATTCTCAATGTCACAAGCAATTCTCTAAGACTATAAGGTGAAGAGAAGGGACCTCCCTACACTGGGAGAGGCAGCTTTCTTATCTACCAAGACAGAGAATTCCCTCTGCTAATGGAAGCCCAGGGCTGGTCCCTAGCTTTTACAATACTTCAGAGATCTCTAGTTTAGAAAATCTTAGAAAACATACCAAAGGTATTTACACTCAAAGAGCTATAAAACTGTGCATACCCTTTTACTCAACAATGCCACTGCTAGGTCTGTATCCTAAAGAGATTTTTAAAAAAGGAAAAGGAAAAGGACCCATGTGTGCAAAAATGTTTCTAGGAGCTCTTTTTGTGGTGACAAAGAATTGGAAATTGAAGGGATGCCCATCAATTGGGGAATGGCTGAACAAGTTGTGGTATATGATTGTGATGGAACACTATTGCGCTATAAGAAATATGATCAGTCTGTATGTCCTTGGGCAAGTCACTTAACCCCAACTGCCCTGCCTTCCCCCCTCCAAAAAAAAAAAAAAGAAATAATGATCAGGATGCTTTCAGAAAAAAGACCTGGAAAGACTTACATGAACTGATGCAAAGTGAAATGAGCAGAACCAGGAGAACATTATACACAGTAATAACAGTATTGTATGAGGATCCACCGTGAATGACTTAGCTCTTCTTAACTATAACTCAAGACAGTTCTGAAGGACTCGCTATAAAGTATTCTATCCATCTCCAGAGAAATAAAATATGAAAGAACTGATGGAATATGAATGCAGATCAAAGCATGCTTTTTAAACTTTATTTTTCTTGTTGGGGGCTTTTTGTGGGGAGAGGGGTCTGGGTTTTCTTTCATAACTTAGCTAATATGGAAATAGGTTTTGCATGACTGTACATGTGTAGCCTATATCAAATTGCTTGCCTTCTCAATGAGGGTAGAGAAGAGGAGAGGTGGAAGAGAATTTAGAACTCAAAACTTTTAAAATACAAATATTAAAAATTGTTTTTACATGTACTTGGGGAAAGAATAAAAGATTTTTTTAAAAGAGGGAAAAGAAAAGAAAATGTACCAACAGTGACTTGCTGGCTTTAGACTTTGATTAAATTTATTTGAGGAATGATTATATCAAGGACAAAGTAAATGTGACTTTATCAGATAAAGCAAGGGGGAGGAGGGGAACCAAGGGGAAATGTTAGGGCAATTAAAAAAAAGACATGGAATAGGTCAAGGAAAAGATGTTGTCCCAGTGTGGCATTATCAAGAGCCATAGATACAGCTCCCAGGCTGACTTCCACTCCACATTTCTAAATATAGGGTCTTTATTGAAGAATAGAACATTGATTCAGAACATTTCTATAGTTACATAGCAGTACATACCTACACATAGGCACACATATATACGCATGCATAAAATGCTAGCCTCAGAGTATATATACACTTCTTCAGGGTCAGAGGGCATCATCACCCTTGTGAACCACTGCCTAATTACAAAGTAACAAAAGGTGTGGACCTTCCTGAAAAATAAGCCTCCTCTAATCAAACTTCCCTTAATGGGCCCCCTATGAGGCCTATTAAAGGGCAGGGAAGATCTTAACATTAACATTACAGACAGAAAGAAAGGTAATTTGGCTAGACACTGAGTACAAGAAGTGCAAGAATATTTCAGGATGCAGGAAAGATAGGTTGAGGTCAAATTTTGAAGAGTTTTAAAAGTCAACTGGAAAAAAAAAATTAAATAAATAAAAGTCAACCAGAGTTGTCTGTATTTTATCCTAAAGTCAAAAGGGAGTCAGTCACAGGACTGTTGAGCAGGGAAGTGACAGGGTCAGATCTGATTTTTTTTAAGTAAAATTTTAGTGTCAGTGTGGATGTCCGGAAACAGAGAGAGGAAGAGACCCTCAGTAGGGAGACCAGTCAGAGGCTATTGTAATACTAAGTTGAGAGGTGATGAGGTTCTGGATTAAGCTGATATCTATGAGTAGAGAGAAGGGGTGAGATGCAAGCAAAGTTGTAGAGGGGAAAATGTACAGATCTGGCAACTGAAAGGCTATGTGGGACGAGGAAGAGTGGGGGTCAAAGGTGATGCTGATGTTACAAACCCAGGAGTTCAGAAGAAGGCTAATACTTCCAACAGAAGTCTGGAAGAGGAGTGGTTTGGTGGGAAAGATAAGTTCCATTTTGCACATGTTGAGTTTAAGCAATCTCTGGGGTATCTCATTCAAAATATTCAATGGACAGCTGATAATGTGGGCTGAGGAGATCAGAGTCAGATATAAAGATATGCATGACTCATCAGCAGAGAAAAGATAACTGAACCCATCAGAGATGAGGTCATTGAGAGAGGGTAGAAAGAGGGGAGAAGAGGGCCCAAGAGTTTGTGTGATTTGTAGTCGGAATTTTTAAAAAATTCTGTTGTCTGTTGTCCAAGAGACTGTCCATAAAACATGTTGTAACTTTTTAAATAATATTTTATTTTTTCCCTAATTTTGTCAAAACAATTTTTAACTTTTTTTTCCAAGTTTTGAGTTCCAAATGCTATCCCTCCTTCCCTGAGACTATAAGCAATCTGATACTGTTTATACAAAGAGTTGTCTATTTCACATCACGGCTACCTGTTAATTTCCTCTTCCTGTATGTTTCTTGGGTCATACTGTACGTAGGATGAACCTGAGGCAAGTCTACCAGTGCCAGCAACTCTTCACATCACTGCTATGCTCTTCGGAAAGAAAAAGCAAAAACAAACCCTTTTTCTTCTGAAAAATCCTATTCCCCACAGGAAGGGGAACATTTCTACTCCTGCCTCTTGCTGTGCTCCTGTGGGTTCCACTCAGCCCCTTCCCAGAACTGACGCTGAGTATTTTTACAATTCTTCTTGAGTTTGTTCATGTCAAAGAGAACAGGGAAGGGAAATGAAAGGAACTCAGCGAGATCCAATTCGACTTCAGGAAAGCTAGAGTTGGGCTTTGGATTAAAAAGTCAAAATAACAACCACGCGATGTAAAAGCCACTCGAACCCTTCTTGATGTCATAAGAAATTCTGCATAATGCTGTCTCAACTCCTTCTAGCTCATTTTTAAAGTGGGGCTTAAGCCTAAATGAGCTCCAGCTCCCTGGAAAAGAACGGGACCTCTTTGAGATCTTTTGATTTTCTCCTTTATTATGTTTAACATGAGCAGATGGGTACCAGATATTAGTTGTTTGTACAATCCTGGGCTTACATATCCTCTGTCAAATTACATATAAAACTAAACTGTTGAATTGAGCTTCCTGGAGGGTCTTGTCCTTAGCACCATAGATTTAGAACCAACAGGCATATCTAAGATCGTCTAGTCCAATTTTTTCATTTTACAGGTGAGGAAACTGAGGCCCAGAGAGGACTGTAAGGGAAAGAAGATCATAAGTTTACAACTGGAAAGGGCCTCATGGGCCATCTAGTCCAACGCTTCCTTTTATAAATGAATGAACTAAGATTCAGAGAGTTAAATCGTTGGCCCAAGGTGGCATTAAAGACAGTGTGACCAGCCATGTTCTTCGCCTCCAGAGTGAGGCCAAGCAACTCACCTGAAGTCACAGAGTAAGGAAGGAGGAGAGCTGGGATCTGAGCCCCAGCCCTCTGACTCCAGGGCCAGAGCCCTCTCCATGACCCCACACTACCTCAGCTAGCTGGCCCAGTGGGTAGAGTGCTCAGCCCAGAGTCTGAAAAACTCCTCTTCCTGAGTTCAATTCTAGCCTCAGACACTTACTAGCTGTGTGGCTCTGGGCAAACCACTTAACCCTGTTTGCCTCAGTTTCCTCATCTGTAAAATGAGTTGGAGAAAGAAATGACCAACCACTCCAGTATCTCTGCCAAGAAAACCCCAAATGGGCTCATGAGAAGTCAGACATGACTGAAACCCCTGAACACCAACAATATCCTATCCTATGAGTCACTCTGTCAGGCTCAGATCTTTAGGAACTCTTGGTTTGAGAACTAGTCATTATCTCACGATCCCCCTAGAAGCTCAAGGACACCAGGATCCAGAAGCCTTTTGGGTTTACAGTATCTCAGGATAACCCTAGAAGTAAATCAGGTGAGATACTGGCAGGGATTAAAGGAAGCCAAACAGCTACTACAGGGGCAGCACCTCCCTCCAGGACAGTACCAAGAACAGCTGTTGTTCCAAAAGCACCTTCCCTGCATCCCTCCCTTCCTGGGACAGAAGAAAATAAATAGTTTTTGCTCATGAAAAGTTAAAGCCAACTGTGCACCCAAAGCTTACCTATGAGAAGCTTTCATCCCTTAGTCTTAATTAGTAGTGCCATTCTCTGTCTTCTGCCAACCATTCAGTTAGGTGGCATAGTAGATAGAGTGCTGAGCCTGGAGTAGGGAAGACCTGAGTTCAAATCTGACCTCAGACACTTATTACTGTGTGACCCTGGGCAAGTCACCTAACCTCTGAGAGAGAGGGGGAGAGAGAGAGAGAGAGAGAGAGAGAAGAGGAGGAAGAGGAGAAGGGGGGAGGGGAGAGCAGTTGGTAATACAAATACAAGGGGGCATTAAGCTGAATGATGCCATAGTCCTCTATTCCCACTCTCTTGTTTCCTTTACTGGACAACCTTTCCCTAGGGTTGACTGCAGTTGCCAATACTCCATCATTCAAATTTCTGTCTGCCATCTGCAAATTTTGTATCTACTTCCCAACTATTCTATACCTAATAAAAATAAGATAATGACCACTGACATTTATATAATACTTTTAAGATTGGTAGAACACTTTACATTTAGTATTTAATCCTCACAACAGCTCTGTGAACTCTGTACTATTATTTTTCAATTTAGTATTTCACTTTTCTCTAATTACATAAAAAAACAATTTTCAGCATTTGTTTTTAAAATTGTGTTCCAAATTCTCTCCCTTCCTCCCTTCCCACCCCCTTCATTGAGAAGGCAAGCAATTTGATATAGGTTATAATGTGCAGTCATGCAAAACATGTTTCCATGTTAATTATGTTGTAAAAGAAAATACAGGCCAAAATTTTAAAACCCAAGAAATATAAAATTCTTTAAAAGTATGCTTTGATCTGTATTCAGACTCCAATAGTTCTTTCTCTAGGGATGGATAGCATTTTTCATCATGAGTCTGGTTTCAGAGTTATCTTGGATCATCATATTACTGAGAACAGTTAGGTCATTCATAGCTGATCATCTTACTATATTGTTGTTACTGTGTACAATTTTCTCCTGGTTCTACTCATTTCACTTTGCATCAGTTCATGTAAGTCTTCCCAGATTTTTCTGAAAGCATTCTGCTCATCATTTCTTATAGCACAACAGTATTCCATCACAATCATATACCACAACTTTTTCAGCCATTCTCCAATTGATGGACACCCCCTTAATTTCCAATTCTTTGCCACCAAAAAAGAACTGCTATAAATACTTTTGTGCTTACATGTCCTTTTCCTCTTTATGTTTTATCTTTTTTGAGATGCAGACCTAGTAGTGGTATTTTGCTATGTCAAAGAGTATGCATGGTTTCATAGGCCTTTGAGCATAGTTCCCAATTGCTCTACAGAATGGTTGAATCAGTTCACAACTCCAGCACCAGTGTATGTGTCTCTGTTTTCCCACATCCCTTCCTACATTTGTCATTTTCCTTTGCTGTCCTAATAGACAATCTAATAGATATGAGGTAGCACTTGCCTCTCTCCAATCAATAGTGATTTAGAACATTTTCTCATATGCTATAGACAGCTTTGACAACTTCACCTGAAAACTGACTTCATATTTTATCAATTAGGGAATGACTCTTTTCCCCATAAATTTGACTCATTTTTCTATATATTTGAGAGATGAGGACTTTATCAGAGAAACTTGCTTCAATTTTTTTCATATAGGATTTCCTTTCATCCTATCCCCCCCCATTTATTCTATTCTCTATCTTCTTTCACATTGCCGCTCCTCAAAAGTACTTTGTTTCTGACTCCCCCCTCTTCCAATCCACCCTCCCTTCTATGAGCACCCCTTCCTCCTTTTTAAAAATCTATTTATCTACTTTTGGTTTACAACATGCCATTCCACAATCCCTTGAGTTTCACCCCCTTTCTCTTATCCTCTCCCCCTCCCACTTTCCTGTGGGGTAAGATAAATCTCTATGCCCAATTGAATGTATGTTATTCCCCCTTTGAGCCAAGTCTGAGCACATCTCTTTTATGTCAGATAATTCGCCCCATCCTGCATCTCCCTTTTCTTTTCTCCCAGTGCATTCCTCTCCTCACCCCTTAAGTTAATTTTTAGATATCATCCCTTCATGTTTAACTCACACCTGTGTTCTCTGTATTTACTCCTTCTAACTGCCCTAAGGATGAGAAAGTTCTGATGAATTACAAATAGCATCTTCCCACGTAGGAATGTAAACAGTTTAATCCCATTAAGTCCCTTCGGATTTCCCTTTCCTGTTTACTTTTTCATGCTTCTCCTGAGTCCTGTATATCAAAGTCGAATTTTCTATTCCACTCTGGTCCTTTCAAGTCTGTGCTATTATTTGCAGATTAAGAACAGCTGAGGCCAAGGGAGGTTAAGAGACTTGCTCAAGTCATGCAGCTAGTAGGGCAAGATTTGAACTCAGGTCTTCCTGTCTCCAAGGCCAGCTTTCTAGCCAGCATTCCACCCCATTGACACTTCACTGTTGTATCAATATCTCTACCATGGTTGGAGCCTAAGGGCAGCAGAGGATATTGCCAGCCCACATCATGCCTTCCTCACCAGCCCAGCCACAAATACTCTTTTCAGAGAAGTGTGTTTCTTGGTTTGATGAAATCATAGGGTCATAGACTCAGAGTTAAAAGGGGCCTCACAGGTCTAAGCCCAAGACACCCATTTTAAAGATGAGGAAACTGAGTCTCAGAGAGTGAAGTGACTTGCCCATGGTCTCACAGGTAGTAAGTGGCAGAATCAGGATTTGAACTCAGGCCTTCTAACTCCAAATTCTCAGTCCTCTTTATTATGCTACAAATGACATTACACAATGACATCATGTTTGGGACTTTGTAAGGAATTATAATACAGATTTCAAGTCCATTGACTGTGCTGGTCACGTGTGATGCTTTTTTACCAAAGATAACATTCACTCTGGTTGCCATATGAGGCTTTCTGCATGATGGGCACAGGGAGCCATGGAACCAAACTGCCACCTTTCTCCTAGGCTTTTTTTCTCATGGGATGGTTTTGCTTCAGTCAAATCAGTAGGTTCTCATAATCTGGCAGGGGGAGCTTTCAGCCACTGTTGCTGCCTGTCCCCCTCCTCAGGACCCAAATGTGCCCAAAGCCCAATCCTGGGTGGTCACTGGTTTTATATGGGTGCCCTGCCAAGGTTGGAGATGATGGTGGCAATGGAGATCTCTACCAGCGGTCAGCTTCATCGTTTCTCGGGCCTTGCCTCAATTAAGTCTTTGCCTATGGGCAGAGTTTTGAGTCACACACACCGTCCCCCCAGTAAGTCCTGGGCTGACCAGGCATGAAGCTCTTTCCAAAGCTACTGACTCCAGAGTGGTAAAGCTCCAATCTGCCAGCTGGACTTTGGTGGCTTTTGTTCCTTTTATGAGTCATTGGCTACATATGACAGAGGCTGTGGAAATTCCCAGGGTTATTAGTTAGAGGAGGGTGGTCTTGATCTCATATGAGACGGAGAGGATGCTCTGATTCCATGTTTGCAGCAATGGGCCTAACAGGCTAGGAGCACTTGGCTCAGCCCTCCTTTACCAAGGACTGTCCTTCAATCAGTCCAATACTACTTCACTTCCTATTAAAGGTCACACACTGTGCCAGGGACACAAGCACAGAGAAGGGAGCAATGCTTGCCCTCAAAGGAAGGGGTGTGGCACAGTGGAAAGCTGGATGGACTTGGGTTCAAGGCCAAACTCTGCTGCCTGACCTCTGTGTGACCTTGCACAAGGCACTTGACCTCTGTAGTTTCTTTTTTTTTTAATTAATTAATTTATTTTCTTGTTTACATCACTCATTTCTACGAGATTTTAAGTTACAAATTTTCTCCCCATCTTTCCCCTACCCACCACCTCAAAACAGCAATCGCACTGTATACCTCTTCCCCCAATCTATTCTCTCCCATCGCCCCTCTGACCTTCTGGTAGGGCAGGATGGGTCTCCCTACCTCAGTGCCTGTGTATCTTAACTCCCAGTTGGATGTAGTTAATAATAATAACAATAATATATACATACATATATATTTTTAACATTTGATTATAGAACTTTAAATTCTAGATTCTTTCCTTTCCTCCCTCATCACCCACCCCTACTGGAAGGGCAAGCAATTCAATACAGGCTGCACATGTGTAATTACACAGAACATCACCACAGTGGACATATTGTGAGAGACTGACTATATGTCCCTCCTTCCTATCCGGCCCCCCCCTCGTTCTATTCTCTACCCTGTCCCTGTCCTTTTACAGAAGTGTGTACTTCCAGCAACCCTCCCCCCCCACCCTGCCCTCCTGTCCATCATCCCATCTCTCATCCCCAACCCCCTTCTCTTCTGTATAGCAAGATATCCAGTTTAGAGTTTATGTCATTCCTTCCCTAAGCCAAATTCAATGAGAATGAGGTTGACCTTTTCCCTTTTGCCTTCCTATTCTTCCCCTCCATTATAACAATTATCCTTTGCCTCTTCTATGAGATGATTGATCCTATTCTATCTCTCCCTGTCTCCTCTCATGCTAATCCTCTCCCACCTCAGAATTTCACCTTTTCAAGTATTGTCACTTCCTATTCAATTGATCCTGTGCCCTCTATGTACACATATATACACATACTCAGATATGTTCATACGCATATATGAACTCTCCTACATAGACATATGCGTATGTATACATATATATACATTTGTATTCCCTTCACCTATTCTCATATTGAGAAAAGTTTCAGAAGTTATAATTATCGTTTTTCCATGTTGGCATACAAATAGTTCAACTTTGATAAGTTCCCTATGAATTCTTTTCCCTGTTTACCTTCTCATGCTTCTTGTATTTGAGTGTCAAATTTTCTTTTCAGTTCTGGTTTTTTCAGCAAGAATGTTTAAAAGTCCTCCATCTCACTGAATGACCATATTTTCCCCTGGAACATTACACTCAATTTTGCTGGGTAGGTGATTCTTGGTTTTAATCCTAACTCCCTTGATATCCAGAATATCACATTCCAGGCCCTTTGATCCTTCAATGTAGAAGCTGCCAGATCCTGGGTTATCCTAATTGTGTTTCCACAGTATTCAAATTGCTTCCTCTTGGCAGCCTATAATATTTTCTCCTTGATCTGGGGAC
>CM053586.1:16294953-16327392 GCA_028646515.1 Pseudochirops corinnae
GTCATGGAATACTATTGTGCTATAAGAAATGAGGAGCAGATGGACTTCATATTTACCTGAAAAGGCTTATACAAACTGATGCTAAGTAAGAAGAGCAGAACCAGGAGAAATTTGTACACAATGACAGACACAATGTATGTGTGACAACCAGCTTTGATAATCTGGGCTCTTCTCAGCAACACACAGCTATAAGACAACTCTACAAATCTCAGGATGGAAGGAGAAAGATCTAGAAAGAATAGAGTTTAAATGGAGACTGAAGCAATCTGCATGCTCTCTTTCTTTTCCATGTTTGGTTTTGTTTCCTCTTATCCATTGTTCATTCCAACAGTTACAATCCTTCTTTACAACCAGACTAATGTGTAATGTGAAAGTATTTGCAGATCCTATACTTGAGTGCATGCTGCCATGAGGGAGAGGGAAGAAAATTTGAAACCCAAGGGATTGTGGAACTGAATCTTGTAAACTAAAAGTAAACAAACAAATCAATTTTAAAAAATTTTTTAATTAAAAAAAAAGAGTGATACCATAAGCAAATTAGGAGAGCATGGAATAGTTTATATGACAGATCTATGGGTAAGGGAAGAATTTAGGCCTCAACAAGACATAGAGAGCATTATGAAATATCAAATGGATCATTTTTATTACTTAAAGTTTAAAAGTTTTTGCAGTAACAAAACCCATGTACCCAAATTAGAAGGAATGCAGAAAACTGAGAATTTTTTTTACAGCAAATACCTTTGATAAAGGCCTCATTTCTCAAATATGAGTCTTTTAACTGAGTCAAATTTATAAGAATATGTCATTCCTTGATTGATAAATGGTCAAAGGATATAAACAGTTTTCAAATAAAGAACTCAAAGCTATCTACAGACATATAAAAATACTCTAAATCACTACTGATTAGAGAAATGCAAATTAAAACAACTCTGAGTTACCATCTCACACCTATCAGATTGACTAATATGACAGGAGAAGAAAATGATAAATTTTGGAGAGGATGGGGGGAAACTGCAGCACTAATGTGCTGTTGGTAGAGTTGTGGCCTGATCCAACCACTTTTGGGGAGCAATTTGGAACCATACCCAAAGGGCTATCAAACTGTGCACATACTTTGATCCAGCAATGCTACTGCTAGGTCTGTATCCCAAAGACTTTTTTTTTTAAGGGGGTGGGGAGAACCTATTTGTACAAAAATATTTACAGCAGTGCTTTTTCTGGTGGCCAAGAATTGGAAACTGAGAGGAAGCCCATCAACTGGGGAATGGCTGAGCAAGTTGTAGTATATAAATGTAATGGAATATTATTGCACTATAAGAAAAAATGAGCAGGTGGAGCTCAGAAAAACCTGGAAAGACTTACATGGACTATACAGAGTGAAGTGAGCAGAACCAGGAGAACATCGTACATAGTAACAGCAACACTGTATCATGATCAACTGTGAGTGACTTGACTATTCTCAGCAATACGATGATCCAAGACAAGGACCCACGATGAAAAACGCAATCTGTCTCCAGAGAAACACTGATGGCATCTAAATACAGACCCAAGCACACTATTTTTCACTTTCTCTCTCCTCTTTCTCTCTGAAGTTTTTCCCCCACAAAATGACTAATATGGAAATGTTGTAGATGATTACACAATATAACCTGTATCAGATTGTTTACTGTCTCAGGGAGGGGGAAGCGAAGGGAGGGAGGGATAGAATTTGGAACTCAGAACTTAACAATGAATGTTAAAATTTGTTTTTGCATGTAATGGTGGAAAAAATAAAATACAGAAAAAAAAAAAGAAAACCCCAGATGGGGTCATGAAGAGTTGGACCTGACTGAAGTGACTGAACAAATACATACACATATACACATGCACGTATACGAATATATGTACATGTATAGGCACACACACACACGCTCAGATGATACAAAAACAAAGCCACGTCAATGAAAATGCTCAAAAGAAAAGAAACTTAATTTCCAAATGACTTCAACATTTTTTCCCCCAGCATTAGCTCAACTGCTTTTCCTGACTTTATTGTCTTAAGTGTCATTTCAACAGCACATTGAGTGAAAAGATGTAAACGTCCAAACATGGAGGCTCCGTCATCAAGGGCGACGAGACCTCTACGAAAACACCGCCAAGTTGAACCACTCAGCATCTATTTGCTGATGTCCTTCCAGTTTTATCTTTAATTCCTCTCGGGATCATTGGGATTAGTTGGGTCTTGTGCCAAGCTTTCTGCGTGCCCATCTTCTCCTGTTGTTTTCCCCTATTCTGTGAGGTAATACACCACTTGTAAATTCCCCTCATCTTCCAGGATGATACTTTGCAAATGAGCTTGTACTTTTGGCTGCTGTGGCCATTGGCTGCTGTATCTCTGATGGGCAAGGAGGTCAAGTGGGTGCTCTCTGGTAGGGTTTCTGGTCTCCTTAGGGACCCTTCTTATGCCAACTGTTTTACGTTGATTAGATTTCCCCAGAAATGGTGATAAGCAGAGTCGATATCTTCTCTTTGATCCATTTCTCGTTTTTCAGAGTCACCAGGTCAGGGTAGGAGCTGTTATTTGGGGGTTAATTTTTCCATTTACTCTAATTAGGAGATGACCTGACTATTCATGCATCACTGATTCTGAAGCTATTCCCACAATTGACAATGCATTTCAATTCAATCAAACAACAAGTATGTATCTGGAACCTACTATGCGCCAGGCACTGTTCTGGGTCCTGGGACTACAAACACAATGAATGAAACAGTCTTTATTCCCAAGGACCTTACATCCTAATGCCATAAACTCTTTGTTACTGTTCAGTCATTTCAGTCATGTACAACTTTCCATGACCCCATTTGGGGTTTTCTTGGTCAAAATACTGGAGCGTTTGCCATTTCCTTCTCCAGCTCATTTTACGGGTGAGGAAACCAAGGCAAACAGGGTAAAGTGACTTGTCCAGGGTCACACAGCTAGTAGGTATCTGAGGCCAGATTTGAGCTCAGGTCTTCCTTGACTCCGGGCTTGGTGCTCTATCCACTGTGCCACCTAGCTGCCTGTTCCACAAACTTTTATTGAGCACTTATTACATTCAATGCATATATAAGAGGCAGCATGACACAGAGGGTGGAGAACTAGTCAGAGGGTCAAAAAGATCTGGGTTCAAATCCTGCCTCTTGTCAAAAACTGTCTGCATGAGCCTGGGCAAGTCTTTTCATCTCTCTGGGCCTCAGTTTCCTAATCTGTAAAATGATGACCTTTAAGGTCTGTTACAGCTGCCAATCAATGCTCTTCTAATCTTCTGATCCAAGTGTAAATCTCTGGTCCTCTGAGCTTCCAGGAAACCATAAAACCGGCAGTTACCCAGCAGGTTCCCACTTGCATTTGATATAAGGGGTTTCTCACCAGCAGAACATCCTTAAACCCATGAAATTGCCAATATGATTTTTTTAAACACCAGGTGATGTCCTAGGAAATCAGGATACAGAGATAAAAATGAAACCATCCCTGTCCTCAGGGAGCTTATATCTTACTGCACATGTATAGAATTGCAAAGATAAATAAATCTAAGGTAATCTGATGAGGGAGAAGGCATTTTTATCTGGGGGAATCAGAGAAGGCTTCTCAGAGGAGGCCACACATGACACGAACCATGAGGGATTCAGAGGGAAACCTGTGGAGGAATGCATTCTCTGCATGAGGAGAAGCCTGTATGAGTAAATGGAGTCTGGAGATGGGACATCAGATTTAGAGAACAGTTGGTAAATGAGTTTGACTGGAAGGTAGAATACCTGACTCAGAGGCATGAGATAAGCCTAGAAAGGTAGGCTGGAGCCAGAATCTGAAGGACTTTAAACACCAGGCTGTGTGGTTTACATCTTATCTGAGGAGCTTCTACCCAAGAGGCACTTAGTCAAAGTTAACTCCTTGTTAACAAGTTTATCAGCTGTTTCAAAAGCCTCTTCTACAGAGGCTAGAGTTACTGTTGCTGCAGCTTTAAGAGACAACTGGAATGCTTCATCACGTAGACAAAGTTCAAGGAAGAGGTTTGTTTTTCGGTTTTTGGTTTTTTTCTGGCATTGGTGAGGTTTCCCTATATAAGGATTTACACAGACTCCTCATTTGAGGATGATTGAGTCATGCATGACTATTTATAACTACTCATATATCCTTAAACCAAACCTTTCAAAATAGAGAACAGAGATATAGAAAGAGGTAGAAGGAACCAGTGCTGAAACCCAGAGAGAAACTGGTCAGAGCCCACACCAATTCTGGTTTTGTCAAGAAAAGCCTACACAGACATGTGGCAACTTCAAGGACCCCTGTGCATCAGGAAACCACGTGTTCCCAGTCTCAGAGGAAACCATCTGACTACAGAGAAGGGAGTGGACAAAGGCTGGGATGGAAGAACAAGAAATTCCAAGGCTAAGCCTTGAACTTTCAGGAGTAAAATGAGGCTCAGAGACAATATGGCAGTGGTGAAGAGACAGAGAAGTTCCTGAATATGTGGAAAAATTCCTGGACCAAACATTCTGTGCCCAGAATAAGAGTTCATCAATAACAATGAATTTCTGGACCAAGTAAGAGCTGTAGCTGAGGAGCAACAAGAGCCAGTGTATGGAGGAACAAACCTAGACCTTTGTATTTATCAGTATTGTGAGTTATACGGACTGTGCAGGTCTGAAGAAAGGAGAGTGACATTCTACGGACCCTCACTTTCTTCTTAAAGGTGGAACACCCCAGAGTTACTACTATAAATCAAGGGAATTGTCCAAGTCCCTAAGTGAAGCTTAACTTTCCTACAGAAAGGGATTATTCTGTAGCATCATCAAGTTCCCCTTTCAGGGGAAGGAGCAGAGTATACCGGGGAAGACTCAACTCTTGAGAAGTTCTATAAGTATAGAGAACTTCATAGGTCCATGGAAAACAGAGGCCCACTAGAGAGGAAAGGAGAGCTGCTTTGCCTGTCTGTGGTCTCAGGTATGAGTCATAATTGCAGCAGTTTAGATTTGGAAGGAACCTTAAGAACCATCTAGTCCAACCCAGACAAAAGAAATTTTCATTACTATCTACCCAAGAAGTAGGCTTTGCTGAAAGCTTTTCTCTGAGGGAGTCTTTTGTGTTTTGCATTTTCTGACAGGTGAAATAATATTTATTTTGCATTGAATATTATTAGCCCAAAAGAATTTGCATGAGAGCTGAGAGAAAGGGAAATTTTTGGTGGAGACAAGAAATAAATGATTATATTTCCAGGGGAAACACAGAATTTGGAATTCACCAAAAAAAATTTTTAGTTAAAAAAAGAATCCAAGATTGAATCCTGTCTGTAAAACCCAGAACTTTAGGTCTGAGCCCTGAGTTCTATATCTTCAGAACAAAAAGAGCCATTAAGAGTTTTAAGGAGAGGAATAATATACTGAGACTGTGCCTTTGGTAGATTATTTTGACAGATGTATAAAGAATGATATAGGGTTGACTGCATGGATTTGGGAGTCACTTACAGAGATGGTTATTAGATGCATGAGAACTAAGGGACTCCACTGAGAGTATCTAGAGAGAAGAAAAGAGGGCCCAGGACAGGGCCTTGGGGAACACCCAAACATAAGGAGAGGAATCAGATAGCCTGGGTTTGAATCCTGACTCTGCCCTTCATCACCTTGGGCAAGTCTTTGAACCTCCCTGGGCCTCAGTTTCCTCCTCTAAAAAATGAGTAGATTAGACTAGATGGCTCGTAAGATGTTTGTGGCTCTTAGACCCCAGCCCGGTCACTCTTCTGGATTTGCTGCCCTCCTTTCTGGACCCTAGAATTGATCAGTATCACTATGCACTGGCTTTGAAGCTTCTGCTTCTTTTCCCTACCACTCTTCATTCCCTGGCTGTCTTGAACCCTGGGCTGGCCTTGTCTTTTCTGCTCCTCTTTCTATGTGCTGAATTCCTCCAGAGGAAGCCACACATCTGTCAGTCAGTCAGTAAACATTTATAAATTGCTTACTATGTGCCAAACACTGCATTAAGTGTTGGGAATACCAAGAAAGGTAAAGGACAGTCTGCTCTCTCTCTGTCTCTGTGTATGTCTCTCTCTCTCTGTCTCTCTCTCTGTCTCTCTTCTGTGTCTCTGTCTCTCTGTATGTCTCTCTGTCTCTGTCTCTGTGTGTGTCTCTCTCTGTCTCTCTGTCTCTGTGTGTCTCTATTCTCTCTGTGTCTGTCTCTCTGTATGTGTCTCTGTGTCTCTCTGTGTGTATCTCTCTGTCTCTCTCTGTCTCTGTGTGTATCTCTCTGTGTCTCTTTCTGTTTCTCTCTCTGCATCTCTGTGTGCCTCTCTCTCTGTCTCTGTCTGTCTCTGTCTCTCCTTAGCTCTGGGAAGAATGAAGAAGAAGGAAAAATGGAAGACAAGAAGATCTTCACTGGCACACCACTCATTCATCCCTTCCTATCCATCAAGATGCTATCAATTTCATTTTTAATGATATCATCCTGGTACTCGATACACCCAGAGCCTTCTGACTGTTTTTAATTTAATTTTTAATTGTTTATGTTTTATTGAAGCTCTTAAGAAAAAAAACCAGTGATCACTTTCCTGGTCCCCAGTGGAATACGCTCTTATAACAAGGAAATACAATAAAGCAAGACAATGAGCATCTAGAGTGGGGCCCATACCCCTACCATCTATCTTCACCTACTTTCTGCTTTTGGCTATAGTGGGGGAAGCAAACGCCCCCTTGTGGCAGCAGACTGAGCAGTCCTGTCATCAGGCAGGATTGTTGGGGGGGGGGGGGGGGAAAGTGCGTGCCCGCGCGTGTGTGTTACTGAATGAAAACCAGACAACTACTGAAGCGGGGTTCCTTGTACTTACTTAAATGCATACAGTAGAAGGTCCCTTTAAGGGGGGGGGGCTCATAAATTTGGTTTTTAAAAATATTTTAGTAACTATATTTCGTTAGCTTATTACATATTATATACATTGAAAAATATCATTCGGAGAAAGGATCTGGTCCATAGGCTCCACCATGTTGCTAAAGGGATCCAAGACACACAAAATAGATAAGATTCCCTACGATACAGGGGAGGTAAGAAAAGATTTGAAATCCAGAAGATGTGGGTTCAAATTCTACCAAAGATGGTTACTGTGGGATCCAAGGCAAGTCACCTAACTTTTCTGTGGCTGTTTCCTCATCTGTAAAATAAAATGAGTTATACTTAGCCTTGAAGATTCCATCTAGCTCTAATTCTTTGTTACCCTGAATGGGGAGACTCTCAAAAAAGATGAGATTTAAATTATTTAAATTACTTTAGTTTTGTGAAACAAATTTGGGTCCTGCCTGTGCAAACTGGCAAAGGGGCTCTAGAATTGTCCATTTAATTTAAATCAGAGTTTATTTGTGTGTGTGTGTGTGTGTGTGTGTGTGTGTGTGTGTGTGTGTGTGTGTGACAGAGAGAGTGAGAAAAAGAGAGAGAGAGAGAAAGAGAGAGAGAGAGAGAGAGAGAGAGAGATGGAGATAGAGAAAGAGAGAAAGAAGAGACAGATGGAGAGAGAGGAGGGGGAAAACAGAGACAGAGAGGAGAGAGAAAGAGAGGCTAGTCCTCAGGACCAGATGCTCCTGACACAGACAAGATGGTAGCCATGGATATGATTAAACGAGTAAGGCATCAGCTATTTCCCCTTTACCTTCGAAGGCAGCAACACAGCCCACATAGGCTTGAAAGGAAAGTAATGTTCACCATAAGGGTCAGGGGTATTCAGTTGCTAGTAAAGTTACCCCCTATAAGAAAGGGAGAAGCAAGTTCCTCAGGCATGCATATTAAGGGGCTGCAGTTTAAGAGGGGCTTGAGGGGTAGCTAGGTGCCTTAGTGGATAAAGCATCAGCCCTGGAGTCAGGAGGACCTGAGTTCAAATCTTACCTCAGACATTTGACACTTACTAGCTATGTGACCCTGGGCAAGTCACTTAACCCCAATTGCCTCACCAAAAAAAAAGAGGGGATTGACAGCTTGGCCTGGTCTCTTTGTTAGCACTTTGTGAATACTTCATTTACTGGCTATGTGACCTAAGCAAGTCACTTTTCTGAACCTTCGTCTCCTCATCTGTAAAATGGGGATGATGATAGTAGTTTGTTATGATAATCATACATGTGTGTAAATGCAAGTAAAATATTTTGCAAACTTATAAGTACTACATAAATATAAACTATTATCATTAAAAATCTTTGTAGAATTTCTCAACATCCTTGCCCTCTTCCCCCAATCCTGTATAAGCTGCCATTTTCTTCAAAGTAATACTTTTTTGGTTTATATGTGTCACAAGCACTGCAAGATGAACCAAGGATGCCATAACATTCTGTTTCTTCTTGCCTTTGGTTGCATGATGAAAGTGACCCTACTGACCTCTTTGGTCATCATTTGGAGATTCTTGGTGAACCAGAGGCTTTGGGGTGTTGAGTTTGAATCCCAGCTCTGGCAGTGTACAACTCTTCACCTCTCCAGGACTCAGTTTCTCCCTCCGTAAAAGGGAGCTTCTGAATTCCCTCCCAGCCCTGGGTCCTGTAAGTTTATTCCATGTGACTTTGAGCACAAATTGTCACTTAATCTCTATGTGCCTCAGTTTCCTCATCTGTAAAGTCAAAGGATAGGACCAAACAGCCTTTGAGGTCCCTTCAAACACTGAATCTATGATTCATCCTTCTAGTGAACTGCAGTTTCTTTATATCTTCTGGTTTTCCTTATAGCAAAAATGTCAATATGGTTGTTGTTCACTTCTTCTAACAGTGTCAGTCACAAGTCTCACACTTGGAATCCCAAGAGTTCAATTAGTGTTTGCAGTTAGTCTATAAACTGTTTGTTCCTCAGGATCCTCTTTCTCCTTTTCTGTGGTCCTACCACCATCATTGGAAATGGAAGGAGCTGCACAGGACTAAGGGCCATTTTGGATTCTTCTCTCTTTCATGGCACATCCATGGGTCACCCAGTGGTCACCCTTCAGGCCATGAATAACTCTGTACTTAGCTGAGCTGACTCAGGGAGCAGAGTCTGTCAATGGCCCGATGCACAAAACTTGGAAGGATTCCCACCCACCCCCTGCTGGTGTGCTGCTAACATAGCCTTCATGAAGCTGAAGAGGAAGGGGGTGGGGGAAGTCACCTTCTGCATCCAGTAGAATGCTAGCTCCTGATGAAAAAAGTCACATTCCCCCCCCCCCCCCCGAAGATGTGGGAGACTACGGGCACAGCATAGTGCATACACTGTCAGACTCAACTGATGTGATCAAGTTTTGATCAAGTCCTTTTTTCTTCTCTTTCCTTTGCTAGAAGAGATAGCTCTCTAAGTAGGGGAAGAAGGAAGGAAAAGATAGATAGTGGGAAATATAGGCAATATAAAAACAGAAGATACAAGTAATATATTCAAGAATGTAAGTTTCTTATGGGCAGGCACTGTTTCATTTTTGTCTCACCCTCTGAAATTACCTTCCACATCTTCTGCACATATCTTCTCCATTTAGAAGGGGAGTTTCTTTGGGGAAGTAGTCATGTTTTCACTTTTCTTTGTAGCCCTAGCACTTTGCACAGTGCCTGACCCACAGTAGGCACTGGATTGCTTGTTGGCTGACTGACTTGTCATTGTATCATTATTACTTAGCACAGTGCCTGGAACATAGTAGGCACTGTAATGCTTGTTGATTGATTGATTTGTCTTTGTATCATTATTGCCTGAAACATAGTAGATACTTAATAAATGTTTGCTGAAGGAATGAATAAGGAATTAGAGAAAAGTGTTGGTGTATCATAATTGTTATTATTATTAGCCATAAAATTAACAAGACAAACCTACAAAGAGGCTTATCACTGAAAGGTGAGAGATATTTTGGTGATACTAATTGCTTAGGGTCATGTGGCTAAACCTCACACACACACACACACACACACACACACATACCCCTACATATAAATTTAGTTTATCAACCATGACTACATAAACCAGTTATTCTTGATAACTTGGTGCCAAATTCTGCTTTTTCCTAGAGTGTTACAAATAATTATGCCATCTAAATTCAGTGCCTTGGGATGAAGTTCTGATTGTCTCTCCCTATCTTGGTACTTTGGGGAAACCAGGTGACCACAGGGACTATGATGACTTCCTTACCTCCACCCTATACTGTGCTAGAGCCAGTTTGAATGGCTTCTGAGAGCTGATTGTTAAATTTTCTGTGTGTTTACACCTCAGAGATTAGCAAGTACTATAAATTGGGCTTGATTTATTGTGTTGTTCCTTGTTGGAACTGGAGAAAATGTCAATGATGTTGATTTGACTTAAATGTGTGTCAGGTACATCCCCCATTCCCACCCCCAGAAAGCCAGTTGTTAAATATTTACCTCCACCTCCCAGAGTCTCTAGCTTCTATTAGAGTTTAGCTCCTGTGCCCTTCTACATAAGCCCCACCCCGATCTTTATAACTACTAGTGCCTTCCCCATCAAAATGGTCTTATAATTTTCTTGTTTATAGACTAGATACATCATCCAAATACATGCTGTCTCTCTTGCTAAAATGTAACCCTCTTGAGGGCAGAGACTATTTTAATTTTGTCTTGGTATTCAAACAACTTAGTACAGCACCTGGTATATAGTGGGCTCTTTAACTGATCAATAAGGAATTAAGGCCTGATTATAGAGCAGGGGATCTAAACTAGAATATGCCCCCTTAACACCCCCACAAGGGATCTGTGGGTGAATTTTAAGGGGTCCCTGATATTGAACAGGAAACAAACACCATCTTTATTTCAATGCAGCTGCTTTCCCTTGGAATCTCAGGGAGAGTCTTTCACCCTTTTGAAAACATTATTCTGAGAAGAGGTCCACATTCTCATTCATGAAATGAACACGATGAAAAAGGGCTGAGGCAGGGTTGGCCCAGTCCTTCATTTCTGACCCAGGAAGATCGGGATCAAAAAAGGATTCTTTCCCAGGTACCGAAATTATAGATCTAAGGCCAAAGAAGATGTGGGAGGCCAGCTAGTTCAAGTCACTTGCTTTGTACATGAGGAGACTGAGGCTGCAGGGCAGGAGAGTGGTCACAGAGGCAGGAAATGTCAGGGACAGGAAAGTTTCCTAGCTTGAGCCTCTTCTCAATGACGTGACAGATATTAAGACATTTCTGAGGATAAAAAGGGCAGGGAGCAGGACTGGATGACCCCTAAGGGCACTTTCAGTTTGAACATTCTGTGACTCTAGTTCTGAGGTCATGTCCCTGAGATTGATGCCAAGAACAGGCCAGGACTGTTCTAGGACTCCCTCTGCCTGCCTCCATGATGATCAGAGCCACATATAGGCAGGGACTACAGGTGCTTTTGTCCTGGGCAGTGGTGTTTGGGGACTGAGGAAGCACAAGGATCTCTCCTCTTTTCTGGCCTTCTGCTCTAAGGACCCCAATACCATGCCGTAGACTGCTGCCTTTCTCCCAGCACAGGAGGAAGAGTCTCTTGTCTTAAGTGCTCCACCCAGTCCCTACCCTAGATGACACTAGATGGAATGGTGGAGAGTGTGCTGGAGACAGGAAGACTCAAGTTCAAATTCTACCTTAGAAACCTTTTTAGTTGTGTGACCCCAAGCAAGTCATTCCACTACTGTCAGTCTCAGCAATCCTGTCTATTGAATGGGAATAATAATAGCACTTGCCTCACAGGGTTGTTATCATGAAGATCAAATGAGATCATGTGTGAAAAATTCTTTTCAAGCCTTAAAGCTCTATATTAATCCCATCATCGTCATCATCATCATCATCATCATCATCACTCAATCGAATTTGCCCTAGAGCCAGAATTCCTACTTACAGCCCTGTTACAGTAGCTGGATAATGGGGCAGGGGCACTAGGCACTGGCTAGGCTACGACTGTTTCCTTCAGCATCAATTTGTCCTCTTCCCTCCCCCGCCCCATCTCCCTACTCTGCTTGATCTCATCGCCTTTTCTATTATTAATCCACTATTGCAGGACCCATTATGCCTTCCTCCCCAGGGAGCAGACAGACATCCAGCAAACACATTAACCAGAATGCAGTTCCATGGGGGCCAGGAAAGGCTGCCTGCTGACTCAGCTGTCTAGAGAGAGAGATGGCCTCTCTCCCAGCCTTGCCACTTTAGCTGAAGTATCCTAGGCATTGGACTGGTGGGCTGCTGGTTGTATCTGTATGTGCTTCACAGGCCAGCCCTTTGATTCTTCATCTAGATTCCAAGAGAGGTTCATAGATTTAGAACTGAAAGGACCAACCTGATCTCTTCTAAGAGCAGGAGCTGTGCCTTCTGAAAATCAAGGTATGTCCTCTTGGGTTATTCCATCCAGCTTCACAGAACACAAGCATTAGTACTGATGCAATCCATCAAAAGGGGCTAGAGATGTGCCCAAGGACAGCCTTTCCTACAGACAGAACAGGTAGTCTTCAGTAGTTCTGGGAAGGCCCCACTGGTCCAAAATTCCCTACCCCATCCACTCACTGATGCTGAAAATCCCTGTGACAGAGAACAAATAAACACTTTCACTCCCCAATCGTTAAAAAAAAAAAGCTTCAAATGCAAGGGGTAGCTTATCAAATATAGCTCATGTTTTTCCTTAAAGCATTAGCGATTTTTTCATGTGTGTCAGTCTCGTCTCACCAACTAAGACCGTTGGATCATTGATTTAGAAAGAGAAGGGACCTCAAGAGCCCCTTAAGTCTAACCCCACATTTTAGAGATGTTAAAAATGAGACCCAGAGAGGTTAAACCACATATCCAAGGACAGAGAGCTCAGCTTCTCTGACTCTAAATCCAGAGTCTTCCATCCCATCATGACTTTGTCTCCTTGTCAGCAAAGACCGTAGATATCTCTATATTCCTCATACATCTAACCTAGCCCACTGTTGGTATACCGATGGACACATTCACCTTAAAGGTATCTGTGAAGAGGGTAGTGACTTGAATGTAGCTTTAGAGATTCTAGGGACAGTTGCTGACTCCAGGGTTGCTAGGTATCTCCTCTAGAGAAGCCTGAATGGTCCTGGTACTAGGTGCCAGAGACATGATGGCAACTGAAATATATTACTCACCCCAACCTAAATATCACAAATCTGGGGGGATTCCCAGTGAAGTGGAGTGAAGTTTCTTCTCCCCATTCCCCCCACCAAAAGACTAATTTGGCAGTCCTCTACTAGGCTGGCCATGTGTGTCTGTGGGCCTGACTAACAAAAATGCTGAAAATGTACTGATTGGCACTAGGTCTGTTTTATCCAGGAAGATCTCACAAAATATTAATTACACTTCCTTTGAGAAAGAAGCTCCAGAAGCAGCAGATAGCTCCATCAGATGGCAGCAGTTCAAGGGAGAAGAAGCCCAAATTTGGGAGATAATAGCTTATTTTAAAACAAGTAGCCAAGTTGGGGTAAAGAGGGCAGAACAGCAACAGAGGACAGAGCAAGTATCAGTGCTGAAAGACTGAGTTGACAGATGTGTGAGAAGTATTTCATTTGGGAGTCAGAGTACAACCCTAAGGTGACAAATTCTCTGAGGAGAAATGTTCCTACTTCCTGTGGCATGAGGAATCTGTAGAAGATACTGCCCCTTTGCAAATGGGGAGATGATTCCTTGTCACTTACCTTGCTGATCTATTTCAACTAAGTGTCTTTTGCTCTGATTTCATGTTTCACTTGGCATGGTATGGCAGAGAATTTTTGAATGGGGGCTTAGCAAACACCATCCTGAACTATCTAGTACCCCTCTCTGATTCATTAGAATTTAAGAACTAGCAAGAACCTTAGCAATAATCTAGACAAGAGGTTCTTGGGAACCCTTTACACTCTTAAAAATTATTGAGGATGCCTAAGAGTTTTTGTTTATGTGGGTAATACAAAGAATACATCAGTATGATTATAAAAATAATTTTGAACCCCTGAAAGGGTTTCTGGGGCCCCCAGCCCAGGGACCACACTCTGAAAACTTCTGAACTAATGAAGCCTCTCCATTTTATAGCAAAAAAAGCTGAGGTGCAAAAAAAGATTGTGATTTACCTAAAGTCATATGATGGCAGATGGTTTCTTACTATTATGTAGCTGAGGAGAGGCTCAGAAATACATTCTTACTATAGGCATGGCTTAGGGAAACACAGAAATAATTTGCCAAGGAGAAGGAAGTCAGGACTCTGAAGAACTACCTCTACCCACCCACCCACCCAAGTACAAATAAGGAGTCAGAGGTGGGTAGTTGGAAAAGTGCTGTTTGGAGCCAGGGACTGTAGATTCAAATCTTGGCTCTTCATCGACTATGTGACCACTCACTAGAACTCCATTTCCTCATCTATAAAATGAAGGTATTAAGCTATAGAGCCCCTGTGGGGATCCTATGAAACCAAACCAAACCAGAGAGGAAGTTACTTCCTCTGGAATGGTAGAGCAGGAATCTTGGTATCAAGTATTTCGAGATGTGCTCTGGCAACACATGAACATCTCACTCTCAGGTGCTACCCTGACCTTCACTGCTGTTGGCAGATGCCTTGAATTAGAGCATATCTACCTTGATTGGAGTTAAGTCTTTGGAGACCACAGAAAGCTGCCAGGTGTTAAAGGCCAGCTCTCTTTTTTGTAATCAATCAATCAACAACAAACATTTATTAAGCACCTCTCATGAACTAGGTACTATACTGGGCTATGGGGATAAGAAGGGAACGGTCCCGGCCCACTAGGAGCTTGTTGTATTTGTCCTTCATTCAGGAAGAGGACCACAGCATCCGGGAGATGATGACATGACTTCCAGTGGACTTTTATTTGAGGGAGGGAGGGCTGTGCAAGGTCACCAGCCTCACTTTCTCCTCCAGAGCCATTTGGAGCCAGTGACCAGATATGCATCAGGATGACTGGAGATAGCCCGGAATGCACATTCTATACGAGGAGATAGTGTGTGCCATAGTGATTCTCTGCATTCACTCTCCCTGAGGGAGCCTGGCTACATTTCCACTTTGTGTTCTAGGGCACCCCTGAGAGACTGAGTGTCTCATAAGCTAGCAGCTTGAGCCCCCATTCCAGTGTTACCCCACTATTAGTCAGCAGTAATTAGCCCCCCAATTTTACCAATTAATATATCGATTAGCTTTTAAAAGGTGATGTTTACTTAGGAGATATAGCAAGAACAGAAGTACATTTATCTTACCTTCCCCGCCCCGTCCAAAAAAACCCTGGAAGCATCCTTTCCCCTATACCACCTTGGTCCCTGGGAGTAGTGGCCTCAAACTTAAAGTAATTTCTACATAACATTTACCCAACCAAGTCCACTTCCAAATAGACTATAGCAGATTATAGATGCACAACTCTGCTACTGCTGGAGAGAGCCAAGCTCCTTACTGTCCAGCTTCTGGGAAATCCTGGCTTTCAGATTTCTGGTGGCCAACTCTCCTGATCTTTCAAAGCTCATAAGGTAGTAGCCATCTCAGATATCATTCACCTAAAAAGAAGGGAAGCATAGACACAATAGAGACATACATACCCTCATGGAACACACTTCTGCAGTTCTGGTGAGGAGATGAAGGTCTGAGGCTTCTCTCCACCGTGGATTTAGTCCTTGCCTGTAATTTGAACACAGCCAGGCAGGAACAAGGACCAGCATTCAGGGACTCAGTTTTGGCTGTCTTTGTGTTTTGGTTTTTTCCTTCAATTAAGGGAAAGAATAAGTTTCAATCTGCACTCAGAGTTCATTGGTTCTCTCTCTGGAACTAGAGAGCATTTTTTATGAGTTCTTCGGAATTGTTATAGATCATTATATTGATCAGAGTAGATAAGTCTTTCACATTACCATACTGCTATTACTGTGTATAATGTTCTCCTGGTTCTGCTCATTTCATTTTGCATCAGTTCATATGTCTTCCCAAGTTTTTCTGAGATCATCCCTTTCTTCTTTTCTTACAGGCACAATGGTATTCCATCACAATCATATACCACAACTTCTTCAGCCATCCTCAAAGGATGAGCATCACCTCAATTTCCAATTCTTTGCCACCACAAAAAAGGGCTGCCGTAGATATTTTTGTACGTATAAGCCCTTTTCCTTTTTCTTTGATTTCTTTGGGATATAAACCTAGTAGTGATATTGTGGGGTCAAAGGATATGCGCAGCGTCATAGCCCTTTGGGCATAGTTCCAAATTGTTCTCCTGAATGGTTGGACCAGTTCACAACTCCACTAACAGTACATTAATGTTTCTATTTTTTTTTCACACACCCTCCAGCATTTGTAACTTTCCTTTTCTGTCAACAATCTGATAGGTGTGTGGCAGTGCCTCAAAGTTGTTTTAATTTGCATTTTTCTGATAACTAGTGATTAGTTTAGAACAGATGGTTAGTATATTTCAATGTACCTCAGATACAGCTCCAAAACCTATCAGAAAGGCTTCTCTTCCCCCAACCAATCAGTTGACAGACTGGAACCAATTCCTGAATGCCTGTACATGCTCCAGAGTCTTTGTGGGAATGGCATTGGTCAGACATGTTGAGTGTACTCAAGAGGACTGAAATCAACATCCAGTCCCCCTACTCCATAAAGTTATGTGCAAAATTAAAGAATAATTGGGAGCCAGATACTAGTAGCTGGGAGGGATGGGATCAGGAGAGGCTTCTTGCAGAAGGGGGCCCTTGAGTTTTCTGAAGAAAGCTAGGAATTCTAGGAGGAGATTGAAGGGGGAGTGCATTCCAGGCATGGGGATTCAGCCTGTGCAAAGGCAAAGGGGCAGGACATGGAGAATCACAGTGTGAGGAGCAAGAAGGCCAGTTTAGCTGGACCAAGGAATCAGAAGAGCATTGAAAATGGAAGAGCTGGAAAAAGCAGCACAGCTGTGGCCAGAAGCATTTTCTGCTCAAAGCAAATCCCACTTTGCCCCTGTGTCTGTTACTGAACCATGACAACAGTCCATGGTTTCTTTACGCACAGGAAGCTCTGGAATAGGTCCTTGTGAAAAAGGAGGGTGTGCCCTGTCCCAGAGACGATGTGGACAATGGCTGTAGGTGCCTAGAACTGAATCCAGAGCAGATCCAGCATTCTGCAGATAGGGACTCCTGGGATGAGAGCAAAGGAACTTTGAGGACTGGGGTTCATGTAGCGACCTTTGTGGGGGAAAATTCTCCTGTAGATATAGGGTGTCTACATGATCCACCCCAGACCCCACGGAACTTGAGACCCAAACGGAATTACAAATTGTCATGATGTGAGAATAGTGCCTGGTCCTCCCACGTGCAAAATGCTCTCCCAGAAAACAAACTGTTCTCCAAGGATGTGGGGATATGATGTCTTTAGAGCAACTATGGGAAGCCAGGTCACATGACACAACATTCCGGGAATGATTTTCGAGGTTTCTCAGGGAGCAGGCTTTCATGTCTTAAAGTCAAGCTGTCCTTGGATGAAATAGGACAGGCAGTCCCTGAGTTCGCGTGAGACGGGAGATGTGAAAACTTCGGGGGGGGGGGGGGTAGAGAGGGAGCAGCAGGGAAGCGTTAGCGGCATCCAAGCACCAACTCCCCTCATTCCTAAGAGTAATATTTGCCTCTTCCCGGCCCTGCCTTCTTCTCACACCTGCTCTCAGAGTAATCCACGACCCCTGAACCTCCACTCTGCCCTACGGTGGCTTCAGTAAACCTAGTTCTTTAAATGGAGTCGCAGGCTCACTGGGTCCCTACGACCTGGAGCAGCAATCTGGACCCCTCCTAGCCCGGATGCATCTTGCGAGATATGATCTTTGCGTCAGGCCTCAGGGCCACACCGTGTGGCCGCTGACCGGGCTCAGTTCCCACTTCTGGGGCGTCCTGGCGCGTGACTTCCGTTATACAAGTCGCTTCACGTCCGCTGGCCTCGGTTTCCCTTTTTTGTAAAATATGAAGAAGGGTGATTCCTTCCCCGCTGGCAGAAGGAGTATCTTCCTACGGTGCCCATGGCACGTGGGTGCCATCCCATCCACTCCTCTGGGTTTACATTCCTTCCCTGTCCCGCACTCCCACCCACAAAAGGTGGGTGCGTGAGCAGCGCACGTGCAGCTAGCTCGGAGAGATAACGGGCTCCAGGAGGGCCTGCGGCCGGGGCGGGGCTCCCACTCCCGGCCTGACTCCTCCCACTCCTCCTCCCTCCTCCCGCCCTTGTCTGAGCGCAGTCGACAAGCTCCGGGTGACTGGCACGCCGCGGGACCACTTATGCCCCGCCCCCGTGCCGGAGCCGACCAATCAGAGTGAAGGTGGCCCGTGGGCGGGAGCCGGCGGGGAAAGCCTCTATGAGAAGGGGAGGAGCTTGGGGCGGGTAGGCGAGGCGGAAGGGTGAGACTGATGGGCCCCGCAGCCAATGAGTGGGCTCAGCGAGCCCGCTGGCGCCGGATCCCGGCGGCGAAAAGCACGAGGGGCGGGGCGCGGGGATCCCGGGGCAGCAGTGGCGGCGCTGGCGGCGGCGGCGGCGGGTCTCGGGGACGCCATGGACCGAGTGGCCAGCTCCATGAAGCAGGTGCCCAACCCGCTGCCCAAGGTGCTAAGCCGGCGCGGGGTGGGCGCGGGGCCCGAGGCGGCGGAGCGCGAGAGCTTCGAGCGGAGCCAGGTGAGGCCGCCGAGGGTCCCCGGGGATCAGTCCCGGGAGGGGCTGAGGGATGCCGGGGGTCCGAGGGGGTCAGGCGAGGGCAGAGGGATCCCGAGCCGCGATCCCGGGGGTCCCGGGGCGCGGAGGTCACTCTGGGGCCAGAGCGACGGGGAGGGGACATTTCGGGGATGACTCCGGAGAGTTCCAGAGCCGAGGAGCCCCCAGCAGAGCCTCGGACCCAGCAGGCTGCCAGAGCATCGCTCAGGTCTCAGGATGGTGTAGCTCCCCGCAAGCCTGGGCCAAAGAAGTGGGGCGAGCATAGGATGGGCAGGGAGCCGGGCATGGGGCACAGAGCACTGTTTGCAGGCAGGTCCAGGCGGCAGGCTCTTGGCACTTCTACATGTGTAACCCAATGAGTCTGGGAACCTCAGTTTCCCCATCTGGGCATGTAATGACCCTCGCAGGGAGTCTGTGGTGAGAAAGGCTCGGTAAACTATAAGCCCAGTGGTCTGCTCCTAGGAAGGAGATGGAAAGCAGTCAGAGGCAGAGGAGTGGGCAGCCGGCTCTTAGGGGCTGCTTCCCTGGGGCCAGAAAGGTCTTCATGGCCAATAGCCAGCATTTCTGTAGTCCTTGGAGGTTTGTGGGAATTTAATATAGGCTACTTACTTGATCCTCACAACAACTCTGTGAGTTGTTATTATCTCCATTTTCTGATGGGGAAACTGAGGACTAGATAAGTTAAGTGACTTGTTAAGGGTCACATAACTAGTAATTCTCTAAAGGAGAATTTGAACTCAAGTCTTGCTGACTCCTCATCCAGTACTGCATCCACAGCCCCATCAAGCTGGCCACCTCTCCAGGCTCATAGATTTAGAGCTGGAAAGGACCTTAGAGATTGTGTCATTCAATGCCTTATTTTACAGACAGGGAAACTGAGGCCCAGGGACATTAAAAGACTCGGCCAACCTCACACAGGTAGTAGCAGTAGGGGTGAGATTTAGACCCAGGATTTCCTGTTCCAAATTTTGCTGCTTCAGACAAAAAAGCAAGGGGAAAATACATCAGTAAGTGTTTATGAAACACCTCCAATGCACCAGGCACTACGCTAAGCTGTAGGGATACAGTAAAGAAGAAAACCTGGGAAAGAAGTGCTTTGCTTTAGGGGTGAGTGGGGGAGAGTGCCCTCCCTGCCTGACACAGAAGGGCACCCTGACTGGTGGCTCACAGAGCTCTGAGATTATGCTTTGGTTCCCTTGGCCCCAGCATGCCCCAGACACAGGCAGAAGCCCCCCCACGCCACCCCCATTGGTCTGGCCCAGCAGTGGCCAGCCTCACCAAGGGATGAATTGATTAATCAATCCCCATGCCTGAACCCCTCTCCCTCCCCTGCTCCCCCATGACCTTCCTGACTTCCTCTCAGCTCCAGCTAACACCCCACCTCCTACAGGAAACCTTCCTTCAGACCTCCAAGTTCCTGTGCTTTCCATCTGTTGATTATGTCCTATTTATGCTGCCTGTTGGATTGTATGTTGCCCTCCATATTAGGTTATAAGCTCCTTGAGGGCAGGGACTGTCTTCTGTCTCTTTTTGTACATCCCTGGCACACAGCAGGATTGATTGATCACAGTGCCCTGCCTTTGCAGGCGCTGGGGAAGCAAAGACGAGTAGAAATGACAGCTATGCCTGTGAGCTGATTTCTTCATCTCTTTGGTGAAAACTGCACGCCAAGGACATGTTGTTGTTTTGGGTCCTCAGCATCAATATATTAATAATGACTAGTTTTGTCTTCAAGGCACTTCATGGGCTAGGTCTCAAAGCTTCTAAAAAGCAGAATGAATCCTTCCATGCTACAGTGGGAAAAAATGGTGGATTTGGGGCTAGAAATGTGTGTTCACAGCCCAGCTCAGCCTCATACATTTCCTGTGTGACCTTGGGCAAATCAGCTAATCTCTCTGGGCCTCAGTTTCCCTCTTTGTAAGTTGAGGATAGTTAGACCAGGGGACCTCTGAGGCCCCTTCCCATGATCCCACTCCTGTGACACATTTCCTGTGATGCCATGGGACCCTCAACAAACAGCTTTGCAAGTAATTGTAAAATCATCCAAAAAGTGGGAAGGAAACAATTGGATTTCTGATTAGAGCAGTACTTTTTAACTTGGTATCATGGACCCCTTTGGCAGCAGGGTGAAGATTACAAACTCCCTTTTCAGGAAAAAAATGTTTCTAAATGCATAAAATAAAATGCATAGGACTGTGGAAGAAGCCATTTATATTAAAATACAGTTCTCAAAATAGTTGGGGTACAAACTCACCACCAAGTTCCACAGACATTTAGAACCCCTGGGTTAGAGAAAACTTGAGCAAAGAGGTGAAGCTCTTTACAAATGAAACCTTGAGAAGGAGAGTGTTCTGCCCGTCCCATCCTTGGCACTGCTGGGCACCGTGAGGAAGGGCAGGCTGTGATTCGGGCCTCGCCTGGCCTCCTTGCACAATGCCGTCCCCACAGAGGAAGTGAGTGGTTACCACTGATCCCCTGGGCCCAGTGGGGGTGAAGGTGCTTTATCTCTCCATCTGGAATGTGAGGCTGAGACTTGGAAGATTGGTCCTCCCAGGCCTTTATCTTCTGAGTCAGAGGCCTCTGAGATTGTTTGGAGATTGTGCCCTGTGGTGGCTGGAATTGAGAGGAGTTTGCTTTCGTGTTCCCAGGCTTGCAAATATTTTCATGTGGTTGTTTTTGGTTTGGGTTCTCTCCTCACCCCCAACCCGCCCCCTTGAACTGGGTAAATAAATAAAGACAGTTTCAAAATCAGGAAAAATTCATTCTGAGGTTTCAGCTGAGTAGAATCTGGAACCAAATGGAGAAATCCACTGAAGACACTAACCCTCTGAGCTGATGGAAATGAGGTCTGTGAAAACTTTCCGAGCCAGGCGTGGCGTGTCTTGGAGCCATCTAGGGACGGCCCAGCTAAGCTGGGCTGGGTGAGGCCAGGGCTTTGTAACCTCCCAGCCTGGGGCCCACTGGCTGGCCAGCCACTGTCTGCCTTTGACCTGGCGCCACTTTGGTAGGAGGAGGTATGCAGGGGGAGTGAGCATATGCCAGTTGTCTCATGCCCACATGGGGATGCATGTGTGTAGGGGGCAGGCAGGGGGAGCATTTGGAATGCTTGTGATGCTAAAGACTGGTTCGGAGGGCCACCAGAACTCAGTGACAGTCAGGCCAGCCTGGGAAGCTACAAGTTTGAGTGAGCTGGAAGGGACCCCTCATTTTACAGCTGAAGTGACTGAGGCCAGGAGAAAAGAGGACACAGGGTCAGAAATTCAGAGCTTGAACACAACTAGTAGGTATCCGAGGCTAGGTTTGAGCCTAGGGCCTTCTGGGCTAATAGTCTAGGTCCTGGGGTCTTCCCACAGATGGTGACCCTAGAGCAATAATAGGTGAAACACCCTGGGCCCTGATACCTACCCTTCCCTTTAACTCAAGGCAGGCCTGTCGAAAGTGAGATCGTTTGAGAATAATAACATATTTCACTAGGCGCCGTGTTGGCTATGGAGTTGAAAGTAGCTCAGTCCCTGCCCTCTGGGAGCCAGCACTCTCTTGGAAGGCGGTGCTTGCTTGCTTGTCTGAGAAGGGGCTGATGAAGAGAGTCAGGGTGGTGTAGTGAGGGGGTAGGCCCCTGGGTTCCGGTTAGCCTGAGACACTTACTGTTTCAGCTCCAAGTCTTAGATCCTAGGACTCTGGACGAGCCTCTTCCTCTCTGGGCTTCAGTTCATCTCTAAAGTGAGGGATCAGGCCCGTCCAGCCCCAACTCTGTGCTGGTACAGTTCTGGAGAGACCTGACCTCAGACTCTGGCTCTTACCAACTCTGTGTGTGTGACCACAATAGGGCAGAGGAGAGATGCCCACACAGCATAGAGGGAGATTTGGTTTGCTGGGTCCCTGGCAAGAGTAAAAAGAAGGTTCAGTCAGGTGGAATCACTGGCCCAGGGTCACACAGCCTGGAACGGTCTGAAGAGGTGGCCACATGACCTCCAGAGGCCCTTCCAACCAGAGAGCTCTGCTCCCACTCACTCCCTCCCTGGGTCTCTCTGGGCGCCTTTTCTGCTGCTGCATAGAGAGCAGCCCCATTACTGGCCCACCCTGCGCTTAGCCCTGGGCTCTGGGGGAAGAGAAATGTTTGGATCAACCACAATCTCTGCCCTCCGGGAGCTTAGAGACCACTGAGGAATCCCTTCTACTTCCTGCTTCTCCTTTCACCTACTTTCTCTTCCCAAGACCAAGAAGGGAGAGGGAAGGCACCTCAGGCCTGGGCGGGAACTGTGCAAACCCCCTGATCTGAAAATACTTCCCCCCCCAAATGTGAGGTGTCTGCTTCCCTGCACCATGGGAGGGATAATCCACATGACCATGGTGGGACCAGGATTTACCAACCAGGGCCTCCGTGATCTTTTTCAAAACAAACCAAAAACTAACCCCCAGAGAGTCCGAATTTTTTTTCTCCCCTCTCTCGCTGGTTAGTTGTCACCCCTAAGGAGGCAGGGATTATTTTGTCTTCACTTTTGCATCTACACTCCCTAGCACAGAGCTTGGAACATAGTAGGCACTTAATAAATGCTTGTCAATTTTTGTGCAATAATTCATCTCCATATTCTAAGATCATTCTTGGGCTTTAAAAGGACAGGATGTGGTGTTCCTTTTTCTCTTTGCATGTCTGTAGTTGTAGATCACAGGGTCGTGGCCCTAGAGCTGGAAGGGGGCCTCAGAAGCCATTGAGGCCACCCCCACATCTTACAGTTGGCTTGCCTGAGCTCAGTAGGAATTGTTGCTGGGTAGGATGTGTTTCTTCCCGGTTAGAAGGAAAGCTCCCTGAAGGCAGGCGTTGCTTACTTTTGTCCCCCTGTCCCTTTTATAAAAGCTTGGTGATTTCTTCCTGCCCACTCTGAGGGCTCACTGTGTACAAAGTAGGCCAGAGCTACAGGACGTCCATGAGCCGCAGACTGGCTGACCTGCTCCAGGTCTGCTTCAGCACCTCCACTGCGGCTTCTCCCAGGTTCCTTTGGAAGAATATTCCTGCCCCTGCCCCTGTCTGGTGTGTCGGCTTCTTTTGCTGCCCCTTCATTGCATGGCAGGCTTTTTGGCCATGCCCACAAGCTCATGGCCTTTGGAGTTGGAAGGGACCTGAGAGCATAGACCTTGGCCTTCTTCTCATAGGGCACTTCAGCAGTTGTCTCATCCGAGCTACTCATTTTACACATGAGGACACTGAGACCCCAAGACATGAAATGACATCCAAGGTCACAGAGTTAGGACATGACTCGGGTCCTCTGCCTCCATAGTCCAGCCCTTTCCCCACCAGAATCCCAGGACCAGCAGTCCAAGGCCCCAGAAACATCTGCTCCCATCCTCCCATCTCACAGAGGAAGGAGCAGAGGTGGGGTGCAGTCCTGGCTTTTTGGACCCCAAAGTCAGTGTTCTCTCACTGAACCACACTTCCTTTATCTCCCCACCATGCCTAGGACTGTTCTTCCCACAGTGGGTGCTTACCAGAAGCAGCCTGAAGGCTCATCTTGTCCAGCCTCCCTCCCTTTTATGGGTGAGCCTGATTTACGATGAATGATGGGAATAGAGAACACAACTTCTGCCCAGGAAGCAAGATGGCAGCATGGTGGAGAGCCAAGCCAGCAAGCATTCGTTAAGTGCCTACTGTGTGCCAGACAGACGAGAGTTAGGAAAACCTCGATTCAGGCTCTTACTAGCTGTGTGACTCTGGGCAAACATCTTCCCCATTAGAAAGTGCCTTGGCTTCCCCTTAGTAAGATAGAGATGATCATCATAACACCTACCTCTTAGGATCTATAGTATGAAGACGTTTCACAAACTTTCCAGTTTGTTCTGAATGGGAATTATAATTAAAGGCAAGAGGAAAAAAGCATTGTGTACCCCATGGCACCAAAGCTGGGGTGAGGATTTAAAAGAAAACAAAACACCAACCTGCAGCCCTTCCGTTTCACAGGACCATAGATTCCGAGCTGGCAGGAGCCTCAGAGACCATCTCTAGTCTTGGATAAGTTCCAGAGCATTTTGTTTTCATAAAAATTATCGTGTCTGTTCTTTGTAACATCGTTGTGAGAAAATGTGAAGAGAGTGGGAGTGGGGGTGGGGGGAATCTGAATCTGTGATTTCATTGGGGCGGCAGGAATCTCCCGGTGTGGAAGCTCCCTTCAGCTGTGCTGACCAGCTTCCTTCCACAGCTCAGTCTTAGCAGCTGTAGCAGTGAGAGGTTAGGTAACTCCTCAGGATCATACATCCAGCCCCTGTCAGAGGCAGCATTTGAACCCAGGTTCTTGGCCCCAAGGTAGACCCTTTGTCCAGTGCACTGCCACTCTAAAGGGATTATTCCCATGTTATAGATTGGGCCCCCAAGTTTCTGCACCTTTGACTGCAGTCTGATGAAGAAAAGAGTCCTTCTCAGAGTCATGTTTTAAATGCACAAAATAGAATACATAGAATTAGGAGGGGAGCCAATTATTTTGAAATACTGTTATCAGAATAATAAAAATGAAAGCCTGACCCCAGGGGAAGGCTTGAGAAATGTTGTGGACAGACAGACTCTAAAATAAATCAGGCTGAGAGCTGGAGACCTGCTTGTCCTTTCTCTTTTTGGTTCCTTCTCTCAGATTGTCTTTTGTTTGGGGATTTGGGCGGGGGGGGAGTTTGTATATTTGGGTGCAGACAGACTTCCCCAGCTGAGAGCAGAGGGAAGGGTGGGGGTCAGAGCCAGGGATGATAGATGAGCACAGTAAGGTCAGGAAGGGTGGGATTTGGGGATCTGGGGCCCAGAGGGAACCAAATGAATTTGGTTCATCATCCCCAGGCATTATAAGGCAGCATGCCTCTTGTCTCCCACTAGCAAGAAGACTTTCTTTATAAAAATAATACAGATCCACACTTTCTTTACTTAAATGCCAGCTGTGCTGTGCCTCCCCAACCCCCATGATTCCTGAGCTTCACCTAGGAACAGGAGGCAGCCTGGGTCTACTGCAGGGGTTCTTAATATGGGGGTCTACAAACCCTTTTCTAGCCACTGTGTGAAGCCCTCCAGTGAGGAAGAACCCCCTGCCTCTAAAAGCAGCCTCTTCCACTCTGGGAAAGCTCTAGGGAGAGTCAGGGTGTGAGGACCAGCCTCTAGAGCAGTGGTTCTCAACCTTCCTAATGCCGCGACCCTTTAATACTCGTATGTGGGCATATCTGCATGTGGGCAGACCTGCCTGGAGACAGATAGAGGAGCTATGTCTTGGTTCCTAAGACCATCAGAAATATGTGTTTTCCGATGGTCTTTGGCAACCCCTGTGAAAGGTCGTTCGACCCCCAAAAGGGTCGCGACCCACAGGTTGAGAACCACTGTGAGGGCCCAACTGGCCAGCAAGGGACCGTGGGCAGAGGAGACCATGGCTCCCCATGAAAGCCCATTGGATGTTTCCCTTGAACACCTGGCTACCTCTGGGCAGAACGGTGGAAAGTATCTGGTCAGCCTGTGACCAGTCACCCATTAATGTGAGGTCTTTTTGGTCTGAGACTCTCCCCAGCCCCCAAGGGCACTGAGCCTCTGAATCTGTTTTATAGCCTAATTTAGCTCCCAATTCTGTTCCCTTCATCCATCCCCTAACTTTGTGCCATCCTTCTTAGATCTTTTTCCATCTTCTCAAGAGTATGTATCATTCAGCTATGCTCCCCTCAGATGAAGACTATGTCTGTCTATGGTCTGGCTCTTCCGCTTTACAAGAAATCAAAATGTGTTGTCCCCACTAGAAATGCAGAGCCCTGAATCGGTTCAGCCTCTGAGAAGAGGTTTCTCCTGACATCCAGCCTTAGTTGGCCTCTTTGTAGCTTCTATCATCACCCCTAGTCCTGCTGTCTGGGGCCTAGAAGAACAGTGCTAAATCTCTTCCGTGGCAGACCTTCCCCTTACCTAAATCCCACCGGAAATCTCCTCTTCTGGACTAGCCATCCCCCCGAACTCAGGGCCTTCACCAGCCTGACTGTGCTCTGGGACATCCCCTACTTTGCCAGTATCCTTCCTAAGCAGGGCTCTCAGGAAGGCACACAAGAGTCAGACCATCTCCCTGTTCCTGGAAGCTGAGCCATATTATGGCATGGCCCACCCATTGTAGGTACTTAATAAGTGTTGAATTTAAAGTAAGATCACACTTAAAAAAACCCTAATAACTGGATACTCTGCACTTCTGCCCTGGGAAGAAGGCCGACGGACTGATGTGTGTAGCCCTGATTGACACCCTTCTCCCCCCTTCCCCACACTGTGGGCACGGTTACTGAGGGGACTCTCCTGTTACTGATGCTGAGGTCCAACTCTGCCTGCCCACCCTCCCCACGTTCAGCTTCTGTGACCACAAGAGTGGCCAGACGACGTAAACCCAGAGAGCTCTGTAGCCTGCCGGGGGAGGTTGGCTGCTGATGCGGGGGCTGTGGAGAGGAAGAGAGCAGCCCTCTGATTCCCGCCTGCGTGGGCACCTCCACCCCATCTCTGTTATTGTTCTTTGATCAGTCACTTTTCAGTCCTGTCTGACTCTTTGTGACTCCATTTGGGGTTTTCTTGGCAAAGATACTGGAGTGGTTGGCCATTTCCTTCTCTAGATCATTTCACAGATGAGGAAAGTGAGGCAAACGGGGTGAAATGACTTGTCCAGGGTTACATAGCTAGTGAGTAACTGGGGCCATATTTGAACTCAGGAGGAGGAGTTTTCCTAACCCCAGGCCAGGTACTGTGTTCAATATGGCATCACCTAGCTGCCTTTGATCCCATGTTTACATGTTTAAATATAATCAACACAAGTTTTTCTTGAGGTATGGAACAGAGGTAAGCCCACCAAGGTCCAGGAAGTCCTCTTTTACTGAAAACTTCATTCTCAAATGAAAGAAGACTTCTTGTCCTGGCTGTGTGGGTGGGGGTGGTAGTCTCCTGCCATATGCAGCCGCCGTGGCCCACTTGGCATCTGACAGCCCCGCCCAGCCCAGAACAGCCAACCTCCTCCACATCAGCTCTCCCATCAGATCTGTCTGTGCCTGGGAGAATTCCTGCTCTTAGTTTGGGAGCTCTGCCAGGGGACTGAGCTTGTGTGATTGATGAGTGAGTGGGTATAACCTCTCCTGCCCAGACAACCGTAACTGGCCAGACCATGCTTCACATCTGTCCGCCCCAACCTTTTTGTCAGGTGCCCTGTGCATAGCCTCCCTCCTCACCCCCCTGTGCTTCCTGCTCTAAGGACAGTATCAGCATCCCTAGTACCATTGCTTCTGGACAGAGAGGGACATGTGACTGCTCCATGACTCAGTCCCCTTACCAGCCCTGGGACTCCCCAGTAGCAAACTCCTTCCCTGGTCCCTCTTCCCCTTTATTTAGAGTGTGAGCTTTTGGGAGCTGGGACTGTCTTGTCTCATTCTTCCTGTTTGTATCTCCAGGACTTAGAACAATGCCTGGTATGTGCTTAATAAATCATTTTTCATTCACTTATTCCTTATATATGTTTTCCCCTATCACAGCACAGGCTACATGGGAGGCAGGGACTGTGTCCATTTTGTGTCTGTATTCACATGGCCTAACATAGTGCTGGGCACCAGTAAGCACTGAATAAATGCTCGCGCATTCAATCATTTATTCCGCACCCAACACGCTTTGTCTGTTTCACTTCAACTCCACTGATCCCCTTCCCCCCATGGCCTAGAATTCCATGACTCAGGGAATCTCACTTTGCTTTCTTTTCCTTTCTTCTGTCTCATACAACAAGACCGTAGCACCATAGTGTGTTAGGAAATCTCATTTCCAATCTGGGAATTCTATGCACTTCCCCATGTCATTGAGAAAAGAACCCTGGATTGAGAGTCAAAGGAAGATTATTTGTCATCTGCCTGTGTGACCTTGGCCCAGTCACCTACCATGCCTGAGTATCATCATCTTCCTCAAATGTCCAGTGAGAGAACTAGATGGTTTCTCAGGGGCCCTCCCACTCTACCTCCTGGAAGCCTAAGAAGCATTTTCCCCAGCCTTGGAATGCTAAGGAGGGGCAGAGATTAGATCAAATGCCAGGCCTTCCTAGGAAGGAGGCTTGTTTGGTGTTAGAATAGAAGGTGACAAATGCTTTTATGAAGAGGATTTGTTCTGTGAAGTTTGAATTCAAAGGGCAGCACTTGAGGACCTAGAGGCTACATGTGGCCTCCAGGCCTCAATTTCCCCACGCCTGGCTTAGAGGGTTCTGATTGGAGGCTGCACATGCATTTAGGGTTAGAATCAATCCTCTTTTGCTGTTCTGCTCTGTGAAAGGAAATTTTCATCTTGCTTGGTGCTGGTTAAGTTCAAATTTTTTTAAAGTTAAAAAAATCACAGGTAGAATTACAGAAGTAAACAGGAATATTCTGTAGAGGACTGGTGATTTCTTAATAAGGACGGTGCTTGGCCAGGGCTGGGGAGGCTGGGGAGCACGTCTTGGAGTATGGGATGGATCGGATTTGGTGCCATGGAGAGACTGGATTCTAAGCATCCCTTCATCATTCATTAGCCATCACCCAGGCAGACCCTGGGAGGGGGCACTGGATGCTGAAAGAGCTTTATCCCAGGATGCTGAAAGAGCTCTTACAGCTTTAGCTGGTAAAAAAGTTTGGGATTCAAATTGAGCCAATGGCCAGGTTAAAATGGGCAGCTGCAGCCCTGTGTTATCAGTTCTATCCTCAGCCTGCTCTCCAGGTGACCACCTCCCTACTTGACACCCTTATGTGGCCTCCCAGGCAGCAGCCTTGGATGTCTCCAGGTCCCCCAACTCTGAGATTAGGATAACCACCACCAGGGAAAAAGGGGGATCCTAGTATTTTCTTCACTTTTGTACATGTGTCCCCAGTTCTTTCCACCCTGTGAGTTCTTAGTAAATGGTTTCTCATCCATTCCTTCATTATCCCTTCCCCTTCAGGGATTTTTTTTCCCCTGAGCTTTGAGATCTGGGCACTGGGGAGGTGGGGGAATGGGGGAGAGGAAGTAAATGCAGGTCTCAGATTCTCACCCAAAGCATGAGTGTATCTGGTTTCTCATCTGCCATCACTGGGGCTCTGGGGCCTTGGCTTCCTCTATTGGAAAAAGCGAACCTTGAAGGAGGCCACCTCTAAGGACACCCCCCCCCCACCTTTCCAGTACTTTGCAGGTCTGTAAAAGCCTTAGGGTGAGACTGGGCAGTTCCAAGGAAGAATCAGGGCCCCTGGGGCTTTTTGGAGCCGGATCGCTTTCTGAAGTTGGTAAATGCCCAGATCTGAGTCCTGAAAAAGCAGAACTAAGTGGGTGAAAGGGAGGAGGGCCTAAAAACACCTAAAAGGGACTTGGAGGAAGTGAGAAATATTGATATAGAAATGACCAGAGTCAGTTCCCAGGGCAGAGAAATCCATTGACTTTTGAAGTAGAAGGAAGCTTTGAGACCATCAGATTCAGGGGTTCTCACCCTAGAGTCTACAGGGTCCCAAAGAGTCCAAGGAGACTGAAAGGTGTCTACACACTTGGGTGAGGAAAGAAACATCTTTATTTTTATTGAACTCTAAATTATATTGAGCATTTCCTTTGACTATGAACAGAAGCAGCGAACGTGATTCAGAGACACAGGATCCATGACACAAAAAACATTAAGAATCCCTGGTCTTAGTTCAACTGAACGAACTTTTAAGAATTGTGTTTGTCATTTCCTAATGCATCCCTGCCCACGGAGGCATCCTTTTGTCAACAAGGCAATTCAGCAAAACCAACCAACACCTCCACCAGTGTATGCAGTGTTCGGCTCCCATAGTCCCCACCTCAGCAAAGAAGAGAAGAAGGTGTTTTCCTATCTCTTTTTCTGGCCAAGCCCGGTCAAAACAATTATACCACAATTACGGGGTGTTGTGTTAGACCGGGCCGGGATAGAAAGGCCCAAAAGGACCAAGCCTTCTCTCCAGGATTCTGGTTCTGGTTCTGATCCATGGGGGTTGGCAGGGGCAGGGAGGGAGGGGGCCCTGGATACAACCTCAGAGCAAAGAATCTGTTAAACATCACAAAGTAAATTTGAAAGGACAGAGAGTGCTGCCTGGGGGTGAGGAAGACCCAGAGAGCCTTGAGGTGGATGTCCTGTTTGTAGCTCTCTGGTTTTTAATATTTAACTTTTTTCTGTGCAAAGACAATACTCTGGGAAAGAGCCTGCCCAAATTTGAGTTCTTTTTTTTTTTTTTTTTGCTTTTTGGAGGGGGCAGGCAGGGCAGTTGGGGTGAGTGACTTGCCCAAGGTCAAACGGCTAGTTTTTGTGTGTGTGTCATGTGGCTGAGGTTGGATTTGAACTCAGGTCCTTCTGACTCCAGGGCTGGTGCTCTATTCACTGCACCACCAGCCGCCCCGAATTTGAGTTCTTGAGGGAGGTCTTTGTTGCTGCTGTTTAATTATCACAGGTACATTCCCTCTTTGGGAAATCCAAGGATGCAGAAACATGGGCTTATATAAAGGTCACTTTTTTTTTTTCAAGGAAGATTTAGGGTTAATCACACACCATGTCAGATATTAATAAGGGAGACCACCAAAGGCCTCCAGCACGTTGGGGATGGCCTGAATGATTGCTAAGAAAGTCGATGCTTTGGCAGAATTTTGTGTTTCTTTAGAAAGGATAAAAAAAAAAATCATCAGTTCAAGGTGTATTTGTTAAAGCACCTATTATCTGCAGATACAGAAGCATCTACTTTGTATTTGGGGAAGGGACAGAATTTATCATGGATATAGACAAGTCAATTCAGCATCATTTTGGGGCCAGAAATTACTGACATTAAGGTGGCCAGAGCTGTACTGTGAAAGTAGCCGAGACGCGAGAGCACAAAGCACAACCATCCCATTTCTTGAAGGAGAATGCAGAGGCCCAGAGTTTTGCTTTGTTTTTAATTTTAGGCATTTATTTATTTACTTTTAGATTATAACATTCAGTTCCATAGTCCCTTGAGTTCCAAATTTTCTCCCCTCTCCCCCCATGGTGGCATACAGTCGAATATAGGATCTACAAATACTTTCACATTCAACATTAGTCAGGTTGTAAAGAAGGATTATAACCAGTGCAGTGAAGGAGAAAGAAGAAATAAAACACAAAAGAGAGAAAGTAGTTTGCTTCAGTCTGCATTCAGACTCCGTAATTGCCTCCCTGAATGTAGATATCCCTTTCTGTCATGAGTCTTCTGTAGTTTTCTTCTAACCTTGCATCACTGAGAGGAGCCCAGTCCATCAAAGTCAGTCATCACAGATACAATGTATCTGTAATTGTGTACAAAGTTCTCCTGGTTCTGCTCCCCTCACTCAGCATCAGTTTGTATAAGTCTCTCCAGCTTATTATGAAGTCCATCTGCTCCTCATCTCTTATAGCACAATAGTATTCCATTACATTCATATACCACAACTTGTTCAGCCATTCCCCAATGGATGGGCATCCCCTCGATTTCCAGTTCTTTGCCACCACAAAAAGAGCTGCTATGAATATTTTTGTACATCTGGGTCCTTTTCCCACTTGTATGATCTCTTTGGGATACAACCCCAGAATTGATATTACTGGGTCAAAGGGTATGCAGTTATTTATAGCCCTTTGGGCATAGTTCCAGATTGCTCTCCAGAATGGTTGGATCAGTTCACAACTCCACCAACAATGCATTAGTGTTCCAATTTTCACACACCCTCTCCAGCATTTGTCATTTTCCTGTTTTGTCATGTTAGCCAATCTGACTGGTGAGATGTGGTACCTCAGAGTTGTTTTGATTTGCATTTCTCTAATCAATAGTGATTTAGAGCATTTTTCCATATGATTATAGATACCTTTAATTTCTGCCTCTGAAAACTGCCTGTTCATATCCTTTGACCATTTA
>CM053586.1:16327492-16391870 GCA_028646515.1 Pseudochirops corinnae
ATTTTAGAAATGAGGCAGGGCTAGAGTTTTTAAGGAATGTGTCTCAGGTCACACAGCTAGTGAGTGGATACCCTGGCCTTTGGACCCAGGCCTTGTATTAGCTCAGTGGATGCAACCGGAGAGCCTTTAGTTAAATTCCACATGAGCATTTCCACCTCAAAAATCAGTAAATGCTACAAACCGAGGCTTGATTTGTTGTTTGATGGATTGTCTGCACTGTACTGGCTTAGAAAACCACAAATTACCATTATCTGTATTGCTTTGTTATATATTTTGTCAAACGTTTCCTAGTTACCTTTTAATCTGTTTTTATTTGTTTTGGTGTGGGCGGAAGTTTTACTATGGCAGCTGTGTGCTTGCCACCTTTATACTTAAGAAAGTGGTGGGTAAAATATTAATGATGCAGATTAAACTTTAAAGGATGCCTCTTGTTAAATATTTACCAGTACATCCCTAGTTTGCATCCTGACTTAGATACTTAATTGGCAGTGTGACCCTGGATAAGTCACTTAACTGCCACCTGCCTCAGTTTCCTCACCTATAAAATGAGAATAATAATTGAATCTACCTTCTAGGATTGTTGTCAGGATAAGATGGAATAGTGTTTAGAAAGGCCTTTGCAACCTTAAAGCTAATTGTTACTCCAAATCCAGAGTCCTTGACTTTGGGTAGTAGTAAGCTCCAAAGCCCTTTACGTACATGACTTCATTTGATTGTCACAACCACCCTGTGAGGTATATAGCACACCTGTTTATTATTATCCCTAGTTTGTGACTTGTTCAGGGTCCCACAGCTGGTAAGTGTCTGAGATGGGATTTGAAGTCGGGTCTGACAGCTCCCCAAAGCTGGTTCTGGGCACCCACACCCCGGCCCCTCCATCCCCAAGCCGAATTTTGTTTTGTAACAGCTCATGGCTCACTAGAATTCCTCTGGGCCAGGGATAGCCTGGAGAAGACTGTGGAGCCGCCCCCTCTCCCCAGCCAGCTTCCCATCACTCCAAGTGACTGATGCCCTGGCTGGCTGCCCACCTGGGAGAATGAAATGTGTCCGCTCCACCCTCGCAGGGTGGGGTGGGCTCAAGGCTGCTTCCTGTTTTCCTACTCTGCTGGCTGGGGAGGGTGGACTCCCTACATTGTGGTCTGACTATTGGGTACAGTCTAGGGCTTCCTGCTAGGCAAGAAAAGGGGGCTTAGCTGAGTAGAAGGGAAATTGGGGTTTATCTTTGCATCTGAAAAGCCTGCCGGCCAAGAGCCGGCCAGGACTGTGGTGCTGAGGGTTTGGCCAGTATGGTCCTGGCTTCTGGTGCTGATGGAGTTTTCTCAAAAGATTGGTTTGAAACCTCAGATTCCTATAGCCCCTGGTGAAGCTTGTGGCCCCCTCAGAATGCAAAAAATAAAATACTTAGGATTGTTTTTTTCAAAACCAATCATATTGAAATACAATTTGTGGGGTTTTTTTTTCCCATCCAAGTTTATAGACTGCCCTGAAATCTATCCATGGAGACCTTTGGGTCTAGGTTAAGATCTGCTGCTCTAGGGGCAAACACACCTCAGCCAACCTTGCAGACCTCTCACAGCCTGGCTCCAATCTGTTTTTCCAGCCTCATTCCATGTGCTTTCCCTCCATCCCCCCCTGAAGTTTTTCCCTGATCTTGACATTCCCTCTCCTGTGGATGAGGGGAGCCTCAAACTCCTTTCCAGCCCTGCTGAGGAGCCACCTTCACTGAAGCATCTAGCCATCCCTCATCCCTGCAGCTGGTAGTAAATGCCCCATTCCTCCCCAAATAATGGAGGGCATCTCCTGTCCCCAGTCAGCTCCTCGAGGACGGAGGCTTGTTTCCCTTTGTCCTTCCTGTCTCTATCTCATAACTGTTCAGTATGCATCTCTGAGGGCAGCAGACTGCCTTCAGGTCCATTCCCTAGCACCTCCACACAACGCCCAGCTCACAGCAGTTGCCTAATAAATGCATGGCGCTTGCTTGACCTTTGTATCCCTAGCATCTAGCGGAACTGCTTTTGTTCATCTTGTCCCCTGCCCGAGAGGCCATCGTAGCCTGACCTGAGCTCTGAAGGACTTAGGAAGGAATGGAGGAAACAGCAACTGCTAAGTGCTAGCGTATGCCAAGCAGTGTGCCAGACCCTGGGCAGATAAAGAAAGGTGAGCCAGTTTGTGCCTTCACAGAGCCACCATCTGAACAAGAGGAGACACTTTGTAGAGGGGAGCTGAGACCCTAGGGGAAGGGAATTCTGGTCAGGAGCCTCACTGGGATGGATGGATGGATGGATGGATGGATGGATGGATGGATGGATGAATGAATCAGTGAAAAGTCTTTATTAAGTGCTCCCTGAAGCAAAGTATTATAAGAGCTATGGATACAAACTGAAATTAAAGGTGTCCTCTAGACCCTCACTTTCTAGTGAGGGGAGCGCACTTGTAGGAGGGCCAGCCAGAAAAGCCTGGGGACCCAGGGCGAATGGGCAAGCTGATGGTGGGAGATGAATGAAACTACACCCACTTCTGGCACCATGCCGTTGGGCACTGGCCAGGACTTGCTGGTGGGGGCTTTCTTTGCTGGGTGGGTGGGGGGCATTGCTGCAGAGCTGGCGAGGCAGTCAGCCACCGGGCCACATCTCCACAGGGACTGGACGATGGTGCTGGGGCTAGGCTGGTAGCAGGTTCAGCTGTCGGGGGGCATTGCTGTTGCCAGTGCACCATCAAGGGGCAGTTGTTCTGTAGTAGGTGTTGGTTATCGCTGGGGTGGCAGGCCCCTTCTCCACTCGGGGTGCTATGGGGAGATGGAATGGCAGGGACGGAGAGCACAAGCAGGGAGGTTTGGCTGTAGCCTAGAGCGTGGGATGGAGAGTCTGGAGCCTGGAAGGGGCGGCCGGGGCTACATGGGGGGGATCTTCAGTTTTATCCTAGAGGCAAAGGGAGGTAGTGGGGCTCCCTGAGCCTAAGGCTGGTCTGAAACCTTGAGTGTGTGGGAAGAGAAGTAGCTGGAAATCCCTGGAGAGCAGGTGGGAGGCTGGTTGTGAAGGGCCTCTGAGGCCCATCTGAGGAGGAGCAATCAGTGACACAGGGTGTGTCTGAGCAGCGCCATGCCCGGCACCTCTTTCCCATTTGTTTCTCCCTCTGCTTCTCCCTCCTTTTCTTCCTCTCTCTCTGTCTGCCTCTTTCAGGGGCCTCCACTTCTTTCTCCCTTTATCTTTTCTCCCTTTTCTTTCCTCTCTGGCCGTGCCTTAAACATCTCCCCATGGCCCGTGGGCATTCCTCAGCCGAAGCCATGCTGACCCTTGGCCCAGCATATCGAATCTGAACTCCTGCCTGACTTTCCAGGGCAGATGCTGCTGCCCATTCAGGGTTCTCCTTGTCATGCTCCTGGGGTGGCCTTCCCGTTCCAGCCAAGCAGAGCCTGTGCTTAGCTGCTAGGGGAGGCTTGCTGCGTCCGCCTCGTCTGGCCTTTCCTACTGGCCTAGGCACAGGAAGCCCTGAGTAATTGTCCTTTAATAATAGTCACCAGCACTCAGGTCGTATTTTCAGGTTTGCAGAGGTTTGCATGTTATCCCGCTGATCCTCATAACAACTCTGTAAAGTGGGAGCTGTTTACAGGACGTGGAGAACCTCGAACTGAGAGGTTAAGTGACTTGGCCAGGGTCACACAGCTAGTAAGTGTCTGAGACAACATTCGAACCCAGGTCCTCCTGACTCCACGTTCAGCGCTCTATCCACTGTGCTGCCTGTTGTTGTTGAGTCGCGTCTGGCTATTCATGACCCCATTTGGGATCTTCTTGATTTGCCGTTTCCTTCTCCAGCTTATTTTACGGATGAGGAAACTGAGGCAAATAGGGTGAAGTGACCTGTCCAGGGTCACATAGCTAGGAGGGGTCTGAGGCCAGATTTGAAGTCAGGAGGGTGAGTTTTCCTGATTCCAGTTCTAGATCTCTGCCCAGTGTAGATAAACCAGCGGCTGAGTCTAAAGGAAACACTAAAGGAGGGTGTTTCTTTGTTTATTTAGTCGTTCCTCCGTTTCTTTCCCCAGCTTCCCTCCAGTGTCTGTCCTTCCCTCCCTCTGTAAAATAAGGCGATCATACTAGATGAACTCTGAAGTTTTCTTTAGTAAGAATGCTAGCTCATGTGGTGACCTAGAAATGCCTCATTCGTATTCCCCTGTGATTTAGGAAGTAGATGTGGGCTTATCCCCACTCTACAGAAAAGGGTGCAGACCCAGAGAGCTAACACCCCCAGGGCCCATTGTCACACCTGGCTCACACCCACACCTTCTGCCTCCCTGTCTGGGCTCTCTCCACAACAGGCCACCCCTGTCTTTAAAGTGTGGTTTCCAGTTTGCCTCTGGCAAGCTTCAGGCCTGGGGTCCACAGCTTAGGAGGACCACAGGGTGGAATGAGGGCACTGAGCCTGCTGAGTATTTGAAGGTCCAGTGTGTGGAGAAAGGATTGGACTGGTTCTATCTGGCCCAGAAGGTAGAAGTAGGGGCTGTGGGGGAAGCAGTAAAGGGACATGTTTGGGCTGGACGTCAGGGCAAGCTTCCTAACAATGGGAGCTGTCCCAGAGTAGAGTGGGCTGCCTCTGAAGGGCTTCCTCCTCAGAGGTCTCCATGCACAGGCAGGTGGGCTTCTCCTTCCCCTCTCGGTCTCCACGCATGGACAGGTGGACCACTTTGACAGTGGGGATCCCTTTGGGTCTGGAGTGCACTCCTAGCTCTCAGATTCTGTGATTTCCTGAGTAACTTCCCTCAGCGTGGATTTGTCCTGTACTCTGAGGCCTCCCATCACACACGTGCCCTCCATTTTACTGTGTCAATGTGGGCCCTGGATGCTATCAAGTCCCAGAAAACTAGAATAGACAAGGTGGGGGAGGGGAAGGTCTTTCAGAGCTTGAGAGGGGGAAACAGAGGCTGAATAAGAGAGTGGGACTTCATATGGGGGGGAGGGCAATGCAATCCAAAGCAACACTGGCTAAAGAGATAAGCATTTTGTAAAGGCCTCCTTGGAGCTGAGATCTGCAAGGCATTATGGGGAATGGAGGGGAGAAGGCCTGGCCTAGTGAAGAGAATGTTGGTGTGCACTCACGTGCCAGCCTCGACACCTACTGAGTGACTCTGGGCAGCTCACTCCAAACCCCCTCATTGGCAAAACAGGCATGATCATAGTGCTTGATTATGAAAAGCATGCTGGGAAACCTCCAAGCACTCTGCAGATGGGGGTTGTTGTTAGAGCAATAACTCCAACTAGGCCTCCCTAGTCTTTGAAGTCTTGGGGGACAGTGAGGAATTCCCCAGGGCGCTCTCAGTAACAGAATGCCCCTCGGAGTCGTCATAAAGTGTCATCCAGCTGCTGGGCCTCAGATTCATCCTCCGTAAAGCGGGGGGTTATGTCATTAAGCAGACCAAAAACAGTCTGCAGGCTCCGTGGACACTGCATTTCAGCAGCGTGAAGTGCTGGTACCATCTTGGGATGCAGAGAGCAAAGTAGAGCTTCTAGGAACAAGGAGATGATGGTCTCACACTGGGAGGATTGTATTCCATTCTGGGTGTCTCGGTTTCGGAGAAGCATTGATAAGCTGGAGAATGTCCAGAGGAGGCCACCAGGATGGTCAGGGTCCTTGAACCCATGTCATAGGAGGACCAGTTGAAGAAGACCCATTGAACCTAAAAAGAGAAGATTTAGGGAGAACAAGCTAGCTGTCTTGAAGGAACAGAAAGACTGAAATGTGAAAGAGGAATTCCATTGATTCTCCTTGGCCCCAGCAGGTGGAATGTGATGCATGGACTTTGCAAAAAGGAAAATTTAGGTTTGAGCTCAGGAGGGACCGGTAGTGAGAGCCATCCAGACGTGATCCTGGGCTGCCAAGGAGGCCGTGCCCTCCGCCCATGGGGCTTCAAGCAGCTGTTGGTTGATCAGTGGCAGGGTTCTTTTTTGGGGTACTAGTTGGACAAGATGTTCAGTGAGGTTAATTCCAATTCTTTGAGTCTGTGATTAGATGATTTTTCTGTTTTCCCAAGATGGGAAATCTGAGGTGATCATTTTGAAGGCCTTCTGTTGTTCTATATGAGCTCTTGAATCTGTGCCCTCCAACCAGACTATGCACGAGAACCTTGCCCATCCTTTTGTTTGTACAGGCTCAGAGTACTTTGCAAATAGTAGTTCCCGAAATCAGAGTGATGACTGACTGACTCTCTATGGTACACCTCATACTGCCTGTTAAAAGCGAGTGACCAGAGAGGAGCCCAGTACTCTGTATGTCCCTGGAGGAGAGCCAGGATCACTTCTCTATGATTAGATATTTCGCCCCTGATCCCACACTCAGGGCTCTTAATGGAGCCAACTTCCAGCTCAAACCCTCAGCATCCTAATTCTGAACCTGCAAACAGGCAGCAGAGCCTCCCCCAGATGGTCCTTAGAGTGTTGAGCTCTTGGTAACCACAGCCTGCATCTCCCAGGACTTTTTGCTGAGTGTCAACATGTTAATTTAGACTTGAAAGTGAATCGGTTCAGGCTAAGGAGGTGTCCTTGTTCCACCTTCCAAGATAGCAGCATCTCCTTGTTCCATCATCAAAGGCATTCATTAAGTACCAGGTTGGGGGGTAGGGTAGGAATATAGGTTCATAGAGCTTAAAGCCAGAGCCAGCTTTAGGAGTCATTTACTCATCCTCTTATTTTGGAGAAAAGGAAACAGCCTCCAAGAGCTTACTTGCCAGAGATCACACTGGATTCCAACCATGTATTCTCACTCCAAGTTAGTATTGATCTCACATTGTATATCCACAGTACGAGGTGCTCCACAGAGAGCCCCCTAAGCCTGGTGCCAGCCTGAAGGAGCCTTGGGCCATAAGGCAGTACAGGGACATGCAGATGGCAGAATGGGTGCAGAAGCACTGCCCACCTTCAGGGCAAGGCTAACACATTCTGGGAAAGAAGAGGTGAGTCTAAGTAGGAGGAGCTGCAGCAGACTCAGGGCTCCTACGTGGGAGGAGCTCCTGGTTTGGAGTCTTTCCTGTAATTGTCGAGGTGTGTCCAATGGCAAAAGAACAGCAAAGACGGCTGCTCTGTCCATTTGTCTGCATCTCCAACCCAAATTCCCATTTCCACTTATTGTTGTTCAGCCGTGTCCTACTCTTTGAGACCCCATTTGGGGTTTTCTTGGCAGAGACACTGGAGTGATTTGCCATTCCCTTCTCCGACTCATCTGACAGATGAGGACATTGAGGCAAACAGAGTGAAGTGACTTGGCCAGGGTCACACAGCTAGGAAGTGTCTGAAGCTGGATTTGAAGCCACAAAGATGAGTCGTCCTGGCTCCAGGCCTGGCACTCCGTCCACTGTGCCACCTTGCTGCTTATTTCTAGACCAGAGAACAAATGTTATTGCAGCCGAGTAGAAAATAGACAGTGCCAAGGCTGGCGTCAGGAAGAAGTCACTTACTCCTCGTGTCCCCCACGCCCCAGGTTGTTGTAAGGACCAGACAAGATCATAATTGTGTGGTGCTCAACACACAGAGCCTCCATATGGTAAGTGCTCTTCTCATTACCGCTGCTCACTGGTGCTTGTGGTATTGGTGGACAATCACGCTCTGGCGTAACGACTACTCTCTGGGTCCAGCCACTCATCTAGTCCCAAACCCACTTAGCTTTCTCATCATCTGGCCCTTCTTGTGCCATCTTGTTTGCCCACCAGGGTAGCCTGAGAGACTTGGTCAAATGCTTCCCTAATATCCAACTGTATTGAAATCTTGTGCAAGTCTCCCGTTTTAGGGATGAATAATCTGAAGTCCAGAGAGGGCAGAAGTGACTTGCCCAGGGTCATACATCCTATGCACATGGAGTCAGGACTCCAGGTCTTCTGTCTTTAAATCCAGTCTTCTTTCCATGATATTGGGCTGACTTAGCAGTCTCCCAGGCTCCTCGTGGCCCCCCTGCACTTGGTATTGGACACATGAATGAACAAACACGCTGCACTTTGCCTCCCTGAAAGGGTCTTTGTTAGTCAGTAACATTTGAGCCCAAACTGCCACCCCAACACCGTAGGTCCTGCACCAAACTGCCTTCTGGCGTGGAAGCTGAGGAATTAGAATAAACACAGTGTGTCAGCTTTCTCTCCTGCCCTTTTCCTCTGTTATTTCTTCCCCTCCTTCCTCTAGCAGAATCCCAGCCTCCTTGGTACCAGGCAGGCCTGCCTGTCCTGAAAAGGCAATTAGCCGTCCTCACGCTCCTTGAACACAACAAGCTTTAAAAATGCTTTTTTAGGTGGGTTTTTTTCTTTTTTTTGTCAGCACCTCAGGATTGCGCCGGCCTTTTCCACTGTTGCTAAGAACTTTGTTACCACAGGAAATCAGCCCCATTTGGAGGGCCAAAGAGCTACTAAATATAGTCTTCCTGAGGAGATATTTAAAGAAGCGTGTGGATGATGCCATGTCTGAGAAGAGAAGGGCTGGGAAAGCCGAAGCCGCCTAGGGTGGTGGTGCCTGGGACCCTGGGGACAGAGGGGCCGATGGGGGGCACTGGGAGCCGAAGCCTCCCAGGGTGGTGCCTGGGACCCTGGAGACACAGAGGGGCTGATGGGGACACGGGGAACTGAAGCAGCCCAGGGTGGTGCCTGGGACCCTGGGGACAGAGGAGCCGATGGGGGGCACTGGGAAACAAAGCAGCCCAGGGTGGTGCCTGTGACCCTGGGGACAGAGGGGCCGATGGGGGGCACTGGGAGCTGAAGCAGCCCAGGGTGGTGCCTGGGACCCTGGGGGCAAGGCTTGCACCTCCTAAACATGAATGTGGCTTCCCCAGTAGAGAGCTGCTCCTTCCCAGATGACTTGCTCACATCTTGGGGCTTTCACCGACTTCAGAATGACTCCTGGCAAATGGTCCTCCGGAGGGCTGTTCATCCCCCAGTCCTTTCTTGGTAATCCTTTCTTGTCGTGTTTTAAAAATATCTCCCTGACCTGGAGAGTGAACCCTGGCAAGCAGTTTCCAGGCCTGGAAAATCGTGCTCAGGGGTTGCCATCCATCAGCCCAGTTCCAGTGAATGGGCCTAAATAGAGTAGAATTCCAGTCACCCCGGCCCCTGCCTTGCACCCCCTTCCTTCCTGGGGAACGCAACCAGTTGCCCCATGAGAGAATGTAGTGCTATGGAGCTCCTTGGGCCCCTACATGGCCTCAGGACGCTGGCCCAAGTTCCAGTTGAAAAGCAGTCAGAGGTGAGAGTCGCCCCCCAAAAATCCTGGGTGGCCTTTTCTGTAGAGAGTGTTCTGGGTACTGAAGCTGTGGGCTCACCCTCCAGCTGTGATCTATCCATTGGCGGCTTCTGCATCAGTACTACCCCTTCTCTCTGGGCTACGGGGCCACCTTAGCTGTAGAGATTTAAGGGAGGCAAGTGTCTGGGGTGTGGAGCGGGGTGCTGCCATCTCTGTGTCTCCGAACAGGCAGCAAACCACAGGCTCAAGCCCGGCCCACTGAGTTGACCAGCCATCTCTGCTCTAGGTGCTCTGTGCTGTTTCCCAGACTTAATCCCTCAGGCAACAGAGGGATTACGAGAGCTACCACTGGGGAGCCAGCTGGTGAGAAACCTCCCTGGACTGATGCCCATGAGTACATGTTCTGCAGTTTAGATTCTTAGGGAGTTACCTGGGGCCTTGATGGGATAAATGACTTGCCCGGGGTCACGCAGCCCAAGTAGGGACTTGAGAACCAATGTCATTCCTAGCCACATTTTAGATTTAGAGCTGGCAGGGGCCTCCCTGGTCACCCTGCCCAACCTGGGAAAACTGAAAGATCACATGGTTTGCCCCAGGGCACAGAGGGTGCATTCAAATCCAGGTCCTCTTGACTTCCAGGCTGGCAGTGCTAGGCAGACCAGCAGGCCTGCCCCCCCAGGAGCTTATACTCTAGTAGAGAGGACAGCTGCCAGGACATGAAACTTTGTTCTAAACGTTGCAAAAAAATTCATGGTCACATCCTTTTCTTTAGCAATGTTAACATCAATTCAATTATTGTTCTGAAGCAAGAGGCAAAAAGGAGGAGGGGGCTGGGGTGGCAGGAGCAGCAGGATGCCTGTGCCCATGAAGTCTTTCTGACCCTTCTTCCCCTGGACCATGAGCCCAGCCCTCCTACTCTTTTTCCCAGACAGACCTTCCTGGTATGACTTAGCCTCTAGTGAGATTCCTCCTTTGGCATGAACTGTTGGCACTTTCTGACAGCCCCTGCCAGGGCAAGTCCACAGCCCTGCCCCTGCTGGGGCTACTGGATTTCTCATGTTGTACCCACAGCCTCCCAAATCAAACAGTCAATAATGAAGGGGGTGAGATCTCCCACCCAGGGCAACTCAGCAGCACCCTGCAGAAGCCATTCTGGCTGAAGCAAGGCCTCATTAATTTGCTTTCTTTCCAGTTCAGCTGGCCAAGAAGAAAGAAACTGGCTACGCTAAACTTAGAATTGACTTCCCAGCATCTGACCAGTTTGTTCTGACCACTAAGATTTTTTGCTCCTCAGAAGAGCTCTGTGGGTTCCTGGTGCAGCTCACCCTATAGTTGAAGTCCCTGCTGTCCAAATAGCTCTAGTAATGGTTCCATCCTGTTCCAGGGTTCTGTGGGCTGTGGCTGTGCCCTAGTCTGAGCCCTCAGTAAGAGGACCTTCAGTTGAGAGTTGGAAGGGCCCCTTAGCAGCCAGTTAGTCAGAAGGTCCTAGAACCAGAGCCAAAAGGGATCCCAGAGGCCCTCTCTTACCAACTCCCCAGAAGGTCAAGTGACTTGCCCTTGGTTACATATCTAGAATCAGAGGCAGGATTTGAGCCAAGGTCCTCAACACCACTGTAATGGGCTCCTGGTTCTCGAGACACACCTCCTCTATCTTGTACTTGTGAAGTAGCCTTGAAAAACTTCTTTAAATTTCTAGAAACAATTTTCAAATTGATATATTTTGTTTTGACACATGTCACTTCTTAACAAATAACTCTCCATGGTACCTACACACAAAAAAACCAGTTAAACAAAATTGTCTAATACACAGCTGACAGTACCTGTCACTTTTTATCTTTGTAGTTTTTTCTTTGTTCATAGAAAAAAGTGCTTTAACTTTAATCATTTAACCAACATTGCCAATTAGAATTGACCTGAATTTTGTTACCTTTTAGTGCTGCTAAAGTTAGGTTTTTTTTACCCAAGTATAAGACCACATTTATCCCCATTAACTTTGGTCCACTATTCTAACCTGCCAAAAACTCTTTGGATTTCAGCCCTGTCTTATCACAGTTTGGCTCATTTCTCTATTAGCTTTGGGCTATCTTCAAGTTTGATGGGAATGCTATTCAGCCTTGTCTCAAAATCATTGGTGAAAATGCTACCCAACATAGGACCAAGCACAGCTACCTGGGACACTCCACTAAAAACCTTCCACAGAGCCATTAAACCATGCATAACCACTCTTTGGGTCCAGCCACTTCCAAAGCCAGCTGAATTGATTTTCATCCAACCTATATCTCTTTATCTCATCCCAAAGAATAGGATTTAAACTTTATCACTTGGGTTACTAAAATCAAGTACGCACAGTCCGTAGCGTCTACATTCCCCTGAGTTACCATCGTATTGGTTAGTCTGGAATGGCAACACAGCAGAAAGACTGCCAGATTTGGAGTTGGGAAGACCTGAGTTCAAATCCTGCCTTAGGCCCTGGACAAGTCACTAAACCTCTGTCTGCCTCAGTTTCCTTCTCTGTAAGATGGGGATAACAATAGCCCTTACAACACTAAGCTGCTTTGAGGATTAAATGAAATACCATTTGTAAGGCATTTTGTAAACCTTAAAGCTCCATGTTGCTGCTAGCCACAAGACACTAAATGCTAGCAGCTGTGTTGGTCAGTCACGTCTGAGTCTTTGTCACCCCCTTTGGGGTTCTCTTGGCAATGATAGTGGAGTGATTTGCTATTTCCTTCCACAGCTCATTTGACAGATGAGGAAACTAAGGGGAATAAATGGGGTTAAGTGACTTGCCCAGGGTCATATAGCTAGTAAGTGTCTGAGGCCAGATTTGAACTCAAGTCCTCCTGACTCCAGGGCCAGCATGCTATCCACCATAACAAGAACAATATAATACCTATAACAACAACATAAAACACTAAATGCTAGCTGTAAAGCTTTATAAAACTGCTAGCTTGGGGCGGCTAGGTGGCGCAGTGAATAGATCACCACCCTGGAGTCAAGAGCACACACTTGACACACTTAGTAGCTGTGTGACCTTGGGCAAGTCACTTAACCCCAATTGCCCTGCCCTCTCCCCTCCAAAAAAAAGCAAAAAAAAAAAAAACCCTGCTAGCTATAAAGCTCTATAGAACTGCTAGCTATAAAATACTCAGTGCTAGCTATAAAGCTCTGCTGAACTGCTAGCTATAAAATACTTGGTGCTAGCTATAAAGCACTCTAGAACTGCTAGCTAAAAAACGCTCTGCTAGCTATAAAACTCTATAGAACTGCTAGCTATAAAGTGCTAGGATAATAGTTAACTACTGGAACCTGTTCTTGATGAAGCTACGCTGGTTCTTTGTGATCAACCACTTCCTTCTCTAGATGTTCACTAACCATCCTTCTCGTAGTACAGTCTAGAATTTTTCTGGAAACGGAACTCAAGTTCACTGGCCTCTAGTTTGAAGACTCCTCTCTCTTTACTTTTCTGAAACTCTCCATAGCTGCCTTTCCGTAGATCTGTGTCACCATTCTGCATCCTCACAATCTTTTGAAGATCACTGACAGTAGCCAAGCAGTCACATCCACTGGTTCTTCCAGGCCCCTGGTGACTTGAGCTCATCAAACCCAACCTGTCCAGAAGAGCACTCCTCCTCTTTCCTCCCAAATATAGTTCTCTTCTACACCTCTCTCTTCCTTTTGAGGACACCGCCATCAATCCAGCTGCCAGGTTTGTAACCATGGGACCATCCAGGACTCCTCCCTTGCCCTCATACCAGTCAGTTGTCAGGAGGGCTGTCCTTCCACAGCATTTCTCACATGTATCCCCCTGCTCTCTGTTTCTCATACCTACCTCAATTTAGCCCCTCCTCACCCCAAGCCTGGAGAGGAGGCTTCTGATTGCTCCACTTCCCCGAGTCTCTGCTCTCTCCAGGCCATGCTCAGTAGAATCCAACGGCTCCCTGTTTCCTTTAGGATCAAATTCAAATTCCTCTGCTTGGCATTTGTAACCCTTCCCACCCTGCTCCAACCTGCCTTTCCAGTCTTATTGTACATCATTCTCTTTCTTATGCTCTGGGGTTCAGCCAAACTGGTCTTCTCTCCATTCTTCCCTCCTAGTCTTCCATCTCCCACCTCCATGTCTTTGTACCAGCTGCCCTTTGACACACACCATCTTCCACAGGAAGCTTTGCCTCATGCGCACTGTTCTCCTTCCCAAACTGCCTCGTACTTTTTAAAAAACTGGTCTCTATGCATCCGTGTGCTGCTGCCTCTCACAAGACAGTGTAAGTTCCTTGAGAGGAATAATTGTTCAGCCTTTGTGTTTGCATCCCAACACTTAGGACAGAGCCTGGGACACTGTGGGTGTCTAACGAATGCTTTACCTTCTGCAGTCATGTCGATTTTCAGTTATGTCTGACCCTGGTTCACACAGACTGTTTTTTCCCACCTACAGGTTCTGCCTTCATTTCTTCCTATTCCTTATTCCTCATAACCCTTTCTGGGCAGGTCAGAGCTAGAAGCCCCCAGACTGCTGCCAAGGCTGCTTGTACATTCCTCATGGCTCGCCCCCCAGCCCTGGAGGGCAGCAGTGGCCCCTGGCACTACTTCACTCTACCAGATGCTGCTGACATCAGGAGCCTTTCTCCAATGCAGGTGATGAGCGCATTGACTCTTTGACTGAATCTCCCAAGCAGTGGATGGGAACTTTGGGTCTTCCATCTGCCTCCCTGGCCAAAATACCTCTTCCAACAGTGATTGTTCAACAAGCTTTCATGGTCAAGGAAGTACCAGATTCCCATCCTCAGGCCAGACCCTGCACCCTGATCCAGCCCACCCCCCAGAGCCTGGACAGGCCTCCTCACTGCCAGCTTAGCTGTGGCACAGAGGGCAGGGGCCTAACCACCCACAGCCCACAGAATGCCAAGCGTGAAAATCCAGTGAACACCTGTGGTGCTGCTGGGGAGGGTTCCCCTTTTCTTCATCTCTCCATGTCTGATCCTATCTCCAGCTCCCCAGTAACGTTCCCCAGACCTTTCTTGATGCAAACTCTGCAGGAGAACCCTTCTGCTTTTCCCCTAGTGTGTCTTCCATCCATCCTTCCGTCCTAAGGCTTGACTCCCAAGGAGAAACCAGCCTCTGGAGAAGCTGTGACCCACCTCACCCTTCGAGACTATGACTATGTGTCTGCCCCTGCCTGCCAACCAGAGCCAGGTGGCTGGAGCCAACTTTTGGTTATTCTGTCTTCAGGGAAGGAGGAAATGACTTCACCCCATTCTCTGGGTAAGCAGGCTCTAATCTACAGCACACTGCCCAAGTCACCCTCAGGATTCCCTCCTGTAACCCCATTTTCCAGGGTTTTCCTCAGGAGCTCATGAGCTTATTGACCTGGAGCAGAGAGGGCCCTCAGAGGCTAGAGGTCACCTAGTTTGCCCTCCTCATCTTATAGCTTAGAATACTGAGGATGGGGGATTGAAGGGATCTCCCCAAGGTCACATAGGTACTTAATGTCAAATGCAGGCTTTGAATGTAGGACCTTGGATTCTGGAGCAAGTGTTCTTTCTTCTTTCTTGTCAAGTAGCAGGGCCTAGTGGAGAGAGGACCAGAAGGGGGGTGACTTGAGTCCACATCCTGCCCGTGACACTTGCAACCCTCCCAGACTGTGACCTGCAGGCAGCAGCCTGCCTTTGTGGGCGGAGGGAATGTCCTCATCAGGAATCTCTAGTGCCTCCCGACAATTCACCGAAAGGCACTTAGAATGTTTGTGACCCTGACTTTGGGCCAGCTCTCTGAGGACAGGCAGGTCAGCTCCTGCACAAGGCCCTGCAGCTCAGAGTCAGGAAGATCTGGGTTTGAATGCAGCCTCAGACCCCAGGCAAGTCACCTTTGACCTTTTGGGTAAAATGAGGGGGTCAGACTCTGATCTAAGGTCCATTCTAGCTTGAAGTGTGTGCTCACAGTGACAGCTAGGGGGTGCAGCGGACGGTGCTGAACTTGAGTCAGGAAGACCTAAATTCATATCCTCCCTCAGATGAATACCTCACTACTACATGGCCTTGGACACGTCACTTAACCTCTCTTTGCCTCAGTTTCCTTATCTGTAAAAATGGGGACAGTAGTAGCGCCTACCCCACAGGGCCCTTGTGAGGGCCAGAAGTGCCAGATGAGTGCTAGCTGTTACTAGTATTGCCATAATTCTGATTTTTCTTAGCCATCCAAGCCCTCCTACTGGAAGTTTGTCCCCAGAGGACTCACTGGCCTGTATTAATTCTCGTCTCTTCATTCCCTTGGTAGAAGCCACATCATTTTCCCTGCTCTGTCTGTGTAAGAGAGTGTGTGAGCGTGAGTGTGAGTGAAGGTGCGGGTGAGAGTGCAAGTGAGAGTGCGTATGGGTGTGAGAGTGTGAGTGAGGATGTGGGTGTGGGTGAGTGGATGTGTGTGTGTGGATGTGCAAGACTGAGTTTATTTGTGTGTAAATGGAAGTACAAGTGTGTGTGAGTGTGTTTGAATATGTATGTGTGTGAGCAAGAGCAAGTGTGTGTTTGAGTGTGTGTGAGAGAGTGAGTTTGAGGGTGTTTGTAAATGTGAATGAGTGCAAGTGTGTGTGAGTTTGTTTGTGTGTATGTATATGGGGGAGGGGTGATATCATAAGCCCTTTGAGGGCTCCTCCTCTTCAAGTGTCTTTGGTGTTTTCCAGTTCGAGGCCCCACCTTCAGTGGAGGCATCAGGTCTTCCCTGAGATGTTCAATGCTCATGTGCAGAGAAGGGAGCAGGGAGCTTGGACTGGGTGGAAGAGACTCAGAGGGGATCGTACACTTAGAGTTGGAAGGGGCCCCGGAAGCCATTGAGCCCAACCCCCTCTTTTTACAGATGAAGAGACGGAGGCCTCGGAGGTGCAGAGCCTCACCCAGTATAGAGGAGGGATCTGAACCCAGCTCCTCTGACTCCAGAGCCAGGGCTCTTCCCTTGTCTCAGTGGCTGATTTCCGTGTGCAGAGAGGATGGAGAAGGCCCCTTGCCACAGTGTAGATGCTCCCTTCTGTCACCGACTGCCCGCTGCCTGGGATGATCCAGCCAGGGCTGGGGGGATTCCAGGGTCTCAGCCTGGGGCCTTGGGAAGCAGGGCCTGCCTGCCAGCTGGTCAGATGGTCAGCAGGAGCTCGATACATAAAGAGCTTTGAGCCGCACTGCTTCACAGCCCTGGCCAGCTTGGCCTCTCAGAACCCGGGTCAGCCTGGGCCGTCAGTCCTCTCTTAAAGTTCCTTAGGGGGGAGGGAGGGACCTTCCCAAGGCAAGCAGATGAGTTCTAGATCCCACCGGGCCAGGAACTTGAGAGGCCAGACAGTAGAAGGAGGCAGCTGTTGAGAGTTTGACCCAGGCCTGGGGCCAGGGCCCAGGGAGGCTTGGGGGTCAGGCCTGGCAAGAAGAGGGAAACAAGGCCTTGCATGTAGGGCCTGAACAGGTGGGGCTTTGTTTCCTCCAAGACTTCCTCTGGGCATGGGGTAGCAGGGCTGGCATTGAACAGATCTCTCATTAACCTCTGGCCTCCTCTCCTCTGGGCCCTCCTTTGGCTTCTCCCTTCATGTGGAAAGGTCCTTCCTGCCAGTCAGAGCAGCCTGCTGAGTGCAGCCTTGAAGTCCCCCTGCCAAAAGTGCTGGGATTGGCCGTCCTGTGGTCAGCCAGCCGCTGCTCCTCCGGGAGTGGTCCTCCTCAGCCTCCACCAGCTTTGTGGGACCCCCAGGGCCTCCCCTTCCCGCAGTGCAGTTTTCTTGGGAGTACCAAGCATTATCTCTTTTCTCCTGCCCCTCACACCCTGTGGGGGGCATAGGAGGGACACCCGTTATTCTCAGGTTGAACATTTAATACAGAAATCACTTCTTGAATTCTCCCAAATGTCCAGCCCTCAGCCATATTCTTTGATGTATAGAAATACGCTCCATGTCCTAGGAGACTGTATAATGTTGTTGGGGGGATGAAGCATTCTTGTATAAAGTAACTAAATAGCATATCACTAATAGAAGGTGATGAAAAGAGTAGCCAGTGTTCACACAGGGCTTTAGGGTTTGCAGAGGAATTTGTAAATAGCTCTTTTGATCCTCACGCCAGCTGGGGTTAGTGCTGTTATCATCCCCATCTTACTGTTGAGGGGGAAATGTCAGCACCCAGGATCACACAGCTAGTGAGTATCTAAGGCTGGATTTGAACTCTGGGCCCAGCACTCTGTCCCTCCTGCCTCAGCTGCTAGATGCTGATGAATGGGTTCCTGTCATCCTGGAGCCTCATCTCCAGTGGCATGTCCCAGGGCTCGGTCCTTGGCTCTGGTCTACCCAGTATTTTTTCCCCATATTAGTTATGTTGTAAAAGAAAACATAAGCAAAAATAACCCAAGAAAATTAAAAGTTTAAAAAGTATGCTTCGATCTGTGTTGAAACTCTATCAGTTCTTTCTCTGAGGATACGTGGCATTTTTTATCACTAGTCCTTCAGAATTGTCTTCGATCATTGTATTGCTGAGAATAGCCAAGTCATTCGCAGTTGATATGATACAATGTTGCTGTTACTGTATACAATGTTCTCCTTGTTCTGCTTGCTTCACTTTGCATCAGTTCATGTAAGTCTTTGCAGGTTTTTCTGAGGGCATCTTGCTCATCATTGCTCATCATCATAACCCTCTACCCAACATTCTTATCAGCCACCTGGATGGAGCCATATGTGGCATGCTTGTTATATAATATGAGAGCTCATCTTTGAACCAGATTTGTGATTTCAGCTAGGTAGGGAACTCTCAGTGAAGAAAAAGCCTCCCCCAATGCATATGGCACCTAATACACAACTAAATGGTTTTTGTTGTTGTTCAGTTGTTTTTCAGTCATGTCTGACCCTTTGTAACCCCATTTATGGTTTTCTTGGCAAAGGTAGTGGATTGATTTCCCATTTCCCTCTGCAGCTCATTTGACAGATGAGGAAACTGAGTCAAACAAGCTGAAGTGACCTGCCCAGGGTCTAAGTAAGTGGCTGAGGCCAGAATTAAACTCATGAGGATGAGTCTTCTTGACTCCAGGCCCAGCACTCTGCGCTATGGTGCCACCTAGCTGTCCCACTTAGTGGTACCAAGGGTCTAAAAGGCCTTGGAGTCACTGGTTCCATATCGGTCAGAAGCAGTACTTGACTTCAAGATTTCCCATCCGTGAGCCAGTTCCCTCTGGATGGTACAGTGACTGCCTCTCGTTTTTAAGATCTGGCTAGGTGTTTGATGTATTCTACCCAGTGAGGTGGGGACTGTTTATATCCCCATTTTTCAGATAAAGAAACTGAGGCTCAAAAAGGATCAAATGACTTGCCTAGGGCCTTTTCACTCCTAAGGGTCAGAGGAAGAACCCTAAGCTCTCATTATGCCCAATGAGGGATTAGCCAGGGCATCAAACAACAGCATTAGAAGACTTGGTGCATGTGAGAATGGTGTGATGTGACTCCTCATGGCACCAGTGTGCCCTGAGACTAGACTATTAGCTGTGCGGGGTCCAGGATGAGGGAGGCCACCGTCACTGCCATCCCGCCATGCTCCATGCTGATCACAAAGGCTGGCTGCTGCATTTTAGGAAGGGTATGAGGAGAGTGAGGGTGTGTGCTTGGAACTGAGGATCCATGGGAGGAGGCAGGTGGAAGAGAAGAAAGGAATCAGGGCAAACTGTGATAGCCACTTTCAAGAAGGCCAGTGTGTGGTAGGGGGTTTGACTCCAGTTTGACCCAAACCTAAGAGAGGCAGACAAGGAATAAATATAAGAATGAGCAGCCCCAAATTAACAGTCTAGTGGCAGAAGCAGCAGGGGTTGAGACATTAGGGACACAGTGAGGATGCTGGGGAAAGGTGGGAGATAACTTTGGAGTGGTTGCCCCTCACTGGGGTGGAGCCATCTGACTGGGTGACCGATGACCTTGGGGATCCCGCCTTCTCAGAGATGTTCTGATCAAGTGGAAAAGTGAGGGAGACCGAGGGGCAGGTTGGAGCAGTGGTTGTGAGCTGGCCTTAGACTCAGAAAGGCCTGAGCCACGAGACCCTGGACAAGGCACTTTACCAATAATGACTGTAATGGTGAATAGCTAGCTTTTATGTGGCACTTTCAGAAAGCACTTTGCCAGTATAATCTCATTTGATCCTCCCCAAATCCTGGGAGACGGTGAGGAAACTGAGGCAAGCAGAGGTTAAGTGATTTGCTCAGGGTCACACAGTCACACAGTCCTGTTGGGGTCTTTCTGACTCTAAGTCCAACACTATTCACTGAGCCACCAGCTGCCTGAGTATTCCAGGCAATCTCTAAGATTCTTAAGTTAGAAAGCAGGTACTCACCTGCATTGGTTTAGGGTGTTTCCTCATCAGGAATTCCCTACATCTATGGAAGCACAGTTCTGGACTAAAAACAATTGGACAAGGCTGGGTGGAGCCAAAGGAGAGGGGAGTGATTAACTCAGCCGGCATCTCAACATGTCACCACAATCTACTTACTCCCTGGACCAGGAATCTAGGAGTCTAGACTCAAATTGCATGGTTGGTTTGCTAATCTGTTTGCACCATTGCTGTCTAAATCTTTGCTCCTTTTTATAAAGATTTATGAATCTGGTTGTCCATTCACCTGAACAAAGGGAACTTGGGCTGCATTATTAGATGCCTTAGGAGAGATCAAGGCATTCCTGCACCCGAGTAGTATTTTTTTCTTAAATTTATCTATGGAGGAGGAGCAATAGTTGGGATAACCTGCAACAGCAAATCATTTCTGACTGATTTCAGGATCTATCTTTATACAAATATTCCTAATTTTTAGCCAAATTCATTCCTTCAGAATTTGAGACCTTTTTATATATTGGTACCTTTCTCTTATAGAATGTGAAGCCTCAAGCTTCAGGAATTTTGAAGGCATGGGAATTGGCCTTCAGATGAAAGAGTTTTGAATATCTCACCATCCTGGCGCCACTCCAGTTTGTGAATGTCCCCCCTAAAAAGCAATAACCAGCCCCAAACAGTATACTCGATAGCGGCAACACCCAACCCTGAACAATATACTTGACAGTAGCAACACCCAGCCCTGAACAGTATACTTGACAGCCCCCTTACTGAAGACTTGAAGATATGTGATTCTGTGCCCAGTTGTGTCAGACATTGTAATTACCCAGGGAGAGACAGACAGACAGACGGAGATGAGGAAAATGAAGCCCAGAGAGGCCACCCCAGTTCAGGAGAAGTAGTCTTGCCCTCCCTCCCCACCAGAGGAGCTCAGCCTGGTCATGTTCCATGAATATTGACTGGGAAGCTAAGCAGTTTCCTCAGGCTGGGAATGAGTGACAGTCCTCTCAGAGCAACCAGGACAGAAGTCCCTTTCTGTCTCTAACTCAGAACCTCCCTAAACAGGAGAATAAATTTAATTGTTTTGTCTCAGAAGTTTTACCTTTCAGTCTCTGAAGCTGGACTATCGATCAGGCCAGCTGGACTCTTAACTGAGGCCACCATAATCTACCTTCAGACCATGAGTTGACTGGGGTCTAACGTCTGAAGGGACCTCAGAGGCCATGTAGCCCAAGCCCCTCCTTTTTTACAGATAAGGAAGCTGGGGACCAGGGAGATTGTGTGACTGGGTCACACAGTAAGCTTTTTTGGTTGGAAAGCTGTAGCGTGTCACCAGTCAGGAAGCTGGCCCTGTGAGCTGGCCAGCACCTTTCAGGCCACCACTTCCCAGTCCTTAACCATCTGCAGCCTTGCATAATGCCCCCTCCCAGCCTCCCTCAAGTTTTCTCACCTGGACTCAATCTCTGAGCTTTCCCTTCTCTCTGAGGTGCCACGAGCTCTTCTCCCTGTCTGCCCTCAGTCCCTTTTCTTGAACATTTCTCTTCCCTTGTAGATTCTGTTATATGGGTTCCCATTTCCGAGAGTGCTCTGATTTGGGGGTTTGTTTGGTTTTTTTTCCTCCAAAAGCAGCCTAGGGTAAGACTTGGGAGGCAGTGGTTGAAACAACATCCCTTTTATAAAAGGAGGCAGAGCTCCTCACTGCCTGCAGCCAGGGCTGCCTCCCAGGTTGGTTCGGGGCCCAGGTTCAAGAACCTGGCTGGGCCTGTCCTTATCTGAGACTATGACATCGTCTCCGATGTCTCAGGTCTTTAATATGCTGCATTTGTCCCTCTCTAGTCTGACTCCCAACTTGAGACCATTTCAGAAAAGGAGTCAGTCTTTCAGTACAAAAATCCCAGAAGACCAGGGGGTAGGGGAAGGGATAGATGGAGGAATTTTAATAGTGTCATATATGTGTGTTTATATATGGATGTGTATGTGTGTGTGTGTTTAAGCCAGAAGATGATGTTGGTCCAGATTCAAATGAAAGTAGGATCCTAAGATGAATGAATGAACGCGTTGTCTATTACATGGTTACCATGTGCTTGGCACTGAGGGGAAGGGCTAGACACAGGGGTGGGGAACCTGCAGCCTCAAGGCTACATGTGGCCCTATAGGTCCTCAAGTGAGACCTTTGAAATTTAATTTGGCCGCACTTGAGGACATAGAAGGTTTCCCACCTCTGGTCTAGAGGCAGCAGCAGCAGGACCTGTGGTAGGGTTCAGAGTAATAGGCAGGGCAAACGGGGGGATATGACCAGGTTAGACTCTGAAGCATCACTAGGCTCTGTCAGATGGGAACAGTGGGCCACACAGCCACCTCACCAGTCAGGACCACTCAGACCCTAGGGTCATAGTTCAAGGAGGGTTTTGAAAACAGAACAGATAAGAAGGTCCAGTGGTCCTTGGGGGTTCTGCAGCAGACAAGATAAAAGAAAAAAAGAAATAACCAGGGTGGGGCCTAGATCTAGAGTTGGAAGGGGCAGGCAGTGCTGGAGCCAGCCCAAATTGGCTCATAGGAGAGAGCTGGTTGTTAAATGTTCATCATGAGCATTTACACCTTAAACCCACAAACATGATAAATCAGGGCTTGATTTATTGTTTTGTTGACTGTCTGGACTTAAGAAAGTCATGGCGAAAACGTTAATACATCAGATTCAACTTGAAAGAGCATCCCTGGTCCTTGGGAAGGACCTCAGACGTCACCTGGCCCAGCCTTTCTCATTTTGCAAGTGAGGCAGTTAAGACCCAGAGAGATGCAGGGCTGCGCCTACGGCCACCAAGGCAGAAAGTGGGATTTGAACCTTAGCATTCTGACTCCAAATCCATCCATCTTTCTGAGGCACCATGTGCTCAAACCAAGAAGAAAAGCCCCTTACAGGCTGTCTGAGCTGCTAAACATACACTGCTGCCTGTTGGGGGAGTTTCACCAGGGAATTGGCCTCTGGGATGGGGAGATGAGGAGCAGAGCCATCAGTGGTCAGAGTTAGCCCAGCCAGATTTCGTGAGCCTCTAACTCCCTCTCTAGAGCGGATGCTCATCGAATCTCAGAATCTCAAGGAATCCCAAGGGGACACCAGGACAACCTGGGGCTGGACTTGAACCCACTGATGTTTACAGAGCATTCCCAGCCTTTCCTGCCCCACGAGCCTTCCCCTTTTCACTCGTGTTCCCAGATGAGATATTGGGTTTAAAAAGAGAACAACAAAACCTCTACTCAGTGAAGGGATCTTGAGACAGGAGGCGGTCCTGGGAGACCTTTACACCTTAAATGTTATCATCATTAGAAAAAGCTCAGTAATTTCCCCCTCTGATTCCAAACAGACCTTACCGTGGTTCAAATGTGTCCGACTCTTCATGACCCCATTTGGGGTTTTCTTGGCAGAGACACTGGGAGGTTTGCCATTTCCTTCTCCAGCTCGTTTGACAGATAAGGAAACTGAGGCAGACAGGGTTAAATGACTTACCCAGGGTCCCACAGCTGGTAAGTGTCTGAGGCTGGATTTGAATTTAGGAAGATGAGTCTTCCTGACTCCAGGAGTGGCGCTCTGAGCATTATGGCACCTCCTAGCCATCCAGCCTTAGCCCAACTCCTTTTATTTTGTCCTGGGAGGACTGACTTAGATGCCCCAGGCAGTGAGAACAAAAACTTCTAAATGCTAGACTAGACGTGAGTGAATAAAATTCCTCTCTTCTCCCACTCAGAGGACCCCAGATCTGAAGCTGTGAGGGGCTCTGAGACCATTTTACAGAGCGGGAAACTAAGAGCCAGAGGGGCTGAGTGATGTGGCCAGAGGTAAGAGTCTGTGCCATGTGAGTGCTGGGTCAGCCTTTGAGGATGAGGCTGGGTAAAGGCCTTTGTGACTTGTGACCACTTGGGAACCCAAATCCTCCGTTCAGTGTCCAGTTAGTGACAGTTCTCCCACCTCACCTTCACAATCTGGGGTGTGTGTGCGTGTGTGTGTGTGTGTGTGTGTGTGTGTGTGTGTGAGAGAGAGAGAGAAAGAGAGAGAGAGAGAGAGAGAGAGAGAGAGAGAAAGTAGGGAACAGGGTAGAGCAGGTGGCTGCCATGTTTCCATAAATGCTTGTCCAGTTAGTAGGTTGAATGCTCCCATGGTTTTCTTGGTCTTCATGCTGTTGCTTCTGTTCCATATTGTCTGGAAGCTCCCATTAGGCTCTTCCAATTGCATCCCCCTGCCCCATGTCATTCCCCTGGATCCTTTCCCCAGACCCTCCTTCACTATGTGCCCCCACCATTACATCTGAGCTGCCCCCCATACTGATGGCAGATGTCTCCAACAGGCTCCTCCAGGCACTTAAGGGCTGAGCTGGGCCCTGCACCCCCCAGCTCTCCAGCCAGCCTAGAATGTGGCCTCCAAGGACCACTTTGGAGGACTTTAGGCCTCCTGGCCCTCCACCTCAGCCTCAGGCCCTTGGCCAGATGTGGGCTTGCTTGGAAGCCAGTCAGGGAAGCATTTGCAGGCTGCTTTCTTCCCAGAAGTTGCCTGTTTGGGTTTCTCCGGGCTGGAGAAGATGCAGCCAGTGTTGCTTCAGGACAGGCTGAGAGTAGCAGCAAACCTTGCCTTTTTCTATCTATCATTTGGCTGAACAGCTACTTTGGGACTTCCCTGTTTGGCATGACCCTGCTTGTGCCTGGAAACAGCTGTTGGGCAGAAAAAATGTTAGTTTCCTTCAGCTGCTTTTCCTCTTCTTGCCCATCCTTTGGCACATTCCCTCATCCCCCCACAGCCCTGCAGTGACTCCTACCCTAATCACCCCCTACCAAGGCTCACCTCACCTCCCTCCAGGGAGCTTTTGTGCTTCCTCCAGGCCTCAGGGATGCCTCCTGAGCTGTTCCAGCCTCACTTTGGGCCCTTAGTGACTGCTGCCCTGTGTGCACGGCCTGATCCCCGGATGCCAGGGGCCGCTGCTCCCCAGGGCCCAGGCTAGCAGCTGGCTCTGGAAGCTTCCTTCCTGATGGATAGTGGTGCCAATCATCAGCACTCTGGCTGACTGCCTGACTTTCCTGGCAGGACAATACCATTTTTCACTGAACAGATGTTTGATGAGATGTCTTTCCTTCTGGAGACAGGTCGTGGGGTAGAGGGGGGTGGGGGCAGGGGGATTGGGGGTGGTTCAGGCATCACCATCCCTTCCGGGTCCTAGGGTAGCTACACTTTGCCTCTGCCCCCTGGCTAAAGTGGGGGGAAAGCAGTGCATTTGTAGTCAGAGGAGGTGGGTTGAAATCCTCTCTACAACTCACTATGTGTGGCCTTGAACAAATCACGCAGCCTCCCTGGGCCTCAGTTTCCTCATCTGAGATCTTTCTGATTCAAAATCTGTGTTCTTGTGATTCCTCCTTTCATCTCCTGGATCATCGGGGCACTGAACTCTTGTTCCTTTCTCTGAAATTCTTTATCAAAGCCTGGCCATTTCCTCTCATGTTCTAGCCAGGCATTCTGGCACTCAGTGGTTCACACCTCGATCAAGGCAGCAGCCCCCTCACTGGGCTCCCTGCCTCCAGGCCCTCCCCTCTCATCTACCCCACACTGCACCAGATTCATCTTCCTAAAGACCCCTCTTCATCACCTCCCTCCTGATGGGTCATTACTCTCTCTAATGGCTCCCAACTGCCTCCTGCCTCCTCCAGATGCTTTCAAAGCCCTCAGCTGTCAGGCCCGGCATTAGCTCTCCAAATTTCTCTTCCATCATCACTCCCTAGTGAATACCGTCCTCTCTGATTGAACAGAATTCTGCAGCTCGCTGGGTTGGCGAGGCTGGCTAGGGGTCAGGGTTGGTGATGCTGAGGCTGAGAGAGGTTGGGCCACCAGGCAACTGCCTTGGGGGACAGGCTGTGGCACAGCTTTGCTCTCTGATTTATTTTGTGGTTACCTGATTTAGCAAAAGTCAGACTCAAAAGAATTCAGCCAGCAGGGCCTGAGGAACATGAACACACTCTTCCTCTCTTTCCTCCTCCCTCAAAGTTGGGAAATCTCTGCTAGGGGCCTCAAGGGGTGTGTGCTTTGGATGACTCTTCCCTTAGCTTGAAGGGAAGGAGGGACTGCCTGGGAAAGGAGGGGCTTCTGGCCTTTATGGACAGAGCCAACTCCAGGGCCACCTACCTGCCAGAGGTTTGTACTCATAGGAACACACAAATGTGGGGAGCCAGCAGGGAGACTCATTCCCTCCTTCTTTTCACTTCTTCAGGCCAGGCTAACTAGCCAGTGCCCCTCCCCATTACTGGATGACTTGGGGATGCCCCTTCTCTCCCTCCCACTGATTCCCCCCTCCCCAGAGGGAAGGCAAATGCTACTGAACCATGGGTGGCTCAGTGGTGATGACAGCGCTGACCAGCACAGATTTCGTGGGCCCCAATGACGTTCTGGAGGCTGCCTGAGGATTAGAGGAGATACCAGCACATACAAAGGGCTCGTCAGCAATCATTCCTTCAGCTTCATCTTTGTAAACCCATCTCCTGGGCCCCAGCACAAACTAGGCACTTAACCCTTGCCTCTCAAATGCATGGCTGGTGCCCTGATGGTTGGACAAGGGGACACGGGTGGCACTGTGCAAGCCGTCAGCACTAGAGTGCCCGAGAGGCAGTGTGGTGTGTAGGTGAGGACACTGGACTCGGAGTCCTCAGGAAGTCCGGGCCCCTACCTCTGGGACAGTGAGTCGGCTTCCCTGGGCCTTCATTTCCTCATTTATAAAGGGAGGGGGTCTTCTTTCTGGAGCCAGGATCCTCTGACATCTGCCAGGGCACAGCCCTGCCTCCACACCCTTGGGTCACGAGGACCCTGGCATGAGACCGTGGCCTGTTTGGGCTTGATCTGGTCCTCAATTTGGCTTTCCCAATATTATCTCCTTAACAGGCTTTCCAGATGTGTTCTGTTTGGGGTTTTTTCCATACCACCAAATGGGCCAAAAGCACTTATCTCTTTCCTTTCACATTCTTTTAATTCCTTCCTGCCTGGGTCAGCTTCTGGGCGTGACCCAGGGTGCCTTTATCTCCATCCCAGCATCTCTGCAGTCATTATTCATTGCCTCAGCCTTCTCCAGTTCAGTGCCCGACTGGGCCGAGTGGGCTTCTCTCTGGGCGCCCAGCAGCCGGCAGGCTGGGATACACATATCTGCCAAGGGTCATGCCCAGTGATCACTCACTCAGTGTCAGAATAGAAGGATCTTGGAGGAGGTCTAGCGGACCCCCTATGGGATAGGCCTGAGACCCAGGGGAGCTAGTGCCAGTGTTAGTAAAACAGCTCAGTTCTCTTGGTTTCCTGCCCCCCATGAAGCCACCCTACTTAGCAAAGCCTTCTCCTTTGGCTTTGGAAGGACCTTCTGAAATGGAAGCAATAAACATGGCACCATGTGGGTTCTGGTTCTCTGCTGCTGAGGGACTTGGAGGGAAAATTAGGGGCCTCCTCCCACCGTGACTGCCCCTTCTTTGCCTAGCCAGCCTGTCCTCTGCTCAGCTGTCTGACTGTGCCACTCCCCTGCTCAAGAGCCTTCTGTGGGTCCCGATTGCCTCTTCTGTGTGGCTCCACAAACCTTCCACAGTCTGGCTTCGGCCCGTGTTTCCAGGCCAATTACAGCACACCTCCTCACCCACCCTACACTCTAACCAAACCAGCCTCCTATAATAGTGCTGACAAAATGGTAATAACTGGCATTTCTGCAGCTCTTCAGGGTTTGCAAAGGCATTTTTACAAAGACTAGCACAGTCATTTATCCTTTCAACAATCCCGGGAGATTGGTGCCGTTTATTATCCTCAATTTACAAATGAGAAAACCGAGTCAGGCAGAGATGAAGTGACTTACCCAGGGCCACACAACAAATAAGTATCTGAAGTCACATTTGAACTCAGGTCTCCCTGACTATAAATCCACCTTGCTGCCACTGTGTATAGCGTTCCATTTCCCGTCACTGTGCCTTTGCACAATCAATCCCCCATGCCCAGAATGCCTCCCCTCCACCTTGCCACCTCTTAGAATCAGGGCTGACTCAAGGGCCACGTGCTGCCAGAGGTGCCTCCTAACTCCCCCCCAAGAAGAGCCCCTTGTAACTGTCTGTCTCCTTCTCTCTGTACACATTGGGTTTCCCCAGTAGAAGTCAGCTTCTGGAGGGCAGGCATCATGGGGTGAGCGGGGGGGCCAGAGGGGGCGAATCGGGTGGGACCTCAGTGCCGGAGGCGTGGTGAGTGCCTCCGAAAGCACGCTGGGTCAGTGGCTTCCCACCCAGGCTGGGTGAGCAGCTCCCACCTGCTCAGCGGCTTTCACACAGAGCCCATTTTATGACTCTCACAAGGACCATGTGGGTGAGCAAACCTCTAAAAATAACAGGGATCGATAATTATAGCCTGGGATCCTTTCTGGTTTTGGGATGCTTTCCTCCCTCCCCCTGTTCTTCCCCTTCTAGGCCTTAAATCTCCATCCATCACAAGCTGGCTTCCTGGGATGCTCTAGTCGTGTAGAGTCATGTCCGCTGCCCACCCTCCCAGCTGAGAGGTGGAGGGGGCTCCGGGAGCTTCCACAGCCCACAGCTGGGCCCTTGGGCCTTGGGGCTCTGCAGGGGCTCAAGGTGCCACCTCCATGGCTCCTCGTGGCTCCCAAGGCTTTGGTCTGGCATGTGAGATCTCCAGCAGTTCTGACTCCAACCTACTGGGCTGGCCTTATTGCCTTCCCCAGCTCACATGCCCACAAGCCCCTCACTTCTCCCATGCTTCTCCAGCTACCACATCCACTCTCTATGCTTGAAGAGTCCTCTCACCATCCCTCAGGGCCCAGCTTCTTCCTGAAGCCTTTGCAGGTATCAGGGTCCTGGGTTCAAGTGCTGTTTCATACACTTATTCTATGGCCTTGAGGCTTTGCCCAAGGTCACTTCGTTTCCATGGGTCTTGGTTTCCACTCGGGGCCTCTGAGGCGCTTCCCATCCTAGGACTATTTTCCAGTGAACCATCTTGAGCAAATCTGTCATCAGCTCTGGACTTCAGTCTCCATATCTGCCAAATGAGAGGGTTGGACTCACTGGCCTCAGAGGTCCTATCCAACTCTCCCACTCTGGCCCCCCACTCACCGCCAAGCCATAGGCGAGCAGCCCCTCTTTAGCCCTCACCCAGAGTGCTCTTAGCACCTCATAGTCCCTGTAGAGCCAGACAAGAGAGACTCATGGGCAGGGGCAGTGCTGCCTCAGGCCCCTCATCTGTAAAATGGTAGCGATCAGTCAGGCCCAGCTTTGTGATGAGAAGAGCCCTGTGTAGCCTCAGAGGATCCTTGACATTTGTGTCTCTCATGTTGTTGGCAAGTGGCTGTTAAATCATCCCTTACTTACAGACACCAGAGGCTTCTACAGACTAGCTCACCCAGCCCCTCTCCCTGTGCATGAGGAAACTGGGGCCCAGAGAGGGCAGGGGACTTGGCCAAGGTGACCCCAGATTCCCAATCTCTTTCCACTGCCCCTGACTGCCTAATTCCAAATGTTTTCACATCTTTTACCTCATTCAATCTTCCCAGGACCCTTGCTAGTTAGGCAGATTGGCACTGTTATGCCCCTCTTACAGATGGGGAGACTGAGGCCCAAAGGGGCAGTAAAGAGCTTTCGGCACATTAAGAGCAGATAGAGCGATGGGCCTGGGGTCAAGAAGATCTGGATTCAAATCCTGCCTTAGCCTCTTACTCAATGTGTGACCCTGGGCAAGCCTCAGTTTCCTCATCAATAAAATGAGACTTCCCCCAGGTTGTCGTGAGCATCAAATGAGTTGTGAAAGTGAGTTGTGAACTTTGAAGTGATGTGGCAATGGCAGTTGTCATCATTACTTTATTCAGTTATGCGGCTGGCTGCTGGGGGAGCTTGGCCTTAATGCCAGGTTCCTGGTTCCAGGGCTCGGGCTTTTTCCATTAGGTCACGCTTGTCCCTGCGCAGGAGGGAGGATGGATTCCTGGGACTCAGGGCTCTGCTGTTCTCTCTGCTTCCTCCATCCTGCCCCCCCCAACCCCATCGTTAACCACAAATAGGAAGGTCCCACGACAAGGGACGATTGGCCCCCTGGGATCATCCAGCCAAGCGGCCTCAGAGGGACAAGCACAGCTGTGGTCCCCACACAGCTATGGCACTTCTGTGGCCTTGTCCGGGGCCTGAGAACAGCTGCTGGGACATCTGTGCTGTGTCCCACACCCATCGCCCCCACCTTGGGTCACTGCCATGTTGGCTCACCCATGTCTCCTTATTTGGGGAACCTTTCCTTGGGACAGACTACAGGACCTGGAGCCTGCCCTCGCCCCGGAAACTGGTCACTTTTGACTGGAACTCAAATGAGACTTTTAGGACTGGAGGAATCCTCCATCCCAGGCCCCCTTTTACCAAGGAGTCAGCTGGCTAGAGAAACAGACTTAGCCAAGGCTGTCTCTGTCCTTCACCTCAGCTGGAAGGACCATCAGAGGTCATCTCTTTACAGATCAGGAAACAGAGGCTCAGAGCGTTTACCCAAATTAGACAGTCAGAGCTGGAAGGGACCTGAGAGGTCCTAGCTTTTAGAGAGAAGCAGACCGTGGCTGGAGAGGACACACAGGCCAGAAGGAGGACTTGAGCCCTGGCCACTGTCCTTCCCACTGTAGATCTCTGCCTCCCAGGAAGGACTGAAGCAGACTTTTGGGGGGACCCATCTGCCTCTAGGCTTCACAGGCCTAAGATCTAGAGTAGGAAGGTCTAATCCCCAGAGGCCGGCTCATCCAGGCGCCCTGTTTCACAAGTGGGAAGATGGAGGGCCAGAGGTGAAGCAACCTGTCCCAAGGTCACAGAGCTTGTCAGTGGCCAAGGCTGGATCTGAACCCAGGGCCTTTCAGGAGGCCAGCCTTGCGCCCTCTGTGGATAGAGAAGAGATCTGTCCCTGTGCTAAAGTCAGGAACGAACCTCCCAGTCCCTTCCATTTCTCCTCCCACACAATAGGAAGGCAAATCCAAGCCCTGCTGCCCCTCCCCTAGAGGCTCATGAGGACAGATGTCTACAAAGTGAAGCCTCCTGCCCTACTAAGTGCCAGGCTCAGCTTCTTGGCCATTCATTTTCCAGTAGCCCCAGGCCCCTGCCAGAGGGCTCTTTCTGTCCCCAGCAGTCTGGGCTAATGCACTCTGAGCATCAAAAATCAATGGTTTTCCCCTTCTTGACCTTAAAGGGCAGGTCTTAAAGTACTTGTCCCAGGGGGACTTTCACCATAGCCCCAGGCCCTGGGGAAATTCGTGCTGCAGTGGGGGTGGGGGTCGGGGTGGGGGTGAAACAGAGAAGCAGTGAATTGGGGTGAGTGATGAGTAAGGAGAACAAGGGGGAAATCCGAGAAGGATCTTCCATGATTCTAGGGAAGGAAAATATATATACACCCAGAGAGCACCAGACAGTCTGTACTGATCCCCAGCTTCTGGGCACAGGCCGGGATGATGGCCCAAATTAAGAGACTGTAGGGGGAAGAGGTTAGGGTGTCTCGTCATCCCAGAAGGCCTGATTTAATGCTGGAAGGCTCCTTCTCCGAGGCCTCATGGCCCACAGCCCCAGACTTGGGATCGTTCTCTGAGGCAACGTGGCATACAACGCAGACTCAGAGACCTAGGTTCAGATCCCACCTCAGATACTTACTAGCTGTGTAATGTTGGTAAGTCACCTCACCTCACCTGGTCTCTGTTTCCTGATCTGTACTAATGCTTGCTGGCAGTATCACAGTCTGTTCCTCGTCCTGGTTACACCCCAGGCCTGCCCTCCTTCTTCAATGGCAGCTGTCACTGCTAGCCCCGAGCCCCACACCACCTGCTGAACGGGCTTCCCCAGCCGAGGCCACCACGGTCCTGCCATCTTTTTCTGGCTCACCCTCCAAGGTGACCACAGACCTGGCCAGCCACACCATGAGTCTGTGCAATAGGCCAGTGGGAGACATAAGGACTGTTAGTCTCACTCTACCTCCAGATAAAGATGTTGTTGGAAGATGTGGTGATTGGACTTTACTGTACTCTAAAGCCCCCAGGGTAGGGTATTCCTGGCTTTACTTTGAAGGTAGAGCAAAAGTGGCCTGGGGCACTTGATCCAGATATAGATTTAGGAACCCTAGGCTCATTCCTGAAAGACCAACCCAGTGTATCTCCAGGGGACAGGAAGGGGGCCTGTGCTTTCCTTGGCAAAGGAACTCTAACTTGCTCTCCCCAGGCAGGTAGGCAATCTCTCTGCAATTTATGGACTCAGAGAAGTGTCTTAAGCCCTGAGAGTTAGGTGACTCACATGGCCCATACCTGATCAGCAACAGGACTTCCTGGCCCTGGGGCCAAGGCTGCCATTTCAGGCTGGAAGGGACCCCTGAGGCATCTAGTCCAACCCTCTCCCCACTTTATGGATAAAGAAACTGAAGTCCACAGAGGTTGTCACATGAGTGACTGAAGCAGGATTTGAACCCAGGTCTTGTGACTCCAAATCTACCATTCTTTTCATTGTGCTGTACTGCCTCTCTTTATGGAAGTTCTTCTCTAAGCCAGCTTCCTTCCACACTAATGACTGCCCTTCTCTCCTTTCCTGCTATCTCTCTCCCCCAATGAATACCCCAGCCCAGAGATGCACATCTCTCCTGTCTGGTGGGAGCCAGTTAGACCCCCGGGGTCTTGTAATGGGACAGATGGTGACTCTGTCTCCTGTCTCTCCATGACTCTCTTCCTGAGATCAGAGGCTCACAGGACTTAGAGCAGAAAGGAACCTCAGAGACTGTTTAATAAAGCCATATTATCTGACAGAGGAGGAAACTGAGGAACAGTCATAGAGTCTGTGAGAATCAGAGCCAGGATTCCAGCCCAGGCCTTCTGACTCCTGGTGCACTGCCCACCCAAAGCTTCCCAGGGTTTGCTATGACCTTTTCTCTCAGGAGGCCTACCCAGGAGAGGGTAGGGGGGGACCCCGATGCCACAAATTTTCTGTGAATCATATTTGTCTGACATAGGGCAGATTTTCTATCTCTCCATCCAGCACCTTTCCCACTGCAGTGTGCTTTTTAGAATCAGAGCATTTCAGAGCTGGATGCATGAAGTGACTCACCTAAAATCACAACCTAGTTCCTGGAAAAGATAGGACCAGAAGACCTGAGTTCTCTACTTCTGACATTTGAGCGATGTGACCTTGAGCAAGTTACTCACTTCCCTGGCCCTGACTTTCTTCATCTGTAAGATGAGGATATTGGACGAGAGAGCCCCAGAGGCCTGGCCCAGCTCTTCTGACTCCCAAACTAAAACTCTTCACTCCGCCAACACTCTTTTCGTGACCTCTCTGGTTGTGTCCCCAGGATTTCCTCAGGTCCTTATCCATCCCAGCTAGAGATGTTTGGATGGCATAATAGATTGGTTCTCTCTACTCAGAGTCCCCGGCAAGTCTAGGAGCTGAATGTCCTTTGTAGTTAAGGCATCTGCTATCTTGTGTTCTGCCCTTTGGACAACATGAAGTACATTCCCAACTCACTGCCTTTGAGACATCCCCTCAGAGTCTTTCCCTTGGTAGTGGGAATAAGTTGTCCTGAAGCATTGAAACTCTCTCGTCCCATCCCTCTCTCAGCCAACCACACTTTTGCAAGATGATCCTGGTGTAGCCTGGGGCAGGGGAATGTGGCGAAATGAGCTAGCTCCCATGGAGCGATATCCAGGTCTGTGCTTTAATTAGTTGTATGTCCTAGTGGCCACAGAGAAAGGAGCTGCCTTCCTAATGATGGAGAGCCATACACTGCCCTGGGTAACAGGACTCCTGAGGTTCACCCACCCTTCCATGGAATGCAAATTTCCAGAATTAATTACTATATTTATTGTATTATGGTCTGTAATGAATATGTTTGGTATTTCTCCCTTTTTACATGACTCTCCAATTTCTCTGTTTCATAATACATGATCAGTTTTTTTTAAAAGGTCCATGTGGTGCTGAAAAACATGTATATTCTTCAGTAGTCCCATTCAGAAGTTACGTGGACTGCAAACTCCATATGAGTCAGTAGTTTAAAATGACAAGCTAAAAAACTATTCAGTAGAGTCAGAGTGTCCCAAACAAGGGAGCAGGAAACTCTTTGTCGTCTGCCACCTGCCTCAGTGAGGTCACACCTGGAATTTTGTGTTCGATTCTGGGTGCTGCATTTTCAGCAAGACTGGAAAACACCCAGAAGAGAGTGACCAGGATGATGAAGAATAGATAATTAGGGGACACAAGAAGATCATTTGAAGGAGCCAGAGATATTTAGCCTGGAGAAGCCTCAGGGGCACATGAGAGTTGTCTTGAAGTATCTGAGGACCTGTCATGTGGAGAAGAGTTTGTTTAGTCCCAGAGGACACAACAAGGTCCAGAGCCGTGGGTGGAACATGCAGAGAGGCAGGTTTTAGTCCAATGGAAGAAAAAGTTTGTTCACCTTCAGAGGGCTCCCAAAGGGGACTGGGCTTCCACAGGCAGGGGGAGATTCTCCATATTGGCAGTCTTCAGGCAGAGGCTGGACAGGGACTAATCCTGAATTTTTGGAAGGGATTTCTGCTCTGAGGCAGGTTGGGCTGGATGACCCAAGATCCCCTCCATCTGTGCAAGGTGGTGATTCTAGATCTTGACCAACTGGCCTCCTTGCGGCATGGACTGAAGGATCTGGGTGTTCACAACCCCCAGAGAAGAGGCTGTGCCTTTCTCTTCCAGCTCAGAATGGACTCAGTTTTTTTTTGTGCACCCCTTCCAGGTCCAACATGCTGAGGTTCTGTGGGTTTAGTTTGTAAGCAGGCATCCCCTGATATATAGAACAGGTCTGTTCCTGCAAAGTTTCCTATGAAACAAACTTCCGCGTGTTGAATCCTGTTTTCTCTTGTCTTCCGTGATAAGATTTGGAGATTGAATTCTTTGGGGAGGATGCCCCCATTGAGTTTAGCTGATGTTCATTGTGTGCGGCACTGAGGGGCGTCTCCACATGCCTGCTGAGTGCTCACAGCCTAGTAAAGCGAGGGAGGCTGGAACCTTTGGGGCAAGGAAGCCCTCTTGCATGGGAGCATGGATTGCACCAGTGACGCCACCTCAAAGGAGGGTCTTTGTGCCCGAGTGATTCCTTTGCAAAATTTCATTCTCAAGCATTTATTAAGCACCAACTCATGTGCCAAGTACCATGCTTGGTACTGGGGATACAAGGACAGGACTGAAAACTGGTTTTGCCCTCAAAGAGCTTATATTCTGCTGGGGGCAAGGGGTGGGGAAAGAAGCAACATAAACACAGAGAAGACAATCCAAAATATGTACAGAATAAATATGACTTAATAGGAGGCGTGGTGTGATGTGGGAGTCCCGAAAGCCAACGCACCCTTAGGCTGGCTTGAGAAGGTTCGATATCTAGGACTAGTAAGGCAGTGGCCCCACTGAACTCTGCCTTGATCAGGCCATATCTGATGTGTCTTGTCCACTTCAGGCCGTACTATAAGCAGTCACAGAGTCCTGGGTTCAGGTCTTGCCTCTGGCTGTGTGGCCCTGGGCAAGTCACTTAACTCACAGGAGGGTCCCAGGCATGTATTTAAGATTATATATTCAAGATACAAAGGCAAAGCTATATATAGATATGGAAATAGATATAGATATGTGGAGGGAGGAAGAGAGAGAGAGAATCAGAGAGTCCCTGCCCTCAGGGGGTTCATATTCCAGTGAGGGGGAGATAACGCGCAAATCCGCCTGCTATGTTATAAGGTATAAATAGAAGTCGTATCACGCCATAGAAGAGGCCTCTTGTAGAAGATGGGATCTGAGGAATTGCCCTGTACCAGTGAAATCATAAGTCTAGTCTCTCCCCCCTCCAAAAAAAAATGAGTGCAAAGGAATTGGATGGGAAGGTGCTATAGCTTAGGGGTCCCAGTGAGGCCTCTTGTGCATGAATCTTCCTTACCCTTAGAAAAGGAGGCTGCCACCATGTTGTGAGGTGCTACCCAAGGTGTCCGAATCCTGGTGGCCACGGGGAGCCATGGGGCAGCCGGACTCCAGGATCTTCTCTCTGCTGCGACCGCGGCCCTCTCAAGCTCAGCTCACTCTGTGGCGTCCCCTCCTTGCACACTTTGGCCCTCACCCCTGGCCCCTAGCACCTCTCTGGAGCAGGGGCTCTGGCGTCAGAGGAGCCAGGTCAGACCTCCCCTCAGCCACTTGCTGCCCCTGGAACCCTGAGCAAGGCCGGAGAACTCTTCATTCTCCATTTCTTCTGCTGCCAAGTGAGAGATTCAGCCAGACCAGGCATTTCTGAGGGCCCTTCCAGCTCCAGAGCTAGATCCACCTTTCCAGAATTGTTTGGTTTGCGTTTTTTTTCTGTGAAATCACATTTATTCATGTTTGACCTGCACAATTGGAATTTTTCATGTTGGATCAGGAATGCCATGGTTGGCTTTTGTCTTATCTGTTAAAAAAAAAAGGCTTTATTAAATAAGTAAATATGAATAAGATCTCAGGACAAATATTAAAATTACTTAAAGGAATGAACTTTTCAGGTTCTTCAGATGTAGTTTCAAGAAATGCGTGATACAGCTGTCAAATCCGTCCCTAGTTATTCTTCCGACTGGCCAAATTAGTCACTAATGACTTTCTAACCACCAAGTCCCCTGAGCTCCTCCACTAGGCCTCACTCCTAATTACAATGCCAGAAATCCGTCGAACTGCCCTCCTCGGAGAGACCCTGTGCTTCAGGCCTGTCCCTAATTCAGACAGACCCTCCGCGCCACCCCGTCCCTCTGTCCGACTCCCAGCAAAGGTTTCCCGTCAGTAAGCTCTTGGCCTCCCTCCCCTGACATACGTTCAGAATAGAATACTCTGTTAGGGCCATCCGACTCCAGGGCCTCACGCTCTCCTGCTGTCCTTTATCCATTGGGCCGGCGGGGACCCAGTCACTGTGGCCCCAGTTCTGAGGTCCAGCACCAGCAGGGCCTGCCAGGCTCTTTCTTCCTTGTTTCCTCCTGACATCACAAGCTCATGCATAAAGCATTACAGGAATATCTGCGGTTGTTAAAAATTACGTCCCGTTTCCTTATAACAGGTAATAAGCGCATGAGTGCCTGCCATGTGCTGAGTGCTGGGAACACAGGGTGTGGTGGTAGTGAGGCTGTGGGGAGGGGCATTTCTCATAGGTGAGGTGGGCTGGCGCGTAGTGGGTGCCTTGCGCATAGTCAGCTCCTAATAAATAGGCATTGACTGACTCAAGTATTTTTTGACCGAATGCTAGAGGGCGGGTAACTGAGAGAGATTCCTTTGGGACAGGCATGGATCGGACCCCTGAGGCCCCTCCCCACTCTGTCATTCTGTGAATGACCAAAAAAACAAATCCCAAAGGTCCCAGACCTCGAGAAGCTTCCATTTTATCAGAAGATCTGTTGGCATGTATGTGGGTGACTGACATAATAAGGGAGGCTGGATTTCCTTATATTTGTGTCAGCAGCAAGGCTTTGGTGTCTGGCATCCCGGCTAGAGGAGAGTGGAGGAGGGGAGATGGGTATCGGCAGCAGCAGGGGGCCACAGCACACACACTCACACACACTCACAACACACTCACACTCACGCTCCGCTGAGTGTGCTCATCACAGATTGCATTGCCCGGGGTCCTCTTACTGAAGATTTATTTCTTTAATAACATTTCAGCCCCTGCCTGCATCTGATGAATGTGGCCCTGTGGGGTGAGGCCCAGACCATCGCCTCCTCCTCGATGTCTAATGCCTGGCCACGAGAAGCTGGAGGCCCAGGAGGGGTTTATTTATGGCTGGGGGTGGGGGGGAGAAATCAAAGCCAAAGGTCACTTTCTCCCCCTAGCTTCCCTCTGCCTTATGAGCTGCAGCCCCCCATGAACCTGGACATCCCCAGAATATGTGTCTGTTTGGGAGGAGTCTGGGAGAGGCTGTTGCCGGCTGGAAAGCCTGGTAGAGAGAAGCAGGGGAGGGCGATGTGACTCCCCATGTTTTCCTGCCCTCCGAGGACCCAGATAAACCCTGAAAGAGAATGTCTGAAATCTCATCTCCCTGGCTCGGAAAAGTTTCGGCTCTGAATGGAGAGGAGCAAGAGAAGTCAGCCTAGGATCTGAAGCATTTATAATTATCTCGGAGCTCAGGTGCATCCACTGTCCTTGGGTGGAATCAGCTCTTGAATCTGTAATCTCATTGAGTTGGCACCCTAGCCTTGGGATCTAGGTAAGAACTGATGTACCCATTTTAAGGATGAGAAAACTAATTGCCTTGCTCAATGTCCCTTTTTGTGTCTACTTGCTTCAGTTGTGTCCAACTCTCTGTGACCCCATCTGGGCTTTTCTTGGCAAAGACACTGGAGTGGTTGGCCATTTCCTTCTGCAGCTCATTTGACAGATGAAGAGACTGAGGCAAACAGGGTTGAGTGACTTGCCCAGGGTCATACAGTTAGTAAAATGTCTGAGGCTAGATTTGAATTCAGGAAAATGGGTCTTCTTGACTCGGCCCAGCGCTGTATCCACTGTGCCACCCAGCTGTCCCTGGTTCTTAATTAGTTATTATATAGTTATAATAGTCCTTAATTTCTTGGCTTGTAGTCCACAGTACTAGGACTTCCCAGCTGGGAGGGGGCTCATTTAGGGCTAGGGGCTCATTCTCAGTAAAAGTCACCAGGACATGGCTAAAGCCAGACCCACATTAACGTCAGAAAACACCATTGTAATGGGACTCAGTGCCTTTCCCACTTCAAGCACCCAGTGGGGCTGTGGTGAGGTCCTGGGTTGGAATGCTTCTCTGCCACCTTCTCACCTGGATGACCTTAGGAGAGTTGGAAGGGCAATTGGAGGCCCTGTAGTCCAAGCTCCTCATTCTACACGAGAGGAGACTGAGGCCCAGGTATGCCCAAAGTGGTAGAGACCACTGGGAAATAGTAGGACTGGGATTCAAACCCAGGTCATTTGACCATGGTCCTCAGTTGCTCCATCCATAAAAAGGTCAGGTTGGACTAGTAGCCTTTGAGGGCCTTTCCAGCTCAGGTCTGTGATCCCGAGTGAGTAGACGGCCTCGCTTTTTAGTCTTGGTGCCTCTTGGAGAAAGGAGCTGGGCAAGGGTCACCTAAAGAAAAAGCTTCGTGTATGCTGGGACATGAGCGCTGTCTTCAGGCGTTTGGTGGGCTCTTGGCCTTGTTCTGCGTAGTCCAAGAGGGCAGACTAGCAATGGTCAGAGTCACAAAGAGGCCACACTGGACCATTTGGACTGTCCAGAAGGGCTCAGGCCCCTTCCTCCAAGCTCTTCCAGGGGAGCCTCAGTGTTCTCTTACTTGTGTCAGAGCCAGCGACTTTTTTGGCAGGTGGGTGGGATAGGTGGCTCCGCGCCGCCCTCAGCCCTGAAATTCAGGGATCCTGTGAATAGGCGGCAGTCCTGTTAGGCTCGTCTGACCTGTCACGTTTGGGGGAGCACAGAGGTGTTTATAAATGCTCACTGGTTGATGGAATGAATGATCCATTTCCAAATGTTAGGCTGGGAGATGCCCGTATCTCTAGTAAACTCTCTGGTCCTTCTTGGTCTGCCTTCTGCTGCCCTCGCAGACTTGGACCTCCAGCTAGGAAGGAGTGAGGTCCAGCCATGGGGGGAAGGGGAAGGACAATGGCCTTGGCTGAGTCTCAAAACCAAGGGAAACCGTCTTTGGAAGTGACTCCCCCAAAGCTGCTCAGCCCTCTCTGCTCATTGAGGGTGGAAGGTGACATCTTTCTCCAGACAGCCGGGTGGGGGGGCCTCTGCGCTTTACATCTCCCATTTGATGGGAACACAGAGCCACGGGGAAGGACTTGCAGAGGTCAGACAAGAGTAGAGGCCTCTCTCCCGAGTCCAGGCTAATGCCTTCCCTCTTAGGGCTGACTTTGGGTGCTTGTTTGGATTTCTGTTGGGGGTGGGAAGGAAGAAAGAATCGAGACTCCTGCTCCCAGGCCTGTAAACCCTTGGTGCCTCCTTCTGCACTCTATGAATTCATTTCAATTCACCAAGCATGCATTAAGCAGCTACTGTGTGCCAGGAGAGAGGCGTTGTGGAATCATGCAGAGACTTGGGAAGAATTGGGTCTAGTTTCCTGTCTCTGACACAGACTTGTTCAAGTCAAGCTCTTATGCCTTGGGCTGGGCTAGGGCACAAAGGAGAATACTGATGTTTGATCCATCACTCAACAAGCGTTTATTAAGCTGCTACTATGTGCCTGGCCATGGGGCGCAAAGACAAAGTGAAAATTCCTCATTCATCCATCTAGTATCTAGGACTTTCCTGAGGGTACGCTGGGATGAATGGGGAGTTGAGAGGGAGGATGGTACAGCAGGAAACGGCACTGAGTGTGGAATCAGGAGAGCTGGGTTCAGATCCTACCAGTTATGACCCCAGTGACCCTGGCCAAGTCATTTCTGTTCTATAGACCTGTTTCCTCTTTGCTAAATTGAGGGGGTTGGTGAGATAGCCTCAGAGATCTCTCTCTATTGTAAGTCTCCGACCCTGCAATCCTGAGACAAGGGAGGGAGCTAAGAGAGAACGCTGGGATATGGGCATATCAGTGGCCTGGCAGTGTTGTAAGCCCCATGGAGAGACTGAAGTCCTGACCTCACAGCCCCTCAAGGGCTCTCCTGAGCCCTTGCTCAGGTGAGAGCAAAGCATGGAGGACCAGGATTTCCCAACAGTGCCCTGGCATTCCTGCAATACAGTTTACACCCTTTGACTTATTCCCCCTGTCCTGTCCAGGGATACAAGGCAGTGGCTTTGCCATTGAAGGCATTGGGTCTTCTCCCCACAAGGCAGAGCCTGGGACCTTAGCCTGAAGTTCTACCTTTGCTTAATATGAGAGCATTTGTTAAAGCTGGGACACCTGAGTGGGGAGTGGGGGTGTCCCTGTGCCTCTGGAGTCCCACTGGTGATATGTCCTCCCCTTTGGACGCCCCCCCAGAAGCAGGGCAGCCTCTGGGCCCCACTCTGCCACATGCCCCCCCAGAAGCAGGGCAGCCTTGGCCCCCCCCAGAAGTAGTGCGGCCTCTGGACCCCACTCTGCCACATGCCCCCCCAAACAGTGCAGCCTCTGGGTCCCACTCTGCCATCCCCCCACCCCTAGCTTCAGGCAGAGCTGCTACTACTGCATTGGAGATTTTCCCATCAGGAGAGCTTGGCTTCCAGAGGCATCTTCAAGAGCTCTGTCTTTAACACTGCCTTTGCCCAGATCTCTCCACCGGTGCCCCAAGTCTTTGTCTGATCTCTTCTCTTGGAGCTCTGGATCATAACCCTTGCTCCAGTGCCCTCGAATCCAGCAGATTTGCATCCAGTCCCTCCTGTGTGCCAGGTACTCCACTGAGTTGAGAGAGGAAAGAGCCTCTCCCTCAAGGTGCGCCTGGCACATTGGTCCTTTCTTATGGTCTGGAGGGGTCTGTGACTTCATTACTATAAAGAACTGCTGATTAAGAAATTCCTCAAGGAGGTGACTAAGAGGTTGACTTGACCAAGGTCACACAGCTGGTCTGTGTTAGAGACAGGAAACTAGACCCAATTCTTCTGAAATCTGAGGCTGTTTCTCTCCGCATTATACTACAGTGACTCTCTCCCGGCACACAGCAGGTGTTTAATGTGTGCTTGTGGAATTGAATTCACAGGGAGCAGACTGAGGCACCTAGTTGGGAAAGCCTGGGCCCAGGAGTCTCCAAACTTTCTGCTGAGGCCCCAGCCCCAAAGAGGACAAGCTCAGACTTGGGCCTCCCACCTCTAGGCTTTGGACCCCTTCACCTGGGCCCACCTTTATGGGAATCCTAGGAGGTCCTCCTCACTGGCCTTCCCGCTTCCCACCATCATGTTTCCACTGGCTATGCCCTGTGCCTCGAACCCTCTGCCTCCTCATTTCGACCTCTCAGAATCCCAAGTTCCCTTCAAGCCTCCGCTCCAGTAGTGCCTTCTCCAAGAGATCTTTCCTGATCCCCTAGACTCCTAGAGGGATCCAGCCCCCCTCCAGTGGCCTTGGAGCGTTTGTACCTGCACACCCATGTGCGTGTGTATGCCTGCACAGGGCTCTGCATGCCAGTCTCTGCACCTTTGCTGGTCTTTTCTCTCGCAGTAGACGGGAAGCTCCTTGAGGGCAGAGACCTTTGCTCTTTCCTTTGTAGCTCCAGTCTTCACACAGAGCAACCTCTTACTTATATGTACTGATTAAATGATGGTGGCATTATAGTTTTAGAACTGGAATGGGCCTCAGAGACCCTCTAGCCCTACCCTCTCATTGTACAGGTTAGGAAACTGAGGCCCTGGGGTGAAATGACTCTGCCACAGTCATAGTGACAGATGCTCTGGCTGCCCAGCCAGTGCCCTTTGCTGCTCATTTCCAGGGAAGGGCTGCCTCCAACTGACCACTTGATGGCCTCAGTGGTTTTCCCTAGCACTGGGTGTGTGTGTGTGTGTGTGTGTGTGTGTGTGTGTGTGTGTGTGTGTGTGTGTGTGTGTGTGTGTGTGTGTGATGGGGACTTGTGGGGAGGGGGCAGCCCTTGTCCCACTTCCTCCTTGCCGGCAGCCTTGGCTTCACCTCCCAGAAAAGCCTAATGGTGAATTCATTCATTGTCTATCCCAGCCCAGGTTGGGAGGGGCCCAGGGACCATCCTGCCCACTCCCCTGCAGCCTCCCTGCAGAGATCTGGGGGCCCAGGTGGTGGTGATGGGGGGCATCTCAGAGCATCCCCTTCCCCTATTTCAGCTAGCCCTGCCTCCACTTCCTGAGTCAGACTGATTGTCAGACAGCTCCCCTCCCCTCCCCTCCCCCCCTCCCCCCTTCCCCTTCCCTCTTCCCCCCACCTCTGCTGCCTGCCACACATCATACTCTCTCTCTGTCTCTGTCTCTCTCTCTCTCTCTCTCTCTCTCTCACACACACACACTCACACACACACACACACACACACACACACACACACACTCACACACACACACACACACACACACTCACACACACACAGGATCTGGCTGCCTGGGCTGGGCTCTCCTACCACTGGCTCATCTCTCCATAGCTGCCCCATCCTCGGGAGAAGAGACCTTTTGTTATTCAAATCACACACTTGGGGCCGTGCGGCCGAGGCTGCGGCTGCTGCTGCTGCTGGGGTGCCCCAGCCCGCCGCAGCCACCCGAGCTGCCGATCCCTGCTTCCCTCTCCCCTTCCTCGCTCCCCTCCCAGGCCGGCTCCAGCTGATCTTGAGATTTCCTCTCTCAGGTGGAGGGCAGGCGTGGGGGGGATTGCTTTCCGGAGCTGCCGCAGGCCCCCTCCTCCCCTCCATCCTCCATCCTCCTCTTCCCCATCCTGCCGCCCCCCCCTTCTGTGTGCTGCTGCTGCAGCTCCCAGCTTTTTAATCTCTCCCTCTCCCTCCACCTCCGTCGCTCTCCCCTGCTTCTTCTCTGCCAGTCCAGCTCCATGGGAGCCGGGCACTCCACGGCAGGCTCTCCCTGCCCCTGTGCCCGCTAACATGGCACTGCCAGCACCCAACTAACCAGGAGGAGCAGCTTTGGGGGGAGCAGGAATCTGGTCCGCCTCCCGACTCCAGACTCGGTCATGGATGTAAGCAAGATGGTAAGTGAGCCACGGGGGCTCTGGCCAGTGACCCCTCTGTCCCCTCCATTCCCAGCCCCCCTATTGGGTAGCCACCTCCAGTGATCAGTGAAAGTTTCTTTATTGTCGATCCTGCCTCACCCGGGGCGCAGCTCCAGCATGTGGGAGTGAGGCAGAGACACGGTGGGAAGGAAGGGGGCTCTCCCAGCTGCTTCCTAGTCTGCTGACGAGACTCTCTCCGGATATTGAGAAAAGGGATGCCCCATGTGCATCCTCTCTGCCACCATCGGGGCTCGCTTTGGCGGTTACAGTCCTCTTTTGCCTGGGGAAATGGAGATTCCCAACCAAGCCATCTGACTGTCCCAGAACTCTCAGTAAAACCCAACGGGTTTGGAAGGGTCGGGGACCCCCCCTGGGCCCAACATACCTGATTCAGGTGCATGGGCAGAGAGCACGGCAAGGTAGAGATGGGCACCCTTTAGTGCCGCTCACAGGAAAGGCTATAAACTCTAAATCTGGAAAGACCGAGGCTAGATAGAGGTGGGGGGCATGGGGAAGGGGAGGCAGATTAGATGGCCGGGGGCAGACCGAGGGGACCAGGAGGGAGTTTGTACATTGATAACAGAACTAGGTCTGAGGACGTTTAAACAACCTGCCTGGAGAAGCCTGAAAAACTCTAAGGTCCCTTTTCTTTTCCCGCTTCCAACCCCTGGAGGAATTCAGATCATGCCCGTGAAGGGATACACTTCTCTTCAGGGACAGGGAGCAGGCATTTGCCACTCTGCCCCCCTCAGAACAGTTCTGAGCACAGAGCAGGTGCTGGATACCTTCGATAACTGATTCTGGTCCCTTCGGAAGTGCTGGGGCAACCTCCCCACCCCCACCCACCCCCCGCAGCAGAAAGCTAATCGCCGTATGTGGATCTGAGCACCAAGACCAGCTGGCAGTTCCCCTCCGGGTCTATGGGGCAGCCCCAGTGTTGGCACAACATTCAGCCCGGGGTCCTGCCTGGCTCCCATTATAGGCACGCTGGATAGAACAGAAGCTTTTGTGCCCCTGGCCCATGTGACTTTGGGGACACTTAATGATGCCTGTGGATCCCCTGGGGTGGGAGGGGGGAGTCTCTGCAGCCCGCTGCCAGCCTGGATCGTGGGCTGGTGAGGACACAGCCTGGCTGTGCTGCTCAGTCTTTTTGTTGGACTACACGACAGGGATGCCATGGGATTGCTGATTGTCAGGGGGCCCAATACCGGGGGCGAGGGGCTTTTAGGGAAGGACTGCTATCTTAGATATTTTTGTCCAGGGTTAAATCCAGGTTCCTGAGGTCAGTATTCCAGGGCAGGGCTGGGCAGTGATCACCATGGAACGGTCCAGGCAAATTTCTGTTGGCTCAGGTTATGGGGGCTCAGCCTACTGCTTCTTGGCTTCCTTTGCCCTCCCCCTCCCTGCTTTAGAAAACTGCAGAAGAGGGGTGGGACTAGGCCCATTGTACAAAGGGGCAGATGATCCCTGTCCCCCAGGGACACTTGCAGGAATAGGAAGGGGGAGAGTGCTAGAAAGGGGAGGGCATGAGGACAGAGTGGACAGACCTCAGCCTCTGTGGGCCCTTAGCTGGCTGTCATCTGTGTGACCCGGTGGGCAGGTGAGGTTCCCTGGCCAGGCAGGGCTGGGTAGGAGAGGCTGTTCATACCTTAATCCCCCAGTGGCCTACAGGGAAAACTAGCATGAAGGTAGCCCCCAGCCCTCTGAGGATTAGAATGTGCTCAGCCTGAGAAAACAGGACCCTGAGAAAATGCCAGGCAGCAGGTTCCCCCCCACTGGGCATGGGGGCAAACATTGGGCACCCAACACCTGCTACTTTCATAGCCTCTTGATCCCGTCCCCCAGACAAATGACTGGCAAGTGTCTGGCCAACAGATGGGGGGGGGAGCTGACCACATGGCACAGGAAACACTCTGCTCCTTGCCACATACACACACCCCCAGCCCCTTTATTAATTGCTATTAATTTAATACTTGCCATGAGGGGGAAACAAGGAAGCAGAGAGCAGAGTCTGTGCCCTGGACGTGGCATCTATATCTAAAGTCTAAATGAAAACACAAGCATAGATACAGCGTGTGATGGGAGCTCAAGGGCAAGCAGGAGCAATCCTGGAGGCCTTCCTGGAATGTGAGGAGAGATGGTGAGGGGGCCTTGCAGGCCAGGGAAGAAGGGCAGGCAGAGACACAGAGATAGGGATGCATCCAACACTGTGCAGAGAGGCTGGCCTAGCTCTAAAGGCTTCGTGTCCTGGGCTTCTGGGGAGATACAGTGAACAAGCTGCCCAGGACCAGGCTTAGGTTTGCTCTGATGCACTGTCCTTGGTCTAGCAGAGGGGTGGAGCGCTGGAGGCCATAGAGAGCCTGGGGAGGGAGAAGCAATACCAAGTCCTTCTGTTTGTTGAGACCTTAGGATTCTGAATTGAGAGCCGGAGAGGACCTCAGAAAGCTCCTAATCCAACCCCCCCCATTCTACAGATGAGGAAACTCAGACCCAGAGAGTTGAAGTAACTCAGGATAAGAGATCCAGAGCAGGAAGGGAGCTCAGAGGCCAGCTAGTGGAACCCACAGAAAACCAAGGCCGGGGTGCTGCATTGGCTTCTTTGTATCAGAGACCCTGATCCAATCCCTAAACAGAACTACTCCAGGGCTTGGGCCAATAACACATGGCTCCAGCTTAGCCCTGGGTCCACAGAAAGTCTACTGATCTAGCCCTTATAGGTGAGGAAGGAGGGGCAAGGATGGAATTACACGGGGCAGGCTCCCTTTTATCTTTATTTCTTCTTTCCTTGCTTCTTGGGGATAGAGGCAGACTTCTTGGTGACCAGTTTCTGCAAGGATTTCATTTCCAGGGTCTCCTGCCCCTCGTGGAGCAGCCTGACAGTTTGGGGCCCAGACAAAGGTAATATCATATGCTCATCAATTATTCAGCTGTCAGGAGCCCAGCCTGAAATCTGCCATCCCAAGCTGTTTATAAAGAGTACATGGAGCCTGGAGCAAGAAAACCTTTCTCCATCCAGGCACATTTACTGGGGCTCTAGCGGGCCCATCCTGAGTATTTCCCCCATATTAGAAGTGTCCCCTAAATCATCCTTCTTTAGGCTCAGACCCCCACTATCCTCATCCCTGGTCCAGCAGCCTCAGTCTACTGCTGCAGCCACAGCTGAGTGCTTTCCCTCAACCAAAGGAGCACCCCCCCTGAAAAAAAAAAGAATACTTCTCTCTCTCCCTCCTCAGTGCTAGCATTTGGACAGCATCCGTGAAGCTCGACTCATCTCCTGACGAACATGATACCAAGAGAAGGCAGCTGAATTCCTCTCCCACCATCCCCTCTTCTGTTCTAGAAAGGCCCGAGGGAACCGTGAAAGGCCGCATTCTGATTGGCCAGTTTTGTCCAAAGCGTAGACCAGTGTTCCCAAGGCTGGTCCTCTTATTGCATCAGTGTACAAATGGCTGGGGACAATAGTCTTACCATCTGGTCAGCCTGCTGAATCATTGATTAGCCTGTGATATCACCCTGGCCTGGTATCACTGGTCTTTTTTATATAGGATGGATGGTCAAGTATTCTTCTACCTGACCTACAGAATGTGTGGTACTGGCTATACAATAAAAACAGACGTGGTTTTTGCCCACAAAGACCTCATCATCTAAAAAAGGGAGATCAGATAGAGAGATGTAAGCCAACCCAATATGTATGGCAGTTAGGACATTTCATTAAGGGGAAAGCTGGGTCCGGATCATGTCTCCAGGTTCAGGGATAGGTGAGTCATCTGGAAGTGTTGTGGCAGTGATGGTTGTGAGTTGTGATTTGAAGGGTGATCTCAACTAGAAAGTTACAGGAGTGAAGAGAAGGCATTTCATCTGGGAAAATGGTAGCACTTGAGCTAGGAGGGGCATCAGAGGCCATCTTCTCCCACTCCTCACTCTACAGATACTGGGACCCAGAGAGATTGAGTTCTTGGCCCAAGGTTACAGAGTTAGTAAGTGCCCAACGTGGGATTTGAACCCAACCCCTCTGACTCTAGACCCACTTAGACCATGTCTGCCTCCCATAGAATGGTGACATTAAAGAAAGGTGTCAGTATATTGGACAGAGCACTGAGCCCAGAGTCAGAAGACCTAAGTTTAAGTCCTTGTCTAACTGCTAGTAATTGTATGGCTTTGGGCTCCCTGAAAATCACTGAGGATAACCACACATGCCACACCAGAGTTGGCATCAGGAAAGTACAAAATAACTGGGAGCTACCAACGCTCCAATTACCCCAACAATAATATCATAATTATCATAGACGTCTACTATCTTGTCTAAACTGACAGGTGGGAAAGACCTCCATGACAAGTATGAACATCAAAATGCCCTTAAAAACTCAGCCAGTAAATGTCCCTGCATCCAGCCCTCATCACACATTCCATCGTTGTCTACAATCGCTCAGATTATCTCTAAAAACTTAAGAGCAACATTTTTAATGGATGCCAAGTCCTCATAATCTCCAAGCTGTGGTGAAGGAAAAAGTCTTAAAACATGGAAGCCTTGCAGAAAGAATCTGAGTCGCATGGGAGCAGATGAAATCTTCACCATCCTATCCAGTCCTAGAAGTGTCCTAAGGATGTTCTCAAGGAGGTGGCAGCTCAAGACACAGTTGATAATCTCTTAGCTTGGAGCCCAGAGAGTACGCCCTCTCCATCATGCCTAAGTTGATGGTGCTTGGGAATGGATGGATAACTGACCCTAGCCATGAACTCTGCAGCTCCAGAGGGCAAGGCTATAGGGTTACAAGCAGGATGGCTGACCTTGGCCCCAGATAAAGAACTGTGTAATAACTAGAGTTATCTAAAAAATGAAATGGGCCATTTTGTGAAGTAGTGTGCTCCTTGACATTGGCAGCATTGGAAACATTGGGTGGATTTACATTTCTAAGGATGTTTATAAAGAGGGGGAATTCCTTCACTGAGAGAGAAGTTGGGCTGGATGTTTTATAAGTCCCTTCCAACTTTGAGATTTGATAATTCAGACATTAATCCTTGAAACAGTGTGTGTGTGTGTGTGTGTGTGTGTGTGTGTGTGAGAGAGAGAGAGAAAGAGAGAGAGAGAGACTCTCCTTTTTCATATCATTGGCATTTCCCATTGACTCCACACACACCCTTTAAAAAACAATCTCTCTTGAAACAAAGATATCCCATTAAGAAAACAAATCACCACGTTGGCCACGTCTGACATTAGCCTCATTCTGTATACCACCTTCCTGCCAAGAGGCAGCAGGAATGTTTCACCGTCTGTTTTCTGAAGTCACGACTGGTCTCTCCAGCAATCAGTGTTCTTATGACAGTCAGCATTGTTTTCTTTTCTGTTATTGTGGTCATTGTGTACATTATTCTCCTGGTTTCGCATATATGAGTTCCCGTTCAGATGTCTGACTGTTTTCATAGACATCATTTCTTATGGCCAATAATGTTTCATTTATGTGCCCAAGTTTGTAGAGCCTTTCATTCTTTGCTTCCACAGGAGGCAGTGATTTGAGTATTTTTGTCAACATCAATTAACCAACATTTATTAAGTGTTCACTATGTATCATGCGCTGGGCTAAGCTAACCCAGCTATATAAAAAGAGGCAAAAGACAGCTCCTGCCCTTAAGGAGCTCACAGTCTAATGGGGAGACAACCTGCCAAGGGAGACTTCAGCCACTGTCTTTGACCTTCTTGGGGGCCGAAGTGATATGTTTAGTAGCAGTGTCACTGAGGCAGCAATTGTGTACAACTTAATGAGTTCTGTAGCATAAATTCTTATTGAATTCCAGAGAAGGTGGATTGGTTCCGTGAAGTGGAAAGAGTACTGACCTTAGTCACTGAACTTGAGTTCAGATCCATCCCCACACTGTCACTTACCACCTCTGTAGTCTTGGACAAGTCACTCCTCTCCTGGCCATAGTTTCCTTTTCTGAGCCAGGAAAGGGTTAAATGAGGTAGCTTCTGAGAGCCCTTTGGGCTCAACAGCTATGATGTTGCTAGACATCAGTTTATGGAAAAGACCCACAGAGTCTCGTGGTTTGTGGGTCAATAAGAGCCTATGAGGCAGCCCCTGAACCACATGGGTGTGATCTTGGGTACTGTTGATGCTTCCATCATCCAGGGTGTCCAGAGCCAGGCCAGGGATTGTCCTGGGGTGTTTCCCAGTAAGGCCCCATTGAGAGCATGGTGTTCTGTTTTGGGTGCCATGTTCTGGGAAGAAAGGACAAGATGAGGTCTCTAGTGATTAGGAGCGAGCCAGAAATCACACAAGGCTTAGAAGAGACACATGATGGTGACTGTCCTCAAATGTTTGAGGGGTTGTTCTGCTTGGCCTCAAAGGGCAGAAGCAGGAGCAGTGAATGACAGAAATGGTGGATGAGCAAAATTGGATTTGATGTCCGGATGTCCTCACAATGATCCGGATGTCCTCACAATGAGAGCTGTCCAGCAGTGGAATGGACTGCCCCGGGAGGGGGTGGGTTCCCCTCCCAGAGGTCTCGAAGCAGAGGCCTGATGTGAATTCACCAGTTGGGCCTGCTGCAGTGGGGATTCTTGTGGGCCTGGATTGGTCCAGATTAGAGGTGTCAAATACACAGCTTGTGGACCCATGGAGCCTGAACCGGATTAAAATGTAGTTAGGAAATGCTTAACAACGTGAGTGAAAACATAATAAGGTGCAGATAATGCTCATGTGTGGTCTTCCCCATACCTACAGTTCAGTGGCCTCATCTCTGTTTGAGTTTGCCACCACGGCTGACTGCTGAGGTCCCGCCAATGCAATGCTCAGATTCTGGGCTTCTCTGATTAAGTCAGGCCTCCTTAAAGACACCCACTGGGGAAAACAAGTGTCAAAGAGTCCAGATCTCAAAAGAGAGACCTTCATCCTTGCCATGACTCCCTTCTTGGAACAAATGATAAGGACTGACTTCAGGGAAAGAGATGGCATTCTGAGGATGACCAGGCCAGCCCAGCCCAGCACCACCCTGGTACGAGTGATACAGCATGCCCACAATCTAGCCAAGGGATCTCCTCAGTCAGCCCCTTCTTGGAAGGGCCGTCAGCAGCCATCTCCTCCCCACCTGCCTCCTCCTCCCCTAGAATGGAGTGATCCCAGCCCTGGATAGTAAATGACAGGACCAGATGGCCTGCTTTCCTAGATGTGAGCCCCTCCCCGAACAGGAGGACAGCTCCATCACCTGTGCACAAGAAGGCACCAGGACAGTAGCCCAGGATAGACAGTAGTTTTTGGGAAAGGCACAGGCTCTGGAGTCGGAGGACTTGGGTTCAGATTCTGCCTTTGACACTACCTGTGGGACTTTGAGCGAATCTGGGCCTCAGTTTCCCCATCTGCAAAATGTGGAAGTCAGACTAGAGGGCCTTCGAGGGCCCTTCCAGCTCTCTGTCTATGATTCTACTCTCATAAGACAGTTCTTTTCTCCAGACCTCAGTTTCTTCATCTGTAAAATGATGGGTGGGGGGAAATTGGTCCAGCTTCTTTCTAGCTATAGATCCTTTTATTCTATTTCTCTGATGCTCCACTGGGAATCTGGATTTTGTAGGAGACTTTGACCTGCGGCCAGACTCATAGGGCTTCCTCAAGAGTAGGGAGTGGCAGTAGGGGGCATTAGACTCATCTCAAAATCCCGTTAACAGGATTATAGGGCCTTCTGGTCTGAGAGAGAGGCATTTTATGTGGGCTCACAGGCAGGAGTAACAGCTAGGTCATATGGATGGATGGATGGATGGATGGATGGATGGATGGATGGATAGATGGGCGGATGGATGGATGGATAGATGGGTGGATGGATGGATGGGTAGATTTACTTGGCTGAGAGTGGAGTAGGGGTGAAGGTGAGATGGGAAGCAGAGGTGGGGAGAGAAAGAAGCAATTTCTTTTAGTATTTTCAGTAGAACAGGACAAGAGCCCAGCAATCTGCTTCTGAACTAAGCTGCACAAGCCTTTGATATACTTAGGGGGTCAAAAATCTAGCTCTAGAAAGCACTTGTGCCTTATTTTCAGCTCTCATGACAGATATGGCCACAGTCACCAGAAAATCCCTCTATCATACATACAGGTACAACGAGATAGAGAGAAGTAGCTTTGTATAATGGAAAGAGCCAAGGCTTTAGACTCAGAGAAGTCAGTTCAAATCCTGCCATTGACACTTGGTACCTCTATGACCTTGGGCAGGTCACTCCTTATCTAGCCTTTCTTCATCTGTAAAATGAAGGAGTTAGACCAACCAACTCTAAGGTTTTTTCTATGTGTAATCCTATGACGCAGTCATGGCTCAGGGTGGAAATGAGCTGAGAATTCACTTCCTTAGAGGGCAGGTGTCTCTGTTTGGGTCAGTTGGGCCCTTTTGTTTGGGGCCAGTAGCTATAACTTACTGGAGGGCTCATATCACGGTCTCTGCCTTTGCTGTCCTCTGTTGCAGTTCTCTGGTGTGGTCTCTTTGGAAAGAACAGGTGGCACTTGGCCTTCTCCCTGGCCCCAACTAGTTCTCTCTCCGTGTGTCATCTGTATTGTTCAATTGGAGATATTGGAAGGTGATGTTCCTGGTCCAGAGGTGGGGTTGGGGAGGGAAGCCTGGCACATGCCCCTGAGTACCCAAGGAAGATTGGTCCCCAGTTTGTCACCTGCAGGCCCTGGTTACAGAGCCCTTCACTGTGACTAATGCCGTCTCTTGGGCCTGGTGGAGCCAAAAAGCATTCATGGCTCTCTGGTTACTCACCGGGGTTCCTAAGTCATCCCTGGTCCACTGATCTGTCTGCTGCCAGCCCTCGGTACATCCTTTCAGGGTTCTGAGCAGCGCTTGGCCCATCCTGTTAGCATTGCACGGAGCTGATGAGGGTGCCGGGGTCTGTCAGCTTTCCCTGGATTACACAGAGCTCATGCAGAAGCTTCTACCCTTATGATCCCCACAAGATGTTAATCCCGTTTGACAGTTGTTAAGTAAACATCTGCCACATGCAGAATAGGAGCTGTCTGGTGATGTTGTAGACCAAGAGCTGGCCTTGGAGTCAAGAACACTTGGGTCTGAGTGCTGCCTTTAACACCTACCAATTGTGTGATGCTGGCTGAGTCACTTGGCCTCTCAATGCTCCAGGCAACTAGCTTGAATGATAAATTGTGGCATCATCACCAACATTCTTTGGTGGAGGGGCTTTCCATATTAATGAAATTACAAGTCCAGTTGAAAAAAAAAAAAAACCAGAATAACCCAATGATTGGCCTAAAATAGGCAAGAGGCTTTGGGTGCTTTTGAAGCCATTTCTCTAAGGTCCTAGTAAGGCTGGATTTGTAGGGAAATTCTGCTTGTGGCCAGATTTGTGGGGCTTGGGAGCGAGGGGCAGGAGGGGGAGAGTAAGAAGGTGGCAGAGATAGCTAAGCAGGAGGGACCTCGCAGTGCTCAAGGACTGGGGACCTGGTAAAGGTATTTGGAGTGCATCTTCTGGGGCAGGGGTTCGAGTAGCTCCTCAAGGACTGACCTTATCATTTCATAGGCTGTGTACACAAAAGACTGGGCCTGGGGGGCTCCTCAGAGACCTTGGAGTCTAACACTCCCATTTCATGCAGGAGGAAACTGAGGCCCAGGGCTGTTAAATAGTGATACCTCTGAGGCCATCGAGCCCAACCTCTTCATTTTTACCAAGGAAAAACCTGAGGCCCAGGATTATACAGGCAGTGTTAGCATTTGAACCCAGGACTTGGTTGGGTTTTTTTTTTTTTATTAAATTGATTTGTTTATTTACTTTTAGTTTACAAGATTCAGTTCCACAATCCCTTGAGTTTCAAATTTTCTCCCCTCCCCCCCATGGTGGCGTGCAATCAGATATAGGATCTGCAAATACTTTCACATTGTACAACAGTCTGGTTGTATAGAAGGGTTGTAACCAATGGAGTAGACAATAGGAAAAAGGAAACAAAACCGAACATGAAAAAGAACGATAGCATGTAGCTTCAGTCTCCATTTAAACTCTAGTCTTTCTAGATCTTTCTCTGAATGTAGACATCTCCTTCCATCCTGAGACCTGTAGGGTTGTCTTCTAACTGTGCGTTGCTGAGAAGAGTCCGGTTTGTCAAGGTTGGTTGTCACACGTACGATGTCTGTCATTGTATACACATTTCTCCTGGTTCTGCTCTTCTCACTTAGCATCAGTTTGTATAAGCCTCTCCAGGTACATATGAAGTCCATCTCTTTCCCATTTCTTATAAACAATAGTATTCCATTACATTCCTATACCACAACTTGTTTAGCCATTCCCCAATTGATGGGCATTCCCTTAATTTCCAGCTTTTTGCCACCACAAAGAGAGCTGCAATAAATATTTTTGTACATATGGGTCTTCCTCCCACTTCTATGACTGAACCCAGGACTTGTGAATGCAGAGTTAGCTTTCCTGTACCATCCTGCCTCCCAAACAGGCAAGCTCCGAGAAACGCTTCCCGGAAGAAGTGGGGCCCCAGCTGCTTAATTTCCATCCATGACTCGTTGATGAGATCACAGGGCCATCTGATTAAGCAGGAGGCAATGATAATTGTGTGCATAGGGCTTTAGAGCTCACTAAGCGCTTTGTCTCCTTGGATCCCAGTAAAGATCCCCATGGGGGCAGGCCTTCCCTGGTCAGCCATTGATTCAGGCTCAGAAAGGTGTGGGCAGTGCTCAGAAGTCTCAAACTCCCAGCAGCCTTCCAGTTTCAAACCTCAGAGAAGCCTCATGTTGGAAAGGCCTTTAGGGGTCACTGAGCCCTCAAGTGAGGTCCTGGATGCTGCCAACGGGTGTGGTAGGAAAAATCCCTTTAGATGGATGGAGAGGGGTGAGTCTTACCCTTACCTGTTGAAAAGGTAGAATGACTCTATCAGGTATGGAACACACTGAGAGCACTTGAGGGGAGCACTGCTTGCTGGACTGGGTACCTCCTGTGGAGCTGGACGTGCCCCTGGCCCCCTGCTGGGAGGACCCCATTGGTCACCCTGATACGTTCTAGAGACCAGCAGGACTACTGATCCCCTTTCCCGCACCCCAAAAGCTATCCTGTGACTTAAGCAACAGATCTCTGCGTGGGCTTGAGTACATGTGAGTGTGTGTGTGTGTGTGTGCGTGTAGATACATTGGTGCCTTTGCACTAGGGTAGCTTAGAAATCAACACAATGGCAGTCAATAATTCCCTGGAAAAGGAGCAGCCTTGGCTGTTCTAAGTCACAGCTCGACACCATCTTGTGCACAAAGCCTTTCCTGACTCCCCCAGCTGCTGGTACCCTCCGTCCCAAACTACCCAGTACTTAACGACTTGGTGTAAGCAGAGATATGTGTCCTTTGTTATTTCATATTGATGCTATATACATTTTATATGCCCTGGTCCACATCCCCATTAGGATGGAAGCTCTCTGGGAGAAGGGGTTATTTCATTCTTTAGATTGGTTTGCCTAGCCCCTCACACAATGTGTGGCACATAGTAGGACTGCTTGATTAGTGGGAGGGGCTGCTGAACTAAGATCCTGTGAGAGTCAGGAAGGAACGGGACCTAGGGCCAGGTAGGGTTTAGTTTTACAGAGGAGAGACAGCATGGTCCAGTAGAAAAATAGATGGAATGGAATCAGAGGAGCCAGGTTCAGATCCCACCTACATCACTCACTATCTGTGTGTCCTTGGGAAAATCAGTTAACTACCCTGAGCCTGTGAAGTGAGGGGCTTGAAGAGTAGGGTGAGAGGAAGGGGGGTGGGGGTGCCCATCAATTATTTCCTAGGACCTCCCCCTCCACCCCAGCTACAGGCAGTCCCTCTCTCTCTCTCTCTCTCTCTCTCTCTCTCTCTCTCTCTCTCTCTCTCTCTCACACACACACACACACACACACACACACACACACACTCCTCAATCTTTGGCTTCCTTTACTTCCAGCCCTCCCTTCCCTCCCCCAAGGGGAAACAGGGGTCTTGCACAGCTCATGAAGCAGAAGTGAGAGTCCTGACCTCAGTCATTTCTGAGAAAGTGTCATCACGTCCGACCTGGGGCCTGTGGTCACAGATGGTGAAATCCACTGCTGGGCCCGAGAGGGAGACCGTGCTGCCTTTTTCTCCGCTCTTCAGAAAAGCAGCTCAGGCGTTCCTGTGGCCTGAGTGACCACTTGGGGCCCTGATTCTGGGAAGCTTCATGGTCCAGTAGGACGAGTGTTGGATGGAGGGTCCACAAGAGGTGGGTTTAGATCCCACCCCAGTCACTCACCACTCCTGTGACTCGCCCTCTCCGACCCTGAGGCCATAGATGCTAATCCTGGTCTTACTACTGTGTGACTTTTGGCATTGTCCCTCTGGGGACCTTGGCTTACTTATCTATAAAATGGGAAACTGGCCTCACAGGCCTCCAAGGGCCTAAAGCTGTGATGCCACGAGACAGCTCTCTGCAGAGCTCCTGTTGTCCAAGGCCTCAAGGAAGCACCCAGTCGGTTAGCAACGTATACTTGGTTTTGTTGTTAAGCTGTTTCAGTCTTATCCAATTCTCCATGACCCCATTTGGGGTTTTCTTGGCAGAAATACTGGAGTGGTTTGCCGTTTCCTTCTCCAGCTCATTTTACAGTTGAGGAAACTGAGGCAAACAGGGTTAAGTGACTTGCCCAGGGTCACACAGCTAGTAAGTGTCTGAGGCTGGCTTTGAACTTGGGAAGATGCGTCTTCCAGACTCCAGATCTGGTGCTCTATCCACTGCACCTGGTTGTTTACTCGGTACACCATGATGCTTTGTCTACATTTTGTATCCCCCACCTTGCCCAGCACCAGCACCAGTTAAAATGGCCACAACCTGGTCAAGTAGATAATGTAATCATGATCTCATTTTCTGAAGAGGGAGCTGAGAGCAGACGAGCCAGTTGTGTGAATTGACCAAGGACAGAGCTGGGACGTGAAGCCGAGCCTCCTTCCACCTCCCAGTTCTCTGCCCTTCCCGTCAGAACACAGCCCAGAGTAGAGCAGGCCTCGGAAGACTTGCTGGGGCTTGGGATGGAGGGGAGGGCCCGAGGGGCACAAGATGTGGATGTGATCCGGGCCCTGCCTCCACCTTGCAGGGTGACCTTGGGCAGATGACGGCTTTGGGGGCTTCCGTTTCCTCTAGTCAATGAAGACATTTAAGCAGATTGCTTTTTTAAGTGTTATTGATGGGGGGGGGGGGGGGCGTTGTTTTTTTACAACACAGCTATTCCTGGAAATATTTGTCCTTTCCCTTGAGAATCAAACCCCTGCTTCTGATAAAGAAAAGCACTTAAGCCCAAGCCTCCACAGCAGTGACCATGGCCGGGAGCCTGGACAGCACTGGCCGCTGGGCCTGGGCCTTGAAGCCGAGAGGACAGGGCTGTGTTGCATTATCTGTTTTCCGGTAACTTTTCTGTTCTTTTTTTGTCTTAAAAAAATTATTGATTTTTTTGTTTTATATCAGAGTTATTTTTGAGAGAAAAAAATCTATAGCCCATTCCAAATGGAACCTTTCTTGAAACAAAAGGGAAAAAAGTCAGAACAGAACATTCTAATACAAGCAGTCCCATCTGACAAGTCACTCAGTCTCCCTTGACCTTCGTTCTCTTGTCCATAAAGTGACAGTGGGGTGGACTAGACGGCCCCTGAAGTTCCTTCCATCCCTCTGTGTGGGACATTCTGTCCTGCTTGTCCCCTTTCCCTCTGCTTTTTATAGTCACAATGGCAGGCTTTTCTCTAGTTGTGCTTACATCACTTAGCATCAGTTCAAACAAATCTTCCTACGTTTCCCTGAATTCCTCACATTCATCATTTTTATTGCATAAGAACATTCCATTACATTTACTTCTGCCTCTGAACCAGTCTGTGATTCTGCCTGCTGGGCCCTGCAGAGGGGATGGACTGGGGACTGTGTATGACTGCCCGGTCAGGACTCTGGCACCTCCAGAACCTCTGGACACAGCCCTGGCCCAGGACGTTGCTCCTTCTGCTGATGCCTTGGGAGACCTCTGCCTGATAGGGCTTAGCTCACTGACGCTGAATAGATGCAGTGAGCTTTGTACCTAGGACAGCCTGAATTGGAATGAGTTTGTCCAGGGTGGGAGATGTCTTCAGAGTGTTTCATGTGGGAGAGGGTCTCCCTGGTTGTGCTTCCCCAGGGAAGGGGCAGAAGCAGGAGCAGTGGGTATACATTCTAGATACACAGATTTAGGCTCAGTATAAAGACCTTCCTAATAATTAGCACTGTCCAGAACTGAAATGGCCCCGCGTTCTATCTCATTAGATGTCCTCAAGCACAGACTGGGTAACGACCCATCAGGAATGTTGGTCCCATCCATGTGCCGTCTGAGGGCTCCCAACTCTGAGATCCTGTGGTCTTGGGAGGAAAAGCCTTGGCTCCCCAGGAACCATGCTGGCCCGTCTGAAGCCACCCAACCCCAGGCCTACCCTTTGTGGATTTCCAGTTTGGATTGGTCAGAGAATTCCCAGGATGATGTCCTCTAAGGGACCCCAGCTGTCCTTCCATCAGCCTGCCTCAAAGGTGCCCAAGCACCATTAGGAGATCAGGCCATCTCTTCACACTCAGGGCTGCCCTCCAAAGATCCCCAAGTGTTCCAGTATTCAGGGCGTCCTTACTATCTGTGTCAGTGGGCAGAAGGGATGTTGTCTATGAATCAATCCCACTTCTCGTTGTGATTTCAGAAGGCACTTGGGGGGATTTTTTTATTCTTCTTCAACTGGCTATGGCTGGGAACATTTCAACCACTGCTTTCTCTGTCTGCTTCCCTTCTTCCTTCTCCCCTTTCACAGATGAAACTGAGGCAAACAGAGGTTAAATGACTTGCCCAGGGTCACACAGCCAGTAAGGGTCTGAGGCAGGATTTGAACTCAGGTCTTCTTGAGACCAGACCAGGCGCTCTATCCACTGCACCACCTACCTGCCCTAGATTTCGAATGGAAAGGGACATTGGAGGCCACCTAGTCTAGTACAACACCCTCCTTTTACATATGAGTACACTGAGGCCTCGAGAGTTTGGGTTAACAGTCAGTAAACATCGAAGCCAAGGTCTGGACCCAGGTTTTCTGAATCAGAATCCAGGGCTGGGTGTGGAGCTGACATGTAGGGAGGGCGGCAGTTTGGGAATCAAAGGGAGCATGTCAGGTGCAGGATGATGAAGCAAGACTGGGCCTTCTGGTCTACCCCCTCCCTCTACAGATCAGGGCCATGGTCACCCAAGTAGGAGGACCACAGATCAGGAAGTGGACAGAACTTTAGATGTCACCTGGGCCAGCCCCACCACTTTTTTAAGGATGGGGAATTGGGTCAAGGTAGCATGAGTAGGAATCAGCAGCCGTAGAATTTGAGTGAAGAGCTTCTGGCTCAAAGTGACCACTCTACCATGTCAAGTTAAGGACTGGCACTAAAGACCCAAAATCCAGGGTTTCTTTTCCCATGTCATATTATGTCTGCCCTAGGAGAGAAAAGATGATGCCAGGGAGTTGGGTTTCACGTGGTAGGTAATGAGAGGCAAAGTCCTCAGTGTATTCAGGGAGACCTGAATCCAGCATACAGACTGTGACCCTGGACAGCTCACATAATCTCTCAGCACTCCCAGCAGGAAGTTGCAGCCACTTGAGGGGTGTCCTCATCAGCATTCCCCAACACTGGTGAAACCAAAGATCCTCTACCCCAGAATGGGAAGCAATAAGGCGGAACTGAGGATTTCCGAATCAGGGCTAATCAGAGCTGTGTTTGGAAAAGGCCATTCTTGCAGCTGCCCTGAGTGGACTCCCATGGAGAGAGGCTCGAAGCACAAAGGGCAGTGAGAGGCTGTTGTAGCAACTGAAATGTGAGGTGATAAGGGCTCAGGCTAAGAGTGGGAAGGGGAGGCAAAGAGCAGAACCTCAGGATGCCACAGGGCATCTTTCTGGGCAGAGCAGGCCACTCCACAGAGGTTTCTCAAACTCTACTCTGTATAAGGCTATGCTGGGTAGAGCTGCCATAATGATGTGGCCCTTGTCCCCAGACCTCAGAGGAAGGATCACAGGATCAGAGAGAAAGCTGGAAGGGACCTCAGAGGACTCATTTTACAGATCAGGAAACTGAGATCCAGTGGCACAAGTGGTCAGTAGCAGAGCTGGGACACTCTTCCCCCTGCCTGTAACCTGGCATCCCCATCCTGCTTCGCGCTCTTCCTAGAAAAGACATGACGTAATGCCAAGTCTGTATTGGTCACAGGGCACAATGGAAGGCCGTCATGTGGTTGAAGAAGCCACATGGGTAGGGGAACTTTGTTTAGTCACAAGGAAGTTGGGAAAGACTGATGGGTTAGTAAGGGAAATGCAGTCCTCACTTTTGACATGTTCAGACTCACCAGCCCAGATGCTTTGCCCAGATGGCATGTCATGGTTAGGGCCCTGGTGCCGAGCCACGCCCCCCACCACTCGGCAAGTGCCTATTAGGGGCTGGTTGGGAGGGGGGAGCCTGTCTAGACAGCATCTCCTTAGAGAGACCCGGCCAAGTGCCCCTGAAGCATTTACCTCTGACACACCACATTACAACCCAGTGGGGCTCCCCGCCAAGTTCCTGGGGAAGTGGAATTGTCTAAGGAACTGACGCTTCCTCTGTGGCTCTGAGGAGGCTGGGCAAGTAGGCTGGTTGTGGGGGAAGCTGAGCAAGGAGGGCTTGAATTGCCCAAGGGCCAGCCACTGTCATGGGGGGAGGACCGAGAGGTCCAGAGCCGGCTTTTCTCCTGGATTTCAAATCTCCACATTGAGGTCCAGAGGACTCCCAGCTCTTCTGTGGGGGCAGAAAGGCCCCCCAGCCCCTGGAGCTGGTGCCAAAGGGAGGTGGGCAAGTCGAAGGGCTCAGGACCTCGACACCTCACCTGGTCTCCTCTCTTGCACTCTGAGCTCCATAGGACCAGGAACTGTGTCAACTCAGTTTGATGTCTTGTTAGTAAAGGTCTGGACCTGTCAGAACATCCCCAGGCAGCATGAACAAGCTGTATAATTTATGATTATTCCACTGTTTACATCCCTGTTATCTGTATTCTCAATGCCTAGCACACAGTAGGGGCTTGATAAATGCTTATTAACTGATTGAGAGATGGATGGATGAATGAATGGATGAATTAATGAACCAGTGTAGCTGAGGATCTCTCAAAGGAAAAGAAATCATTTGCAGATTTGGGCCCCTGAAAAAACTTGTTGCTCAGTGTGCTTCCATGGAAAGAATCAGAGGACCTGCATTCAAATCCTACCTCTGACACATCCTTTGTGACCTTAGGCAAGTTACTTTACTGCCTGTGCCTTGCTTTCGCCATCTCTAAAGAAGGAATTGGACTAAATGATCTCTGAGATTCCTTCTGCCTCAAGATGCAGGATCCTGTGATTTTAAGATAAAGATGGCGGAAGGGAGGACACATGGGAAGAAAAAACAGCCAAGAAATAGAGAAATAGAAACCTGAAGGCCACATATTGGGTACGTTAGTATGGAGATTCTTTTTCAGGTATGGACTGGGCCAGATCAAGGGCTCTTAACTTGGGATCTCTGGGGTTTTATGTCTATTTAGATAACTTTCAATATAATTGGCTTCCTTTATAATCCTGTTTTATTTTATTTTATACTCTTAAAAACATTATTCTGAGAATGTGTCAACAGACATTGAGGTCCAACAAGGTCAAGAATCCCTGGGCTAAATGACTGCTTAGGCTCCTCACACAGACAGATCTTGGATTCTGTGAACTATTTATAAGAGGCCAGAAAGTCCCACTAATTCTAATACGATCGAGACACGTGGGGCTGGAGCTTAGGAGGGCAAGGCGTCATCCAGGGTTAGTATTGGGCAGGGATGTTGTGAAACCCATTCCTTTTGCCAGAAAGGAAACTGAGGCCTAGAAATGGCAGGTAGCTTGGCCACAGTGTGTTCTGACTCCAGATTCAAGACCTTTTCCACTCCCCTTCTCCCAGGTCTCAGTCAGTGATGGCCTTTGCTGAGGATGTTCCTCTGTGGCCCCCTTTATATGCCTCTTCTCATTACCCCCTCCTCCTTTCTCTGACTCTATTTCTGTCTCAATCCCCCTCTCTTTTTCTGTGCTTCCTTCCTTCCTCTCTCTGTCTCTCTCTGCCCACCTCCTATCTTCCTCCCCACCCAGAAAGCATGTCTCTCTTTCTCTCTTCTCTTCTCCCTCTTCTCTCTCCCTCCTCTCCTTCTGTCTTCCTCTCCGGAGTGTGTGTGTGTGTGTGTGTCTCTCTCTCTCTCACACTTTCCCTCCCACTCTTCCTCCCTCTCTCTCTCTCTCCTCTCTCCTCTCCTCTCCTCTCCTGTCCTCTCCTCTCTCTCTCCCTCTGTCTGTCTCTCCTGTCTCTTTTCTCCTCCCAGTATTTTCTCCATCCAGAAAGCATCTCTCTTTCTCTCTCTTTCTCCACCCAACTCTGTCTCATCTCCCTCTCTCCTTGCTTCTTCCTTTGCCATTTCTCATGCACACCTGCCAGTAATCTTTTCTAAACTACTCATGGGTCCTCAGGACTGAAGTGACCCCTGTATAAGGCCCTATGATAGCCTCTTTCCCCGGCTGTTTCCCCTCTGCTCACCCCATGCCCTGAGGCCTTAATGAACCAGCCTGGCCCTGGGCATGCAGGAGACAGCCCTAGTGTTGGGCCCTGGCCAAGAACTGTGTTCGTGACTGGGTAGAGCCCAGCTGGCACCAAGTGGGCAGGGCCCATGCCCTGCTTCCCATAGGAAAACAGTGGGGTGATTTTTCCGCCTCTGGCTGCAGACCCATCTAAGCTGCCTCAAGGGGGAAGAGGATGGGAGCAGGAGGGGTGCCCAAGAGAAAGACGTCCTTCCTGTATGTGGCTGCTGATAATTGGCTCTCCGGAACCAGCCTGGTACAGAAGCGCCGGGTCAGGAAGCCATGTACAATACTGCTCTTTCAGGGGAAACACTGTATAGTCTCAGGCCTCCATGACTCCAGCAAAACCCTGGGAACAGCAAGTCCTGGGGGCTGGGGGGACATTCTCTAGCCCCAGTTTTCCAGAGGCAAGACAATCAGCTGTGAGACCTCCAGACTCACCCTTCTCACTGGCTGCCCCCAGGCACCTTCAGAGCTCAGTTCTTTACTTAGTTTGGGGGGCAGCAGTGGGGCCTGAAGGTGAAGAAGGAGCCATGTGCCTCATGGACTAACAATAAGTAGACCCAACTGTGGCCAGAGCTATGGGGATTCACCCCTCTCTGCCATGGAGGACCCTAACTAATCTCTCTGGGGAGGAGGGACTGACATACCAAGCGTTCAAGTCTTTGGAACAGATTCTCAAAGTTTGGAGAAATGCGAGACCTTTGTGGGCAGGGAGAGTCAGGAAAGCAGCAAATTGGCTCCAAAAAGCTTTTTAAAAAGGGGTAAAATTTAATTATGGCAGGACTGCAGGGAAACAGGCCCTCTACATCCACTGACACTGTCAGTGACCTTAGGTTGGGGAAGAACAGTCTGGCAGGACATGAGAGAGACAGTCTGATCATGTCCTCTGACCCAGCAAGCCCGGCTGTCGATCGGTCCTGAGGACGCCACTTAAGAGGAAAGGGCTCATCCGTGCCAGAACATCCAAAGTGGCTTTATTGGCGGAAGAAAAAAACACCCTGGGAAGCAACTTTCCTGTCCAGTGCCTGGGGGTTGGCTGAATAAATCTTTGTATCCTAAGAAGAAAGAGCTCACATGTAAATGGCTCTTTGAGATTCAAAGAGCACTTTACCAACGGCGTCTCATCTGATCCCTACAGCAGCCCTCCCCAGGAGGTGCTCTTATCCCCATTTTACGAACTGAGGCCAGAAGAGGTGACTGTCTGAGGCAGGATTTGAACTCAGGTCCTTCCGATTCTATGCACTTCGCCACCTAGCTGCCCCATTACATCACTAGAGAAACTGTAAACTGTCAAACAGGCTGGAGGGAAGGAGGTGATTTCATTAGGGAAGAGGACTCTTGGCTGAGGAACCTCCCTGGACTGATGCCTACCTGGCAGCACCTCCTCTGCCAGGAGGGCAAGTGATTTTCCCAAAGTCACATAGTCAGCCTATGTCAGAGGCAGGATTTGAACTCAGGTCTCCTTGATTCTGAGGCTGGCTGTCAGTACAATTAATAGTCATAAGTCACACCCATTGGTCTAGGGATTTCATTTCTGTGAGTTCACTGTGTAAGGTTGTACTGAAAAGGAAATAAACATAACCACGTGTCTCAAACTCAACGTCATAGCCACCAACCGAAGAGCCTGTGGGTCCCCCATGGCTGGTGAATACCCGGGGCTCATGGGTGAGATGGAAGGCTGGCCCATAGAGAGGGGCTGGGCTTTGGAAAGAAGGCAAGACCATCCACCATCTGTCTCCACAGCTGGCTCCATTCCCATCCGGGACACTGGGACCTTGGGCCTCACTCTGGGCCTCAGTTTCCTTATATGTAAAGCCAGCGTTGGGCCTCCGAGGGCCAGGATGCACCATGATGCAGTAAATCAGAAGGGGCCAGAGAGGAAGTGATGAGTGCATTAAAGCACCTTTGTCTAGTGGATAGTTCTGACACTGCGGACTCTCTTTTGACCAAGCAAACAGGAATGACCAAAGCCCACTGCAGACAGGGGTCATCAGGGAAGGCTTCCTTGAAGCAGCAGCTCCACTGGAGGGAAGGGGCGGCTCGGTTGGGCGGATGTATGGACAGGTTCGTTTGCCATAAATGAGCAGCTCCCAGACTGCTGAGGGCAGACGAGGGGGAGCGGCTCCTCCCGCCCTTCCTGCCTCTTCCTTCTGCCCCCAGAGAAATAATGTTTCCCTCAAGAATGAAAAGCTTCTCTTTGTGGCCCTTTTTAATCGCCGTGTTGTTGTGCCCAGTGAATGAGTGGCAGCCCAGGGGCAGCAGCTGAGTCTAACAAGAGGCCAGCAGTAAATCCCTCCCGGGAGCCAGAGCCAGCTGGCCTGGGAACCCAGCCCCCCAGCCCCAGCTCCCCCCGGGGGCTGGCCCTGGGAAGGGGCCCAGGGTCAGGGGGGGCTGGGGACCTCGGAGGCCACTCTCTGGCTGATTCATCTCACCCCCCTTCTCTGCTGTTTGTTTTTCAGACGGTCAGCATCAATAAAGCTATTAATGCCCAGGAAGTGGCCGTGAAGGAAAAACATGCCAGGAATATCCTTTTGGACGTTGCCCAGATAGAGGGGACCCTGCAGGGGGTCCACCTGTGGGAAGTGGTAGTGGAAGAGGGGCATTCTGCCTGGAGACCCCCTGCCTGGTTTGGGGGGGGGGGTGTTCATG
>CM053586.1:16392370-16450004 GCA_028646515.1 Pseudochirops corinnae
TTGGGGGGGGGGGGTTATGTGATGGGGAAGGGCTTTTTTCCTGGAGATCCCCTGCCTGGTCTGGGGAACTGTGAGGTAGGAGAGGGGCCTTCTTCCTGGAGATCCCCTGCCTGGTTTGGGGGCTGTGAGGGAGGAGAAGGACCTTCCTGTGATGGGATCTAGTCCCTGCAAGGCTTAAAGCACCCCAATGTTTGGGATATAAATAGATTCTTGGCTCATGGAGAACAGAAGGCTAAATCTAGAGATGCACCTTAGGGCTTCCAGTGTGACTCCCCTGCCCCAATTTACAGATGACCCTGGGTATCCTGGCCTTCCCGCCCTATCCCTGACTCTGGAGAGATGTTAAAGAACTTTTCCTTTGCGCTATTTAGGGCCCAGAAGAAATGCCTAGCCACATTTTCAAGGCCCTAAGACCAAGAGTGAGCTCTCCCACCCTGTCTTTGTCCTTAGGTTTGACCATGCTGGCTATGCACTTGGCAGAGACAGTAGCTTGTGGCTCCCTTGAAGGTCTCTGCCTTGTAGAACAAGGAGGCTAAAAGCCCAATGGAGGCTTCAGGTTAAGTGATCTCCAGTCCTTCCCAATAGCCAGCAGGCATCCAGGTCTATGTAAGGGGGCCTTTAGGAAGAGGATGGAAAGGAGCCAGTGAGCCAGGCTTGAGTGGGCGCATGTGGAGGCTCCCGCCAAGTGGGCAGAGGTCCGGGGAGTGCCCGCCAGCATCCATGTGGTGAAACAGCATCCCTGGCACATGGAAGTCTTGGGGGTGTGGCCACAAGGCAGAACCCAGGAGAGACACCAGCAGCCCTCACTCAACAAAAGGAGGTTCCCTGAAAGGCTGAAACACTTGGTGGGTTCCAGGTCCAACCCACAGAAGGATTCAGAAGGGGAGGACAGAAGAGAGCCGGGGGGACAGGGAGGAAGAAAGTGACTGATGATGTCATTGTTGCTGTTCTGAGGCCCACCAGGCCCCACCAGCAGGGAATGTGTCCAACAGGCTCCAGTCCCTGCATCCGACCTTCCTGACTTGTGACGAGTTGAGGAAAAGCCTCCTGACTTGGCCAGGAAAATAAAAATCACAGATCTCTGAGCTGGGAAGAAGAGCCAAAGCTTCTCAGTGCAGCCTGTACCAGAATAGGACACACACCCCTCTGAGACCTCCCCCCAGCCAGGTGCTATCCAGCCTCCACCAGAGACCTTCAGCCACCCAAGCACTCATCCTCTCTTTGATTGTTAGAAACATTTTCCCTGCAGTGATCCTAAAGCTGTCTTTCCGTAACCATGGACATCACTTCTGTCCTCTCTGGTCAAGCAGAGCAAATTTAATTCGTCATCTACCTGACTTTCAAATATTCAAATGGACCTGGGATCCCACTGATGTGGGCCTTCTCTCCAAGATGCAGATCTCAACCCATCCACGCCTGTCCATCCCATACAACTTGACCGTGTCTTCCCATTTCATCATGGTGGTGGGCAATCTACCCAACATGATGGAGGCCTCCCTCACATTCTATACTAGTCTATCACATGGGCCACCTATCAGTTATCTCTTATTTATAGACCATAAGCAAGCCTTTCCTTCTCATGTGCCAGGACAGGCCTCTGCTTTCCCTCCTACCTCTTCCCTTGTAGTTTCCTGCCACAGAAAGGCTCTTTCTCACACAGACCAAGCCATGAGGGTCCCTATTCCTGGGCCCATGGGAATAGCCCATCTTCTGTTTCACTCCAATATTTCTTTGATGGTAACTCATATGCCACTTCCTGATAATAACTAGCATTTATAAATTGCTTTCAGGTTTGAAAAGCATTTTACAAATATGGTCTCATTTGATCCTCACAAAAACCCTGGGGCGAGGGAGGGGCAGTAGGTGATGCCCTCCCTGCCACCCATGCCCTTCTCCATTGCCCTCTGGGTAATGGTCATTTTCAATTCTTCAGGCAGCCCAATGTCCTATGACTCACAGCCATCCAACCCCAACAGAGGAATGAAATGAGAAGATGGGCCTTTGTTTCAGAGAAAAGCCCAAGGTCTCTAAGAGACCCTGGACTTTTACAAAATTATTTAAAAGACTTTGAAGTTACCCAAAAACAATCTAGTTCACTCTCCTCCTACTGAGCTCTGGGTCTCAGTAAGTGTTCATTTGTAGAGAGTCTATCCCAAAATATAGATGGATTGATGGACGGATGGACGGATGGATGGATGGATTATACAGATAAGATAAAGAAATAGATGAGATGGGTAAATGACAGAGAGATGATAAATGGATAGATAGATAATACAGATAGAGAAGTCCCATAGCCAGGGGACCCCTTATCTAAATAGTTTTTAAATACATAAAATGAAATACATGGGGTTATATGGGAAGTTACCAAATTCCTTTCTAAACCCCAAGCTCCGAAGCCACTCATGGCAGTGTGCCTGTGATCCCTGCCCCTGGGGAAACTGAGGGTGGTGGCAGTCTGTGGGAATCCTCCTTCACCCTGGGCGCTGCGCTGGAGCCCTTCATGCTTTTGGTCAATACTCACGGAAGAGGACAGTGCACAGCCCTTTCCTCCTTGTTGGTCAGAAATCAGACCCAGAAGAGCGGTATGCCTCACAGTTTCCTCTTGCCTTTTGAAGAATCAGGTGATCGTGAAATCAAGTCAAGGACTCCGTGTTTGTGAAGAACATCTCAGCTAGGGTCTTGGCCTTGTCCACCCCTAAGGCAGCCTTGCCCCTTTGGGGCCTGTGTTCTCTGCATATAACAGACACCTGGATCCAGGGGCACCAGAGGTTCCAGGGATATGATCTGGGGGAGGAGAGCCCCTCTGTGGTGGGCGCCACAGCAGGGCCAGTCCAACAAATTAGAAGTCCACATGGTTGAGCGAGCCTTCCTGGGCCATGTAGTGGCAAGGACATTGGATTTAGACTCAGAAGGCGTGACTGAATACCAGCTGTGCTAATTTCTCCCTAAAGAACCTTGAGCAAGAGGCTTAATGACTTCTCTAGGCCTTCTCTTCCTTATCTCTAAAATGAAAGGCCTGGATTATATTATTTCTAAGTTAGTGATTCTTTGATCCTCCTCATCCAAAGATATGAATACTTTTGGCTGGGATCGGCAGCAGCAGCAGCATCAAAAGACCCTTATCAGTTATCTAATTCTGTGGGTCAAAGAGTATCGACCTGATCCTTGCTCTCTAAGACGTTAAAGCTGGCCTAGAGCAGATACACTAAAGGGGTATGAGGTAAAGATGAACAGTGATGTTTATGGCATTGTGCATGAGCAGGAACAGGGCAGCAGGCCGTAGCTGGCCCTGTAAATGCTTGTCAGAAAGGGGAGCCTCAGCTGTCCCGGTGCAGACAGGACAGGTGACATCTGCTCACATCAGTGGCGGAGTGTAGAGTTAACTTGAGTGGTTTCTTAAGCCAGCTCTAAACCAACGCACTAGGCCGTGAAAGTACGAGAAATCGTGGTCCAGGAGTGACTGTCAAGCAATCCGTTTGTTGATACCATGAGTAAGGTTTTTATAGAGAAAAAAAACAAAGAAGGTAATTGTTTTCTTAATTAAAAAGTTTTCTTATTACTCTTTGTTCAGTTTCAAGATGTCAGACAGTAATGTCAATTTTCCTAGGCCTTGAAGATAACCATGTCCTTGATTCCAATACCCAAAGACTTCAAAGAAATAATATCTAAAAATGTATAATCATACAAAAAGAAGGCAGCTAACATCTTCTGGCAGTAATCCCAGAACAGGGCTGCGCCCTGGATCACAGGATATCAGAAAGGCTCTGATTTACAGCTGCTTCTCAAGGAAAAAACCAGGACCAGTCACTAGGACTGGCCATAGTAAAAGGCTGGAGCTGACTTATATAGGACCAGCCTGATTCCTGGATCAGAAGTTTTGGCTCCCTTCAGAAGAGGATCCACGGAGACCTCAGGAGCCCATTGGCTTAGTAGGAAGGAAGATGTTGTAGGTATCTGTGGCTTCCCAGGCTGTGGCTGGGAAGCAAAATCCAAAAGGAGTAAATCAAAGGCCTCCTGTGGGTGGGACCTGCAAAAGGAGGTATTTGAGAGTATAAGAAGTGACAGGGAAGTTGGGTGCCCTGAGGGGGGCTGTGGTGGCCCCATGACCCTTCACAGTCAAAGGCCTTCAAAGCCCCTGGGCCCTGAGAGTCTCCCTGCCTGTGCCACAGATGCATGCTCATCTTTTCCTTAACGCCCCCCTCACCATGCATCCTGGGAACCCACCACGAGAAAGGTGCACAGACCTTCTGGTCAGTAGTGAACCGTCTGCCGCTCTCCAGCAATGCCGTTCTCTGCTGGAAGTTTTGCCACGTGTTCCATAAACTCCTCCGGGATGGGCACCCCAATGTGAGTCACAGGGGCCTGGGCCCAGGGCCAAGGAGGCAGTTAGCGCCCCATCCTCCGCCTCTGCTGTCTTCACTGTGGCCTATCCTTCTTTGTCCCCGCCACATTCCACTGACTGCCCTCTTAACTGTACGGAGTCCTTTCTCTTCTCCCCAGGTCCTGAAAGACTCCCTGAGATACAAGAATGAACTAAGTGACATGAGCAGGATGTGGGTGAGTTTGAGGACAGCCTTCGGTACAGGAGTCTCCTTTAAAAATGTTTTTCACTTGACAAGTAGTTCTTTTCTCTCCTTCCCATCTCTTCTCTGGAAAAAAAAATGGCAGGCCAGGACAGAGCCCTTAGTGAAGCAAAACAAAGTCCCGTACTGGCCATGCACAAAAGTGTGCCTCCTGCTGCATCCTGAGAACAGAGCTCTTCTCTTGGATCGAGAGTTGGGGTCCTTGGGTTTGAATCCTAGCCTCGCTGCTCAGAAGGGTGGTGAGGAACAGGAGACTATGCCCTGTGAGTGTCAGGGGAGGGACTGGACAAGTTCGGCCTGGGAAGGTCATGATGGCAGCCTTAAAATTGGAAGCACTCTCCTATGAAAGGGGGAGTAAGTGCGTCCTCCCAGGGCCAGGCCTGGGAACAGTGCATGGAACTTGCCCCGAGGCCCAGCGTGGCTCCATAGGAGGACACCATTCCTCAGAATGGAAGGGCCTGCCCTAGGAGGCAGTGGATTCCAGCTCACCCATGGAGGTCTCTGAGCAGAGAGCAGAGGGACACTCAGGGTTCCCCCTTCCCCAGGGATTCCTTACTGAGCATCTGGGAGAATGGCCTGGCCTTAAGCCTGGCGCTTCCCTGCTCTCAGCCTCAGAGGTGTGTATCTGTTTGTCTGTCTGTGTCCGTGTATGGAGAAAGCCAGAGATAGGGGGAGAGAAAAAGTCTAGGTTTTATGTAACTTTTTTTTTCGATTAACAAGCATTCATTTCCTCTCCCATCTCCCCTCTCAGTTAAAAAGAAAAACAAAATCCTTGTAACAAATATGCTCAGTCTGAGGCATATGAAGTGGTGATTTCCAGCATCCCTCCTAGCTCTGAATCCATGAGCCTCATCATTCCCCTGGCCTTTCGCTTTAGCCATAGGTAGAAGACAACAGACTCATTTCCAACCCCCAAGTAGCTCTTCCCGGGAATATGGAGGTACTAAGGACTCCACCAAACAGCAGCACAGCACCTGGCCCAGAACCCTGTACTATAGGGGGTCTTTCCTGAGCCCACCTTTCCCCCTTACTAATTTACCTTAAATTTATTCAGTGTACTCTTACTTATATACACATGCCATCTTCCCTGATAGGATGGAAGCTCCCAGAGGGCAGGGCCTGCTTCACTTCTGTCCTTGTCCCTTATGGCCCAGCCCAGTGCCAGGCACAGAGAAAGCCTTTTATGAAAGTATGTTGGTTGAGGGAGTAAGAGAGCGCCTATCTTTCCCTTATTCACCCCCACATCACTCAGGATCTGACTCCCTTGTCTCGTCTTGCATGGGGAGTCACCATGAGCCACCTTTTCCCTCCATTCATGTTAGGAGCTGACATCATTCTTCCATCTCACTTTCCCCGACTCTCTCCCGACTCCAGCCCCTTTCAGGGTCAGTGCTCAGAATTCAGGAGGTTTGACCAGGCAGGGCCCACAGAAGATAAACCCTGGCTTTTCCAGGAGAGCCACTTCAGCTCAACAGATGACTTAATCCTCTGGGCCAAGATTGACTTTTGACTCCCGTAGCCTTGGACTGAACACTGAGCTAAAGACTGTGTAGTGACATCCCCAGGATGGCTGCTAGCCCAGGTTCTTAGAGCTGCTTTTCTAGGAAAGAGAGCTGGTTAAGAGGTCAACAGTCACTTTTAATTATGTTCACTAATTCAGTAGAAAGTCAGCCCCCTGAATTTCAAAGAAAATACAAGCAGAGAAATAGAGACCAACATACAGGGCTCTGACTGTCTCAGTCAACTATATACTTTACATACATTCCTGGATTGAGAGAGCCTTTACATCTGAACAGTTGGGGAGCTCTGAACATCCCCCAGAATCTCTACCAGGGTATCATAAGATCCTTCTCATAAGCAGGTTCCCAAAGCAACTCTGGTGACTCAGTGTCTAATTAGAAATTAGCAAAAAGTGTGAAAGCCTTCCTCCAAGCTAGCCTCCCCTAAGCAAGCTACTCTTAATGGGTTCCACATGAGGCCTATTAATGGGTGGGAAGATCTTACTTCCCATTAACATTACAGACTCCGATCCACATTCTCGTGACACTTTTATCAAAATGCTTTCCTGCTTCTGGAGAGCAACCCCTCAGAAGCCAGGATCCCCTTTTTCTCTCTAAGGTACAGATGAGCAGAGTGCCCACTTCCAGGTTATGGTTGGGCAGGGGACCCAGGAGCCCTGAAGTGGGCACTTCGCTGCAAAAGAAAGAGCTCTGACAGGAGTCAGAGGAGCTGAGGTTCAAATCTTACCTTTGATAATTCCTGGCTTTGTGGTCCTGGGCAGGTTCCTTCCCCTCCCTGGGCTTCAGTTTTCTCATCTGTAAATGAAGGAGTGGGATCTGATTGCTTCTGAGTGCCCCTAGATGGTTTCCTCCTGACTCAAACCTTCCTTCTCTCCTTTCTCTGGCAGGGTCACCTGAGCGAGGGCTATGGGCAGCTTTGCAGCATCTACCTCCGACTGCTGAGGACCAAGATGGAGTACCATGCCAAGGTGAGCCTTGTGCTCTTGTTCATTCCCACAGAGACCCAGAGCCCCTCAGGATCAAGGAATCTCTGCCTTTTCCTCTGCATCGGGTTGTAATGGGCTGACTGCTCCATCCCAGCAGTGGCTGCTCCTTATGCTTTGGGAAACCAGTCATGACTGCACCGCTTGGCCATCAGCCACTCATGTTCTATTGGGGAATGTCGGCTGAGGACACCTTTGTGGCTACCTTACCTTCTGTTGTTGCCTCTGGAACAGAGTTAGACATCCCTGTTCCCATGCTCACTCTTACATTGTTGTTGGAATTGCTTATTGGCTTGATCTTTTGGCAATATATGATGATGCAACACTAATCATATGCTTTGAGCTACTGATTCCACCACTCAGGCAGGTGGGAGATAGAGAACCATTTGTACAAAAATATTCATAGTTTTTGTAATACCAAAAAAAAAATCTAAAAAGAATCTATTTAATGGTTAGGGAATGGCTACCCAAAGTAGAATATACAAAAGCCATCGAATGCCATTGAGCCAAGGAGAGAAAACAGAACACGAAGGTCCCAGAGGAAGCCAGTGGTATAGCGGCCCCTCCAATTTTGTGGGCATCTGTCCTCTGTCTGCAGAGGATAAAGGTCAGCAAGAAACCAAAGCATTCACTAGTCTGTTCAGAGATGGCTGTGACTACATCACAGGAAGGAATGGGAAGTTTTTCCTTTGTTTTTGTTGGGGTTGTTACAATCATTTTGAAAATGGTTTTACCAAGAGTCTCTGCTCCCTCCACTCTTTGGGGAAGAGTAGGGGGCTGGACCTGTGTCCCCAGTGATGTAGAGAGCTCCCTTTGGGGAAACCTCTACCAGTGTAGACTATCGACTGCTGGGCAAATTACAGGCTTCCAGCTGCCAGGAGCCCCATGAGTGTAAAGCTCATGGTCAGCCTGGGATCAGACCTTCCTGGTTCAGAGGCTGGATCACACTGTCTCTCTCCCCTCCAAAATCACCCAGCCACATTAACGAAGGAGAACCCCGCTGTAGGTAGTGCTGGACTAGACACTGACTCATCCAAAAATGATTTCCTAGGGTCAGGAAGTGTGGCGTGTGGGTTTTCCCACGGCCCACTGGCTTTACTAATTGAGTTTGGGTAGATTAACATGAAAATTTGTTTTCCATTGCCAAAGCTAAGCTCTCACAATCAGGAGGGGGATGGGGAATGCCAGCCCAAGATCAGAATTTGCAAGAGACAATCACCCCAGTAATTGCTGGCCTTTATAGAGCACTCTGAGGCTTACAAATATGAACCCTGGGAGGGATGTGTGACTATTATCCCCATATTGTGGGTGAGGAAACTGAGGACTGACTTGCCCTTGGTCACATAAGTTTCTGGAGCAGGCTTAGAATTCAGATCTTCCTGACTCCAAGTTCACCTTACCACAAGCTACCTTGGGTACCCACAATCCTCTGCTCTCCTCCATCAGTATAGACATGGGGGAGTTGAACATATTCACAAGCTTCATCTTATGGCTTCACTTTGTCTCATGGTTTCATGGCATTTGGAGGAGCCAAATGCACTGGGGTGCAGCCTTCTTGTGGGCCTGGGCAATGGAGAAGAGAATTGACCTCTAATAATAGAAATTGGATATTCTCCTTGGCGGATGTATCCAGAGAAAGGGTCTCCATATGTGGGCACCCAGACCCTGAGAAAGGAGGGAGGGCTTCATGACTTAACACTGTACTGCCTGGCCCCACGTTGCCCTGACTGAGCCCCCTCAGAAAAGGATGCTGAGCTGATTGTCTGCTCTGGCTTCCTCTCTTCCAGAACCCCCGATTCCCAGGCAACCTCCAGATGAGTGACCGACAGCTGGATGAGGCGGGAGAGAGTGATGTCAACAACTTGTAAGTAGCCCCCCTCCCTCACTGAGCTCCTGTCTCCTCCTGACACGGCCGGCCATGTGCTTGTGAGTGCCCGCTCTGCCTGGGATCCCGACGGGGGAGAAAGCACAGCAACAGATGTGGTTTTGGGACGGGCCCTTCTGGATGCCTGCAGGGTCACACTCATGAGGCTGCCACCTGCCATCTCCCTCTGCTATGCTTTGCTCCCCTCACCCTCGACATGGTCCTTACCCTTTTTATTCAGATCTCACTGTAAGGTGTAAGAGGGCAGCTGCCTCTGTTGTAAAGGGACAGGCACACACTGGGAATGGGATAGCGTAGGGGGTGGGGAACCTTCGGCCTCGAGACCACATGCTGCCCTCTAGGTCCTCCTGTGTGGCCCTTTGACTGCATCCAAACTGCACAGAACAAATCCCCTTCATAAAAGGATTTGTTCTATAAAACTTGGACTCAGTCAAAAGGCCGCACCCAAAGATCTGGAAGGCCACATGTGGCCTCAAGGCCTCAGGTTCCCCATCCCTGGGGTGGAGGAAGGCAAGAAAAGACCTCTCGCTGGGGCTACAGCCAGGGGTACAACCATCCCCCTCTTTTCTCTCTGGTCCAGTTTCCAGCTGACAGTCGAGATGTTTGACTATTTGGAGTGTGAGCTGAACCTCTTCCAAACTGGTGAGTCTCCTTCCCTTCCATTGGGGGAACGCCCAGCTCCTAGGCCTGTGCCCTCCCCACACTCGCTCCACTGTCCAGTAAGACTCCAGAGGAAGAGTATCCATACCCATCATCTCTTTTCTCTGAAACCCTGGAGCATAAATAGTCTCCCCAGACTTGGCCGGTTCTCAAGGCCCAGTGTTTGATGACTTGGTACCAGGATACCCCGATGGCCATATCTGAGCAGAAAGACCACACTTACCCTGTTCTCTCCAAAAACTACCTGCTTCATGTTCCGTGTCTCCTAGTGACCCTTCCACCCTAAAAATATTGGGTCGCATATGGCCATGACCAGGCTCAGCAGTGCCCGTGGCACAGCCCTTTGTGTCACTGTGGACACAGCAGATGTATCCCCCCTTCAACTTCCCCTTCCACTGGAATGTAAACTCCTTGAGGGAAGGGACTGTCTTACCAGCTTGTGTTTAAATCCCTGGTGCTTAACCCAGCAGGCACCAAGTGTTGGCATTCAGGTCACAGATCACAGGTCAGACGACAAGCACTGGGTAATCACTTCATGCCAGGTGCTAAACACTAAAGCAAAAGGGAAGAGTTCCTGCACTCAAGAAGCTTACAGTCTCACACGGGAAATGACCTGTACATGAATGGATGCTACTGTATGTAGGGAGGAGATACAATCAGATCAATCAGCCAACATTTATTCTGTGCCAGGGACTGTGCAGGGCATGCAGACACACAGGAGATAGTCCGTGTCCTCACAGGGTTCCCAGCCATCGGAGGAGGGGTAGCAAAACGATGCCAGAGTCAGTGTGACTCAGGAAAGCTGGAAAGCCACCGAGGCCTCTCTTCCCCTACAGCTTAAGACCGCACTCCACAGGGACCTTTCTGTGGGGGTGAGGAGTGGGTCAGGATTTTCTCTTGCCTCTCAGCACTTCACATCTTGCCCTAGGAAGGAAGCAGCGGCTTCTTCCACATTTCCTCCCCTTCCCTCGAGGAATAACAAAAGAAGGAAGAACTTTCTAGTAATCAGACATCCTTCCCAGCGGAATGAGCCGCTTCTGTGCAGGGTAGAGATCCCTGCCCCTGGAGCACTCCTGTGGAGGCCGGATGGTCACCTGCCAGGAGAATCGCAGAGGGGATTCTTGCAGTGGATGAAAGACGGAATCGCTTCCCAGATTCCCTATAATCTCCTGAGTCAATCAACTGCTGTGTGCCAGGTACTGTGCTGGCCCCAGAGACCCAAAGGGGAAAATTAAATAGCCCCTACTCTCCAGGATTTCACCTGGAGAGAGAGAAAGGGAGAAAACGGTATGTACATATGTATGGATAGAAAAGATAAGGACTAGGTCATTTGGAGGGCCCCAAGCAGTTGGAGGGATCCGGAAAGGCTCCCAATAGAAGAAAGTACTTGAGCTAAGCTTTGAAGGAAAGGCAGGGGTAGGGAGGAAAAGCATTCCAGGCATGAAATGCACTGAGTCCGGTAGCCCACTCAGACCTTACACCTCTCTCTGACCTGGAAGGTGGCAAAATCTTCCTAAAACCTTGGCCTGTGGCTTCAGTGCAGGATGTGAGAGAAAAACACCAGCCATCAGATGCCTGGAGGACAAACTAAAAGGAACTCAGCTCAGTCTTATTTAGCAGGATCCTGTGAGAATGTCAGAGAAGTTCATTTGTAACAGGAAGTACTATTTCCAGCCCTTCTGGATCTCTTTCCAACCTAGGTCAGAGCTTGAGGCTCCCCATGTCATAGAGCGGAGAGTCGACACATGAGGAATGCATGGAAGCCCTTGAGAAAGAAATCTACCAACACCTGCATAGTGCAGTGATCTATACTAAGGACCACCTGATACACTGACATTTAGAATTCGAAATTCTGCTTTGGAGTGTGTTTTTGTACTTACGTTGCACGTGGGTGTGTTTAATGTTCTGGGAATTTACTTCTGACCAAATCACGAATTTGAGCAACTCAGAAAGAGCTACTGGACTCCTGTTGAATGAGGACGTGAATGTGCATTTATTAAGCACTTACTACTTACTTAGGCTCTGTGCTAAGCACGGGGAATGCACATTTTTAAAGAGAAAAAGTCCCTGCCCTTAAGGAGTTTCCATTCTAATAGGAGAAAACTACACATACAGGAGGTGTAGAAAGTGGGGGGGAGAAAGTGTGTTCCTGGCTGTAGGCAGCTAGTAGACGGCCAGGGTGGGATGAAGCAAAGTTTGGTGTCTAGGACCAATCAGAGGAGAGTGTGGACTGGCTTGGATATACTCAGCAGTTAAATGGGTTAGACCATAGGGCAGGAGCTCTAAAGATAGATTAAGTTCCTTGCACTGGTGCTGTGGGCCTGGATCTGAATGTCCCACAGAGAGAAGTCTAGGTCTCAGGTCTAGTGTAGAGGGAGCAAGTCAGAGGTGACAGAAAGATGGTAAGATGACCTAGATGGACAGCCAGATGCCACCCAGGAGGCAAAGTGGTCACTTAGTGTGACCTCCTCTGCACATGCCAAGCCAAGAAGAGCTGCCTTCTTTGTCTAAACTGCCTGCCTTTTTATCTTACGCGTTATTCTTACACATCAATGAAATGTTCCCAGTTAAGAGGCTCCTCCTCTTCCCAGCTCCTGCTGGTCTCAGTACGTGGGGCAGTAGGAGCATCCAGAGACAGTAATACTTGGAGTCACCGGCCTTGGCTGGCATTCTTCTCCCTTCCATCGTCAGAATCCCTGGCTATACCTTTCCTGTGATATCACTGACTGGCAGTCAAGAGAGCCCTCCCATCTTGTGAATGCTCTTGCCATGGACCCCAAAGGACTCCCTTCTAGCTTGTTAGGCTCAGACATCTCAACCTGGTTTTCAGTGTTTAAGAGCCTACACAGCCGATTTTGGAGCAGTTGGTCCAAGACTAAGCCAAAAAATTCCTGAGAATGGAGTAGAACTTTTTTCCTGGGCTGTCCATTAGCTCTCCCCTGATCCTACTTAAGCCAGTCACACTTACCCTCCCAGGTAATCTAGGCTGTGGTCCTTTCCCCCTTTGCCGGCCTCAAGAAGGCTTTCTGTAAAGTGCATTGTCCATACAGGTTTCTGTTGAGTGTGTTTTTGAATCAATCGACAAGTGCTCATTGAATGCCCCTGGTGGCACTATGGGGGTACAGGGCAGGTAGTACAAGGTACCACTGAAGGCCACAGTCTTTTCTCTCAAAGAAGAGACTGTTTGAGGACATGAGAAATCAACATAAGAAAAATCAATATGCCTCCTGGTCTGATGCCTCATCATGGCAGGGCCATGGCCTTGGCTTCTTTAAGGCTGTGCTGGGGCCTCTACTTTAACGTGGGTATTCCTTGCAATAGGACAGCTCGCAAGCCATCCATGCTTTCTGATCCTATGACATTTGTTTTTCCCTATTCTCCCATAAATTCTTTATCCAACATGCCAGAAGCCTTCTTTTCTACAGAAGGAGGTCTTAACCTGGGCTCCATGGACCAACTCCCAAGGCTCCAACGTCAAGAGACTTGTGAACTTGAATAGGAAAAAATTGTATCTTTATTTTCACTAACCTCTTACCGAAATTTACCAGTTCTTCAATTCTGAATTTTTTTTTTAAAAACCATGATTCTAAGAGGGGGTCCATAGCCTTCACCAAAAGGGTCTGCTGCCAAAGAGGGCCTGGACACACAAAAAGTTAAGAGCTCCTCTTTTAAGTCTTTTGATATTGTACCTGATTGACTCTTTGGCAAATTTTTGCTAACAATAAGCAGAAGTAGAATTCAAAATAAAAATGAGATAGTATAGCATGCAGTTAAAAGAACCCCAGCCTGACTTATTCAGTGAGCTGTTTATGCCCCCAGATGGGAAAAAGTAAAAGAAACACTGACATCACTATTTCTTAGGGTAATTTAACTGTGGAAGTGAGAAGTCCACAATAAGGAATCCAAAAGGGCCTAGAAACCACCTCAACGAGCAAAATGCCTTTGCCAAGTAGAAAGCTGTGTCCAGTAGCAGAAATGGAAAGAAACATGCCTAAGAAAGACAAAGGGGAAAAAAAGAAGCAAAATTGGAGAGCTGAAAACAACTCCCCAGTTGGGAGGAAGAAGCAGGTTTAGAGTAGAAGATGGAGAATTAGAATGGGACAGGTCTTAGATCTTAAAGAGAATGTGTCCCTCACTGGATACTAACTGGGATGTTTTTTGCACTTCTTGTCTTAATTGCATTTCAGCATTTTATTACATTAGAAAATGCACGTTCCTGGAGGGCAGCAATTATTATGGTTTTCTCCTCTGGGTCTCCAACACCTAGCAGCATGCCTGGCACGCAGTAGGTGCTTAAAAGATGTTTACTAACTAATTGAGTAATAGTCAGGGGTCTCAGACGATGGTCTTCTCACTTGCTGTGTCTCCCCATCAGATGGGGACTTCTCTGAAGGCAGGAGACATCTCGCCCCCAATGTCCTCCCCACTCCTGAGAGGAAGACCATGTCTCTCTCCTCTCCCTGTGTATTTGCTCACAGAGGCCACTGGTGATACATCCTGTCTGCAGAGTCAGGAAGCCTTGGGTCCCGCCGGCTCACTGCCCTGCAGACCCCCTGCTCTGCCTCGCCCCATCTCTTCTCTTCTTCCTTTCTAGTGTTCAGCTCCTTGGATATGTCACGTTCGGTGTCGGTAACAACCGCAGGGCAGTGCCGCCTGGCCCCCCTTATCCAAGTCATTCTGGATTGCAGCCACCTGTATGATTACACTGTCAAGCTCCTCTTCAAACTGCACTCCTGTGAGTTCCACCAGCCCAGGCCCAGGCCTCGCCGGGCATCCTCGCTCCTCTCTTTCGGTCAGCATTGTCCAGAAGGAGGCCCAGCATCCCCTCCCACTGTCTCCACGTCACAGGGCTCCCTCGTTCCCTTCCTCCCTAAAGAGCATCTCTAGAGGTCAGTCCAAGTCACGCCATTAGTATGCCCCTGGTCACCTCAGGGTCACCTGAAACTAGAGCTTCACGGGCGAGGCCTGTTGGAGAGACCCCAAATCCCAAGGAGGCCTTGGAGGTTCTGGAGCAGGGCAGGCTCAGGGTCTAAGTGCCAAAGGTGACGTCTTAGATGTCATGGCGCCCCACAGTCCTTTGGGGTGGCCATGACTTTCCCCCTGGGAAAGTCTCTTCCCTCTTACCTTCTAGCCTCATATCATCATCAGGACCAGAAAACCCTGCTGTGTGCTTTGATTCGCTCCTATTAGGGACACAGACCTTGGTTCCTATCACAGCAGGGCATGACCTCTGACAGTCACTTTCATAAACATCTCTCCTGCCAAGGGGTGACAGGATGGAAACTGCAAGCCAAGATCTAAATGGGCAGGAAGTATTAAGCCACAGACACACCAAGGGTGTATTTTAGGAGTGAAAAGACCATATCAGCACAAAATTCTAGTCGAGGTCAGGGAGGGTCAAAGTGGTCACAAGCCAGGATATGAAGGAAGGAGAAACAAACCGTTTCTGTCAATCCCAGAAGGCTTCACAGAGGAGATGGGCTGTCATCTGCTCATAATAGGAGTGTGGAATTAGGCGAAGTCAAGCACCGGGCATGTGGCTGTGACCTGGAAGGGAACAGGGCGTGAACTGAGCTGACAAAGGCAGCTGTCCATGGGGAGGCCAAGAGACTCGGTCCTGGGCCAGGGGAGGAAATGAGAAAGGACGGGGGCTCAGCATCTTTCCACAGCTTCACTCAGATAATTCAGCAGCCTCTATTCTGTGCCCAGGACGCTAAATAGGCCTGGCTTATCCCATGATTAATGTATTTCTATTTGTGGGATGGTGGAGGTAATGAATTGTTTTTGTTCGAAAGCCATACTGGGCTGTAGGCCACATCTGAAATATTTAAAAGCATAGAATTGTGAGTCCTCAGAGTGACCCTGGAGATAATTAGCTCAGCCCTGTAATTCTGCAGATGAGGGTTCTGAAATGTAGAATGATGCATCCAGGGCAGAGGCAGGAGGGACTAGAACCCAGGTTTCTGCATCCAGTCCCAGGTGCCCCTGTTATCCTCACTGGGGCTCACAGCTCAGCAGCATGTCTGAGTTCTCTTGGTTTCTACTAAGAAGCCCTTCCTTATTGGGGTGTTTCACATGGATGTGAAGCCTGTGTCTTCCTGCCACACACAGTTGGTGTACTCCTGCACCTAGCTCAGGGTGAAGAGCAGTGTGGGAAAGGGAGGGACCCTGGATTTAGTGCCACTTATTTAGATGACTTCACGCAGGCCTGTCACCATCCCAGCTCAGTCTTCTCTCCTGAAAAAATGAGGAGGTTGGGCTGGACATCTTGGAAAGGCCCTTCAGGCGCTGAATTGCCACAGTTCACCCCAGAGTGAGCCAGGCTTGGGAGGCTTCTAAAGCACAATCGGCCCCTCAAGCTCTGAAGCCCTTCGATCTTCCTGCTCCCTCTGAACCCTGATTCAGAGCCTTTGTGGTCACTGTTCCTACCCAGTCTGGGGCTCCTTGATTACTGAGTTGGACTTGGGAGGTAGGTGCCAGGGCTTCCCCATGGCACAAGGTCTCAGAGGTTCCCTACTTACAGCAATGGCCCTGAAAACCACTCTGTAGAAAACAAGAGCTATCCCTGCTCCTTCCCATGGCTTCCTCTTCTCTCTGTCCTTCCCTTCTCAGCCTTTGTCTTCCCGATCTCCCCCCAGGTCTTCCTGCCGACACCCTGCAGGGCCACCGCGACCGCTTCATGGAGCAATTCAAGAAGTAAGTGCCTTGGTGCTTCTGGCCTTGTGAGACCCTCCCACCAGGGGTGGACGGGGTCTGTGCTGTGAGTACATTTTACAGGGGAAAAGTCAGGAAAAGAAACTTGTGGAATCTTTGTGGAGAGCTGCCTGAGGTAGACACACAGGCACAAAAACAGCCATACCTCTGGACTCAGTCGTCACGCTGATAGAAATATTCTCTGAAAGTGGTTTGTTTTCAGAAAGCTCTTTCTTTCTCACATACAGGTAGGAAAGTGTGATGAGGGAGAGGGCCCACAGCCAAGCGATGGATGCTCTGAGGGAGGCAGCGTGCCACAACAGAGAAAGCATTTGCTCCTGAGTCAGAGGAGCTGGGTTCTAATCCCCCTCCAAGGCCTACCACTGGGGCCAGCCACTTTAACTTCTCTGAGACTCAGTTTCCTCATCCAGAAAAATTAAAATATTAAGCTAGATGGCATCAGGGCCTTTCCTTCTTGAGATCTGTGATCCTATGATTCCTTCAAAGGTTTTCATAGTAGCATTATTTATAATTGCAAAAAAATAGAAGCAACCTATAAAGCAATCCTTATGTAAATTGTGGAGCATGACAGTTATCCCTCCGACAGGGTGGCTTTCTCCATCATGGTTCTGATATTATCTTGGGTAGGCACAAAAATTAAATGGGAATTTTGGGGGAGTTTTGTAGAAGCTACAAACAACACACAAAGGCCAGCAGACAACAGAGGAAAAGTTTAGGAATTCAGAAATGCACAAAATATATGTATAGTGTTGTATATTATCAACAGCTTTTAATCTCTTCATTCTGGAATAATTTCGATGTCTTTAAATTTTGTGCAGGTTTTCCAGACCTCAGGGGTGTTGAACCCCTGACCCCTGCGATGTGGAAGGGATAACTGTAATGTTCAGTCAGTCTATTTAACAAGCATCTTATTAGGCACTTGTTGGGTGCCAGGCGTTGGAGATTCAAGGACAAACATGAACCAGTCAGTGCCCACAAGGAGCTTACATTCTGCACTGTAGTCAAATGCTAGGATGCAGTTTAGACTAGACCAGTATAAGGAATATAAAGAAATCTGGGGAAACCTTGAGGAAATAATGGGAAGAACAAAACAGAAGCAGGAGAAAAGCGTACCCACTAACCATGGCCATAGAAGAAGAAAAGGAAAGGAGAATGAGTAGAGAAAGAAACCAGATGAAGCCTTGGAGGAAGGGACTGGAAGGTTAGCTGTGGTTTAGGCATTGAAAATGAACTCATTTAAATGTAAATGGTGACTAAAGCAAGTTTAGTTAGCTGAATTATTGCATAATATTAAGTTTTTAATTAATATCTTCTTTAAAAAGTCGGGGAAAGTAGCCAGAGCAGTGTCAGGAAATGCCAGGAGTCTGGGCTGAGAAAGCTGTCGCCTCCCCTCAGATCAGACCTAGAAGGGGTCACTGGGAAGTTAGATGCTGCTGGCTTAAGTGACTTGTCTTCCCCGAAGCTGTTTGATGAGAGACAGACAGACAGAGAAGGGCTGGTTGACTTGGGGGTACAAGAGAGCCTTCCATGGAGAGGGCAAGCTGGGGGCAAGGGTGCTTAGGATAAGGTTAAGTGACTAGAGGAAGAACTATAGCCAAAGGATCCTAACAGGGTGCTCCAGACAAGGGGAGGCAATTAGACCGAGGTATCAGAGGAGACAAGGCAGCAGCTACCTAGTGGATAGAGTACAGGCCTGGAGTCAGGAGGACCTGAGTTCAAATCCAGCCTCAGGCACTTCCTAGCTGTGTGACCCTGGGCAAGTCACCTCACCCTGTTCGCTTTACTTTCCTCATCTGTAAAATGAGCTGAAGAAGGACATGGCAAACCCCTCCAGTGTCCCCGCCAAGAAAACCCCACGTGGGGTCATGGAGAGTCAGACACATGGTGTCCATAGTGATTACATGGGTCTGTGTGGCCTCCCACTCAGACCTATGTAGTCACTAAAGGGGAGAGGTGCTGGTTTTGCACAAGTCTGGCCTGGACAGTTAGACCCTTTCAGTAAGTGGAGCAAAGCTCCACTTTTTATATACCTTTTATAATCTTGGAGAAACACTCAAAGGATCAATGGAGAATAGAGAGTTATCTGCAGGGCGCTCCCGAGAACTGATGGAGGCATTCAGTGGCCACCCCTGGGGCTCAGCAAGCTCCTGGGAGTACTCAGAGAAAAGTAGAATAGTCAGATAGGAGTGGATTATCACAGTTTCCCCAAGCAAGGAGAGCAAGCCTTCAGTGGCTCACCCAGGCTTCCTTTCATCACCCTCTGGGGCAAGCAGAGGCCTCAGCCGTCATGTCAAGCTCTCTGGAAGCACAGCAGTGAGACAGACCAAGAGCCCTGACCTGACACTCCGGCACACTCAATCAATTTGATGGTTCTCAGCCCCATCAACCCCATCCCCAAGGTGAACCAACAGAGTTCTTGTAGACCCAGGGCTGGGTTTCTTCAGGAGTGAACAGAGGACAAGCTCAGGGTTAAGTCGACCTCCCAGTTTGCCTGTTGAGATTGAACAACCCTATAAATGGCTATTTAACAGTCAGACCTTACTGACTTATTAAATCCTAAGAGCCCAGCCCTGAGGCTCTCTTCCTTGAATGTTAAATACTAGTAGCTTATGAGGCTGGAAGAGCCCATTGCTCTTGGCTCCATTTCTGAGGGGAGGGGATGCTTGAGTCCATCAAGTTCCTCAGCATCTGAATGAGTCTTTCCAAATAAGTGCCCCCCCATCTCTCTTCCTCTGCCCCAGTATTTGGCTGTTCAGTTTGTCCTCCCTGCCCTTGAGAAGGAAGGTAGCACAGAAGCAGGTTTGATGCTTTGAGAGACAAAAGGAGAATTGATTATAAAGGTTTGGAGAGTCCAAAGGGACTGAATGAAGACTTAAATGGGGCTGAACCAGAGAGGATTCCAAGCTCCAAATGAGCAGGAGAATGGAAGTCCTGAGCCCTGGATTTACCATTTTATAAAGCTCAGAGTATGTGGGTCCTAGGACTCTGACCTTTCCAAGTCATAAGAGTTTGGGTTCAAGATGGAAGGTAGGCAGGGGGAGTAGAGAGAAGTTTTGTCTCCCCCATCTCAGTATCCTACCAAGATTAGGACATACTCGAGGAGTGCGAATGGTCCTACTTCAGTATTTCTTTACCTAAGCAGTATCATACAACCAATTCTCCACTGTCTACTTGTGGTCTGTACACAGCAAGTATTTCTTTAAGACATCGTAGATGCTTCTAGGCCCCTTGCCTACCATCACTTGGTATGAGCTCGGGAAGTGCCTTTTTTGAAAATGACTATAGGCCGGGCATAACTAAAAAAGCAAAGCAAAGGCAAAATCAAAGCCTCGTATGTTCTGGAGTCAGAGGGAGGTAAGCTTTGGATGAATCCATGGTTTGTGAATTCCTTGAACTGCCAGAAACCTGCTTTGCTAAGGACCTGCTTGCAATAACCCTTGCCCCCATCGGCATCATAATTGAATCCAAATGACATAGAGAGAGTCCCAGCAGCAGCACCTCCCTTAAACATGGGGAGGGCTAACAAGGAAGCAGCCTTTCTTTCCTCACGGGGCCCCTTTCCCCCACTAGGCTGAAAGATCTCTTCTACCGCTCCAGCAATCTGCAGTACTTCAAGCGGCTCATCCAGATCCCTCAGCTTCCGGAGGTAAGGCTGCCATTGGCCCTGAGACACATGAGATCCTTGGGCTCCCTCTGAGGGCCTGGGGAGATGTGATGGGAGGGCGCTGGAAAGAGACAGGCCTTCAGTGCAGCTCTTCCCTCTTCAGAACCCACCCAACTTCCTACGGGCCTCAGCCTTGTCAGAACACATCAGCCCTGTGGTGGTCATCCCGGTGGAGGCTTCATCTCCAGACAGTGAGCCTGTCCTAGAGAGAGATGACCTCATGGAGATGGATGCCACTTCCCAGCAGGTGAGAACCTCCCAAAGAGAAGAGTGGACTTTCTCATGCTTCAAAACCAAGAGAACAGGATGGGATGTGAGAAGAGGGAGCCAAGGTAGAGGCCATCTAAGTGCTTTCCAACTCTGAAGAGCTGTCATTGACATGCATGCCTTAGGCAGATTCTACTATGGTATCTGGGCTCCCAAAGAGGAGTTATTCAGGTGTGCACTGGGTGAAGTGAAGTCCTGGCCTGTGCCAGGCCTACGGGACTTGCCTGAGCTGTGATGAAGGAATGTTTATGCCACCCCTCCACCCTGGGGTCCCCTGCCCCTAATCCCATGTCTCTGTTCTCTCCTGGCCACAGCAGAATTTCTTTGACAACAAGTTTGACGATATCTTTGGCAGCTCATTTAGCAGTGACCCTTTCAACTTCAACAATCAGAATGGCATGAGAAGCATAGAAAAGAAGTAAGTCAGCATGAAAGGATGACCCTGTCAAAGTGGGGCATTAGGGGTGAGCTAGGGCCTACTGAACCCAAGTTGTCTCCCCAATCTTTTTTAGAAGGAGCCAGAAAAGACAAAGGATGTCTTGACCTCCAAAATGTTTGCCTTTGCAGCCTAGGCCTTGAGTAAAGTCAGAAAGGGCTTTGGATCTTACCTAGTCCAGTCTCTTCATTTTACTGATTAGGAAACTGAGCCCCAGAAGGGATAAGTGACTTAGGCAAAGTCCCAGGTTACTTGTGCAGTGAACAGAGCTGGAATCCAAATGCAGGGCTCGTGAACTGAAATCCATTACCCTTTCTATGATGCCTCCATGCTAAGGGAAGTGACTTGTTTTAAGCTCACACATACAGTAAGTGGGAGAGCCAGGATTTGAACCCAGGCCTCTAACTCCAAATCAGGACCTCCAGTGTTTGCTCTTCTAACCCCAGGAGAGCATCAAATGAGGCTGAAAATCCATGCACCACATTATATGCCTAAGGATTGGCACTGAAGGGTTTCTAAGCCCCGCAAACTGCCACCTCCCATGAGTCCCCACGCGTGCCCCAGTTAAAGAAAGTAGGGGGTCAATAATGTAAAAGCAGCCTCCCCCCTATTTTCAGGGATACCTTGATTGATCATCTGTATCGGGAGATCAACGGACTGAAGAAAGAGCTAGAGAATATCAAGGCCGAGGTATGAGGGTGGTCATTTGGGATCCACCTCCACACTCTCTGATGTCATACTGGGAGCCCTCGAGCTTCCTTATGGTCCAACTGACTCTGATGAGTCAGATAACTTATGTCTGTTGAGAGCTGCAAATGCATCTTGTCACATCCTGCCACCCCACCAATGAGAGGGTCTCCTGACCGCACATTTCACCCACTGTATCACTCTGCCTGCTTTTTGGTGAACGCTCCTGCCCATGGCAGCGATGGCCATCCAGGTGGGCCATGGCTAAAAAGATAAGGGAGTGCCCTGCAGCCCCCCACCCACTGGGAACAGCCTTTGACTTCTGCCTGGTTGGAAAACTCAAGGCTTTTGGTTTTGGAGGCCCCACCTCACAGGCTTAGAGCCAGCCTTTCCTTCCCCATTCATGGTCCTGGTCACCGGCCCAGTGTCTGATGGCTGGCATCAGAACTAGCATCCACAGTGTTTCTCACACCATTCCTGCCTGCAGGCATGCCTCCTTAGCTCCCCAGATGTCAGATGCTTTGGCAGGCTTAGCTGCAATAACAGCAGGGTAGCTCCGTGTGAGAGCTGAGTGTATTGGTTTGATTAGTGCTGAGAACATCACTTGGTCCCTGGTGGGGCTTGGGATCCCTCCCCACATGCAGTCTCTGACACAGTGTAGAAGCAGGTGTCACCATTCTCATCACCTGAGGTCTTCTCCCAGAAACACTTGGCGTTCCTGCAGCTGAAGGGTCGGATCAGCGAGCTCGAGGCCGAGCTGGCCGAGCAGCAGCACCTGCGGCAGCAGGCGGCCGATGAAAGTGAATTTCTGCGGGCTGAGCTGGATGAGCTCAACAAGAAGCGGGAGGACACAGAGAAAGCCCAGCGGAGCCTCACGGAGATCGAGAGTGAGAGGCTATAGGATGGGCTGGGGAGGGAGGAGGAGAGGCAGGCAGGAAGACTCCAGCTGGGGCTGTTGTGTGAGTGTGGGATGGGACGGGGGAGGGCAGAAGAAAAGAGCCCTGGGGTGAGGGAGGAAGCATCCAGATGGTGGGGGCAATGGGACAGACACAGCAAAGGGTCATAGAAACAATGGAGAAGCATCCGGGGGTGGAGGTTAGCAAGCCAGTCTCAAAGGCAGCAGAACCTGGGTCCAAGTCTGACCCCTCCTGGCTGCATGACCCTGGGCAAGTCACTGACCCTCTCAGGCCCTGTGCAGCTCTCTGAGACCAAAAATGGTAAACCACATTGGTGGAAGGAGTTTCTTTGTTCTCTGTGCAAATGAGACCAAACCCCATCCCCTACCCAAAATACACACACAGATATGTCTGCATTAAAGAAGGGCCCGCACTTACACCTCCTTGGAAGATGAGCCTGGGCCAAGGGCATGTCCACAAGGCAAGGAAGAGAGAGAGGGAGATGAAAAGTCACAGTATCTGCTCGTGATCACTTGTATTCAGAATGCATTTTCACAGCAGAAATCAGAGTAGATTTATAAAAAGAAAACTCAGTTGATTTTTGTCATCAGTTGACACACCTGCTCCTTGTGGTGCTCATACAGTTTGCCTTGTACACACTGGCTACAGAGGGTCAGAGGGTCACTGGGACCAAGGGCGATTGGGCCTGGAAGGCTTTGGGGGGAGGGGGAGCCACCAGGACCCATGTCAGAAAAGTCTTTATGTCAGGGATCCCTGCTCCTTCCTCCTTCGGGAGGGTGAGGGATCCTGAGCTAGCACAGGCCCTCATCATGGCCTTTAACCTCACAGAGAAAGCCCAGACAAACGAACAGCGTTACAGCAAGCTGAAGGAGAAGTACAGCGAGCTGGTTCAGAACCATGCTGACTTGCTGCGGAAGGTAGGTTGTCCAGCCCTGCTCTGGCCAGGGATGGACTCTCAGGCCTGGATCAGAAGGCCCCGGAGTCTGCTAGTGGGGCAGTGACCCTTCCCTCCTGCCTCTGGGATTCAAGCCAACATGCAAAAAACAGCAGCAGTGGGCCATCACATTCCATGGCAACAGGCACCAAGGGAAAATGCACATGGACTCAGGAGTCAGAGAACCTGGGTTCAAATCCTTTCTCTTGATGCTTACTAAATGTGTGATGTTGGTCAAGTCATTGACCTCCCCTGGGCCTCCGTATCCACATCTGTAGAACAAGGAGGTTGAGCCAGAAGCTTGGCTTCCAGGTCACTTCTGGTTCTGTGATGCTCTGAGCCACGTAATGCCTTCTCCTGACTGTTGTTTCTGCCACAAAGAGAGCAGGAACAGATTGGGGGCCTGAACTCCTTCCTCAGAGGCCTGGCCTTCCAGCTGCCTCCCCTTCTCAGGCCTTAATTACTGCCTTAGACCCCAAGCAGGCCCTGCTGGGATGAGTTAGCATTTGTTTTCTTGATAATGGTTAGCTGAGTCTTTTTGTAAGGGAGCCCTCCTCCCCCAAAGTACAAGGGTGAACTCCGTGCTTGGTTTCCTGCCCCAGGCCCCATGGTCAGGCTCTTCCCATGTTCCCAAGGGGAGAGGGCTTGAGGAGGAAGGGTTTGGGAGAGGTCCTGAAGGGTCAGCAAGCTGGGGGGGGGGGGTTACTTCTCTTCCACAGAATGCTGAAGTGACCAAACAGGTCACTGTGATGAGACAGGCCCAGGCCGACCTGCAACGGGAGAAAAAAGAGCTGGAGGACACTTTCCGTCGTGCAAATGAGCAGGCCCAGCGCAAGGTGAGCTTGGGGGCCGGGGCTCCAGGGATGGGGAGTGAAGCTTCCTGGGTGTCTCCAAGGGCCCGGCTTCAGCTGCCCCAAACATCCTACAGGAGGCTCAGGCTGAGCCCGGTCCATCTCTGCCCCCAAGGCTAAAGTGCGGACTCCCCAGCTCCTCCCTCCCTCTGCCCCATGCTTGCGTCTCTGCTCCAGTCAAACAAGCCGGGGAGCTATCTTCCCATCCCCTACCTCTGGTGCACAGGCCTTTGTGCCTACCTTTGTGCACAGGCTACTTCATCTGCAATGTACTCCTACATCATTCAATCCACAAACATTTATTAGGTGCCTACAGTGTCCCAGGCAAAGAAGGAAAAACATCACCTCCTAAGGAGCTTCCAGCCCAAAGAGGGAAACAAGCACATAGGGGAACATAGAGGGAATAAGTGTGAGAAGAATAAGGGTAATAAGTACAGAGGAGTCAGAAGAGGGGCACCAGTGGGGGGATGGGAAAGGTCGTCCTGTGGCAGGGGTGCTGTGAGGAGGCACACAGAGGAGGCCAGGGAGGCCAGACAACAGTGTCCCAGAAAGACCAACTGTGCCAGGTGGCAAAGCTAAACAGAGAGGCTCTCATTTTACCCTGGAGTGGGAACAGAGTAGGGGTGTGACATGGCGAGGCCTGGGCTAAGGAACATCACTTGGCAGCTATGGGGAGGAAAACTTGGAGCAGAGAGAGAGCAGTGAGGAGGCTGCTGCGCTCATCTAGGCCAGAGGTAATGAGGGCCTGGACCACGGTGTGATCAGGCAGGAGCAGGAGGCAGGATTTGGCAAAGGATGAGTAAGAGTGGAGGGTGGCACCGAGATCAGGAACCTAAGAGACTGGTGGTGCCTTCAGCTGAAATAGGAAACTTGAGAAAGGGGATAGGTTTGGGGGGAAAGAGTGAGTTCCACAGGAACATGTTGAGTTTGAGATGTCTGATGGGCAGGTGAGGAGGTGCTAAAGTTCAGGGGAGAACCCAAGGTTGGGCAAATGGACCCGAGTCATCAAAGCCCAGAATGGAGCCTTGGGGCCTTCCCATAACTCAGGTGCAGGCCTGCAGGATGAGCCAGCAGAGGAAGCTCTGAAGGAACCATCAGAGGGGTAGGAGGGAAGCCCAGAGAGAAGAGCGGGATGACCCAAGCCACCTCTTATGACCTCACCTCAGCTTTCCATTGTGCCTGGAGCATCCTCTCTCCTCACCTCCATGTCCTTTAAAACTCGACTCAAATTCTGCCATTCCAGTTATCCTATCCCTCCATGGCCACCCCAGCTAGCCCTTCCCCTCTGAGACTGCCACCTGTCTATTCTGTATAGACCTTGCTAGTGCCTGGATTACAACATTACATGTCTCTCCCTTTAGGGGGGCTTCTCAAAGGCATGATCTGAACAGACTCTCTGGGTATCCCCAGCACTTAGCACATCCTAGCATGGCATAAGTGCTGACTGACAGATACAACAGAAAGGGCAGGGGGGATGAGGCCTGAGAAAAGACCATCAAATCTGACAGTGAAGAGAGAGCACATTCAGCAGAGCAAGGAGGTGGGAAGCCAAATTCCAAAAGGCTGAGGAATGAATGCAAGGAAGGAAGGTAGAAGCAACAGGCATAAAAAACTTTTCTAGGAGTCTGGCTGGGAAAGGGATGAGAGATTTTGGATGATAATTGGAGATGGCAGGATCTGTTGAAGATTTCATAAGGATGAGGAGACTTGAGCATGTTTAAAGACAGTATGGAAAGAGCCAACAGAGAGGAAGTGGGGATGAACAAAGGCACATTCTGCTGGAGAAGAAGGGAGGAGACCGGGGGTACACGTAGAAGGGTTGGCCCTGGCCAGGAGAGAGTCCTGAAATTAAGACAAAAGGAGAAGAGGGAGCTTATGGAAGCTGGCTTCGAACTAAGAAGTGGGGTCCCCAGCTGAGAGAGTGGGGAGAGGGGAAGGTGGAGAGGCTGAGGAGAAAAGAAGGTTTGAAATGGCGTTTGTGGGGATCAGGGAAGGAATCCATGAGGGGAAAAGAAAAGGATAGAATGGTGCAGTGAAAGCCCATTCAGGTTGGACAACTTGAAGTGATAGTGTGCCCTCCAGAGCCCTGGGAAGCAGTGAGTGATCAGAGTGGGAGAAGGTGAGGGGCATATGATCCAAGGCAAAGGTTTGAGAACTGATGTCCGTGTGGAGTTGAGCTGTTTAGCTGAGTTGTGAGGATGGGGAAGGGAGGAAGGTTCAGCCAGAACAGAGGAGATCACCTGAGAAAGCACTGAGGGATACAGGAGCTCAGTTGACCCAGGAGCTGTGCATTAAGGAAAGAGCATGTCCCAAGTTTAGCCCCATGTGTGATTAGGGCAAGCCCAGGAAATATCACCTCCCAGTTTTGTGATAGGGAAGCAGGGGCGTTAGGGGAACCCATGAGTGTGGAGCACTACATGTATTGAGGAAGACGTTTTTGATGAATGGAGTAGCGTGCTTATGGTGTGATCCAGAGACTGGCTCTTCCTGTATGTGCCCAAATTGGAGTGAAGGCCCTGGGTTTTAAGGAGACTGAGTTGCTGGGTGGTAAGGAGTTGGAGAGAGCCCCAACATGTCTACTGAATTCCCCTAATAACGACACTAATCACAGCTGGCAGTCATTCAGCACTTTGAGGTTTGGCTATGGAGGCCCTGAAGCAAAGGAGACTGGGAATGGCCATGGGGAGTGATGAGTAAGCCCCTTGCCTCTCCAGGGCCAGTGTATTATGGGGGATGAGTGAAGGGAAGCCAGGTCTCAGGAAGGACAGGTAGATGGGAACAGAATGACCCAGGATAAAGGGAAATTAGCCCACACTGGGAAGGGAATTCCAGAAAGCCCAATGGAAATGGTGACAGGGCAGCAGTAGGATTAGGAAGGATAAAAGGAGGAGAGGAAAGGGAGGTGGGAGCAGGACTAGGTGACTCCTAGGGGACCTATGATTGAGTGATACAGGAATAGGGAGAGAAGCTAGTGGTAGGGGTCTGTCAGCCATAGGAGTAATGGTGGATGGCAGTTGAATGACAATGCTCAGCATCCGAGGGTTGTTACTGGAAAGGTCACTGGGGCCTTGGGTGTGTGGAGGCAGGAAATGGGGGGTCGTTGCAGCAGGGTCCTCCCAGCATGGTGCATAAGGCCTTTGCTGGTTCCCAGCCCCACTTCCAGGGCCTAGCACGAAGCCTTGCATATGACAGGTAAGTAATCACTAAATGTTTGTTGGAGTGAGTGGAGTCGGCAGACCAATGCAGACCTTTGGCACCGCACAACCCGAGAGGCCTTGGTGAGTCAAAAAGAGGCCACTGCTTGTGCTTGGGCCTCATCCGAAGACATCATTGTGGGCCATTCAGTTAATGCTGCATCTTTACAATCTCGAAAGATCATCGACAATGACTAAGACAAGAGCAAGTCTGATGCCGTTTAGGCGGGGCCACCATCTGCTCTTGAGTCTGTAGGGAAACAGCAGGAGAGTCTCAGGGCCTGGGGTAAGAAAGGACCTGAGCCAAAGGACCAGTTAATCAGTCACCATTCAGGGCCTACTCCATGCCAGGGCATGGAGAATACAAGGAAAAAGAATGAAACCATCCCGGCTCACAATGAGCTTGAGGAAGACAAAGCCCAAGGGATCTAAAGACTGTTCAAGGCTGAGAGCAAGCCCCTCCGAGCCGTGGGAGCCAGAACTGTGAACATGCTCATGGACAGTGGGGAGCTCTGCCTCACTGGGGCAGACGAGGGCCAGACTCAAGATGAGGGGAATGTGGCACTGGCTGGTCTTACACATGAGGCCCACGACGTTCACTTGTTCAAGGCAGGGGTCAGAGAGTGCAGCTGGGCAGTCAGCGGGGAGGTCCCCTACTGTCCCCAGCTCTGTCCAGCTCACCCTGCAGACATAAGACACTTGGGAAGAATCCTGGATTCTCCCAGATTCCCCCTGCAGATGGTGGGCTTTGGTATGACTCACTCTGGGACCCTCTTGCTGTGCCCTACAGAATCAAGAACAGACGGAGGTCCTGGAGACCTTAAAACAAGAACTTTCCATCAGCAAACATGAGTTCCAAGCCCTCCAAGGCACCCTGGAAACCTCTGCCCAGGTAAACATGACCTCCCTCCAACTTTCTGTCCCTCTCAGTGCCTTTCCCTGCTGATACTGGGGCTGCCTCTGCTGCCGGGGCAGAAGCCCCTTCTTCACCAGCAGCTCTCCCCACCCACTGCACTGCCTGTCTTGTCATAGCTCCAGCAGAACTCAGTTGACCTAGGGGCTGTGCATTATGGAAAGTTTAGCCCCATGGGTGGTTAGGGCAAGCCCAGAAATATCACCTCCCAGTTTTGTGACAGGGAAGTGAAAAGGTTAGGGGAACCCATGAATGTGGAGTATTATACGTATCAGATTTTGTGTCATGTCGGTTAACTCTGCCAAACTGTTTTATCTGTTTTAAATTATTTTTTTGCAAGAAATGACTCTCTGGAAAGGGTAGGTGATAGAAAAATAAAAGGGAACAGTACGATGTTTGTAAATCCCTCCTCTCTGGGGTGGTGCAATGTAGTCAGCTGAGAGCTCATCTCTGAGCCATCCTGGCCCAAACCCTCTCACTCAGTGCCCCCGAGGCCACTCTTGAAGACTCTGAAGTGTCAGAGAACCTATTGATCCACCCTGGGAGGGGAAGGTGCTTGCCAGAAGCCCCCTATCCAATCAAATTAGGAATTTGGTCCAAAAACTCTCTGGGCATCAGTTCCCCCTCATGTTCTTGGGCAGCCAGGTGGAAGAGTGGATGGAATCAGGAGAAGCTGACTTTGAGTGGTGCCTCTGCCCATCCTGGCGGGTGGGACCCCAGACAAAGCCTTAGTTTTTCATCTGCAGAATGATAATGATAGTGCCTTCCTTCCAGAGCCGTCATTAGGAATCAACCAGATAAAAGTGCTGTGGGGCGGTGAGGTGGCCACAGTGAATAAAGCACCTGCCCTGGAGTCAGGAGGACCTGAGTTCAAATGTGACCTCAGATACTTAACACTTACTAGCCATGTGACCTTGGGCAAGTCACTTAACCCCAATTGCCCTGCCCTCCCTCCTCCAAAAAAAAAAAAAGATAAAAGTGCTTTGCAGAACTTAGAGCAGCATATCAATGTTGGCTGTGATTACGAACTCCTGTCCAAGAGAGCTGGGTCGGAGAGATTTAAGCCATTACCCTTGCTACTACTCTCTTCTCCCTGAAACTGGGTAATGTTGAAGAATCCAACTAATGTTCCCTAAGAAGACTCTCGGGTTATGCATTCATCGTCCACTGAGTGCATCATCTGTGGCAAAATTCCAACCTCACCTCACACACACCTGGGCTGCCTTAGTGAGTTATCCTTCTGTGTGCCCTTGGGAAATAGGAATAACAGGTTAAAGGAAGTGCCCTAGACCAGGAGGGCAGATTTGAGTCCTGCAAGAGGGAGCAGCTTAACCTTCCCACCTAAGACATTTACTCCTCTGAGCCTGTTTCCTGATTTGTGAAATCGGGATAACAGTATTGGCACAGTGCATCTCACTGGATTGTTGTGGGGGAACCTCAGAGTACTTTGTGGGGCAATGAAGGAGTGGAATGGCCAGAGAGCAGGCCTGAGTCCTGGCTCCAATGTGCCCTCTGAGTGCCCCAGGCCATGCTTCCCTAAGACTTAAGGGCAGTAGGACTTTCCTTTACCAATGAAATCACAGAAAAGTTAAAAAAATAAAAACATTATGTCATTGTGAGCAGTGAACGGTCTGTTTTCCCTCTCCTCACGTGGCTTCTTCTTCAGTCAGAGGCAAAGTGGAACCTGCAGCTTGAAGGCCTAGAGAGGGAGCGAACCAGCCTGGCGAGAATAGCATCTGAGAGGTGTGAAGAAATCTCATCCCTTCGGAAGCAGCTGGAGCGAACACAGTCAGAGTTAACCAACGCACAGGCACGTGGAGAAGGCCGACCTCGGGGCCTGTGTCATAGCTCAGAATCAGGGGCTTGGAACGGTGAATCTGGCTCTCCCTGAGGGCAGCAGTGAGACAAGGAGGAAGGGAGAAGGCGGAGGCTCCCCCGGCCTTTGCTGTGGGTCCCTCTCAGGGGCCTGCTAGAGGGGCCAGCCTGGAGGAGAAATATCACTGACCCATGGGAATGACCTTACAAACCTGCTGTCCTGTGCCATGTCTAATGCAGGGCATGGGTGTGCTCTGAGTCACATCCACAGTAGGAGAGCACAGGTTGCAGTCACCTGCCCCACACACTCTTAGGATCATTGAGGCACGTGTGCAGTGGTTAGAGGCTGGCGATCCAAACATCGGTGCTTGGGATGGAGGATGAAGTGTGTTAAGTGGGGCCTTTTATAGAAGAGATTGTCTTCCCCTGTGTGGAGCTAAGCCAGGACACAGGAACCAACTCCATGACCTCAGTCTCCTTGGCACTGAGCTTCCTAGCCCAACCAACAGCACAGTAGCAAAGCAGAGCCAGTGAGAGGGAAGCATTAGCACTGCAGGGCGAAACACATCGGTTCTGGAGCCAAATCTTGCCACTGATGCTCTGGGCCTTAGTTTCCCTCCTCTGTAAAATAAAGGGGTTGAATTCGGTGCTAAGGTGCTTCCTATTCCTAGGGCTATGATTCTACAATGCTATGATCATCTTCTTTGAGCATGCCACCGCTCCAGGTCCACAACAGCCTCTCTTTGATTCACTGGCAGGAATCTATGCATCAAATTGCGAAGAACCAGCGGAAGTCATTTCTCCTGGAAACAGGGCAAGAAGCTGAGAAGATGGTGAAAGATGCACTGAGCCAACTTGAGGACCCCATCCTCATCAGCTGTAGTGGGTCTGCAGGTACCTCTCTTCCCTCAGCCTCCCTCACCAGCCCTCTCCCTAAGCTTGAGTACATTCACTAGCTCCAAATCCCATCAGCCTGGTGACAGCACACCTCCTCTGGTCATCGTGCAGGGGTGAGAGGTGGGTCCAGGACTCAGGGGGCTCCCTCCCCAACAAGAGAGACATGGTCACTACTGTTGAGAAGCTTGTGCACAAAACTGGACCTTCTTCAAAGGGAGCTTAGGCTTCCATTGGCAAGCTAGAATAGAATGCCCCAAGCACAGTTACCCAGACAAAGGAATCTGATTATCTAGGAATCCTCAACAAAGAGGAAGGAAGCTGGGGTTCAGGTCAGAGGGCTGGTGCCCTTTCTTGTTTCTTCATGGTGATTGTGATCAGAGTTCACACAAAGTGGATGTGTCCATGCCAAGGGAATGCCAAGTGACAGCGTGACCCCAAGGTAGGTGTTGCTAGGCCAGGGAGGCTTCCTGGAGGAGAGGAGCTGCTTTTCAAAGGAGATGATGAGTGTGTCTTTTTTGTAGAGGAGAGAAGTGGGTATTGGGGAACAGAGAGGGGGACATCAATAGTCTCTTGGTGTAAGGAGTGATCCTGGGGAGTCACAAAGCATGAAGCTGGAGGAGAAGTGGCAAGGAAGAGAATGGGGTGCAGAGTTGAGAGGATGTCTGTGATGAGCAGAGGACTTTCTGTCTTTTATAATAGGCAGTGGATCATATGGCCTTTTGAAAAAGAGATATTTGAAAAAGCAACACAAATGCAAATTTATGTACAAACTGAGCCAAGTAATTGCTTAAAAAATGCAAAACACAGAAGTAAACAGGTGTGACCATTTGGGGATGGCCTCTCCCAAAATGAATTTTGAGTGAGATTTGAATGAGAGCCAAGGACGTGGGCCACCAAAGCAGCCAGTGTGATGGTGGCTGGGGCACTGGCCTAGGAGTCAGGAAGACCTGACTTTGACTCCAGCCTGAGACACTGACCGGCTGTGTGACCCTGGGCAAGTCACGTACCTCCTAGCCTTAGTGCCCCTATCTGTAGCAAAGGGATAAGAACAGCGTCTATCTCACAGGGCTGTGGAGGGGGCCAAGCAAGGCCAGCGCAGACCTTGAGGCGGTCTGTACAAGCTAGTCATTGAGACTGATAGAGCGGCACTCTAGTGTGCATTTCTGCACACTTGATAGATATCGATGCGGCATTATTATTATTATTTCTGAGAGGAAGAGGAAGAGTACTCAGCGTGAGTAAGGGCCGGGTCCCAGGCGGGGAGGAAGAAGCTGCGTGCACTGACTGGGAGCTGATCAGCATGTGGGGGCCCTCAGAGGCAGGAGGACCCCCCCGTGGAGGCCTCAGCCAAGGCCCCTTCCAGCTCCAAGCCTGTGACTCTGAGTGGAATGACCTCACCAAGACTGGGGGGGGGAGATACAGACACGCATGGGCTAAGCTTTCCACAAAGTTTGGCTTTTACCAAAGGGTAGCAGGAGAGGCAAAATCTGTGTTTCGGGTGAGCAGAGGGCCCAATGGACCTAATGAAGCTATAGCAAAGAATACACCTAAATTCCACCAGCCCCAGTCAGTCCAGAAAGCCTTTCTTCAATTTGACTCTTCCCTGCTGCCACCAGAGAGAGAGGGTGGTGCAGTGAAAAGACCTGGGTTTATATTCTACCTCTGCTACTTCTCACCTATGTGGCCTTAGGAAGATCACTTCACCTCTGTGGGCCTCAGTTTCCTTTTCTATAAAACAAAGGGGGTTGCATTAGTAGCTCTAGAGCCCTTCTAGGTCATAGGATCCTAGGTCCTAGAGTTCTGAAGGCATCCGACAAGCATTCCCCCACTCTAGGTGTTTGGGGAGCAAAGGGGTGTGTAGGACACCTGGCTTCACTGCACCAGGATACAGGGATTCTTTACCCTGGCTTTTGTCTTTCCAGATCACCTCCTGTTTAAGACCAATTCTGTTTTGAAATGCATTGACCAAGTCGAGGAGGCCCAGAAGCAGTATCTGACCTCTTCAGATGGTGAGATGTGGGCAGGGCACTCATCCTGACTTGGCACTTCCCAAGGCCTCTGAGGGTATCCAAGGGAGGGAAAGGCTTTGGTGAAGACTGAATTTGCCTTCCAGATGTCAGTGGACTGGCGCGATCCATGACCCTCTTGGCTCACCTGGTCAGTGACACCATCCTCCAGGGCAGTGCCACCTGTCTGACAACCTCCTTAGAGCCTGCAGAAAGTGAGTACCATAGGCTGGGCTGGGAAGGACAGATGGTACCAGCTCTGCTTTGGGCCTGTGCTCAAGATCAGGGGAAGTAGCGTCCCTTCCTCACTACTCTGTGTTTCTTTGAATCCATAGTGCTAACAGATGCCTGTAAGGAGTATGGCAGGGAAGCCCTGGTCTATCTGTCTGCTCTGAAGGAAGAGGACAGTCTTGAGACTGCCAACAGTACAGCCCTGAGGAGCTGCCTCAGCAAGATCACAGCCATTGGCGAGGTACCACCAGGATGACCATCGTGGTCAGGGCCCGGGACGAAGATGTAGGGGGGTTTGAGGCAGACTCCTCCTGAGGCCCAGAAGATGTTCTGGGTAAACCTCAGTCTGCATCTGTTCAGTGCATATTTATTAAATAACTCTCACATGCCAAAATTGTGGAAATGCCAGAGAAATGTACAACACACCCCCAGCCTTCAAGGGCTCCACTCTCTGGGGGAGGTGATGTCAGATGCATGCAGGACAAAGAGCAGAGCATTCAGGGTACTCAGGGCCCCCAGGGGCCAGGCCCAGCTCTGGCACTGTCTTTCTGTGTGTCCCTCAAAAGCCACCCTGAGTTTGCATTAACAGGGGGAGCATCAGCTCATTCATGAATTCACTCAGGAGCATTTATTAAGCCCCTGTAGTGAACATAGCACTGTCTTAGACTTGGGGGCTGCAGAGGCAAAAAAAAAAAAAAACAGCCCCCACACCCAAGGACTTATCTTGCTACTTTGTCCATGAACTTCATTTTAAAAAATATTTTAATAACTGTATTTATATCAAGATACTTGGTTTTCTTTGTCATCCTTTCTGTTTATTTGATGCATTTAAAAACATGATTCTGAGAAAGGCGCTACCAGCTTCAGAGGGAGGCAACTGTGTGCAAACAAGCTGGATAGAGAATAGGCTGGAGAGAATCAACAGACAGAAGGCCAAAAGCCATAGAGGCTGTAGCGTTACAGGTGATCAGATGTTTCTTTCAGAAAATGGGATTTTAACTGAGTTCTGAAGGAAGCCAAGAGACAGAGATGAGAAAGGAGAACGTCCAGGCAGGAAGGACAGCCAGTGAGAATGCCTGAGGTGGGAGGTGGAGGGTCCTGTTCAAAGGACAGAAAGGAGGCTGGTGTCACTGGATAGCAGAGGGTGCGGGAGCTGTAAGTTGTGACAAGCGTGGGGGGGGGGGGGGGGGCGGGGAGAGAAGGCGGGGGTTAGGAAGGACTTTACAAGCCAGATGGAGGATTTTGGTTTTGATCCTGGAGGTCATGGCCACTGGAGCCAGCTGAATAAGGAGGTGATGTGGTAAGACCTGTGCTGTGTTTTAGGATTAATCTGATGATTAATTAGCTGATTTAAGGGTGGGCTGGAGTGGGGAGAGGTTCAGCAAAGACAATAGCCAGAAAGCAATTGTGTGAAGGGCTAAGGGCCTGCCCTGCCAGGGCAGGGTGGTGGCCATGGAAGAGGAGAGGCGAGATTTAGGAGAGAAGTTACAAAGGTGGAATTAACAGAACTGATTGATTGGAGGGAGAAGAAAGAGAAGTGTGAAAGGTGACAGCCAGGTTGTGAGCCCAGGTGATTGGGAGGAGAACGGATGAAGAGTAAGAGGGAAGTTGGGAAGATAATAGGGTTTGGGAGGGAAGATCATCAAGTCAGTTTTGGATGTGTTGAATAGAAGATGTCTACAAGTCAAGGGGTCCAGTAGGCAGCTGGATATGCAAACCTGGAAGTCAGGAGAAAGGGTAGAGCTGGGAAGAATCTATGAGAACTGAGAGAATCACCAAGAGAAATAGGATAAAGGGAGAGGAGAAGAGAGCCGGGAGGACACCCACAGTTAGCAGGCTCCGCCTAGACAAAGATCCATCAAGGAGACTGAGAAGGAGGGGTCAGACGAGGAGAAGCAGGAAGAACCCAGAGGGCAACTGGCAATGGCCAAGGCCACAGGCCGCAGGGTCCAGAGGAATAGGAAGTGAGACAAGGCCCTTTGATTTGGTCACCAAGAGCTCGTTAGCAGCTTTGGGAAGATCAGCTTCAGCTGGATGATGAGGTCATAAACCAGACTGCTGCAGCATAGGAGAGAGCGGGAGGAAGGGAAGTCCAAGCCCCTTCTGGAGCAGTTGGGCCGAGAGAAGGGAGACTGATACAGCACTACGGCAGGGATGGACAGCTCAGGTAAAAGCTTCTTGAGAATGGAGGAGCCGGGGGCATGTTTGTAGGAGGAAGAGAGTCACGTGAAAGGGGGGGAGGCCAGAGGGGCCAACTCGATAGAGACAGTGGCCCCAGAGTCGGAGTGCCCCACTTCTGACAGCCAACGCCTCTGTGATGTGGGGCTTCAGCCTGTTTACTGGAAAAGGGGGTTCGTGCTGAGGAAGAGTTTAAGTGACGTCAGTAATGACTGTTACTGCTGTGCTGCTAACGTTTACACGGCTCTTCGCATTGCTTCTTCCTGTCTGCCTGACAAGCTTGCCCAGGTCTCTCTCACCCTGAAAAAGGGATGCAAATTAATGGATGGATTAGAGTCAGATGAGCTTGATACGGTCAGTTCCTTGGAAGGGAGTTGAGTTTTGAGCTAGATTTGCCGGGTAGGATGTTCAAGGGCCCAAAGGCAGGAATAAGCCAGCTGTGTAAGGTTACAAGAACAGCATTCCAGTTGGTGACAGATAGAAGCTTATCTGTGAACATGACTACCCTCAGCCTTCAGTCAAGCCAGTGTGCACAGGAAGTGTCACAAGTCCCAGAGTCCCTCAAAGGGAGGTCTGGATGCCCAACAGGTTGGAAGAGGGCCTTTCTTCAGTCTCTGTATTTTGGTTCTAGGAGCTCAGACCCAGAGGCCTGGACATTAGGCAGGAGGAGCTGGGAGACTTGGTGGACAAGGAGATGGCTGCCACCTCAGCTGCTATTGAAATGGCCACAGCCAGGATAGAGGTAAGAGTCATCTACCGGCAGAGCCCAGGATTCAGAAGGAGAGTTCTTGCCCTATCAAGACCTGGGGCCTTGACCATTAGAGGAAAGTACCTAGAGACCATAGGGCAAAAGTCCTAGCCAAACCAAGGCCAAGATTCCTTTGATTCCATGTGGGCCAGAAAGTACACCGAATTTGCCCAGGGGCAGCACACCCAGAAGAAGCCAGGTCATAAATGAGTCCTTTTGTGAAAAGGACAGGTTGCCCACTCGGCATGGATACCCAGAGGCCACCCTGCCCCTATTGGCCTAGGCAAAGGCACATGGTGGTTCATGTGTCAGAGAGTTGGGTACTATTTGTTATAGGAGGAGTGTCCTGGCACTGGTGGGCAGCTATGCAGACAGTTGGACTGGATTCTCTTCCTGACACTAACAAGGGCTTGGGGTACCTTTGAGGAAGGGCCTTTCTGGGTCTGGGTTTCTCCTTGGCCACTGCATGGGACAGACACAGAGGCACCTGCCCTCCTTCCATGCTTTGAGTTAACCCCTTCCCTCTTCCTCTTTGTTAACAGGAAATGCTCAACAAGTCCCGAGCTGGAGACACAGGTGTCAAACTGGAGGTGAATGAAAGGTCAGTATGGCCAGTGCTCTGACTCCAAGGCAGCCAGGGAAGCCCCTTCACACACTTGTTGGCAGATTTCGGTTTATGCTCACCTTGTTCTCCTGGCCTCCTCTCCAAAGGCAACACTGGGCTCTCAGAAGCTGTTCAGCCTAGGGTCAGCTCACCAGGCGATGTACAGATGGCAGAGCTCAGGGTAGGGTCCCAATGATGGGCAGTCTCTTGTCTGAGGACCAGCCTAGTTAAACTTAGAGGCTCAGTCAGTTTGGCCACAGAGGGGTGAACTTTTAAGCCCCAGTGACTTCTTAAAGGTCATCAGCAAAGATAGTTTGTTGGGCTTTTAATGAAGGTCATGCCAACAAGAGTAAGAAACTCTACAGCCCTGAAAGATGGGAGCATCACTTTGGGTTGTTCCAGGTAGGGGCTGGGTCTGTGTGGTCACCCTGTGCAGTTAGTAGAGGCTTCCTTACGATGCTGACTTGACAGTGGGGGACAAATAGAAAAGAACATCCCACGTGACCTCTGGCAGAGCAGACTAGAGCACCCACCTTGATCTCAGCAGATACTCTCTAAGCTCTGTCTCCTTGGGAGGACTCATGATCAAAATGCCTTGCTGCCCCAGCTTTTCCTCAGAGGTCTTTCTCTAAAATCCTTCTGGAAGAATGTTTCATTCCCAGCTCTGCATTCCCCCAAACCCTCTGGGCTTGGCTTCCCTGACCAGGGGATAATCCTGGGTGGGACTTTGTTTTGCAGGATCCTTGGCTCCTGCACCAGCCTAATGCAGGCCATTCAGGTCCTCATTGTGGCCTCCAAAGACCTTCAGAAGGAGATAGTGGAAAGTGGTCGGGTGAGTGTGGCCATAGGCCGGCAGAAAGTGACAAGAGGGATTATCCGTGGCTGCCTGAGCCCAACAGGACCTAGACCGGCCTGGCCTCAGCACAAAGACACTGTTAACACTCTTGACTATCCCCTCACTGGCTGCCTTCTCTGGCCACTCCCCTTCCCAGTCTCCCAGGGCAGGCATCATCATGCCCAGAGCTCTATGTCTTGGGCCCTCTTCTCCTCCTCCTTCACCATCCCTCAGTGATTCCACCAGTGCCCATAGATTGCTTTATTCTCTCTCTGCTGATCACTCCCAGATCTATGCATCAAGCCCTCATCTCTCTCCTGAACACTAATCTTACATCACCTTGCCTGTCGGGCATTAAACGTCCTTTGAGCATCTCAAACTCAACATGTCCAGAACAGAACTCACTATGTTCACACATGCACCCCATTCTCATTCACATTCCGCCTCCAAATTTCTCTATTTCTGTTGGAAGCAGTCTCCCCCCAGTCTGCCAGGTTCACAGCCCTCAGAGCTATCCTTACCTCCCTCAGTCAGTTGCCAAGCCTTGTTTCTACTCCACAACACATCTCCCACGTGTTCACTTCTCTCTACTCACCCGGTCGTCGTCACTGCTCAGAATCTCAGACCTTCTTCCCTGGATTATGGCAACAAACTCCTAGGTGGTCTCCTGCCTCCATCTTTCCCCTTTCCGATGCATCCTCCACAGTGCCCAAAATAACCTCCCTAAAGCAGAAGCCTGACCATGTCAGTCCTCTTCTGAAGGACTTTCTGTGGCTCCCTATTGCCTGCGTGAGGAATCTACCAACTGCTCAGCCTGGTGTTTAAAGCCCTTCACAAACCAGCACCTTCCAGGTCCATTGCATGCCACTCCCTTTCGCATACACTGTGTTTCAGCTAATTTGGCCTTTCTGATGTTCTCCAGACTACACACACACACTCCTGTCCCCATGACTGCACAAGCTGCCTTCCATGCCCGGAATGCTCTCCCTCCTCATCTCCACCTCTTGGGATCACTAGCTCCCTGCAAAGCTCAGCTCACAGGTTGTCTCCTCCTGGTTGACTTTCCTGAGATGTCACCCCAAGATGTTAGTGCTCATTCTTCCCCATCAAAGGATCAAAAACAGGGTGTTCCAAAAGTCTTAGTGCTGTTTTAAGTGACTGAAGCCTGTGAGTGCACCAGGACTCTTGGATGCCCTGTAGAGACTTCTCTTCCTCCCTGTTGCCCTTTCTCCACCCCCCCATCTCTGCCTGAAATTGTCTCTTCTCCATCCATCAGTCTGAAAGGTGATGCTGCCCTGGGTGGGGAGGAGGAAGGTCTGGAGCTACTCCTCAGGGGTTTGGCAGATTTGTCCCAAATTGCCAGAATATCAAGCATTCCCAAATTAAAATGCAGCTTAAACCCTAACACAGTTTTTACAAAACGACCCACTTACTGTTTGGTGTTATTGGCACGGATATCAGTCAGGGTTGTCTAAACTGAAAGCCATCCCCAGAGACAGGCTTGCCGATCTTATTACTGCCTCCGCTCCTCCCCACCTCTCAACAGACACCTTAGTGCAGAGCCATCCTGGAGGAAAGAAGACCCGAGTTCTAATCCAGTTCAGACACTTACTAGCTGGGTGACTCTGGGCCAGTCACTTCACTTGTTTGCCTCAGGCTCCTCATCTGTAAAATGGAGATAATAAGGGGGGCCCCTCCCCAGGGTTGCTGACAGCATCCAAGGAGGTAACAGTTGTAAAGCTTGGCACATGGCAGGTTTCCTCTTATTCTTATTCTCCTCCAGGGTGCGGCCTCCCCCAAAGAGTTCTATGCCAAGAATTCTCGATGGACTGAAGGGCTGATCTCAGCCTCCAAAGCTGTTGGCTGGGGAGCCACAGTCATGGTGTAAGTAGCCACCAGCCCCAGCGTCCTCCAGTGCCCCAAGACTTCAGGAAGCTGGCTCAGAACATTTAAGAATTTTGTCTGGCCTGGGGGAGTAGACCCTGAGCCAAATGAGAGAGGGAGTCCAAGCTTTCTGCAGTGATCTAATGGTAGATAGCATTTCTCTGGGAAATGTTTGCTTCTTTTTCCCCCAGGTCTTAGGGCTATGAATGGAGGGCCCAAGAAGCCTCTGGGGGTATGAGTTGTAAGAAAGAGACAGACCTCCTCTTTCTTTCCTGCTCATCAGGGATGCTGCTGATCTGGTGTTTCAAGGGAAAGGGAAGTTTGAGGAATTGCTGGTGTGTTCCCGTGAAATTGCAGCCAGCACTGCCCAACTGGTGGCTGCTTCCAAGGTAGGATGCCCCAGGACATGGAAGAGTGTGGGCTGGTTAGCAGGGCTGTAGCTACCTTCTCTCCAGGTTTCCAGAATAGATGGTTTCTTTCTTCAGGATCCAGATGGGATTGATGCAGATATTCAGATCTCTAAAGTCAAAGCTGCCCTATTCCCCAGGACTCACTACATAGAGCTCTCTCCAGAAGGCTAGCTTCCTGCCAGGCTTGCAGCCCCAACACATCTTGACTCTGCCATGCCTTCACCTCTTGCCTCCTAGCATGAAGAAGTTTCTCCCTGAGTGTTCTCGATGTGCCCGACTGACTAGATCTACTGCTCAGATTGAGGGACACTGGGTGCAGAGAGCAGGCTTCCTGTCCTGTGTGACCCCAGCACGAGCACCACAGTCGGTGCCAGCCTTCACTAAGGCATCAGCATGGTGCCCTTACCCAGAATTGATCCTTTGCTTAGCTCTGGATTTTGCTGCCTGGTGTTTCTACTCCGCTTTTCACTGGCTGCTGCAGACTCACAGATTGGCAGGTTCATGATCCCCCAGGAGATTTCACTGCATCCTCGCTGACTGATTTCTACAGTTAGAACTTGTTGGCATAGTGTCAGCTGTTAAAGTCATGATGTGGAGAGCATCTACAGCCCCAAGGTCAGAAAGGTTTTTCTGGAGCAAGATGCAAGCCAAGAGTGACACTGTGGGGGGCACTTCTGCCAAGTGAGGTGCTGATTCGCCCAGCCCTCATGACAAGGGATAATGATAGGTGTTTCAGGGACCCCAATGACCAGAGTCCCTGGAGGGCAGTCTGGAATGAATTCTCAGGACCCAAGCAGTCTTTTAAGTCAGGATTGTAAAAGTTTATTGTTATGCTTTACAGCATGCAAGGGGTCTTAGGGAACCTGCAGCCTTAAAGGAGTCATAGGTATAGATTATAAAGCATTACAACCGTAAATCAGATGTAAATTATGCTAACTAAGTGAGGAAGGGTGGGATTAGAGAGGAGTTAAGGAGTGATCAGTGCTTAAGGGGACATGCACTCTTCATATGTACTGTGCAGGCATATTGCCCATAATTCACTGGGAAATAGTTGGGTGGAGGGGAACATGGAGGTGTGGTTTTAGGCTTGAAACATCACTAAGTCAGCCAGAGGTCCGGACTGACTGAGAAGTGCCTAGTCTGCTGCCCATCAACGTCCTGTTTGACAAGATGGATGCTGGGAACCCAGGCTCATGGGGGATTCAGGATGTGCCTAATTGGCTGAGGAGTTAACTTACTGAGAGTGCATTGAAGGATTTATAGGTGCAGCTGGCCACTGTACTAAGGGGAGATACACATTTCTCTAAGCTAACGGAATTGTTTCTAGAAGGTTTAGTGAAGGATTCAGAGGTATAGCTTGTTATTGTACCAAGCAGTTCATGAATTGTTGCTAGGCAGAGTGCCGGCCAGGGGGAGAGGCAGAGTCAATGCTTTGAGGCTGGGGGGAAATGTGATTTTACAGACAAACTGATGTTACAAACATGGGCACCCGAGCACCCCATCACTCAGAGGGCCAGAATGCCCACACCAACCTATTTCGGGCTGACTGCCGTGTGAATCCGAATCCACTTTGGCTCCACCTAGGTGAAAGCCGACAAGGACAGTGCAAACCTGGCTCAACTGCGGCAGGCCTCTCGAGGCGTGAACCAGGCGACAGCAGAGGTAGTGGCATCAACCATGGCAGGGAAGTCGCAGACTGAGGAGACAGGTAGTCATCCCAAGTCTCTCCAGAGGATCGTGTCTCACCCATCCTGCACGGCTCTCTTTGTATTTCCCTTTCTACTCCTTTGCCCTGCTTCTGCCTACATATTCTTTCTCTTATGTTTCATCTTCTCCTACCCACATTCATCTTGCCCACAGGTTGGACCGCCAAGCTAAGCAGTTTGGCTTCATCACCATGAGGGCAAGCCACTGAGCAAAGTTTTCATAGATCGTGGGTCACTGCTCTTCCTTTTGTTAAAATGGGACTATGATTCCATTGGTTTAGAGGAAGGCTTCCCTACATCAAAGCAAATTGATACCTGCTTCACAACAGTATAACCCTTAGAGAGTTGCCAGGGGCAGGAGATTAAGTCACCTGGCCAGGGTCACATGGCCAGGATGTCTCAGGGCCATGACTTGAACCCAGATCTTCCTGACTCTGAGGTCGTGTCCTTATCCCTTAAACTGCGCTGCCCACAGAAACTACAGAAAGCCCCTGGGTGAGCTCCCAGTCAGTCCCTGGATGGGGCTGCCCTAGGCACTCTGGGCCTCCATCATCCCTGGGTTGCTTTCAAGGAGCATGTTGGCAATGGCCATCCCTGTGGAGAGATTCGGCCAGGGACAGTTTGTGACAAGGTCTTTTCGTTTCCGTCATTCCAGAAAACATGGACTTCTCCAGTTTGACATTGACACAGATCAAACGCCAAGAGATGGACTCCCAGGTACAGATCTCACCTGCCTCTGTGTTGTTGCTGCAATGCCATCCCCAAAGTCCCTCCTGACCAGGGAAAGGCCACTAAGAGAGCCTATCGGGGGAAGAGCAGAGAGGGCATCTGCCACCTAAATTAGGAAGAGGAGAGAAATCCTGGTGTGGAGAGGACCAGGGAGGGGCAGAAGCTTGGTTGTGAGCCAGGAACGGACAGGGAGGCTAGACCTGTGGGATCTGGGGATGCCCTGGGCTCCATAAGCTGCTCTCCTGGGCTATACCCAGCATTAGTAGTGATGTCTTTATGTCATGAGCTAATGATCTGCTTAAGAAAGTGACTACAAAGCAGGGACACCAGTCACCTCAGCCTCTCAGTCCCACAGGACCCTTCTTCCTGCTGTTTCAGGTGAGTTTATTTTGTGGAGAGAAGCAGAAGGGTTTCTGTAGAGTCCTGCTCTGATGTCTGGCTGTGTCCTGGAGTGACACCGGGATCTCCAGGGAATCTCAGTGGAACTCAAGCTCCAGCTGGTTCCACCATATTAGAAAAGCTCTAGGCAGCAGGAGTGCAGCTCAGTGGTGCCGTAGTTAGAACACTGGTCCTGAAATCAAGAAGATTCATCTTCCCGAGTTCAAATCTGGCTTCAGACACTTGCTAGCTGCATGACCCTGGGCAAGTCACCTAATTCTGTCTGCCTCAGTTTCCTCATCTGTAAAACGATCTGGAGAAGGAAATGGCAAACCGCTCCAGTATCTTTACCAAGAAAACCCTGGGGTTGTGAAGAGTCAAACACGACTGAGATGAGTGAACAACCATAAAGCAGCAAGAGGCTGTTCTCTTTAAGAACCAGCCTGGCCAAGCCTGGAGATGCTCACTGCCAGTTGGCTGGCCCCTTGTGCCAAACTCTGCGGCCAGAGATTGACCAGCCACCAGGGCCACCAGCTTTGCCGGCTACTTAGGTTCCCAGGAAGGACAGGAAGAGGGAGGAAAAGCAGGGATGCTCCGTTCTGGTGACTAGAAAGTGAAAGGGTTGTTTTCCTGCTGTGGTTTACCAGAGAAATACAAATTAGGTACTTCCCACTGTGGTTTCCTTAGGTTCACAAAGCAGCCACATCCTGTGGAGAATCAGAGTTTGGGGAGACAATGGTCTTGAAGGGTGAATGAAAGAGATGATGGTAACACAAGGGACCACAGGATCATAGGATCAGAACTGGAAGGGCCTCGCAGGCTGCCTCGTCCAGCCCCCTCATTTTACAGATGAGAAAACCAAGGTTCAGGGAGGGGCAGTAAGGTATTGAGGAATCTCTGGTTCCAGAGTCAGTGGTGTTCCCACTATAGCACCCTCATGCAAGAGGAGGAGGTCTTGAAGAGAGGAGATAGCCTAGTGTAGTGCAAAGAATATTGACTTTGGGGACAGAGTATCTGGGTTCAAATCCCAGCCCTACCTGATTGCCTTTGTGACCTTGGACAAGTCCCTTCACCTCCCTGGGCCTCAGTTTCTTCATCTGTAAATTGAGAGGCATCATCGAGATGGCCTTTTAGTTTCTTTCAAGCTTTAGATTCTGCAAACCTATGAAAATGGCCAGTACTATGGTGTTTGTTTTTAATGGAGGAATTCTGGCAAGGAAGAGGAATGAGAGTGGGAAGTAAAATGGGCTTTTTGGAATTGGAAGTGAAGGGAGTAGGCAGCAAAGAGGATTGGATGAAAAACTGAACAAGACCAAAATGAATCCAAGTTCAAATGAGACCGTTCTTGAGTCAGTGATGAAGAAAAGCTCCATTTATTCCCCCCCACAGGTAAAAGTGTTGGAACTGGAAAATCAGCTGGAGAAGGAGCGGCAAAAGCTGGGCTATCTGCGTAAGAAACACTACGAGCTGGCCGGTGTCGCGGAGGGCTGGGAGGACGGTAAGCAGCCAGAGCAGAGCACGGAGGGGGCGGCAGAGTGAGGCTGAGCCCACTGAGCCACTCTCCCCACTCACACACACTCTGGCTCACCAAGAAGCACAGGCTGAAGCTCAGGCTAGTGGCCAGCTGTCCAGTCTAGCAGGAAGACAGGGAAGGTAGAGCAGAGTCCTGGAGCCAGGCCTTGACCAGCCAAGCTGCGGTCACCACCAAAGGCTTTGAGCCTGCCCTGCCTTGTCAGGGACCATGGAGGTGATGGTTGCCACTGGGGCCAAGGCACCAGGCACTATCGGTTCCTGTTGAGATGGCCTGAGTCTGGGGCCTGCAAATACACTGAGCCATTACTGCTCCTTGACCTTTGGGCATAGTTCTCCCTGGATGCCAGTACTGGTACCATGACATAATTTGCTTAAGAAAGCTTTAGGAGAATAACCTAGTGAAAAAGAATTCTGAATTCTGGGCTTGGAGTCAGGAGAAACTTGGGCTCCAGTTCAGCCTGGTATTTGTTAGGTGTGTGGCCCCAAACTCCATGAGCCTCAGTTTCCTCATCCATACAGGAGAGTTAATAGCAGCCATGGTAACTCCCTTGCAGGGTGCCCTGAGGGCTGAATGGGGCACTGTACATTATGTGCTCTGAATGCCTTAGAGCAGGGCTTCTGAGACTTCTCCCACTCACAGCCCCTCAGCACTTCTTAAAAGTACCATGTGAATGCCCTGCTGTGTTGTTCATAACCATTTTTTAAATTGTTTATTAGAACCTGGAGCATCTCCCCCTGCTGGGCCAGAAGCCACATCAGAGAAGGACTAGAACCCAGGCCACAGCCCAGAAACCAGACTGTAAATCCTTCTAACTCGTCTCTGTGCTTGTTGTGTGGCCGCTCCACTGCCCACCTGCCCGTGCTGCAGACTCGCCACCTCCCCCAGGGTTAGCCTGATGGAGCCTTCCACAGAGCCCCCACCCCCTGGGCCTGCACTCTGATGTGAAGCACACCGAGTCTACCCTCTTCCAACCAATTGCTTGAGATGCTGGCAGGCCTTTGCTAGCCATTCTGCCCCCCAGGGAGCTGAGAGCTGCTGAGAAGGGAGCTTGCAGTGGACACGTCTTGGCCACATGACTCACTTCATTTCCCTGCTCATTTATTTGCCCAGGGTTGGGGGCCAGGACTGCTGGGAGGGGACAAGCAAGAGACTCCATCTGTACCCTTTCCCTTTTCTTCTCAGTCTTTTGTTTCATCATTTGCACAAACTGGGGAGCATCTGAGGTGGATTCCAAGCTGAGATGCTCTCCTAGGTCTGTCCACAGAGAAAAGGATGGCAGGAGGGTCCTGACCGAGAAGGCCAGGGCAGTTCATCCCCCTCCTTGTCAGTCTCCTGGATTCCCCACTGCTTCTTAGGGTGGTCGGTTTCTTGTTTTGTTTTTGGAAAGTCAATTCCTATAGCCAAATTTCCTCAAGGGAGCCCCTCTGGAGCTCTTGGGACACAAATGGGTCCCAGTACCATCATGGTTAAACAGTTAATGGTGCTGCTCAGGCTTTGCCCTTGGTGCTCCACATCTGCCATGTCACTAGAGAGGGGAACAGTCATGTCCACTTCCTGGAAGGGAATAGCTTCCTCCTAAGGAGAAGGCAGGTCGAGTGCCTTGTGTTACTGTAGCTGGACTCCAGCTGACCCCCACGATTCACCTCTACAAGTGTGGGGATCACAGAAGAGGAGGGGAGGGAAGAGTCCAACCCAGGTCCTCGGGGAACCATCATGGCAACAACTCGTGATCAGGCTTCAGAAGCCCCATGGTGCCCTTCTTGGATGAGTGTGCTCTCTCCATTAGGTCCTTCCCTGGCCACTATCCTCTATACCTGACCAGGTACCAGGAGGAGGAGATGAGAGAAATCTCACGGCTTTCTCCAAATGATCAACCTTGTCATCTACCTGAACAGAAGGTGGATCATGACTTTTTCCAGCTAATTCAGAAGCCCAGAAGCCTTGGTCAGAAAGGATCAAGCAAGCCATCCCTGAAAAGGGTAGAGGCTACTGTTTGGTATCCCATCTCCCCCAGTCACTCTTACAGTGCCCTGTGCTATTTATAATAAGCGGCTACAGACACCCTAGGAAGAAATGCTTGGAGCAATCAGTGTTGGAGGTGACTGCATCTGACTACCACTCCTCACCCAACAAACTTCATGAATATGAAAGAAAAAGACAAGGATACCATCTTTGGGCTCCTCCCCAGAGAGGCTCCTCAGAACATCTGGTTAACTGTCCAAAAATGGAGAGAAAAGGCAGTCGAGTACCAACTCCCTCATCCCTTCCTTCAACAGAGGTTGCTGACCGTATCTTCTCTCTCCTAGGGATGGTTGAGGTGGCAGACATTGCAAACCCCAAACAGAGAGTTGTATAGTGGCAAATACTTCTACTCAAGTAGCCTCTGCAACCCAAAATTCAGATGACTCTTGGATCCTGGTAGTAGCAGCCAAGAAGCTTCCACTACGACCCAGGTCAGAGGAACATACTAAGCCACATCATGGTAGAGCTTGGAAATCCTGTTCAATCACTGTGAATCAATGGAATAGGGAAGCCAAAGGGACCACTTCTGTGGTGGTTCCCCTGTGCATTTTAAAAGTGGGGACATTTTAGAAATTAGGAACTCAGTCACCATACCCAGAAGGACCATGTTCTGTTTAAGGAGTCAGCCACAAAAATTGAAGCAAACAATTAGTACCTTTGTGCTTGATATCATCCCACTCCAAAGACTTGAAGAGATTATGTGCTTTGTCATTGGGCTAGATGTATAGGGTAGGATTTTACCAAGTGCCCCTCAAAGGTATTAGATCCAAACTCTCGTGCTTACTTTTAATAGAAGCAACAGAGAGAATGGCTTTGGACAAGGCTAACTCCATAGATTGAAGGCCATTCCTCTAAAAATTAACTAAGATCATTTTAAAAGCTCCTATGGATTTTGCTGAGTAGTAGTGGTGATTACATGGAGAGACTAGTTTATATAGTTAGGCTCATCTGGATTTACACTAGGAAAGTACCTTGTGAGATGTGCAAATTTAGACATCTCCACTCAAAGGTTCACATGCACTATCCGGGCCTAACCTATGGTAGAGCCTTCTGAGCTCATACTGGTCTGGTCAGACACAAGCGGACACACTGTACCTTGATCCCAACATAATGATATCATTTTGGTCCTCTTTGAGAATGAAGGACAACAGCCAACCAAGGGATGCTGATTTAAAACTGTTTTCTAAAAGCCCCAAGTGAAAGGATGTCAGCCAGAGTAGAATGTCAGGCGTCCTGCTCACTCAATAAAAGCACCAAGGGGATACCTTTGATCAGACTCTCTAAAAACTTTAGTGGCAGAGTAAACTTCATTGGCTGTGACTAAACTGCTGACCATGGTTAGCTGAACAAGGATCTGAGAGCTGTGGGTAAGTGTAGAGATGCTCTTGGGGTGGGAATTCACCAGTCTGATCAGGCTAGTGACTGAGTAGAGTACGTTAGCACCTGCAGAGGGTGTGTGTCCCCACGAAAAGAGAACGTGGAAGAGCGTCCTTCTGTAGCGGCTCTGTAATTACTTTTAAGCAAAGATAAACTTGCTCAGTTAAATTAGATGTTGATGGTTCTGCCCAGATTTCCCAATCTTCCACCTGAAACATGTAGTTAGATCTGTGACTTTAGACCCAAACCTGGAGTGGCCACATGTCAACCCGAGCTTCACTTCTTGGAATTGTTTTGGGTGCCAAATTGAGCACTTAGCTTCAGAGGAATAACTCACATCAGCCATGCCCGTTACCACTGGCCTTTCCAACTCCCAGCCTAGAGAAACGCTTACCTCCTGGCCAGCACCTAACACGCGGGAGCCCAGCGTCTCTGCCCTGATCTTCACCATGCTTTGTTGCCATTACCTTTCCAAATCAATCAGAAAAACCTTGCTTCTGATAAAGCCTTTGGTCCCCACACTGGCCTTCTGGCAGAGGCTTCTTTGGCCCCATTGTAACCCTCCTAATGCCCACACTGCCTGTTGCAGAGAGTGACATAACACTATGGGTCTCTCACACAAACCCAGCAAATCTTTCCAGCTATTTGCTGAGGACTTCCATTATTTCCCAGGTACAAACCACGACCCACTAATGTGGTACGCTGCCTTTCACCCAGGAGCCAAAGCAATACAGAAGATCTGTTGGTTACTGCTGGGCCCAGTGCTGAGAGCAGTGTACCCATGTGTCCAGACCCACTGTCTTTTCAGGTGACCCTTAACTACCTCAGGTTTGAAGGCCCTAGATTAAGCTGGTTACTACTCACAGGGACAAACCGAGGGGGTTCAGATAAATCTTGGTGATAACTCAATTTTTGTCGTGATCCTATAACTTTTTCTCACCTATTTTGGTTTTGGGGAGATGGGGATTTTTTTTCCTTTTATTTTTTAACCTTTACCCACATGTCCATTAGAAGTATTCCTGTAAATTAAGTTGGTTTATCACTCTGAGTGCCTACCTTCCCAGGGCAGGTGGTCACTGGCATTTGGTTTCTTTCCAACAAGATTTTCGATTATTATAGTATAAAGATCTTTCTTTGTATAATATGTTGTATGTGTGTTTTCAATTTTTAAAATAAATATTTCAACCCAGCAGGAAAGCATCTTCATCTGTTCCCCAGGGGGTAAGGATGGGCTACCTTTTTCCCAAGAGTAGTCCATGAAATGATGATGTAGATAATAGGGTTGACCAATGGGGTCGTGACCAAGGATGGAGTACACCTAATTAGGGCTTCTAAACTGGCAGTGGAGATGAAAGGAGAGCCTTGCTAACCCTATGTCTGCCCCGCTAGATACTGCAGAGAATAGCAATTAAAATATAAAAATATTCACAGAAAGGACCCGTTAACGTTAATGGTGTCCAAGAAGAAAATGAGCAAGAAAATTCCTGGTTTCGGATTTCTATATACAGATGCGCAAGTTTGGACTGATCCAGAAAAGGTGATCTTAAAGACATCTTAAAGCCAAGAGGTCAATCTGACCTCACTGAGACATCACTGAAATTTGGGAGGATGGAACCTGTAACTAAAATGTTCTACTAAAACGGGTCTACTTTGTTCAAAAAACCAGACTCGAAAAAGACGGGGAAGCAGGAGCATAGCATTAGATTTGGAAAGGATATGATCCTACAGAGAGGAGGAAAGTGCTTTAGATGTAGGGTGAGGACAAAGGAAGGTGAGAAGTGAGGTGGTTGTGGGAGCAGCCAACAAGCCAACCAGTCTCAGGGAGAGAAGAGATGATTCACAAAACATCCCAGTCATAGCATTAAGGTGTGCAGTGGATGTGATGGAGAATTCCAGCTGCCCCATATCTGCTGGAGTTTGCTTTCCACCAAAAGCAGGGCAGCTGATAAATTCATGACTTATCTTAAGGATAATTTCATTCTTCAAAAAATGAGAGACTATGATAAGGAGAAGTGTAATTCTGAACCTCATTCTGACCCAGAAAGACCCAGCTGCTGAGGTAGAAATAATGTCCCCCTGGAGGAAGTAGTCCACTAAGATTTTATGATCAGTTAATCAACAAGCATTTATTAAGCACCTTCTGTGTGCTAAGTGTTGGGAACAGACAAATGCAAAAGGAGTATGCATTCTATTGGGGGAGACAGCATGTAGACAAAAAAAATTCCCCAAGTTTCGAAAGATGAAGAGATTTGCATAAGCTCACAGAGCCTGTATAAAGTCTTCTGACTCCCAGGCCCATGCTCTCTCTCCCCTATAGCACAGCTGACCACTGCTGCTCAAGATGCCCCTACCCTTCACAGTCTTCCAACTGTGTAACTGTGGCATTACTTTCGACTCCTCATGCTTCTTCACCTTACGTTTCCCAACAGTTACCAAACTCGGCCATTTCTCCCTTCATCACCTCAGCCTTGGCATTCGTCTTCCCAATGACTCCAACAGCATGAGCTTTCTTCCCACCCCAAGTCTCTCTCCACTCTAATGTATACTGCACATGGCTGCTAAAGCAATATTCCTTAAGCACATAGCCAACAACGTTTCTCCTCTCATTCAATCAGGTGGTTGAAGTGGTTCCTCTGTCTTTTCGGATGAAATATAACCAGCTCTGTTCAGCTTTTCAAAATATCTTTACAGTCTGGCCCCAAACTGTTTTTACAACATGGCTCCAACCTCTCCTTCCAGCCTCAATGAACATTATCAAAAATCCAGAATAAAACCAAACTGACCTTCTTACCTTTATGCCAGATCCTCATCTTCATCTCTTGTCCTGCTGTCTTTGCACTGGGCATCCTTAATGCCTAGAAGACACTCTCTGTTCACCTCTGCCTCACAGAATTCCTCCCTTCCTTCCAGGTGACAACCTCACCTTGTCCACGAGGCCTTCTCTGATTCTCTCCTCCTACCCTCCAACTCATAGTTCTCTCTCTCCTAAATCCATTGTACTTCTTTGTACCGATACATGGTCCTTTTGTCCATCAGCTCCTTGGAAGGAGGGATCATTTCATTATATTTTGTGTCCCCAGCATCTGCTACAGTGTAGGCATACAACAGACACTTAATAGAAGCTTGTTAATTTGAAGCAGACAATAAATTAAAATAAAATAAAAAACCGACTACTAAAGCACCAGAGGAGGAAATCAGGGCATTTAATTCGAAAGAAAGAGAAGGTTTGGGGGAAATGAGGAGTTTCATTTTGAACATTCATTTCACACCAGGTTACATTCCATCATGCCTCAGAAAGCCCTTCATCTCGGGGAGTGACTTCAGTCCTGTAATTCCCTAGCTCATACCTCCTAAATTAACCTCTGCCTCTGGGCCCGCTCCTCTATCTAGAGGGTAGAGAGCTCCCAGAAGCCATGGAAGGAGCACCAGGCTGCATTCCTTTGGACTTTCTACTTCCCCCAATTTAATTCAAGTACTTCATACTACAACTCAGTGGCTCTCTGCTCTCCTCAGTTCTGATGAGATCACAGTGATAGCAGATGGCCACCCTTCCATGTCTAGTAATCCTATCCATCTCTCTGCCTTCTGCACAAGAGGTCTACCCTTTGTGCTTGGGTGGGGCCTGGAGGTAGTGGTAGTCCTCACTTTCTCCAGGAGATTGAGAGGATAGCAGCAGAAAACTTGGGACTATCTTTCTTTCCTCTTGTGAAATTCTCAGCACAACTTATTATCCATTTATCCTGTGTATACTGGTGGGCAGTATTACATGTTTGTGTGTCCAACCCAGACCAGCACCTCTGGTGGGAGGGTTGTTCATCTGCCTTTGGTATCCACCTGCCAACTCTCACCTGTGGCTCCAAGAAGCTGTGGCATGTGCAGCGGCCAAACCTCAGAAAAACCATCTCAGTAAATGAGCTAAACCAGGTGGAGGGGAACTGACAGGCCTCAAACCTGCCAATGTTTTAGGGGGATGTCTCCCCAAGCAGGTGACATCTCCCAATGGAATGGGCCAAGGAGAATGATTTGTTCCAATAGCCATGCAGGTGTTTTAAGCACTTAAAGCTCAGTCAGGCACTGAACATGCCAAGGTCATCCATTGCATCTTGGGCCCTCACCAGTTGTCCTGACTTTTGTCCTGCCACTGGACTTTGATGACTCTTGAAGAGAGAGTGAGGCTGACAACTTTGTGCAACTCTGCAGCATTTAAATCCATTTCACACACAAGTCAAGACTTCACCCCATGATGTTATTGGTCTTCTTCAAAAATGAAGGATGAACATCACAGCTCCCTCTCGGACTATAGTCAATCTGTGACGTCCATCTTGGAATTTGGGAGAGAGGATTTCACAGTTCAGAGGCAGGATCCCATGGCCTCCAATTTTGCAGGAAAAATCATCCTCAAAAGGAGGAAAAACTCTCAAGAATGAAATTCTGAGGACAAATAATCCCATGAAGAAAGGGAGCTGTCTTGAGAAACCAACATGGCTACACAGGGAATTCAGTGACTGACATATATCTTTAAGACCCCAAGGAGAGGATGGAAGCAAAGTTAGGTAACTGAGGATCAATATAATACTATATGGCATGGCAAATAGTGGTGAAGTATCCAAGGCCAGGCACTAGTTTTGGATAAAGTCCCAATAAAGTCCCATAAGAAATGGAAGGCTGTCATGTGGAAGAAGGGTGATAAGATTTGTTCTGTTTACATCAAAAGCATAGGACTAGTAGCCTCAAAAAGGGGTTGCAAAGAGAACAATGAAGGCTTAGAATAAGGAAAAGCTTCCCAATAAATCAGGCTCTCCAAAATCGAAGTGAGGCTGCCTTGGAAAGTAATGAGATCCCCCTCCTCCCTAGAGCATGACCACTTACTTACTGGGCATGTTGTAAAGGAGATTGGTAGAAGAGGCCTGGGGTAGGCTATGCAGCCTCTAAGATCCCTGGGGCTCTGTCAGGAACATGAAAGCTCCAAATGGGCTACAGCCAGTGAGGAATGCCAAGAACAACAAGATTGCTTCTTCGGCCATCTTGGGACAAGAGGGAGACCAAGAGAAGCTGAACACTCAGCGGATTTAGCAGTCCCTGAAGGAGGGGCTGAAGGTAGACAGCAGAACTTGCTCTTCTGTCGGTATTCTTTGTCAGTGAGGAGGATCTCTGGACTAGGAAATGTAGGTCTAATATGGACAACAGGCAGAAAAGTCAGCAGAATAACTGAAACCCTTGGGTGGCATCCAGATGCCATATCCAGGATGCACCAGGGGGTACCAAAAAAAGTAGCAGACGTGTGACCACTGGATTGCCATTAGTGATCTTTGAGAGATCATAGACAATGGGAGAGACTGATGTCTCCATTTTTCAAAAAAGGGAAAAAAAGCTATTGTTGACACTAAAAACAGTGAGCCTGACTTCATTTCCTGGAAAACCACGAGAAGGTATTGTTAATGAGATGGTTTGTACACATTTAGAAAGGGAGGTAGTTGTGACCAACAGATGACTTGGGGCTCTCAAGAACAGCTTATACCCAACAGCCTCATTTCTTTTTTTGAAAGGGTTAAAAACTGCTAGATCAGAAAGAAATTCTATAGATAGAATACAATGGGATTTCAGAAAGTTGTTTGACAAACTGGCATGCTAACCTCCTGAACAAGAGAAAGAGGTATGGGCCAGACACCGGATGCCAGGACCCATTGGGTAACTGAGAACTGGCTGAATGACTGACTGCAAACAGTTACTGAGGTCAGTGGTGGGGGAGAAGAAGCCAGCTGCTAAAGAGACAGCAACTCTTTGCCCAATTTCATGGGGGCTCACAGCTGCCCAGAGTGATTTATTATTTCTAGGGATAAAGGACAAGTAGAACATTCTCACAGCAGCATCTACTGAAGCAACAAGTTAGGACCAGGCCTTGGGGGTCTGGACAGAGTGTGTTGAAAGCACAGTTCAAGTCTGCCCATGACGGAGTTGGTGTTTAGTTTGCACAATTAATAGTGTGAGTTAGTGAGAAAGACTGATTATAGAGAAGGGAGACTGGAGAAGCTGAGAGGTGAGTCAGCACACAGCTTGACTTGTGGGAGTGGGAGTAATTTGAAGGAGTGTGTTAGGTACAGTGAATCCAAGTGAAGATCCAGATTGGGGCCAGGCACCAGGTCTGAAATTAGGGCACGCCAATCCCCAAAGAGCAAGCAGTGTTGATATGGGGCTGCATCTGACTGGCCCAGTTCTGAGTCTCCAGTACTCAGCACAAAGACCAAAAGAGCACCCAGAGAGGTACAAGTGGACCGTGGGCCAGGGAATGAGGCTGGCTCCACACCACAGAGAGGAGAGTCAAATGTTAGGTGACAAACTCAAAGGGTGGGCCAAAAGCCAGGAAGTAAAATCTGATGGAGAAGAAGGTAAAATTCTCCACATGGATTTAAATAAATCAACTGCACAAGGACAGAATGGAAGAGTCAACAGTTCATGTGAAAACAATGTGAGGGCTTTCGATGACAGCCAGCTCAATATGAGTCAATGGGAACCAGCAGCCAAAAATGTTGGTGTCGATTAACAGAAGTCCAGAATGAGGTTAGGGGCAGCCTTGCTTTCATTAAGGTACTGACAAACTGGAGCATCCCCAAAGAGGGAGACCAGGATAGTCAGGGAACTGAAGCCCAGGCTGTGTAAAGATCAGCCTAGAGGAGAGAAGCCTTGGGAGGGACCTAATACTTCTCTTCAGTTATCTGAAGAGCTGCCTGTGGAAAATGGATCAGACATGCTCTGCTTGTCCCTTGGGGGCAGACTAAGAGGAATGGGTAGAAGTTGTAGCTCGGGCCCCAGAAAGGGAGAAACTTCTAAACAGCAGAGGCGTTCCCAAACTGAACAGGCCGCCTCCAGATCCAGGGAGCTCTCCAGCTCCGTTCTTTCAAGCAGAGGTCAGACAACTACTTGTCACACAGATAGTCGAGGGGATCCCCATTCAGGTGAGGATCAGACTCAATGATCTTTGAGGTCCCTTTCAAGGCTGAGTCCATGACTGATCAATCAAAGCAGTTCTGAAGCCCAGGATTTTTTTACATGGGCACATACACATCCAGGGGTGAGATTTATGTCGAACAAGATTCTTTAGAAAAGCAGCGTTTTGATTTGGTTTTTTTTCAGTGCTGCCAGTGAGTAGAACTGCCATCCTGTTCCCTTTAGATTCTAGGGTGAAAGAACACTCAAGTAAAGAACTGAGTTTCTTAGAAATTATCTTTGAATGCTACATAACCAAAGGGTGGGTGTGACTCAACCAAAAGCGTCTAAGTGAGCAGGGTAGGCCATCTCTTACCCCCTCAACTAACTACATTTTCCCCAAGAGAGTAAGCCCAAGAACAAAGCATCTATGAGAGGCTTCACCAGGGGCACACAAACTTGGATTCTTTAATATTTTGATAACTGTATTTCAATATAATTGGTTTACTTTGTAATCCTATGTTGTTGTTTTTTGTTCATATGAAAACATGATTCTGAGAAGGGGTCCACAGACTTCCCCAGATTGACACCCATGGGGTCCATGGCCCACAGAAAGGTTAAGTATCCTGATCTATGATCTCAGGTCCCTCCAAGATGCTGTTGTGCAGGCAAAAGTGAATGTAAATGATCTTGAAGAGCATTATCTTCTATAAAGGAGAGAAAGTTGAGCAAACCTAATGGCATATCATATGCCAAAGGGTCAAGGGAAAAGGCAAACACGGCCTCCTTTTCTCATCATCAAGAACCTGTCTGGCAATAAGACGTTGCACCTCTTCTCTCTCAGACTTGTGGAAGGCAAAGGGAAATGAGTCAGTGCCATGAGGCAAATAAAGAAAGGTCAGGCTTGTTCAGGGCAGAAGCATCCTTCAGCAAAGCAGCCTGGAGTCTTCTGGTACAGTCCTTTCCACTGGTTCCCCACATCACCATTCTGGAGTTATTGGCATAAAGGGACATAGTAGTTGCTGAGTCTATTGTCAGGAGCTGCTTGCTGATATTATTGATCAACAATGTGACCTGAGGCCACAGGAGCAAAGGCACAGAGTTGAGAAGACTTCTGGAGTCCTGGGCTTAGTTCTGGGTTCCTTCTTTTAAGATGGCGGCTGACAAGTCAAGAAGTATTCAGAGAAGGGCGATCCAGGATGGGGAGAGGAGTATGGAAGCTTCCTGTGGACAGGGGAAGTCTTACTTTTATATTTGCAATCTCAGGGCCCAGCACAGAGTTGGCACTTAATAAGCAGTTATTGAACGACTAGGGGATGGGTGCCATTGTGAAGGCTAAGCTTGCAGAAGGGAAGACTTAGGAGAACACATGAGACTATCTTCAATATTCTGAAGAGCTAAAATCTGACAAATGCGTGGCTTCCACTAGAGAGCGGAACCAGGACCAATAGGTAGAAGTTTCAGAGATAAATTTAGACTTGATTTAAGGGAAGATTTCTGAACAGAGCTATCCCAAAGTAGACTAGACTACTGCAGGAAGCAGCAGATTCTGCCTTTCCTGGGCTTTTTTATTGAAGGTGGAATGACTCCTCCCAGGGGATATTGTAGAAGGAATTCCTGTCCAGGTGCTCACTGGGCCATAGGATATCTCCAGCTCCAACTTCAGAATTCTGTGATTCTGACTCAAGTATTCGAAGAGCTGCCAAGGGAGAGGAGTGATTGGTTTGTTTGGTCCTGGGGTTGGTCACTCACACACACACACACACACACACACACACACACACACACACACACACACACTTCCTTTGCTCACCCAGCTACCACCTTAGCTCATGTCCTACTTCCTACTCGCCTGGACCATTGCATTAGTATTTTCATTGACAAGTCTCCAACTACCAAGCCAACCTCCACACAACCGTCAACATTATTGTCTTGAAAGGAAAATTTAACCACGTCATCCCTACGTCTCAACCTCATTCAGTAAACTCCAGAGGCTCCCAATCACATGTAGGATCAAGTATAAACTTCCTCTGTATACAAATGAGGACCACCAGCCTTGATGAGCTGGAAGAAGCTCATTGTCCTATTTGCCACAGGTGATGAATCTTTTGGGTAAGGCAATTCTTGAGAGTAGAGATTGTGAGAGCTGTTGGTGGAGGGGCTTCCCTCCTCCAAAAACCAGCAATGATTCCTTCCTGTTTGGTGCATACTTATGATGTGTGACCCTCGGCAAGTCCCACCCTCTGCGCACTCCAAGCATCCAGGATGCTGACCTGCATCCTGCCTCCAAACAAAGCCTCAGGTCAATCCCCATCTTCATATTTGGTAAATGCTCATAGGCACATGTCTGCGGAACCTAGCTTCCAAATTTCAGATCTTGTCCTATTTGCAGAATGTGCTCATGTATTCTGTTAGGATATAAACGTTCTGGGAGCAGGCACTATTTCATTCTTATTTATGTATTTCCAACACCTGGCACGTAGCAGGAGCCGAATCAGGGTTTGTTTGGCGTGGCCGCTGAGTGTGGCACATTGGCAGGAAGTGTGCAGGGCTGGATTTGGATATGGGCTGTGTGGAGTGTGTTCCCTTGTGTGTCACGTGGCACCCCATGAGCTCTTCATAGAGGCGAGCTGCGGCGGCTGCATGTGACATGGGCTGGGTGCGATGGGTGCTCCCTGCAGAGCCGACTGATGGGCGTGTGTGAGGTGGAGTCTGGGGGGCAGCGTATGCTGTGTGCTTTGTGTCTGTTGTATGGTGGTTCTATGATACAGTTATTAAATGTGGGGGGGTGTGAGATAAGCATGGTGCTTGTGGTTAGTGTGACGTGTGATGACTGCATGTATGTGTGGTATGTAGGGTAATGTGTGCGCGGTGGTTAGGTGTGGGGTAATCGTGAGTGTGTAGTGTGTCTGAAAGTGGTGAGGGCTGGGAAGGTGTGTGTGTGTGTGTGTGTGTGTGTGTGTGTGTGTGCCTGTGGGGGGGGAAGAGGTGTGTGTGTATAGGGATTGAGTATGTAGTATGTACATGTGCTGGTGTGGTATGTGTAGGTGAGTGTTGAGTGTGTGGTGTGTGTATAGGGGGTGTGCGTGTGTGGAGGAGGGAGGGGTGAGTGTGTGTATGGGGGTGTGGTATGTATATGTGAGTATTG
>CM053586.1:16450104-16492966 GCA_028646515.1 Pseudochirops corinnae
GGGGGCCGGGCGACGGCAAGAGTCGCGCACGCCGTGACGCTGCGCGCCGGCGCGGTGCACGCTGGGATATTTAAGCCCTCCCCGCGGCGCGGAGCCGCGATGTCTCCGGCTTCGGCTGCGGCGGCGGCCGGGGCTGGGGCCGGGACCGGGAGTGGGACCGGCGCCGGAGCCGGGGCCGAGCGGAACGAGCGGCGGCGGCGGGCCGCGGTGTCCGAGGGCACCCGGAGCCCCTGGGTGCGGGCCCGGCCGGGCGGCGCGGCGGCGCTGCTGGGCCTGTCGCTGCTGGGCCTCGTGCTGTACCTGGTGCCGGCGGCGGCGGCGCTGGCCTGGCTGGCCGTGGGGGCCGCAGCGGCCTGGTGGGGCCTGAGCCCCCGAGACTCGTCCCGTGGCCCGCGCTGCGGCCAGCCGTTCTCCGCCTCGCAGCCGCGGGCCCGCCGCCCGCCGCCACCCGCCAAGGCCGAGGTGAACGGGGCCCCGCTGCAGCCGTCGCCCCGGGGCCCCGAGCTCGCCACACAGCCGCTGCTCATGGGCGGTTACCTGGGCAAGCCGGGCCCTCCGGAGCCGCCGCGGCGGGAGCGGCCGGCCCAGGCGCTCTCGCCGCAGCTGCTGAGCCCGGCCCGCAGGCTCCACCTCAGGTAAGGCCGGGCCTCGGTCCGGTGCAGGAAGGGTCTCCCCCCAGCTAGGCTCTTTCCGCGACCCCCGAAGCTCCGCCTCTGAGCTGGGGAAGTGGCTGTCAGGGAGACCCCTACCCACCCACCCACGGAGGGGGCGGGGGCTTCCGGACGCCGCCCCGCCCCCACCCCATGGCCGACCCTTCGTGGCAGTCAGCTCCTTCAGACCCAGGCCCGGTGTCCTGTGTCCCTGGGAATGTGGGTGGCCACTTAGCGGTTCAGCAGCTTGTCGTCAGTCTGCCCTGGGCCCCCCGTTTGGGGGAGCGGGGATAAGCCTCCTCTCCCCAGCCCCGCGCCCCTCACTGCATGCTCTCTTCTTCTGGGCATCCAGAGCCTGAGTTTGACAGAACAGACCCTTTTATAGGGGATTTGTCCAGAAAAGTTTGAGCTCAAAGGGCTGTCGAGGCCCACCTGGAGGCCACAGGCTCCCCACCCCCAGTCTAGAGCAAGAATAAGATTAATCTAGAGCCATGGAAAATAAAGCCTAACCTGTGTTTTTAAGTTAACTTAGTTCTTTTTGAGATCATCTTATTGTCTTGGGACTTAACAGGTGAATTTTTAAAAATCCACTGAGTTTTACTAATAGAAACAATAAGTATAAAAACAGATATTTGTATTGTAAAATAGGTTAACTTAGACACAAACACGTTTTGGTTTAAAAATTCTTATTTTCCAGAAAAGAGACACAAAAAACAAATATGTTTTGAAAAGAGCTTTGTAAATGAAGATAGTTCTGAAATGCTGAGGGCAGAGTCCTTGGTAACCTTCTGAAATTTGAATTTAAAATGCTTTGAGAGACCCCAGGATTCTGAGAGCTACATTCTTTCCTGCTCCCACAGGAGCACCACAAGTCCTTTGTTTCTCCCAGACTGTGACAGATGTCAGGCTGCTGTCACACTCCTCAATGAAGGGCAGAAACAGTGTTTTTTGTGACTCCACAGCCCCCTGAGAGTGTGTTGCCTCTGGTATAACGGCATCTCTCCCCTTCTCTGTGCAGGGACCACCTGACTACTCCATACCGCTTCTCATTAGCTCCACGGAGGAAATACCCAATTCAGCAGGCACAGTACTCTGCACTGGGGACCCTTCCCACAGTGTATTGGGAAGGCTACCAGAGGAAGAATGTGCTCTCTGCCCGAAACTCCCACATGGTATTGAGCCCTGTAACTGTGAGGATTGCTCGCCCCGATCTGCCCCGTACCCCGTGAGTGTGCGCTTTATAACTTGCTGTGTTTTTTGGAGGGGAAACTTACTTTGTATTCCTGGCATATTCTTAGAGCTCATCTGGCAAAAGTGACCAAAAAACATGTCAGTAGAAAAAAGATAACAGTTTGCATTGACCCAGAGATCCCAGAGCATCCTTGGTAGGATGGAAAGAGCACTAGTTCTTTGTGAGTCAGAGGACCCAGCTTGAAGCCTTGCCTCATGGGACCTTGTCTCCTAATTTTCCTGGGCTCAGTTTCCTTTTCTCCCAAAAGAGAGAGATAGAGTAGACAGCCTCCAAGGTCCTCTCTGTCTCTAGACATATCATCCTCCTTCATTTGGCCTCAGAGCTGTCTTTAATTGCTAGTGAATGGACAAGCGATGGATGCTCGGCTTCTATATAACCCAGTGGTTCAAAACTTTCCTAATGCCACAACCCTTTAATACTTTAATGATATGTGGGCGGAACATCCTGGAGACGGATAGAGGAGCTGTGTCTCGGTTCCTAAGACTATTGGAAATGTGTGTTTTCTATGGTCTTAGGCAACCCCTGTGACCCCTGTGAAAGGGTTGTTCGACTCCCAAAGGGGTCCCAACCCACAGGTTGAGAACCGCTGATATAGCCAGCAAGAAGATTTTTTGAGGCTTCTGAATAGATTATGATGATCTCTGTCTGCACTGAGTGGCATGGTGGTCTGTCTCAGCAGCACTGCGCTTGCATCTTCCCCTTGCAGCCTGGAGCAGGTTGTGAATTCAGCCACACCCTCACCATCCAGTAACACCCCAGACCCATGTGCAAAGGAGACTGTGCTGAACGCACTCAAAGAGAGTCGGAAAAGGGCGGTGGAGGAGGATGACCAGATCTTCTGTGATGCCCAGGAAAACAAGCGAAGGTGACAGCCCCATGGGACCAGGCAGGGTTTGCATGGGGACAGACTTCTGGGAATCTCTCAACGAGTCTGAATCACTCCTTGGTTGCAGCCTTTCCTTAAGGGTGGGATATGGTAACACAAACCTCAAGCCTTCCATGAGACAGCATGGGGAAGGGATTCTTTATCATTTGCAGTTTTCCCCTAAGTACTGAGAGCCAAGGACTTTGAAGAGCATTATTGGTGATGCACACATCCCTATCCCCATCCCCTGGCCCCAGAATTTTATTGTAAGAGGAGTTGATTGTGTGGCAAGGTCATCATGTTCTGACTGTTGGCCATTTCTCAGTGCCCAAAGTAACCCAGGAAGCTTAGCTTGTGCCATTGAGTAGCCACATAGTAGGCACTAGCCTTAGCAAAGAATGCTAAACTCTGAAAGGCTCATCATACAGGACCATCTGAGGCAGTGTGAGTCATTCTTGAGCTTGTTTGATAGGTCTTGTAAGTGAAGAGTACTCCTGCCCAGCACAAAGCCAGGTTTCTGATGTTGTCCCTGCTTGTCCTCCAGGAGCCTGACTCAAAAAAATTATTCTTGAATGGAGGAAAAACTGGGTGCTGACTTGCCTGGAGCTGTGGCTTTTATGTGGCAAGTGGTAATTCACGCCATCATAACGAAGGGTAGCTTTGGACCAGTAGGACAGGAACAAGAAGATCAGTCTCAGCAAGGTTGCCAGGCTCCTCCTGTTGACTCTGGAGCCCGGGCTCCCATCGCTCAGTCACTGTTGATGTGGCATCTTTTCTAAGGGGGAAGCAGGAGACTTTGGCTGTGTTGGAGGGAGGGGCCCTGGGGTCTGCTGGCCAGGGCCTGGGAGGAGTTTTATTTTCTGTTTTTTGGAGATGTCCATGTTCCACCCTGAAGTGAAACGGGGGAGATAAAGTGTCTTTAGAATCCCCAGTGCTCTGTGCTTAGGGGATACTTTGTAAATGGTGAACTGGGTTCAGTTTTATTCCAGTAAAGAACAGCAGTCAAAGAAATGAACACCTTGGATTAGATCCACATGCTAGGTGTTTAAGAAAATGTTTCCTGATTGAGAATGAAGTCAACGTTTGTTATTTTAAAGCCCCTGAAATCACGGGAATATTATCACTGCCATCCTCCCTGCCCACACTCTGCTGCCCTCACCTCCACCAAGAAAAATCCGTTTCACTGGATGTTTTGTCATTGCAGGCGCCACGACAGTAGTGGGAGTGGACACTCAGCATTTGAGCCTCTGGTCGCAAATGGAGCCCCAGCATCTCTTGTTCCCAAGTAAATAATAGTTCCCTTAATAGAATGTTTAGCGAGAAGGTAAACAGAGCCTGAGTCTATGTGATTCTGCCCAAACCTGTACTCGTTAAGAACATCAGACCTAATGAATTACCCAGTAACTAGAGGCAGCTAGGTTGTGAAGTGAATAGAGCACCAGCCCTAGAGTCAGGAGGATCTGAGTTCAAATCCAGCCTTAGATATTTGCCACTTAACTGGCTGTGTCACCTTGGACAAGTCACTTGACCCTGATTGCCCCCCCCCCCCCAAAAAAAGTAACTGTTTCTCTTTGCTTATCATGTTGGTTCAAGTTAGAATTTGTCACCCTCCAAGCCATAAGCAGTGTTAAATTTCAAATATTTAATTCTTTGTCATTTTCCCAGTTTTCATAACTCCACCTAGCTGAATTGTTAGCAGTTACATTAGCACAATTCCTTCTCCTGGGTTGCATAAAGAAAGAAGCCATTGCCAAGTTAGATGTAGCCTTAAGAAATGTCACATCCCAAGAGATACCTGACTACCTTTGTTCTTTCCATTAGGCCTGGATCTCTGAAGAGGAGCCTTACTTCCCAGTGTACAGAGGACAACTTGAATAAGAGATCCCGAACCTCCTCCACCAGCTCTCTGACCAACACCTCCCCAGGGGGCATCCCCAGCTCCATCCGCAATGCCATCACCAGTTCCTACAGCTCCTCCAGGGGTTTTGCACAGGTACTGCCCTGAGGCTGACACATCTTTTAGAGCATTAGAGGGTGGCGGACAAGAATGGTAACTGTCTTAATGTACCCGCTCCATGCTGTTCACCTTCCAGTTGTTGAAAGATGAGTCTGTCCCTTCTGTGAAACTCCTGATTTCAAAACTGAGAGACTAAGAAATTGCTCTGGTAAGGGAGAGGTTTCCCCTAGGGTCCAGTGTGGGGATGTACAAATTAGAGTCTTACTTGGGAAAGTGATACAGGCGACTTAGCTTCCTGTTCATCTCAAAAAGCAAAAGGACTGGGGGAAGGTAAATATGAGCAACTTAAGGTAAAAGTTAAGACGGATCTCATTATTCAGATTTAATTAATGGAATAGTTTTCCTGTCACAATGACTCTAAAAATAGACTAGGCATGAAATGCATTCCTGAATGTGGACTTGAGTGATCTTTGACCTTTTCTGGCTTATTAATTCTATTCTGTTATCACTCTGTTTAATTTCCTGCCCCCTAGGAAGCTCTCTGGGGAGGGCAGTCTTGGGAGGACACTGCAAAACACCACCTGGAGTTCACAGAAATACTCTAAGAACCCTAAGGCAGGTTAATTTTTCGAAACCATTCCATTTGTTAGCTTCTGATCACCCTCAAGGCTCTGTCCCAGTCACTAACACACTGCTCCAGTCAACCTCCTCCCACTCCATTGCTCATGGAGCCTTCCTGATTTCTCTGCCCTTGGTGTCTACTCTAAGTAAACTTGAGCATGTCCTTGAGTGTTTTCTCAAATGATTGTTCTACCTTCTTTCATTAACTTAAAAGGGGCCTTTCTCCTGAGGAAATGAAATCCTTTCCAACATTCTCTACTAGAAACCATTCCATTTTTCCCTGACTCTTAATTCACAGGGCTGGCAAGAAGAGCCAACCCATTCAGGTTCCCATTGCTGCTTCTGGACTGTTGGTCTAGACTGTCTCTCACTTTATTTTTTCTTCAAAGTTCTCCTTGCTCAGTGATCCCAGCATCTGTTTTGAAGTTTACCTCCTCCATCTCATCCCCAAAATTATATATGGCAACAAAAACAGTGATGATAACAGTTTACACGTAGAGCCCCATTCCCACTTACTGAAGCCCATTTCCTCATGACAACACTGGAAGATGAGTAGGGGAAGGAGGTATTTTTATCCTTATTTTCACAGAATTTGAGGGTTGGGAGAAGGACCTGAAGAGCTATTTAATTCAAATCCTATGCAGACAGGAATCCCTGTTGTAACATACCCAGTGATGAGTCACCCATTCACATAGTTAGGGAGAGTGAAGTAAAAGGGAATCCCTTCAAAATGAGACTTATCTTTGAAAGGAAATTATTTTTTTTAAAGAAATAAATGGCAAATAGTCCTCCTGATTATAGGTGACAGTTCTTTTTTGCTATAAGTAGTGATTTGCCAATGGTCTTAATTGTAACCTTTTCTGACTTAGACTGAGGAAGACTAGGAAGTGTTTTAGTTCTGCAGAAGTCCTAATTAAGCAAATTACTATTTTCATTTAGCCTTAAAATACCCATGTTCTCTCACAACTACTTCTGAATTTGTTGTTTTACGTGATGACTTCTTAAAATTTATGTTGGAGCTTCATTATCAATGATGAAACCCTCCTACATAGAGGTGTATTTGGTGCTATGATGTTACTTCTTAAAGGATTTGGCTTTTTCTAAACCCAGGTCCATGTCAGCCTCAAAACCAAGACATTTTGTGTCTGAACCTTAGAGTCACCTCTCGATATACTGTTTTTAAAAAGCAAAAAACAAGGAACTTTGACAGCACTCATCTTCACTGATTTTTTGGAGGCCAGACCTACTCCTCCTTGACTCAGTTATATTACGTAAAAAACAGTGCAGAGAGAAGACGTTTCGTAAATGACTTGCCTTTTCTAGCAGCATCAGTCTCAAGAGCCTGCCTTTTTCCTGTTAGGGAATTTTTCATAGTTTTCATAAGCTGTTTTGGGGGTAGAAGTTGGAGTAGGATACTTTTGAAAGTATAAGATGAGGTAGTAGCAGTAATAGTTGTATGTATACACATACAACGTATGGTAAATGTCTGTATAATACACTTGTATTCCCGTGTGTATTTAATCACTTTCCACACTAATGTCACTTGATTTTCAAAATAACCTTTTGATGTAGTGACATGGTACATAATACTATAAATTACATTGCTGTGAAGCACCATTTCATTCCTCTCCACAACACATATGCTTGAATTTGAAGTTTAAAAAAAAAAATTACAGGTTCATAGTTTGAGTGGGGTCCGGCACTGACTTTTTTGGAGGTCATCTGTTCTAACCTGCACCTAATGAAGGAAGACCCTCCACAGCACACCTGACAGGTGTTCATCTAGCTTTTGCTTGAAGACCTCTGCTAAAGGGAAACTCAATATGTTCATCGCTGTCAGGGACTGGGTAGCATGTTTCATCATGAGTCATCACACTGATCAGAGTTCCTAAGCCTTTCAGAGTTGTTTGTCTTTCCAGGATTGTTACCATGGGATAAGTTGTTCTCCCAATTCTGCTTGCGGCCCTCTGCATCAGTTCATACGCGTCTTCCCAGGTTTCTCTGAAACAAACTTCTTCATCATTTCTTACAATACAGCAGTATTCCATCACCCTCGCAGACCATGGCTTACTCAGTCATTCCCCAGTTCATAGGCACCCCTTCAGTTTCCAGTTCTTTGCCATCCCAGAACTTGCTGCTATAAACATTGTTGTATGTCCTTAGCATTTGTTTTACCTAGGACTGATCTGCCCCTTACTCTGCCCTCCCTCTAATTCTCCCTTCTCCCTCTTGCTTCCTTGTGGCCAGCGTGCATATGTGTCCTTCCCTCCTTTGAGAGTTAAATTCAGGTGTTACCCACTCCCCACCCTCCTCCTCCTCTGAATAGACTTGTGTGTCCTGATTATGTGAAATAACTTTCCTTCTCTTTCCTTCCTACTGGATCCCTCTTCTTTCCTTGTCTTTCAAAATAATCAGAACATAATAGAACCATTCCCAGGCCTTCGTCTCAGGGGTTGACAGACTATGGCCCTTGGTATTTGTGTCTTTGTATGGCCCCATCATTGAAGAATGGTTTGTATGTTTTTAAAGACAGTAAAACTTTATTTAAAAATATAAAAACCACTCTTAGCATATGGGTCATGGTTTGCAGACCTCTGCTGTAACTGGATTCTCTTTGTGATCCCCAATGATAGGGTTCCCAAGGGACACAGGTGTCGTCTCCCCATATTAGAATGTCAATAATTTGTGCTTGTTTAGCCCTTTATGATCATTCTTTTATGTTTCTCTTCACTCTTGTGTTGGTACTTCAAGGTTCCTAAGTAGCTCTGATATTTTTATTAGGAATGCTTGGAAGTCTGTTTCCTTAAAGGTCCATTTATTTTCCCCCTCTAGGATTATACTCAGTTTTTCTGCGTTTAGAATCCTTGGTTTCTAAACCTAGATTCTTTGCCTTCTAGAATATAATATTCTGGGGTAGTGGCTGCTGCAGTATTTTTTCTTTGACCTGAAAACTCTGGATTTGGACTACAATGTTCCTGGGTCTTTTCCTTGTGGCATTTCTTTCATGATGTGATCTGATGACTCTCCCTATTTCTGCTTTGTCCTCTGGTTCTAATCTGGGCACTTTTCTTATAAGATTTGAAATACTTTCTCTAGGTTTTTTTCTTTGATTGTGGCTTCCAGGCAGTCCAGTGATTTGTAAACCTTTTTTCTCTTAAATTTGTCATCCTTACACTCTGAGATGCTTTAGATCTTTTTTTTCTGCCTTTTTCAGTCTTTTGACTTTGGTTTGACAGTCCTTGTTCCATGGAGTCATTGGCTTCCTTCTGGTCCATCCTGATTTTTAGGGAGTTTGTTACTGGGGTAGGTTTTGTACCTCTTGGGCCAAACTGTTCATTCCCTTTCCAGATTTTTCTTCAGTCACTCTCATTCCATTTACAAAAACATTCTTTAATTTCTTACTTCATCTCATTTAGGAAATCTAGTTGAACTTTGTGCCCAAGCTGTGTTTTTCTTTGAGCTTTGCTTGTAGATGTTTACTTGGAGTCATTCTCTTCTGGGTGTGTGTCTTGAGCATCCCTGGCATCATGATAGTTTTTTATGGTGGAATTCTTCTTTTGTTTGTTTCCTTATTCTTCTACACTTCCTGGCTTTGGATTTGATGTGAGGGCCAGGCCCTGGGCACTTCTGGAGGAAAGGTCTGTGCCAGTCCTTCTTTGGGTGTGCAGTGTTGCATTATTTCGGGATCTCAGGGATAGCTCAGGCTGGGAAACCTTCAAGCTTCCAGTGCTCCCAAAATTATATGATCCCAAGGGCAAATTCTCATCACTGCCTTCCTGGTTAGTCTCAGCTCCTGATGTGGGTTTGGGTCTGAGCAGCAAGCCCACGGGGTTGCTCATTTGTAGTTTCAGTAGACTGTGTCTGGAGTCACCTGGGAAGCTCTGCTCTTTATGAATGACAGAGTATAGGCTCCCTTTTGGTCTGGAATTCCTACCTGGCTTGATTCCTCTGCGGTGCTTCAGACTGGGCTGGGGACTGGATCTTGAGACCCCGTTCTGCTCCTGGGGTCTGAGCCACATGGCTAGTGCCACTTGCTTCTCGCTGAGAACACAGTTTAGTGCCTACATCCAGTGCTTACCCAGGAACACCACCCCCGGATGCAGGTGCCCTCCTCCATCAGCTGTGGATCTGCAACCAGGAGCTGGGTTATGAACAACAAAACTGCCCCTCTTTCTGCAGCCTGTGCAAGTGTAGGCTACACCTCTGCTAGGTCCCAGACTTAGGGACTTGGGGTGCACAACCTTTCCAGGTACTGTCGCACCAGACCCTGTGCTCAATGTCAGCAAACCTTTTACGGCCTCCTTTTGCTTACCTAGGCTGGAAACAGCCCCACTGGAATTTGGTTTAGTGCTTTTTCCAGTTCTCCTTGGAGGAGTGGGGAAGGGAAGGAGGAGGTCACTGTACTTCTTTCTGGTACTTCACTGTCTTGGCCTCCCTCCTAACCTTCTTTCCCCTGAAGGCAGCTTTTTGAGTTCAGCCTAAATCTGCCTCTTTGTAACTTAGACTGTTCTCAGGTCTACCCTCTTGTTACTTGTCAGCAGTCTCACATGTCATCTTCTCCCAGATGTGAACCTTTGAGTAAAGTTACTGAAGAACCTTAATATTGACTTTGTTTGGATTTCAGTTGTGGAAGAGGAGTGGCCCTAGTACCTCACCCCTCTCCAGCCCCGCCTCCTCTCGCTCCCAGACCCCAGAGAGGCCTATGAAAAAAGCACGGTAAGTGCCTTGAATATGGTCCATGTGCACAATTCCCAAGGAACCTGAGAGTCCTTTTGGGGAAGGGAAGGAGGAACAAAGTTACTGGGTTGACCAGGGTAGCCAGAGTCCACCCACGGTTGCAGAATGGTGAGGAAATTAGGGCCTAGTCTACTAGAGCTAAAGTAAATTCTCATTACCCTTATCTTCCTGTCCTTGAACAGTGTTGATTGGATTATCAGGTTCTCAGAAAACAAGATTTAGAGATGAAAAGTCACCTTAGAAATCAAGGTCCCTGTATATTTTATGGAAAAACAGACCTGGCAAAGTAAAGGATCTTGTAGTGAGGAGCAGAGGAGGGCATGTGCTCCAGTGCTGTCCATCTCCTTCCTCTTTCTCTGCCCACATGCCTGGCTGCATGTGGGCAGTGTGGTGTCAGGCAGACTCAGGTTCAAGTCCACTGTCTGTTGCTAGTGTGGCCACAAGCAAATTGCTTCAACTCCATGAGCCCCAGTTCCTTCATTTTAAAAATGGGGGTAATGAGATTCTAGGGCTCACAGGGCAGCATGAGAACTGGAAGGATAATGTGTGTCAAGTGCTTAGGAGATTTTAAAAGGCTGTGGAGTCAACTGTTGGGTTCTGAATAATGGTTACAGCATGTCGAGGACGCACAGCTAGGAGGACGACCAATCCTCCCAGATTCCCTTGGTCCACTGGCTCTTTACCTGCTCCCTTGGGAGGCAGGCCTGGCATCTGGTGCATTTGTTGCTGTTTGTGTCCTGTCTTTAAGAACAGCTAAGCTTTTCCTTTTGGCTTCTCCTTATCTCTTTTCTTTAGGTCTCAAGCGTTCGATTAAGATTTTTGCCAGGAGTGGACCCAAGAAGCATTAGCCTTTTCTCTTAGCCATTTACAATAAGAATTTTAAATGTAATGGTTGGATGAGTGTGTTTGGCAGCTAGCAGGGTATTAAGAGATATTGGGACCAGTGGCCACCAGAAACTTAGGATCATTGCCTTATTCTAGGTTTAGGGATCTCTGGCTTGGTGACATTTCAGCCCAATGTCTTTATCTTTGTCCAGAAAGTCTTGCTAAGTTTGAGTCTGACTTTTTTTTCCCCCACAGAGAAGAAGAGTTTCATCAGTCTAGCTGTTTGACCCCCATGACCTCAGACAAGGAATCTCAGGCAGAGAAGGGTCAGTTGGGGAGTGGGGGCTATGGGGTTTCAGTGGGAGGAGTCAGGAGAACTCTCAGTATAGCAGGGAGCAGGGCCCTAGTTTTTAAAGTGGGGGGAGGGGGACAGCAAGCAACTTCTAGCAGCTGTGGTTAATGGGATTCAAATAAGCCTAAGTGTCCATTCCTGGCTTTTGTAGACCATCAGGCCAACACCTTTAAGAGATGTGGAGGATGTGATAGCCAGGCCCTTCGATCAGAAGACCTGGGCAGAGGGCCAAAGCTGCACCGCCTTGGGGTAGAAGTGATGGGGAAAGGTTGACAGCAGGTGCTCCTCCTTTAATGCTACTATATCTCTCTTTAGTGACAGATACCCCCACAAGGAAGAAACAGAGCCCCTGGAACACCCCACCTACCTCGGGGAGTGCTGGGAAGCGCAAACGCAAAGTTCAATTATTGGCATCTCGGCGAGGGGACCAGCTCACCCTGGTACAGAGTCCTCCTGGCCTTTTTTCCCAAAAAGCTCTAGGCCCAGCCTGGCCTCCCAGATATTCCTCTTTGACCCTTGTACATAGACCAGAAGGGTCTTCACCCCTGCTGTTCTCCAGGCCTCCAGCTTTCCCTAGATGCACCACCCCCTTCTCTCACACATCTCACTCAGGCCAGCAGCCCATAGTGCACTGGGCAGAGGTGGGGGGGGTAGCCTCACTGGTTTCCCCTTCTGAAAGGCTTAACTGTGTCTTTGCTTCTGACAGCCTCCACCTCCCCAACTCGGTTACTCAGTCACTGCTGAAGACCTGGCATCGGAAAAGAAGGCTGCCTTGCAGTGGTTTAACAAAGTCTTGGAGGAGAAGGCAGGTAAGAGACTCAGCCAGCGTCTGACACCCGTGAGAAGGAGCCCCTTCTGAGTTTGAAGGTTGCTCTTCTCCTGGGGGAGTTAGTTGGCCTTGGAGTTGAGTCTCATCTGAGATGCTAACCTGGCTTCTTGTCTCTTGTTTTCCTGTGAAACCTGGAGAGCACTGGATACCAGGCTTCCTTAGCATAGAGAGGATAGCCCCTATTGCAGAGATGAGCCACATACATACATACATACATACATACATACATACGTATGTATTTCTGAGCCTCTTTCCCCAGAATGAGAATAGTACCTGCCCAGGCCCCCTCAGAGTCAGGGTGAGGTTCATATGAGATAATGGAATCACTTGTAAGCTCTTCCTAGAATCCATGACATGGAAGGCCTGGGCATGCTCAGGGCCCTGTGATTCATAACCCTTGATTTATTTAGAGCTCCAGGACTTTCAAAGGAGATCCATTTCTAACTATTTTCCTCTCTCTTAGATTCCCCTTCCGTTTCTGTCGCAGAGACCTCCCCCGCCCCTCGACCTCTTTCCTTCGCTTTACCATCGCCGGAGACAACTTCCTCTTCACCAGCTGCTCCTCCAGCTTCCAGTGCCAACCCCCTGCTGGACAGTCTGAAGAAGATGCAGAATTCCCCCAGCCCACCAGCCCTCACAGGTGAGGGGACTCATCTCAACCTCTCCCTGTTTGCGTGAGGGAGCTGAGGCAGTGCCCTCTGCTCCCAGTGACCTTCTGTCCTAGCTAAGTGCGTCCAAACAAGGGTGCTCCCTCAAGGACTGGAGTCCTGTTTTTGAGGTTTGTGCCAGTGTGCTGCTTGAATGGGCCCGGTGTCTCTCTTTTTGACTGTAAAATTGTTCTGTCAAATCGAGGGACATTCCCAAATAACTGATGTTTGTGAGACTTCTATAGATAGAGTACTTTTCTGGGGGAGTGGAGTAGTGTCTGCTACCTGACACGTCCCTCTTTTGTCTTCCCCAGACCCAGCTGGAGCAGCCGGCACTGGGGCACCTTCCCCACTGAAGCCAACCAGCCCACCCTCTGTCACAGGGCCCACAGAGCCAGGGCCCCCTGCTGCCAGCTCTGCCTCCTCCAAGCCCATCCTGACCTTCTCCTTGCTGACCTCTCCAGCCACCTTTGCCGTCACTACTGCCAGCCAGGCCTCCCCAGTGCCTGTGTCGGACAGTTCTACCAAACCACCCCCCACTGCTTCCCCCAAACCAAGCATTCTCTTTGGAATGCTGAGTACCCCACCTCTAACTTCCACTGCTCCTGTTAATTCCACAGCTCCTGTTACTTCCACAGCTCACACTGCTCCTGCTCCCATGGCTGCTTCGGCTCCTTCTCCTGCCACTCCCATGTTCAAACCCATTTTTGGGGTTCCCCCTAAAATGGAGAGTGGGGCTTCTTTGCCAGCTGCCACCTCTGCCACAGCTCCTGTGTCTTGTGGCCCTGTCCTCCCCACCACCCCCAGTACCTCTACCACAACCTTTAAGCCCATCTTTGGTAGCATGGGTCCCCCTACATCATTGCCCTTGGCCTCATCTTCCCCTTTCTTGAAGCAACCCTCTTCTGTAGCCCCTACCACAGCCGTTACCAGTGCTGTCTTGGCACCCCTATTTAGTGGCCTCCCCAGTGTCCAGCCCACTGTGGCCCCGGCCCCTGCAGCCACAGCTGCCTCAAGTGGGACCACTGACTCAGGCTCCAAGCCCACCTTTGGCTTTGGGCTGAGCAACTTGGCCAGCACCACGGCCAGCACCCCTGCCACCACCACTAGCACCACCACCACCACCCCCTCCCTAGCACAGCCTTTCCTCTTTGGGGCTGCTTCTGCCTCTGGCACAACCTTCACCCCATCCACTGGCTCCATGTTCCAGTTTAACAAACCCGCTGCCACTGTTGCCGCCACCACCACTGTGGCAACACCTGCCACAACCTTTGGTGCCTCACAGACGGTCCCTAGCAGCACTGCTGGCTTTGGTTTTGGTGGGACTGTCACCACAGCGGCCCCACCAACCACCAGCCAAGTGACATTGACATTCGGCCCCACTACCACTACCACTGCTGTGTTTAGCACCCCTTTTGGCTCCAGCATCAAGACAATGCCACCTCCACCCTACCCAGGAGCGGCCTCTCAGCCCACTTTTGGTACTACTGATGGGCAGCAGCAGCAGCAGGGGGCCAGCAAAGCAGGCCCTATAGCAAGCTTCAGTAGCACTTTCAGCTTTGGGGGCTCGGCAGCCTCCAACCCAGCCCTTCCCCAGCCTACCTTTGGCAGTGCTGCTCAGCCAGCCTTTGGCGGGGCAAAGCCCCCCACTTCTTTTGGCACCCCTGCTAGCACGCAGCCAGCCTTTGGCAGCACCAACACAGTCTTCTCTTTTGGCACAACCACCTCCTCCAGCTTTGGGGCCAGCACGCAGACCACCAGCAGTGGCAGCAGCAGCTCAATGTTCAGCAGTATGACCCTGGCTCCCTTCACGTTTGGGAGCTCCACGCCTGCAGCCAGCAGCGGGGGCTTTGGGGCCAGCACAGCTGCTCCTGGAACCAGCTCAAGCAGTGCAGCATTCAGCTTTGGAGCAAGCCAGAATGGGGCAGCCAGTGCCACTGCCCCCTTTGGGTCTACTTTGAACCAGAACCCCCTGGGTACCCCAAGTCAGAGCACACCCTTTGCCTTCAGTGTGGCCAACACCACCGAGAACAAGCCTGTGTTTGGAGGTAAGTTTGGGGGGGAAGGGGTGTCTCCTGTGGCCCTTATTCAGAAAGCAGCCTTTAAGCCCCCTTTCGGGGTTCTTGATGGAGGGGTCCCACAAAGTCCCAAAAAATGTCCAAGGTCTTGGCCCACAAAGCAAGGCTGGCCTGGGTTTTCATACTTGCTGATTTCTCTGCATGTCACCATCAAAAGTTCTGTCCTGGGTCTGTACCGCTGTGGGCTTATCATTGTCTCTGGCTTCTGGGAGTGGCTGGTCTCTGGCTCTACTTGCCCAGTCCCTCATCCCTTCAGTGACCAACCATAGGCATCTGTGCACTTGCTAGGCAGGGTTTGGGGTTGTCAATGAAATTTGTACCGACAAAGTGTGTGTAGTGTTTTCAGCTGTCAACTCTTTCTAGGTGCAAGCTCAGTGGGCAGTGGCCTTTCCTTTGGGACCCCGGCCACGCCAGCCCAGGGCTTTGTGGGAGCAGGGCCATCTTTCGGTGAGTACCTTTGGCTGAGGAGGATTAAAGGGGGAAGGAGGAATTTCTAGAGCTTCCTGGCCTTGGTCATTCCCTCGGTTCACAATACCCATGCTTCTCGTTGAAATCTGGAGTGGGGTCAGTCACTTCTCATTTTTTTGTGGTTAAGATACACCAGGGAGGGACTGGGGGACAAGGTATCTTTCTCAAGAGAACCCAGTCTGATGTGTGTGTTGGATCCATCCCTAGGACCATCGACCCCTTCGTTTTCCATTGGTGCAGGATCGAAGACCCCTGGGGCCCGGCAGCGACTGCAGGCCCGGAGACAACATATTCGAAAGAAATAACCAGTCCTGCCCCTCTCCCCCCGAACCCTTTCCTTCCTTTCCCAACTCCACCCCCTTGGCTCCTGCTGTGAAGAGCCTCATCTCTGTCCCTGTTTTTGTACAGCAAGCCCACCCCAGCTCCACCCCCCACTTCTCTAACAGCAGCTGCCAAGAAGGCAACTGCCCTGGAAGTGGCAGGATGGAAACAAACCCTTTTTACTTGAACAGTTCCACTGCTGAAACTGGAGAAACTTGTGTACATATCGTCAGCCTTGCCTTTCCTTTCCTGACTTGTCTCCTTGTGTGTGTGTCTGTCAGCTTGGCCAAGGAATCCCTTTTCTGCGCCCTGCCTGGCCTCTGGAAGGGCCTCCAGTCCTGGGCATGTGGAGGGCTTGGCCCTGAGCCTCCAGCTCTCCTCCTGCTCCACGTGGCTGCAAGGGCAGGTTTCTTGCTTCTTTTGCCTTGGGTCTTGACTCCTGCTCCTTGGACTTTGTTCCCCAAGGAAGCATTCCTTTTCATGGTGTTTGTCTGGCTTGGGTTTTGCCTTGGGGAAGACTCCAGGAATTGGGAGAAGCCTCTGTGAAGGCTACTCCTGATGCACTGGCCTTTTTCCTTCCCCTGGAGAAAGAGGAAGGTTGTAGCCTCAAGTCTTCCCTTTGCAAGCATAGCCCTTGAGACCTTGGGGGTTGCAGTTAGCCAACAGAAGAGGAAGCACTTTTCCCTTGGAGCCCCTGTTGGCCAGCAAGGGAGCAGGACAGATACCACACTGCTGCTCTTGGCTTCTCTCCCTTTCCTTCCCAATACTGTTTTTGTTTTCTGGGTTTGTCTGTATAAAGCTGTGTCCTGTCAGTGTTGTTCTGTCTGATGCTCATTGAATCGAGTTTGGAGGAAAATTTGACTTGTGTGAGTGGCGGCATGTTGGTAGTGCCGGACTTGATGTTAAAAGCTTTTTGGGGTCCAGGAGTTTCCCACAGAAACTGGACCCACTCAATTGGATGTGGAATGTGGCCATGAGATGCCGCATGTGTTGAATGACTCCTTAATTTTCAAACAGTGTTTTGACTTGAAGGGATGGCAGCCCAGGAAGGCATAAGGCCCAAGGGACAGGGTACTGTGAATGTAAGCAGAGGATAAGACCCTACCCCTTGCTTTGGGCTCCCCTACACACATACACACATATCTTTGTGATCTCACAGTAGGGCAGGATATCCCTAAATTAGTGTATAATCTTATAACTGGGTTGCATGCCTTTTGGGACTTGGGGGGGAAAGGAAGGTGAAGGTCATCCTGGGGGAACCCCTCCTCAGTAAGGACCCTGCTCAAGATAACCTTTCTCGTTCCTTTGGGCTGAAAAGGAAAGCCCTGTAACATAACAGGCAGGCTCCACACGAGCCTTCCAAATCCCACTTGTTACCAGTTAGGGCCTCCTCTCACTACCAACTTAGCCCAGAGCCCCCTCTCCCTGGCCCAGGAGCCTTGCTGTTCTGCCATCACTTTTGGGAGAAGCGTGAATGTGTGTGGGTGATTTGCCTAAGTCTAAATTTAAGAAAAAGAAAAAAAAAGAAATATTTAAACATTTTTTAACAAAATAAAATTTATTTTTATATTTAAGCTAAATTGCCTTTTGAATTCCTTCAAGCTTGGTTCATTGAGGCTGTGAGAAAGTATGAAGCTGTTGTCCAGAAATTAGCTGAACAGTGAGGCCTGGGGGGGGGAGGAAGGGCTCACTGGGACTCCCTCTTCACCCAGGGAATGGTTCTGTAAAATGTACTCAGTTCTTTTCTAATGATGTGCTGTTATGTGAATGTGGCTAGGGCGAGGTTCCCCCTGTGATAGCTCTGGTGGCCACAGTTTTGCAGGCAGGAGAGAGGCATTGGAAGGGCTTGAGCTCCATCTGAAGTCTGTGTCTCAGCCCCTGCTCAGTCCCATGAGGACCCTGGGGGAAAGCTGAATCAGGTCAGACCAGCCTTCCCATGGCAGTGGTAGCAAAGAGAAGCCTGTGAGTCACCAGAACAGCCCAGAGATCTGCCCACACCCACCCGGTGCTCAGCTGCGGCCCTGTGCGGGCACATGCGCGAGACCAGACAGGAACAGAGATGGAACTCTCCGTGAGACGCTGCTCCTGTCAGTCTGGTGGGGATTTAGTGTGAATGTGCAATTTTTTTTTCCTTGCTTCTTATAATGTCATTGATTTTAAAAATAAACAAAGCTGTGATCTCCAGTGGGCCCATCCTGTCTTTTTTTTCCCACAAGGGTAAGGGCAGACTTGGATTTTTTTTCACAGGAATAAAGGATTGCTCCATTTCCCTGCCTTAGGGAGAGGAGCAATGAGAAGTACCCCTTGACTCAGGTGATAAGTGAGCTGCATGTTGCTGCTCCCAGATTCAGAGGAGACACAGCCCAGGGCAGAGAAGCAGGGAGAACACCCCAGGTTCATGGAGTTAATGCACTTTGCCGCCGCCGTTTCTTTTTCTTGGGAGCCACACTGGGCACGGGTTCTTCAGCCAGCAACTGTGGTTCTGGACCTGAGCTAGAGGAAGAATAGGAAATTAGATGGATGGGCACCCTGACCTTTCACCCACAAAAGCCTAAACACTCACCTTTTCCCATCTACCCGTTCCAGTACAGCAACAAAGAAGCCTCCAGTGAGTGTGGCTTCAGGAGATGCCCGGATACAATGTTCTGCACCTGGGAAGGTGCTGAGGCCTCTCTGGGGCCACAGAGGTAATGCATGGACAAGCCTGGGAGAAGGAATGGAAATCAGAGCCTGCAGTACACCCACCCCCTCCCTAGGCCATGCCACACATCAGGCCCTTTCCCTAGAATACCTAAAGGCACCTGGGTTCTGCTCCAGGACATCTTGGATGACATCCTCATTCTCTTCCTGGCACACAGAGCAGGTTGAGTAGACCACACGCTGCAGGCCCGGGAAGGAGAGTGCATGGCTCAAGGCACGGCGCTGGAAGCCAGCCAGAGCGCATAAACGTTCCTGGCTGGGGCTGCTGGCACCAGGCTCCTCCAGCTGCCTTGACGCCATGCCTGGGGGAAGATGACAAGCTTTTATCACCAACCCTCAAAGGGCTGCCAGAATAGCCCATCCACAAAGTAGATACAAAGCTGGGGTTTTGGGGGCAAGGCAATCTTGCCAAGGGTCAGATAGCTAATCAAGGGTCTGAGGTCAGATTTGAACTCCAGTCCTTCTGACCACAGGACCAATGCTCTCCACTGCACCAATACCAAGGAATTCTTGCAGGTGGCAGCTGAGCTGAGTTTTAAACATGACTAGAGATTCCAAAAGCTGGAGCTTCTGAGGACCCTACAGGCAGCCTGTATAAAGCCATGGAATGGATCAGACCATCCAAACGTGTGGGGGAGGAACAGCCGTAAGTCAGGAGGAACTCTGCCTCCTGAGACCCCCCCCAGAACCTTCCAATTACAAGTCTCCCTGGCCCCTTTTCCCATCTGTCTGTCCAAAGAGTTCCGGAGTTCTCCCCATCTCACCAGAACCGCTGCAAGAAGGGTCAAGCAAGATGTACTGGACCCGGCCGTAACGTGGGTTGGAGGGAGATACAGACAGAAAGTCCTCATTGGCTATCTCACAGCAAGAGACTCCAGCTCTGGTCAGCATTGTGGCCATGGTGGCTAGCCGCCCAGCATCCAAGTCAAAAGCAAAGATTTTCCTAGAAAGGAAATCAGTGAGTCAGCTCCACCAGCACCATGACAGAAAGAAAACACAAGATTTCCTGCCAACAGGGAGCTTGCAGTTCAGTCAAGGAAGAAGCCACCTCAGGGAAAGCTGAGGGCTCAGAAGAGACCTGACCCTTAACTAGCTCTGTGTGTGGCCATTTCGGCTGAGCCTCAGTTTCCTCATCTGTAAAAAGTGATGCCATGAACTTTCCCCTCAGCCTCACAATTCTTGCCCTACAGCTAGAAGGAGTCTTCGAGGTCACCTCGTCCAACCCCCTCACTTGACAGAGAAGACCCAGGCCCAGAGAGATGAGGCACCTTCTCCAACCTCACAAAGCCAAAATCTGCAGTAAGATTTGAACTTGTGCCTTCCTAACTCTGGATCCAGCACCCTGTCCACTGGGACAAGATACCTCTCAAATGAGGCAGGAAGAAAGGCAAAGGTGTTAATGATGCCTTGATTCCTATCCCTGGAATTTCCCATCCAACATCCCACCATCCAGATCCCACAGATGAGGGGTGCCCCAAAGTCCTGAGCTTCAAACCAGGTTTTTAAAGGACACCGTTCATCTCCAATCACCAAATCCCTCTAGGTTTGCTTCTTGTCAGGAGGCAGTCTAGGCTGGATGCCACACCCCCTTCTGGCCTCACCCCTGGTTTTTCAGCAGAGCAGCCAAGTGGCTTGTCTTATTGCCTGGAGCAGCACAAGCATCGATGACATGGGAGCCAGGTGGAGGGGCAAGCAGCATGGCTGGCAGGCAGCTCGCCTGGTGGGGGCAAGACAGCAGAACTGAGTGAGGGCCCCCCCAGGCCTCTTCTCCCCATCCCCTGCCCCCTTCAGCACTGCCCTTCCTCCTGACCTTGTCTTGCAAGATGAGATGGCCAGCCTGGTACAGCAGATGCTTATGGAGGTCAGTACCTGAAGGGAATACAAGTAGCTCTGGGAGCAGTGAGTCCAGGAAAAAAAGTTTCCCCTGTAAGGTCCGCAACTCATCCAGTCTGTCAGGGAAGAGAAGAAAGAAGGTGGCCTGTGAACAGGCTAGAGAGCACCACCACCACCATCCAAGTGCCCTGGGACCAGGAGGCTGCTCTTACCCAGAAGCCTGGCCCTGATAGGAGTAGCCCTCACGCTTCAGGTAATCGATGGTGTCATCAAGGTTGGTCTTAAGCGTGTTCACTCGCACAAATCGAGGGAGCTGCACCACTGGAGACAAAGGGAGAAGGCACTGGGGCTCCCCTCCATGGCCTCCCCAAGCATCCAGCTCCAGCCACTGCCCAGGTCTCCCACTCACCCTGCATGGCCCCAGAAGCTGACTCCAGGAGGTCTTCATTGCGACTCACGCACCGCTTCACCTTGAGCCGGGCAAACTCAGCCTGCAGCCTCGCCTTGTGCCGGGACAGCACAGGCTTCCATCGGCCTCCACCGCGTAGCCCCCGGCCCAGCAGCAACTCATATACCAGGACCTAAGAATGGACCGATGGTTTGAGCCAAACCACCCAGCATTACACCCAACCACCTTTAACCTTGAACTAATCTCATTTGTAAAATGAAAAGTGGGCTGAATGGCCTCCAAGGCCCCTTCCAGGTCTAGGTCCATGACCCTCTGACCTTCTCTTGTCCACAGCAAACAATGAACCAGGCTCAAGAAGGTAAGTCAAAAATCATTTATTGAATATATAAAAAGATCCTTTAGTGGCATCTGTAATCCACTCTTTCTCCTCAATAACCTATGTGTCAGGCACTTGAGGGGAGCCCTAGGGAGACAAAAGACAAAATGAAAAGGTCTCTGCCCAGAGAGCTTCATTCTGTCTGGGAAGCAACATGTATATAAACACAAGGTATTTAGGGTGAAAGCACTGGGGATATCAGATCTTGGGCTGAGCCTTCAGAGGAAGCTAAATGCAGGTAGGGAGGCCCCCCTCTGTGCAAAGCCAAAGAGCCACTGGACCTTCAAAGGGTCACAGAATCACAGATCCCCAAGGATACCTCAGGAATCATCTGGTCTAACCCCTTCATTTTACGAATGAGGAAACTGAGGCCCAGGGAGGGGAGATGGCTTGTCCAAGATCACAAATGCCATCAATATCAGAGCTGAGATTTGAGCCCAAGTCCTCTGGCCCCAAAGCCACTGCTCCGAAGACTTTCCGCTGTCCCTGCCCAGGGAAGCGCTCCTTCCCAGGCTAACAAAAAAATGACTTTGGGGCAGTTTACACGGAACCTTGGTGCCTGAGGATGGGAGAAAGCTTCCCTTAACCTGCCTGGGCAGGGGGCAGGTGGGTCTGGGCTCCTCTCCCAGAACTCACCTTGGCCAGGTGTGGCTTCAGCTTCTTTTCGGCCTCCAGGAGCCCTGCGCTGCGGATCACGGTGTCCAGCACAGCCGAATAGCGCTGCGTCTCGCAGACCAGAGCGTACAGCTGCCGGACGTTCTGAGGCCCGGGTACGGGGAGGAGAGGCGGACATCAGGCGCGCACCCCACCTGGCGCGGACACCCTGCTCCCGACCTGAGGACTCCCGGCCTCCGACTCCGGACACCCCACCTCCAACCCCCAAACACCCCGCCTCCGACCCCTCGGACACCCCGCCCCCGACCCGCGGACATCCGGCCGCTGGCCCCTTGCCAAAGCTGACCACGCTCCGCTCCTGCTCCCGCCGCAGTACCTGGAAGCGGCTGCTGTAGACCAGGCTCTTGAGGGAGCCCTGGTGCGCCTCTAGCCCCGACAGCACGGCAGCCGCAGCTCCGTACAGCGCCATGGACCTCTTCCGACTCCCGGCCTCCGCGGCGCCCCACGTGGCCGCCCCAACCACTGCGCAGGCGCGCCACATTGCCTCGTTCGGATTCGGCCCGCCAGACTATGGCTCCGCCCCCTTCTCGTCAATTCCTCTCTTCCCTCCCCCCCCCCCCCCTCCCGCGCTTCATTGGCCGGCGTTTCCTGGCACCGCCCTCCGCCTCCATAGAGTAGCTAAGTCTTCTCTTTAGAGCGGAAGGGTCCTTAGAAGTCGGCCTTTCGTTTTACTGAGAAAACTTGAAGCGTCCACGTGAGGAAATGCTTAAAGTGACACAAGTAGTGTCTGTGGTGGATTTTGAACCCAGACCTTCCTGACTCCAAAGAGCAAGCAAGGCAGTAAGCATTTGTTAAGCGCCAATTGTGTACCAGACCTTCTTCTAAACCCCGGAGATCTGAAGGCAAAACCAATCCCTTCCCTCCGAGAACAAACCACTACGATAATCGGCATTTCTCCTGTGTGTAACCTGCTTTGTATAAGGGTGTTTGCATGTTGGCTCTCCTGTTGGAGTATAAGCCGCGCTTTGTATCCCCAGGGCTTAGCACAGCACCTGGTCCCTAAGAGATGATTGATTGTTAGGCAGGATAATCAATAGAGGGAAGGCATCGGGTTAAGGAGGACCGGGAAGATTCGAAGGAAGCCAGGACAGAGAAATCAACGAAAATGCGCCGGCATCAGGAGGGGGGGGAGGGGGTCTGGGAAAAACAGCGGCGGGGCGGGGCGCATAAAGCAGGGAGGATGTGAGGACGAGTCAGTGTAAGAGGAGGGGAGGTCAGGCAAGGATTTACAACGCCAGACAGAGGATTTCGTATTTCATGGTGGAATTTGTTAGAGGAGACCGAGAGTGGAGGTGTCTTGGGAGAGGGGAGGAGGTGACACGGAGAGACCTAGCCTTTGAGAGGAAGATCAATTTGGCAGCCCAGCGGAGGACGGACTTGCGCTAGACCAGATGGGAGGTGACAGGTATTAGGGAGGGGGCAGCGGAGTCCAAGGAGAGGAGGGAAGGGGACTTACTGGAGGGATGCTGCAGAGGTGAAGCCAACAGGAACTGACAACAGCTTGCATCTAGGGGGCCCAGAGTGAGGACGTTGAGGATGCCCCAAGTGGGGAAGTCTGGAGTCCCGTGTGTGAGGGAAAGATGCCCTGCATCTCTTGGGGCCTCCCCCTGAATCTCCTCACTCCCCTTCTACCATTTTTGGACCCAAAGGGTCACGTGATCATAGATCTAAAAGCCCCTCTCCTCCCACCTCCCAGTCTTACAGATGAGAAAGCTGAAGCCTTGTCCAGGTCTTTTTAAACTTTTGTAAGCAGACAAAGCTGGGATTTGACCCAGGCTTAGCTAACCCAGTGCTCCTTCCACTGCTGAAGACAGAACTGGTTGGTTATCTCAGTGGTTAGAGCCCTGGGCGGCTGGGCCAATCTCATCAGGGGACAATCAGCTCAGATACCACAGCCTTAAGTTACTCCCCCACCATTTAAATGACTAAAGGATTTTTTTTTTTTTGTGGTTTCTCGAGGGGGAAGGCAGGGCAATTGGGATTAAGTGACTTGCCCAAGGTCACACAGCTAGTGCTAAGTGTCTGAGGCTAGATTTGAACTCAGGTCCTCTTGAATCCAGGGCTGGTGCTCTATGCACTGCACCATCTAGCCACCCCAAAACAATTTCTTTTTGCTTTTTGGAGGGGGAAAGGTAGGGCAATTGGGGTTGACTTAGCCAAAGTCACACAGCTAGTTTTGTGTTGTGTCTGAAGCTGGATTTGAACTCAGGTCATTCTGACTCCAGGGCTAGTGCTCTATTCACTGTGCCACCTAGCTACCTGAAGGATTTTTTTAAAAGCCTTTATTAGGTACCTATGTGCAAACATGATACTAAGAGCTGGAATATCCAAGTAGAAAAGACAGACTCTGTTCTTTCATATTTGACTAGTTGCACAAAGCCCAGGGCACTTAGCAGTGATCACCCTCCCCAGCCACACTCACTCAAGCTTCTGGGCTAACTTGCCTGTCCCTCAGGACCAAGGCCAAATGCCTTCCCTGAGGATGCCAGCCCCCACTGGGACTCACAGTTGTACTGCCCACCTCAGAGGATGGTGCTTTAAAGGCTGAAAGAGTGAGTTATTTTTGTTAGTTGGGAGAGAATTATGAGCATTGTCTGTATTATGCTGAGTAGAGGAGCCATTGGGGAGTCTGTGATCCCACTGTGTCCCGGAACATCTTCCTACTTCACCAGTCAACAGGCATTTAAGTACCTACCGTGTATCAGGGGCTGGGCTGGGCTCTGGGGATACAAGGAAACAGGCTTTGCCTTCAGGAAACCTACATTTTATCAAAGTTTTAATTCGTTTTATATTAGCAGATGCAGGAGTAAGTCAAGAAATCTGGTTTTCAGGGGGGTTTGAGATTTTCTTTTTTAACCCCAAACCATAAAAGCCTCCTTGCCAGGGATGATGGCACTTCTAGTGCCCATAAGCCAAGGGCCTGAGGATGCCTGTCCCCTGTCCACTTGCCATGGGCCTATAGGGAGGGAAGGAAAACCCAACATCTACAGTTTGGTGTGCTCCAATGGGGGGAGATAGCCAGGCCCTGGAGGCTGGGGCAGAACCATGGGAAGGGAATTGTTGCCCCGTTCATGCCAGCAGGTATCCAGGATGGGGTAAAGTTTGCCTTGGAAGTCAGCCTGGAAAGTGTACAGGGGCTGGAGGCCCTCAGGGCGGTCTGCATCAAAGAAAGTGAGCTCCCCCTGTTCATAATGGAGATACACGCCAATCCGATGAGGGTGGCCAGCCACAGGCAGAGGCACCCGTGGGCACTGGAAAGCCTCATACCCCCGGCCTTCCTTGAGCCCAATCAGCCACACCCCGTGCTCAGGGGACTTGATCAGCTTGCCCTTTCGGCTGGCGGTACCCTTGATGACCCCCAGTCGCCAGTGACTCTTACTGCCTACCACTACCTCCCAGTAGTGACGGCCACAGGAGAAGCCACGAGTGGTGAGGATGCAGGTGTTGTAGTCAAAGCCATCGGGATAGCTGACAGACCGCTGAGACAGAAGGCCACACTGTACCACCGTGTTCCCTTTGGAGAGCTGGAGGAGCGGGTGGGCCGTAGCCGGGTCCAATTTCAGAGTCTCCATAGCTGAGGAAAGAGAACCCACAAAGGCCTGGTCAGGCCACAGCCAGACCAGGTTTCTCCCCATCTCCAGACTGACCTTTCCATTCTATGCTCCACGTGGCTGCCAAAGCCTCAATCTCACCCCTGTCATTCCTGTGCTCAGTAACTCATAGTGGTTTCCACTGGCCTCCAGAGTCAAATACAAACTCCTCTATGTGAAATCTCAATTATTTGGGGCAGCTAGGTGGCACAGTGAATAGATCACTGGCCCTGGAAGGAGGACCTGAGTTCAAATTCAGTGTCAGACACTTAACACTTATTAGCTGTGTGACCTTGGGCAAGTCACTTAATCCTAATTGTCCTGCCTACTCTCCTCCAAAAAGACAAAAAAAAAAATTTCTGAATTGCTGTTGGGGTGGCTAGGTGCCACAGTGAATAGAGCACGGGCCCTGGAGTCAGCAGGACCTGAATTCAAATCCAGCCTCAGATACTTAACACTTACTAGCCATGTGACCTTGGGCAAATCACTTCACCCCAATTGCCCTGCCTTCCCCCTCCAAAAAGGGAAAAAAAAAAAACTTCAATTACTAGGCTCCTAATCCCTTTCTTGCATTATTATATAATATATATTTTACAAATCATATAATCATATACATATACATTATTCCCCATAACACATTTTGTTCTAACCAACCTGGCCTTCTTCTTCCTCACACATAATACTCAATCTCCCACCTCCATGCCTTTGCACAGGCTGCCACACACGGACCTGTAAGCTTCCACATGAGGCCTTTCTCTTCCCCTCCCAGCCAAGATTCCTTTGTATGCATCTCACATATATACCTGTTGTCTTTTCATTTTCAGCTTTGCATCCCTGGTGCCCATGACAGTGCCTGGCACCTAGTGGACACTAAACTCTGGCTGTGCCAGCTAGTCCCCAGCAGTGCCTGGGCTGGGGCTGCTCTCCTGCAGTAACTCACCTGGCAGAACTTTGCGGAATAGCCGCTTCCACACAGTCATTTTGAGGTCAGCCGGGTGGAAGCTGGGCTTGAAGGAGACAGCATTGAAGGTCCCCTCCAGGGGCAGCATCTGTTGGAGCTTGGTGCTGGGAAGAACATGGATGGACAGGCCCCAGAGGAGACCAAGTGTGACTGAGTGGCAATACTGCTTCCCTTTGCGGGGAGCCTCACAACCAGGTCAAGTAGGGGAGAGGCTAGGTGAGGGAGTAGGGGGAGCTCTAAGTTGGAAGATACCAAGATCCTGGAGGGAAAGCTGGCAGAACATGAGTCCAACCCCCTCATCTTACAGATAAGGAGTCTGAGATCAAGGAGGTCAAGTGACTTGAACCGAGTCACACAGGTAGATAAGCCTGAGAGCTGGGCCTCTGACTCCTGTGACAGTCCCCCTTGCCCCCACCCAGGACGCCAGGAGGCTTCTCCACTCCTGAAGGCCTGACTACTGAAGGGAAAATGGGGAGCAGGGACTGGATGAGCCAGAGATGAAGAAGAAGAGCACCCCGGCTGTGCTACTGGCACCCTCTGAATGTGAGTGCCCTGGATCAAAGCCCCTACCAGTCTGCCCTAGTTAAATCTCTGGGTACAATTTTTTTCTCACCTAAACTCACACATTCCTTCATCTACCATAGGATTCTACCCTGAGACCCATTTCTGGTTGAATTCACAGTCCAGGTCCCTGAGCTTAGACAGGTCAGCTTTCTTTTCCAAGGTCCTTCAGGCAGCTGTCAAGACCCACCAACTTAGTGCCCCTTCCGTTAGAATGCATTCCCAGCATTTAGCAGGCTGACGGCACCTCGTAAAGCCTTAATAAATGCTTTATCAGGCCCTGTACTGAAAGAGGTCATGTGTTGTACATCCGTGTACACGTACGTATACACATGCGTATGTCTGTTCCCAAAGGCCATTACAAGTGACCATTCTGGAAGACGGCTCTAGCCGGGTGAGAGGCTGGGGCCATTTCCCAGGCTTCCTCTCTCCATCCCTCCTCCTCATGTTCAACCAGACCCAAAAGGCCTGACTCACTCTCTCCCCACCAGGGTACTTACCTGGAGGCCATGGCGTGGTATTTCTGTAAGAAAAGAGCGACAAGGTGGTCAAGACACGGGAAGGCTCCTTCAGAAGCCATGAGTGACAGGGTTTGCTGGGCGGGAGTTATGCTTGGCAGTGGAAGGAAGGAAGGAGCCCCTGGAGGAGAGGCATTGGCTGGTTAGACACCCCACACCCAAAGGTGACCCTTCGGTCCAATGGAAGCACCATGCTTACTTTGACAAACATTTATTAAGCACCTACTACATACCCAGCATTGTGCATACCCTGGGCATATAAAGACAAAACCAAGCCCTGTCCTCTAGGGATCACCCTCCTAGTGATTCTGCACTGTTGTCTCTGCCATTAGAATGGGAGCTGCTTGAGGGCAGGGACCATTCCATCTTCACTGCTGGATGCCTGTGTGTGCAGCGGCAGAGTAGATACTCAAATGCCATCAAAGGAGACAGTGTCCATAAAGTGCTTTGCAAACCTCAAAGTGATGTACAGATGCCAGATATTATAATAATGTTATTAAATACTCTTTAAATTGAATTGAACATCATGTTCTTTTCCACCCCATCCCTGAATGTAGGCTTCTGCAGGGCCGGGACAGCTTCATTTTTGTCTTTGCAGCCTCAGCTTGGCACTCAGTAAGTACCTAATGAATGGTTGTGGATGGACAGATGGACGGACCGCCTGGTCCTTTCCCAGGCTCACCTGGATGAAGCCAAGGCGGCTCTCCTCACTCAGCTGCTCCAACACTTGTTCCAGCTGGTCCAGGCGCTCCCGGGCGCCCTGGACCTGCTCCAGCTGGATGTCCATGGAGGCCACCAGGCCCCGGGCGTGGCACTCTATGCCCTCCAGACACCGGGCCTTTTCCTCATCCAGCAGGCGGTGAAGCTCCTGGAACTCCCTCCGGATCACCCAGCCGAAGACATCAGCCTCATTCTAAGGGGGGAGCGGAGCCCAGCTCAGCCTGGCCCTGGTTTGTGCCAGGAGAGAGCAGCTCAGAGAGGGAGAGGGACAATTTATACTGGCCCAGAAGGGTCTTTGGGTCATCTGGTCTAAGCCCCTCATTTTGCAGAGGGAGAAACAGAGACTTGGAGATGGGCCTCCCCCCCTCCCAGCTCATAGGAGCTTGGACTTGGGCTGGAAGGGAGTTTAGACTTCATGCACCCAACTTCCTTGTTTTAGAGAGGCTCAGGCTGCTGAGCCCCAGGGAAGTTAAGTGATCTACCCAAGGTCATGTTGAGGAGCAGAGGGAGGATTCGAACCCAGGACCTTTGACTCCATTGCCCTTTTTTATGAGACCTGTAAGCAAGCACCTTTATCCCTCTAGGCCAGGGAGATGTTGTAAGAGGTGACACAGAGCATTTATTAAGCACTGAGTCGGAGACATTGTGCCAACAACAGAGTGGCTATAACTTCTCCAAGAACCTGAGGTCAGGTTCCCAGCAGCCCCTCCTCTTCCCACCTGTATGCCCTCCTATGGGACAGTCCCGGTGCTGCCTCTGTAGGGCTCCTCCACCCCAACCTGGCCCAGGCACCAGAAGGAGTTATAACAGGGCTACCCAGAAGGTGGCACACGCTGGTCATTCCAAAGTGGCTCATGTCAGCCTCAAACTGACCGTACCCCCGTTATCTCAGCCCCAGGGCACTGGGGTGGGATCCCAGAGTGAGAGAAACCTGAGAGGGGAGGCAGGGTCATGCAAACCTATGGGGCCAGAGCCTGGTTCCAAGCCCATTCCTGGTGCTTCCTATCGTGTGACCTTGGAGAGGTCCCCTAACCTCCCTCGGCCTCAAGCTTCCTCACCTGTAAAATGGGAAGCTCTAGCCCTCCTCATTTTACAAAGAAGGAAGCCAAGGCCTCTGGCAGCCAAGTGACTCATCCAAAGTCACACAGGCACTGGGAGCCAGGGATGGGCAGTCCCCTACTTCCTTTCTAGGTCTGCCCTGGATCTTAATTTGACTTCTGTGACACCAGGAGACAGGAGTGCCTGTTGCGGGGCAGGAGGTGCAGTGTGGGCGCCTGCTCACAGCAATCCGGGTCTTGTTGTTCCCTAGTCTGGTGATCTGTTCCTCCAGTTTTTCCCGCTGTTGTTTCAGGTCAGAGATGAGGCCCGAGAGCTCTTCCTGGGGGAGGAAGCCAAAGCAGAACCCATGAGTCCCAGGGAAACCCTCCAGCCCCATCCCCAGGCCTGGGTGTCAGGACCACACAGGCCTTTCATTTCCCAGAAAGCTGAGGCCTTTGGCTTTGACTTGCCCATGGACACACAGCCAGCCTCAGAAGTAGGATTTGAATCTGGGCCTTTGTGTCTCCACACCAGTGCCCAAAGTCTCCCATCAGAATCAGGGCAGAGTCTAAATTACTCAGGTTTCCTTAGCCTCCACCTCGTGTGTAGACACATCCCTAGATCCAAGACAGGCCAATCCCAGAAGCACTTCCTGAGCAGATTCCCTAGGTATGGGGAGTTCCAATTTTCCCAATAACCTTATGATTATTGTATGTATTTCCCATATTTCCTTAGGCTCAGAGGATCAGAGATAGAGAGATGGGACTTCAAAGGCCATCCAGCCAACCCTCTCAATTTACAGATGGGGAAATTGAGACCAAAGAGGCCCCCCAGTCACACAGGCTGTCATCTAGTCAAGGCCAATGAGCATTTATTAAGCACCTGTTGCATGCCAGTACAAAGAATGAAACGATTTCAGGGTGGGAATCACCAGAATTGAGAGGGTAAAGGACCGTAGCTGAGCAAAGAGAGAGAACAGTAACGATCAGTGGGGTTAGGAAGGGCTTCCCATAGGAGGTAGCTGCCAAGGGTTAGAAGGAAATGAGGGGGTTTAAAAGATGAAGTCAGCAGGGAGTGCATTCCAAACCGGCCAGGCAAAAATGTGGAGGTGGAGACTGAAACCAGGACTGAGCAGGGAGGGTCTTTTTTAGGATGCAGGAAAGCCCCACTCTCAGTCCTGGCAAACGTCCTCACGATAACTACGAAAAATGACCAACAGCTGGAGGGAGAGGGGGCTTCCTCTCCAGCCACCCCTCCAAGTCCCCAGAACTCTCTCTCACCGTACAGAGGGAGATAAGTGGGAGCTCAGAAATGGGCCATTTGGCTACACTGGGCTTCCTGTCTCAGCTCCCGTATGCATATGACTGCTTCAAGGTGAACCATGTGGTCACAGAACTCTCCTGCCCTCCCCACACCTCCCACTGACACCCAGGACCCACCCTTGGGCTGAAGATGCACACTCTGCCCTTCACATAGACCTTTCTCTTACCCAGACTATAGAGGGATCCAGGACATCGCCAGGCCCTCTCAGTCACTTTTCCTCACATCCCCTTGTGAATGTATTTCAGCGTCCTTCCACGTACCCACGAATGGTTTCTATAGTAACAGGGGGCCAGAAATCCCCTCTACCTCATGGGTGCCCCCTCTGGTTCCCCGGCCTCATATCTGCTTTGGTCTTACTCAAAAATGCAAGATACCCCAATAGATAAAATCTTGATCAAAAGCCTTGAGCAAATGTTAACTTATTTACTGGATTCTTTAAAGGCTGGAGACTGGCTGGAAAAAGTGAAGGCTTTAGTTAGGGACTTACCAGGCCAGAGAGTCAATGACCGATGTTTGGTTGTTCGGTTTTTTATTGAGGGGGGCTAGTTTCTGCCCCTCATGAGTCCCCCTGACCAAACCCCCTGGGAGCTATGTCATATAAATAATAATAACCATCTGTGCCCAAGGCGGGGCCCTTAGCTTGGGGAATGCACAGAAATGGGAATCTCCTAGACCCCAGTCCAAGCAAGGTCTCGAGTAAGATAAAGGCCAAGCATTTCAGGCTAGAGTTATCACAAAGGTCAGTTTGGTCAGAGCCTGCCTAGGACTGACCTCTCCCAGAGCGCCTGTTGTCAAACGTCCACTGATGTTCGCTCATCTCAGCCTTCTCTGGCTGCTAACTGTTTACTTTAACTTTCTCACTCCAAAGCTTATCCTCATTGAAAAGGAAACCCTGCCATGCTCCCCATCATCTCCCACAAGCATCCATGTGCCTGATCTCTGCTCTGTTAACTCTCCAGGGCTTGGGTGGGAGCTGGGCGGGAACAGCTGGTGGCCCTGCAGGCCTAAGCACACAGTTGCCCCCCTTGGCCCACATTCTCAGCCTCAAACACAGAGGCCACTGCTGGTCTAGCAGTCAGGCCCCTGGTTTTTCTGGCTAGGGAGGTAAGCAGCTTCCTACCTTCATGCGGCTGTACACGGTAGAGACAGGTGTGACCTGATGCTGCCGATGGGAGCCCAGAAGGCCACAGAGACCACAGATGAGCTCTCTGTCCCTCTCACAGAACAGGCTGAGGGGGTTCTGGTGATGGATACAGACGCTCAACTCCCGCTCCCCTGGGAGGTACAAAGCTTCAACTACCTGGGCCAGGGAGACGTTGGGCGGGGAGCTGCTGACATCAGGCACCCCTTGCCGGCACACGGGGCAGAAGAGCTGGCTTCCCAGGTGCTGAGCTAAGGAGTTCAGACAATCTTTGCAGTAAGAATGGCCACACTGCAGCATCAGGGGCTCCTTAAAGATCTCCAGACAAACGGGACATTGAAGCCCATTAGCCACGTCTGGGGCCCTCACCTGCAACGCCATCCACACTTCTCCGGCTGAAAAACAAGATCAGCAATGACCCCGTCATCTCCCACTCTCAGAGCTGGGACTAGGGCTAGGCCAACAGGGCAGTTAACCAGGAGCACCACATGGAGAGAGGGAAGGGCACGCATGACACTTTCCCACTATTTCTTGTGACATTTATACTTTCTATTTTAATATACTTTCAACACTCACTTTATACTGTGTGTAGTAGACAGACTACAAAGTGGACTTTGAGTCAGGAAGGTCAGAGTTCGAATCCTACCTCAGACATGTACTCTGGGGTGATCCTGGGCCAAGCTGCCTAACCTCTTTTGTTTGCTGTCCAAGGCCTAACCTAGCCAAACTTGAAGAGGTTCATTGCACTAGTTTTTCTTTCTTTTTTTTTGGAGGGGGAAAGTCAGGGCAATTGGGGTTAAGTGAGTTGCCCAAGGTCACACAGTATTTCCACTAATTTTCTACTTTTACTATTTCACTTTTGTCGTTGTCTCCCCTTCCTTAGTCTTCTCATCTGTAAAATGGGGGTGATAACAGCGCCTGCCTCCTAGAGCTAAGATGAGGAACAGGTGCAATAACATTTGTAAAACCCTTCGTAAACCTCAAGAATCCATGCCCATGTGGGCCATTACTATTTTTAGCTCAACAACGTGAATGCTTTTTCCATAGCTCCTCCTCCACCTTGACTGGCAACCCCTCCCCAGCTTAAGGGTCAAGAGTGTCCGTGGCCAAAACCTGACATCACCCCCTCATCAGACGTAGCTGGGCTGGTCCCTGGGCAGCAAACAAGTCTTCTGAAGCCTTTCCAGCTCCTGCTGACAGAGCTTGTGAGACTGCGCCCCCACCCCCCCCAGCACAGCAGCAGAGGGGGTTCTGGGGTTTGCAGAGGCCGGGCCTCATGCTTCCCTGCTCTCAGGCCAGGGGACGTGGAAGGGGCTCATTTTCAGACACGGGTGACAGAGTTCCTGCTGCACATTTTAATTCCTCGTTGTTCATTTTCTCTTCTATTTTAAAGAAACGCCCTTGTTTCTGAATGCTGTGTGAGGATCTATCCCGTTTGTATGACTGACTTAAAGAGGAAAGGGGCCCAGAGTCCATCCATTACAACCCCCTGCCATTTCATGTTTTAGAAGGAAAGATGCCCACTCAGAGTATGTGGCTGAGTCATTTTTCAATCATGGCCAACTCTTCATACTCCATTTGGGGTTTTCTTGGCAAAGTGGAGTAATTTGCTATTTCTTTCTCCAGCTCATTTGACTGATGAGGAAACTGAGGCAGTCAGGGTTAAGTGACTTGCCCAGAGTCATACAGCTAGTAAGTGTCTGGGACCAGATTTTAACCCAGGAAGATGAGTCTTGACTCCAGGCCTGGCTCTCTATGCACTATGGCACCACCTAGCTGCCCATCTGGAGGACAGACAAGAGCCTTGGGTTGGGAGACAGGGATATGAATTTGAGTCCTAGCTGTCATCGTCACTGTCTCTGACGCTGGGGGTCCCAGAACACCTGATTTCAAGTTAGACAAGACTTCAACAGCCATGGCCCCCAAAGCCTCTTAGCTCTAATGTGTAGCCCCTACTTTAGATCTTCAAAGAGAGAGTTCCCGCTACCTACTGGTCTTGGATAGTTCTAATAATCAAGTTTCTCCTTACTCTCTTCCACAGCAGAATTTACCTCCTTGTGACTTCCATCAACCACTCCTCCTCCTTGTCTCTCTGGAGCCAAACACAAGCCTATTCCCTCCTCCACATACAAATATCTTGATCAAATATTCAGATATTTGAAGACTGGTACTCCCTTCTTCCCTATATCTTCTCCTCTCCAGGCTGAACATTCCCAGTTCCTCCAAATGATCCCCACATGGCGCAAATGTCACCATCTTGGTCTTTCTCCACTAAACAGTGTCCTTCCCACACTGAATACAAGATTCTAGACGTGGTCTGAACAAGGCAGAGGGTGATGGGGACTTTTGTCCCCTTCTTTCTGGAAGTTCTAAGCCTAAGACTACCTCAGCCTTCTAGGTTCCCATACTTACATAGAGTTTGAAGAACCCCCTCAACGTGGTTCAGTTTCTTTGTCTGTAAAAATGAATGGGGTTGATTAAACTGATCTTTGAGGTTCCTCCTAGTTCTGTGATCCCATGATGAAGATTCTGAAGGCCCCCTTGTAGATCTATGATTCTAGATCTGCACAAGAAACAAGAACCAGGTAGGAGGAGCCATCTTGGATGCTGAGAAATTGATTGTGCCCACCCATCCTGCTCATTGAACTCTTCAAAGCAGAAATACACTGGGAATACGGTTTTAAGACAAAATTCAAAGACCAGCTCCAATGCCCATGTGCCGTCCATCCTCTACACTGAGGTGATATTTCTGCTGCCCAGAAGAGCTAGTTGTCCCTACTAATAAAATGAATAATAATATCATTTGGGTGGGTGTTACTTTGTGAGGCAGCATGGCATACCAGAGGAAGGGGAAGGGAATATATAAGCAATTATATAGCGCCTACTGTGTGCCTACCTATGCTAAGCACTTCACGAATATCTCTTTTGTCCCTCACAACAAGCCTAGGAGATGGGTATTGTCCCCATTTTGCAGGTGAGGAAACTGAGGCAGACAGGGAACATGGCTTAGGTCACACAAGCAGTGTCTCAGGTGGGATTTATACCCAGGACTTCCTAACGCCTGGTCTGGTATTCTAGCCACTGGGCCACCAACTAGAGCCAACTCTGAAACTCAGAAGATCTGGACACATATTGGCCCTGGGACTGTGGGCTCTTCGTGCTCTAGGAAACTTCCCAAGACTATCAGTTGAAGATAAAGTGCTAGCCTGCATTGGTGCAGGAGTGTCCTCACCTGGGAGTTCCTCAGATGGGTGAAATTTTAAGTCTATGACTATTTAAACAGTGCTTTGAGGCTAGAGCTTTATCTCGGTTACCCCATTTGGGCACAAACAGCCTCCTGAAGTAACGCTACAGGCATGATTATTCCCCTTTTTCGAGGTGAAGAAACAGCGGTCACTTACCTTTGTCAGAAGTGGAATCTGGACTCAGCTCTCGTCTCCAAAGCCAGCATTCTTTTCCCTATAACCTGCTCCCTTTCACTCTAATCTCCAGCATTCCCCTAAACGGGGGGATGTGGAGACTCTCAGGCAGCGGCAAAAGCGGGAAACCAGTGGCCAGCAGGCATCCCCCGAGGGGGCAAGGCAATCGGACCCGGGCTGGCTACGCCACTCCTGTCTTCCTGGCGCCTCCACACCCGAAGTGCTGACCTCTCTGACCGCTGCAGTCTCTTTCTTCCAGAGCTGAGACCACAAGAAAAGACGGTGGGCACACCCTCATGCCAGCTAATCTCTGTCGCCTTCTTTCTTCTCCTCATTTCCTGGCAACTCCCCCTTTCCACCCCAAGGCGAGTGGGAAAGTCACTGGAATCAAAAGAAAAGCAGTCTCGGTCACAGGACCGAGGCACCTGCCACCGGCTGCGCCACCTTTGATAGGAGCAGTTCAAGTGGTTGCTTGGGTTAAAGGAATGGGGGGTGGGGGTGGGGCAAGGCAAGGCAAGAAGCGGGGCCCTGGGGAGGGCTCCCCTGCCCTATTCCTCCAGTCAGTAATGGAGCCGAGGATTTTGCAGTGGAAGGGACCTCATAGATCAGGTGGTCCTCATCCCTCATCTTACAGAGGTGGGGAAAGTTTAACATGCTATACGAACGGGAAGCTGGGCTGGAAAAGGGTGGTCTGGCCACGGGATAGAGGCATGAAGGATGGAGCCCTGATGTGCTCTGAGTGTCTGAGGACAGGGGGATAAGGTGGGGGGACCCCTCACCCTCCCCAGGACAACCTTCCTCCAGGACCTGGACCGGAGTCAAATGGGGGATGGGGAGGCCTGGATGGATTATGCAAGGGGGAAGGGAGGGTCCGAAACTGGAATATCAGGGGGCCCCCCCACCAGGATGTGGCTGAGCCAGGCAGGATGACTGCCCAAGGTCACCCAGTGAGCAAGGGCCAGGGCCAGGATTCCACCCTACCGCCCTGTACTTTCCACTACACCGAACTGCCTCTTCAACAAAGCGATGACTACAAAGATATTAATAGTAAATGTTTATACGGTCCTACTATGTGCTAAGCACACATGGCCTGTGCTAGGCACTTCACCGTTATCACTTCATCTGATCCTCACAACAGCTCTAGGAGGGAGGTGTTATTATTATCACTCCCATTTAACAGATGAGGAAACTGAGGTAAACAGTGGTTAAGTGGCCCAAAGTCACATAGTTCGTGTTTGGGGCAGGATTGGAATTCTTGTCTTCTTAACTCCAGATCCAGTAACCTATCCACAGCCCACCTCCTCTAGGCAGCTCTCGTGGACTACAGAGAATTGCAGAGAAGGTGTTAGCCGCCTGTGCTGGAGGGAGTTTTGCCACTGGAAGTTCTGTGTGCCAATGACCTTACAGAACTGCTGGGTACAGCCTAACGGTTTAATCTGTTCTTATTGCTGCACAGATCTGCCCCTGTAACTTAGCTCCAGTCCCAGCACCTGCCCAGGGTTAGTAGGCGGCTAATCAATGCTGGTGCTTGACTGGCTGCGCATCCTTGCAGCTGTTGGGACTGAGAGTGCATGGGAGGGGGGAAAGGGGGAAGGGGGAAAGTGGGAGGGGGGAAGTGAAACTGACGACGCTCTTCGGGGCCTGAGGAAACACGTGCCGTACAACCTATGCCTTAGCGATGATTGGCTGCGAGGCTCACACTCGAGAGCTAGTGGTGACGGCTGATTGGTTGGGTGGGGAGTGTGTGGGCGGGAGCTTGGGGCCGATCTTTAGAGCCTGCGCCCTGGGTCCCGCACACGCGCTCTTTGGGGCAACTGCAGGACGAGATGGCAGAACCTCTGGTAACGCCTCTGAGCGACTCAATACCGGCCCTGGACCGCCAAGGCGCGGGAGAGCTGGTGCGCGCGGAGGGAGACCTCGAGGGAAAGGGGCTTTGTCTGTTTGTCCGTCGGAACTCCCTTGTTACAGAGGGGGAAACGGAGGCACAGAGCGGTCACGTGACTGCCTCGGCAGTAGTAGTAGCGGGCGGAAAGGGCGCCGTGATTGGAGGTTGGAGGAGGCAGATGACGTAACCTTCTTCCTCTGCTGCCTCAGTTTTCGACTCTGTAAAATGGGGGTGGACCAGAGGGGCCCTGGCCTAACCGCGACCCCGTGATCTTAAGTTGCTTCCTCCTGCCTCAGTTTCCTTCTCTGTAAATTGGAGCAGAGGGTCCTGGGCCCTTCTAGCGCTGCCCTTGTAGTCTTTTAGGGGCTGGATTTAGGTCCCGATTCTTGCTTCCTCCCCATGCTTCCCTGGGCCTCAGTTTCCCCCTCTGTATAATGGGGGCTCGCTCTCCCCAGCCTCTGGGTGCGTGCCGCATCCTCGCTAGCAGAGCCAAAGGAAAAGGATTTTCTCCAGCGTTGCTGGCCCATGACCGCGGTGGGCCTCGGGGTCTGGGAGCACCCCACTGCCCCAGGTAACGGCCTTCCTCTCTGTCACCAACAGTCTCCATACCAGAGACTGAGCCAGCGCATGCAGGACGTCACCGGGGACCGGGGGGTGCTGAAGGAGGTCATCCGCGAGGGAGCTGGAGACCTGGTGACGCCCGATGCCTCTGTGTTGGGTATGCGCAGCCCTGGTGCCCGCAGCAGGCCCTGCAGATGGGGGCAGACACCCGGGGGCACTGGGAGCGTGGGCACCAAGGTCAGGGCCGTGCACACATGGGGACGAGACAGAAGAACCTGGGCAGGCACTTCCCCCGGGGTGGAGGTGGCCAGTTAGGGGATCCCTGCCGGGGGCAGCGATGCCAGGGACCCCTCCTTTGCCTGCTTGCCCTAGGAGTAGCTGCAGTCCACTTAGTCTCCTGGCTGGCGACCTGGTGGCTGCAGCTGCTTGTGTCTGGGCTGCTTTCCTTCCCTGTGCATCTTGACAGCTTCCACATGGTCTCTTTCAGTGAAATACTCTGGGTACTTGGAGCACATGGACAAGCCCTTCGACACCAACTGCTACAGGAAGGTTCCCCGACTCATGAAACTGGGAGAAGGTGAGTCAGGGCTGGGCACTGGACGGCTGACTGGGATTCTGGAGTTAAGACCCACCGTATGTTGAGTGTGCTCTTTGTGTTGGTTCTGCTGATAGGAGGGCTGGGTTGTGTATGTATCCTTTCCTCTCCCATGTGACTGAGAGATGTATGAAATGGGCCTCCAGGCTGGGGGCACAATCCAAGATCGTGTGATTCTTTCCAATCTCCCCCTCCCCAATACCTTCTCCAGGCTGACTGTGCCAGATGCTGGGAGACACAGTGAAAGCAGCCCTCTCTGCGGGAGGGAGGGAGCATAGGTGACAAAGGGGGCTAAGAGAGGCTTTCCAGGGGACTCAGCCTTCAGCTGAGCCTCAGAGGTGAGGAGGAAGGACATGCCCAGGAGGAGCCCATTAGGCTGGATTGTAGGAAGAAACGCTCTCCTGTTTGGAAGATAATGTGTGTATGAGTAAACGTAGATAGCATCAGTTTTCTTTGGAGGGGAAGGAGAGCATTTGTAGGTGGGGGTCAGAAAAGGCTCGCTTTTTTTTTTGACAAGCAAAATTTTGACAGAGTGAAGAGATTCTCTGAGGGGAGATAAGTGGAATTGTGTGCCAGACAGGTTGGCAGATGAAAAGTGGGAGTGTTGTATGTGAGGAACAGAAACAGTGTAGTTTAACTGGTCTGTGGCATATGGGAGAGGGATCACTGTCAAATCAGGTTCCAGCCGATGGTTGGGGCTAGACTGGAGAAAGTGCTTTAAAGATGGGAGTTTGTTTGGTTCTAGAATCCAAAGGAAGCTGAGTTGAATAGGAGAGTGGTACATGCCAGGGGAATAAATCGATTTTTAAAACTTTTATTTCACTTAAAACAAGAATGTTTTTCTCCCTCCCTCTTCTTCCTCTCCCTTCCTGCATTGGGGGGGAAAAAAGAAAAAAAAAGAAATTCTTAGAACAAATGTGCTGTCAGACAAAACACATTCCTGCCTTGACCCTCCTCGAAAACACGTTTCATCTGCGCTGAGTCTGTCCCCTCTCCATTGGGAGGGGGGAGCAGGCACCTTTATTTGGCCTCTGTGGCTAGGGTCTGGCATTGCACTGACCAGAATCCTTAAGGCTTTTCACTTCCTTTGCCTTTACAGTGTTGTCCTTATTGGGCCTGTCAGTTCGTGAAAATGCTCCCAAGTTTCTTCAGAACTGTCCCTTTGGCCATTTCTTCTGGCACTAGAGACTTCCTGATGTTCACATCCATAACAGGATCAGCCATTCCCTTTAGAGTCTAATTCTTTGCCTCTACAAAAAGAGCTGCTGTAAATAAGTTTGTATTTCCTCATTTATCTCCTCCCGGTGTTGGCCACTGGGCCTACTAGAGGTGTTGCTGTGTGTGTATGCACAGTTTTGTGGCTTGGTGCCTAGTTCCAAAGAGTTTTCCACAATGGCTAATGGTCATCACTTAGGTACCTGTGTAGAATAGGGGGCAGGGAGATTGGAAGCAGCCTCCCATTAGGAGGCTGTTAGAATAGTCGAGGTGAGAGGGCACCTGACAGACCACCGGAGGAGCCAGTCATCAGCTAGAACAGGGACTCAGAGGCAAGGCTTCAGTTTTATTGGTATTAATTAGCCTCTGATCCCCAAGGTGAACTTAATGGGACAGTCACTTGATATGTAATTAGTGAATGATTTTGCTGTAACCCTTTCATCTCTTTTTTCCTCCTTTGGAAAGCTGGGAAGAGCCAGGCTTAACTGGAGCCTCCGCCTCTTCTGTTCTAGAGATAACCCTGTGGGGAATGGAAGTGGGCCTGTTAACGATGCGCAAAGGCGAGTTGGCCCGATTTCTCTTCAAGCCGCGCTATGCCTATGGGGCACTGGGCTGTCCACCCTTGATTCCACCCAATACTACCGTCTTGTTTGAATTGGAGCTGCTGGACTTCCTGGACTCTGCCGAGTCGGACACATTCTTTGCCCTTACTGCCGTAAGTCCTCGAGAGCAGACTGTGTTTCTTTGGATCTTCTCTGTCTGGCCTCAGTATTCTGCCTAGGGGCAATTGTTTATGCCCATCTGACCTTCTGATTCAACTTTCTCTCTACCTCCATTTGAAGCCTTTGCTGGTAGTGAAAGGAACCTCTCAACTTAATGTATTTTGTGTTTTTAATAAATCAGATGAGGTAATGGATGTGAAAAGGTCTTCCCAGACATATGGTGGTGGTAGTGATGGTGTTGGCTAAATCGGATGGATTCATTTATTTAACAATTTACCCCAGTTAACTAACCTTGCTTCCCAAATGATCTTTGTCAGATGATGTGTTTACATATGTGAAGTTGTTTTAAAAATCAATCTATGATTTCCGCAGCAATCTAATTAGACCTTATTTTAAATTCCCTCCTCACACATTACCATCTTTAAACAAGAATCTGTGTGGGAAGGGACTTGGAAACCCTTAGGACAACTTTACTTGGCCAAGGATTCTGCCTCTGACATCCCCTGCAAGTGGTTTGTAAAGCCTTCACCTGAAAGCCTATTTGTGCTCTTAACACTTGTCCTTTCAGAATTCACCTTCTGAGATTTCACCCGTTTTAGCGCATTGCCAACTTGCAAGATCCCGACTGTCTCATCTGATGCATTGGCCGTCATGGTTTCGTGTCATCTGGCCAATCTGACAGTCATGACACCTGTGCTTTCTTCCAGTTCATTGAAAGAAACTTTGACTTGCACAGAGGCAAGAAAAAGACCCCTGGGGCAGTCTGAGAGACCCCTCCTCAAGGAGATATCGACTCTGTTTCTGGTTGTTCATCCAGTTCCATAGTCTACATCTTTCTGTCCTGTCCACAGGGAAACCATTATTTTGTCAAATACTTGGCAGAAAGCTAAGTCTTCTGCTTGTACGGTATTCCTCTAATGTGTAAGTATAACTACTTTGTCAAGAAAAAGGAAGTGAGGTTAGTTTGCTGTGACCTATTCTGAATGGGGGCTATCCTGGCTCTTAACGATCATAGATTGTCCTACTAAGGGTTGACAAACCATTCCCTTCATGCCACATCCTGGAATAGGGAGATAAGCTCCAGATGGGTGTGTGCATGGCATAGACTTCAAGGGTGACATTATAAACAAATAAAGGAGAAAAGAGAAGATACCTTGGGGGCTCTGAGGAGCACGTGACCAAAACAGATGATGCGATTATATAAAATTAAAAAGGTTTCACACAAACAAAACCAAGGCTCAGATGAGAAGAAAAGCAGGTAACTGGGCGGGGGGGACCTTGGCAACAAGTTTTGCTGATAAATATCCCCTCCCTAAGGTAGACTGGGAACTGACTATAATTTATAAGAATAAGGGCCATTCCCGGATTGACAAATGGTCAAAGGCTGTGAGCAAGCAGCTTTCTGAGGAAGAAATCTAAGTTAACAGTAGCCATGTGAAAAACCACATTCCAGCTCCCTAATAATTAGGGAAATGTGATTAAAGCCCCTCTGGAGGGTCTACCTCACACATCAGGTTGGCCATTTTGACCAAAAAGGATAGTATAAGAATATAAATGGATTGTGACTGGGCCATTAGAAATGACAAAGGGGATGGTTTCACAGAGATTTGGAAAGGCTTGTTTGAAGCAATGCAGTATGAAGTGGTGAGTGTTGGCAAGACAACTTGGAAAGACTTGAGAACTTTTCTCAATGCAGTGATCAGTCACTCGTCAAGAAGCATGCTGCCCACTTCCTGAGAGAGGGGATAGGCTCAGGGTTGGGATCGAGACACATGTTGGGTTTTTTTTGGACATAGCCAATGCCAGAATCTGTTTGACTGTGACTAATTCATTACAAAGACTTTGTTGGGGAGGGAAAATAGATCTTTCTTGATTGAAAAGATATATGTATTAAATTTTAAAGATACAAAATATAAATTACATCTGGAGTTTTGCCAGAAATGAAGCCCTGGTGTATAGTGTGCAGAATCCCCTCGCTCCCTGTCTTTATAACATTGGGGCAGGTGTTGGCCCTTTTCTGTCCTGTGACATCTCTATGCTGGGTGGTCTTTCATCATTCATTTCCGTGAGATTTTGGGTTGCAAATTTTCTCCCCATCTTTCCCCTACTCACCACCTCAAAACAGCAATCGCACTGTATACCTCTTCCCCCAATCTATTCTCTCATCACTCTTCTGACTTTCTGGTAGGGAAAGATGGATCTCCCTACCCCAATGCCTGCATATCTTAATTCTCAGTTGCATGCAATTAATAATAATAATAATAATATACGTATATACATATATATTTTTAACGTTGATTATAGAACTTTAAATTCTAGATTCTTTCCCTTCCTCCCTCCTCACCCACCCCCACTGGAAAGACAAGCAATTCAATACAGACTGGACATGTGTAGTTACGTAGAACATCTCCACAATGGACATAATTGTGAAAGACTGACTATATTTCCCTCCTTCCTATCCTGTCCCCCCCTTGTTCTATTCTCCATTTTGTCCTTGTCCCTTTACAGAAGTGTGTGCTTCTAACAACCCTCCCCCCCAACCTGCCCTCCCCTCCATCATCCCCCCTCTCATCTCTATCCCCCCTACTCTCCTATGTGGCAAGACACCCAATTTAAAGTGTATGTCATTCCTTCCCTAAGCCAAATTCAATGAGAGTAAGGTTGACCCATTCCCTTTTGCCTTCCTGTTCTTCCCCTCCATTGTAAGTTATCCCTTGCCTCTTCTATATGAGATGATTAATTCCATTCTGTCTCTCCCTATCTCCTCACATTCTAATCTTCTCCCACTTTTCAATTTCACCTTTTTAAATGTCATCCCTTCCTATTAAATTGATCCTGTGCCCTCTGTCTATGTACACATATATACACACACTCAGATATGTATTCATACGCATATACACTCTCCTATATAGACGTGTATGGATGCACACACACACACACACACACACACACACACATATGTATTCCTTTCACCTATCCTCATACTGAGAAAAGTTTCATAAGTTACAATTATCGTTT
>CM053586.1:16493466-16520993 GCA_028646515.1 Pseudochirops corinnae
ATTTTTTAATTGTCTCTCCTGGACCTGTTTTCCAGGTCAGTGGTTTTTTCAGGGAGATATTTCACGTTGCCTTCTATTTTTTCATTTGTTTGGATCTCTTTAATAGTATCTTGATTTCTCATAAAGTCATTTGATCCGTTTGCTCCACTCTAATTCTGAAGGAATTATTCTCTTCAGTGAGCTTTTGAGATTCTTTTTCCATCTGGCAAATTCAACCTTTTAAGGCATTCTTCTCCTCATTGGCTTTTTGGTTCTCTTTTGCCATTTGAGTTAATCTGTTTTTTAAGGTGTTATTTTCTTCAGTCTCATTGTTGACTCTCTTTTCATGATTTTCTTGCATCATTCTCATTTCTGTTCCCAATTTTTCCTCCACTTCCCTTACTGGGTTTTCAAAATTCTTCTTAAGCTCCTCTGTGGCCTTTAAACAGTTTACGTTTTTCTCGGAAGCTTTTGGTGCAGGAGTTCTGACTGTGTTGTCTTCCTCCTTTTCCATGCTTTAATCCTTTTTGTCCTCAAAAAAGGAATCTAAAGTTGGATTGCTGGGCTTGGTTTGCTTCCTTTGCCTGCTTATATTGCCAGTCAATTAACTTGATTTTTGAGCCACAGTAGAACTCTGCTTCCCAGGGAGACAGCTTTGTCTCAAATCGTTGGGGCTTTCACAGCTGCCAGAGCTATTAGGAGGCCACCGTCTTTGCAGCCCCCACCAGCTTTGGCTCACGGGTCACACACCTCAGGGCCACCACCCAAGACCACGATCCCGATCCAGGCAGGTTAAGGCAAGAGCACTTAGCCTCTGAATGGTGTCTTGGGTGCCCTGCAATCTGTAGGCTGGGAGAGCTGTGAAACAGCCACATGGAGGTGGCTGCAGGGCCACCGCTTCAGCTGCTTTCTTGCCCTGGGGGCTGGCGGCTGGACCCGCTTCTCAAATCTCCCAGATTTAGCTGAGTTCCACTGACCTTTCACTTTGTCCTTGGCTCTTATGAGTTGATAATTCTGGAAACTGCCACAGCTGCCGGTGATCCACTCACCCGAGTGCTCCCGCCGCGGCTTGTCCTGGCCGCCCTGGGACTGACTGGTCTCGACTCCCAGTGTGCTGTGATGAGCCCTTCTCATCCCACCTGCTGTGCTGCCTTCAGTGGGAGCCTTGTTTCTCTGTATTTTTGTGAGTTCTGGAGCTCTAAAATTTATTTAGAGTCATATTTTATAGGTATTTGAGGCGGTTATGGGGGAGCTGCGGAGTTCTCCTGCTTCTATGCTGCCATCTTGACTTTGGAATAATATCTCCTGGGTGGTCTTTCACAGTCTTATCAGCACATTCATCCAGGCCCTCTGCTAGTGGTTCCTGATGACTTCAACTCACTGGGGGCAACTTGATGCTCTCTTCCCACCTCCTTATCTTGGATTTCAACTCTTTAGTCAACAGTTTTCTAGTTTCTCACTCCAAAATGCGTTCTCCTTCATTCAAAGAGAAAATGGCAGCTCAGTTTGAGTTGAATTGCTTTGCCTTCTCGCCCACCCATCCTTCCACCCTGGGCTGAGATCCTTCTTCCTTCCTTTTCATTTCCTTCTGCCCTCAACGTAACACAAAGAAAGTAACAGTTCTTTATATTCCTCAGCAGCCTCCACACCCTCTGACCTCCAATGCTCCTGATGCTTTCTCATGGGACTCTACTCTCTTTGTATTGTTTCTCCGTTGCCTGGCCCTGCTCTCCCATTTTACACACAGAATCACATACCCAGGTCTCTTTAGATAGCATCCTCCTTTTATTCTTTTATTTGGAACATTTCCACTGTTATTTTTAGAGTTGCAGTGTTGGGGGGAGCCTTCCATCACTTTGGAACTTCCTTCCTCAGTAGAATTTTAGGTCATTGGATCCTACCTCTCTTTTCGCCCAACCCCTTTGAAATCTACCTTCTTTCAAATCAGAGCTGTCAGTATTTCTTTCTCAGTTCACATGTTCTGGGATGGAAATGTCACTCTGTCCCATTGTTTCTGTTCCAGCAACCAGCTTCCTTTGAAGGGGGAGTTCTGAAAGGGAGGCCAGGATGTGGGTCATGAAATAAGAAAGCTGGAATGGGTGGAGTCCTTGGTTGGGCATAAGAGTACATTTAAGAGGAATGATACGAGGGAAGAGATGGAATGTTATGGGTGGTCTGAGGGAGGACTTTCAGAGTAAGGCATGGCCTTTCCCTATGTGGCTGAGGTGGAGTGGAGGTGTAGATCACGGGGGCTGAGGAGGTTAATAAAAGTGATGGCGACATAGATCTTGGTGTAGGTTCCCCCTCTGAGAGCTACCCTCCCCTTGTACTCACAGGCCAGGAACCTAGAGGGCCTTCTAGTTACTCTTGGAATCTCTTAAAAGTAGAGTAGCTCCAAAGCATTTCCCCGTGAACCTGATTTGCCCTCTCTTACCAGTCCACATAGTGTCAGTGGGTGGAGAGTTCCACACTCAGAGGGACACGTGCTTCTGCCACAGCAGGGCCACGACAGCCTTTCTCTTATCATGGTGTCTTTACATTGCTCCTCTGGGTAGAGTACCTGCTTGGATCAAGCTGGACTCCAAAGTATCTGAGCCAGTTCTTTGTAAGAGAGCTGAGTCTCATCTTTTTTTCAAGGCTATCTCCTACTCTGACTCTTGGGACTAGTTTCCTCCTGGATATGTGAGGTCTCCTTCTGGGCAAGTAGCCCCACTGCAAAGTGGAGGGATCCCCTTTTTACAGCTCTTCTAGGAGAGGCAAGGAGTGCTTCCCTCCATGGGTCATACTCCTTGAGGCTGCCTCCTATCCTGGTTATTGTAAAGGGATACCGGAGATAGCCAGTCCTTTGGAGCCAGTGGCAAACTACCCTCTTCATCAGTCTTGACTAATGAATTTCCCTAAGCTTGGTTGTCTCTTACGTACATTCTTGTACTTTATGATTGAATGAAAAGGGCTGAGGTAGGGAATGTGGGGGAGTCAGCTGATCAAGGCCTCTTCTGAACAGCTCCCCTAAGGGCACTCAAGTCTGAGGATAGAGATTAAGGTGGAGAGAGAGAGACAGTGAGAGGAGGAAGAATGATGGCCACCGGCCTCTGGATGGATTTCTCTTGAGGGATGGATGTGAGCATCCAGGGTAGGCAGGATGCACGAGGTGGGGGGCTGGGAGTGTTGACAAGGAGTGAGCAGCGCATCCACCCTTCTTCTGACTTGGTGTATCAGACCAAGGGCAGATGTCCAGTACTAGTGAGAGGAGTCACATGTGGAGTCTTGTGGGGAGGGTCGCTTTCCATAGATGCAGGTGGATGGGAAGGGTGCCGGAGGGAGAGGTCTGACGGGAAGGGTGCTGGAGGGAGAGGTCTAACAGGAAGAGCGGTTTAGCACCAGTGTGAGGTATACAGGGGGCAGGGTGGGCCTGAGGTGGATGCCGATTGGGGGTGTAAGGGGTGCAGCAGCCTGAGCCTGAAGAAGAGACATCTGTGAGCCAGCTGTGGGCCCCTTCCTAATGAGTGAAGGTAGCCCCAGCTGGGATATCAGGATGGGTGGGATCTAAAGGGGAGACTTGGGGTCTGCTCTGTTGCTGGTTACACAGGGTGCACATGCCGCTGATCCACATGTCCTCCCTCAGGTCACAAGGCAGACGCTGATCTGGTTTCCCTGTTCTCTCCCTGGGCAGCTCTGGGAACTTTACCAGATTCAGCGGTTCAACCAAGTCTGGCCAGACCAAGATGTTTGAAATCCTATCTCTGTGAATGACCCTTGGCCCTGTAGTGGCCAAGCCCTTGCACGTAGTGGTGCTGCTACAGAGCTCTTTGTTTTGATCCCTCAGAAGCAGCAGGACGTGTTCCCACTCGAGAAGGTGCTGAAGGTGGCTGGCACGGAGCGTGAATTTGGCAACTACCTCTTTCGCCAGAACCGCTTCCATGATGCCAAGGAGAGATACAAAAGGGTAAGAGATCTTGCGGGCAGGCTCCCCAACCACCTCCTCTGTCCCTCAGGGAAAGGCATCACCATCTCGCCTTGAATGAGTAGCATATATATTGGCAAGTCCTTGCTGCTAGTTGGCAGAACTGCCCGGGGCCGGGTGTGGCAGTGGCTGCTGGGTAATTTGCATCTGCAGGCTGGATCCCCCTCTGGTTCTTCTGTCTCCCTTTTGTTAGCAAATTGCTCTGCTCTTCCCCTGGCATGCACACCCACGCTCAGGTGAGCCAGGCCAACGAGCAGCGAGCACCCACCTACGTGAACATTCTGTTGTCGTTTCTCACTTTTGGCCAGTCCTCCCGACTTGGTACATTACTTGTAGCTCCATTCCGGCTTTGCTTTGTCAAACGTTCCGTGGCTTTTTCTCCCAAGGACCCATGTTCACACTTGTCTTGGTTGTTAATTTATTTGAGTTTACGGCAGCATGTTACAGAGGCTCTCCTTTTTTCTACCCAACAAATTAGCATTTAGCATAAAAGGTTATTATAGAGCAGCAATAGATTTATTCAGGGACCACAGTTTGTTTGGGAACTGGAGAGAAGAACACCTTGTTGATCGCATCTTCCTATGTCAAGAACTGGCCCCTTTGGCCTTTCCATCCTGTCCAAAGTTGTCACTCTCACGTCACACACCTCACCCCTGTAGAAGAGGATGAATTTGTGATCACTCCAAGATTTCTTGTCTGATTGGTGGTATCCCTGAAGAAACTGGACATTTTGGAGGAAAATGTTATTTTAGGGGTGAAGAAGTATTTGAGGCCTATCCCAGAGTGGAATAAGCTGCCTTGGGAAGCAGTGGGTTTCTCCTCATTAGAGATCTTCAGACAGACCGAACAGCGTTGTGTGGGTTGTCACAGTGGGAATTACTTGGGGGGGGTTGTGTGCTAGATTCAGTAGGCCCAGAGGTCTTTTCCTAGTCACTGAATTTTGTTGTACACATGGATATTTTGCCAGTGAGGCCAGCAAGGCTTTAAAAGCCAAGCAGAGTAATTGTTTCATCTTAGGGACAGTAGGGAGCTGCTGTGGAGTGATGTGGTCAGCTGTTACCTACTGGAGGCAAGGAGACCAGGGAGGGAGGCTGTCATCCAGGAGAAATGCTGAGGGCCTGATGTAGGGCAGCTGCTGTGTGGTAGAGAGAAGGGATTGGATGTAAGATGTGTGTGTCGCAGAGATAGAAATGCCAGTGAGATGGGGAGACTGGACATGATTTAAGGAAGTACGAGGAGTAGCGTGCAGAGATTAAGAAGGTGGATTGAAGGGATGGTGTGGTGCCTGTGACAGGAGTAGGAGAGAGTCTGGGGAGAAGGATGAGTTTGAGTTTAGACTTTTCAAGTTTGAGGCAAATCTGAAGCATCCAAGTCAGCATGGCCCCTGGGCAGTGGGGGGTGCCAGCTGCTGGAGCCTCAAGAAGGTCACTCAGGGATGATGCCCTTTGCCTTCTGCATCAGTGGCGAGAAGGGACAAGTAAGAAACACAGATGGGAGATGCTTACACATGGCCAGGCCATCTCGTGTACAGTGCCGCTTAGGCTTCTGATGCTGTTATTGTGCTGTTCCCATCCGTGCCGGCCTCTGCCCTGTTGGACTGGTCATCTTGTCAGCTGTTCTAGGCATGGCCCCTGGGCCCACAGCCCTGGAGTGTCTCTGCTTCTGGCTGCCATGTTCTTTTACTTCAAGGCCAGAACCTTGTCCTGTAAAAGCTTCCCCATGGTGGGCTGGGCTGCCTTGGCCCATGGCAGGGCTCTGTGTCTTCACCAGGAGAGCTTCTGTTGGACCTGATGAGCCTTTTAGAACACAGAGCGAGACGTTCCTTGCCAAGCAGTTGGCAGCTCGTTTCTTTTGAGGCCTCTGACTTTGTGAACTTCCCTTCCTGCTCAGCTTGTGACTCCAGAGGCCCCCTCACTCTCTGCCTCATGAGGAGCCTTCTAGGGGCTCTCTGGGCTTTGGGAATCTGTTCTTGTTATTGCTTGTCTTTACAGCACCTTCGTTTCCAAATACGTCTCCCCCTATGGTCTATACAGTCAGTTATCCCTTGTAACAAAGATGAGAAAAAGCAGTCCAGCCTGCCTAAGCACTGTCTCAGTCCAGTTTGACCATCTGCGCACTGTGCCCCTCTCTGAGTTCCCCACCTCTGGAAAGAATTTTTCTCCCTGAAGCTTAGATATCTCCTGGTCATCATTCAGGTAATGGCTTTTTGCCCAGCAGCTTCCAGATGCTCTGTGGTCCTCTCAGTTCTTCTGCTTACTTCTAGAGGAGTCTGGTGGGGAGGCCCAGACACCAAGTGTTGTAGGCCAGGCCCAACTTGGGCCAGTCTAGTAGTCCAGGATCGAGATTGAAAAGAAATGAGGCACTCATAGATCATCTGATGGTTTCCAGAAAGAGTTTTACTTAGTCTTCGCATGAAAAGGTCACTTGGCAAGGATACAGTGCTGGTTCAAGTAGATGTGTGCCCTCTGAGGGGTGTGGGGGGGCTTGGATAGCAGTGGGACGTCCATCAAGTCAGAGGAACACTGACCACCCTCCCCCTCAGGCCTGCGTCATTCATGACCTTAAGTGACTGGGAACCCTTCTCAGGGCCTTGAGCCTGAGCTCGCTCTTAAGACCTCAGTCTTTTAGGGGAAGAAGCCAGCCGAACCTCTACAGCAAGGCTGCTGGTGGACATTGCTCCTGTCCCACAGAGGCGAGCCTGGGAAGGCCATGGCACTGTCTCTGCTTGCCTCCTCAGCTGCATGGCTGGCATTTCGGCTAAGGGGTGTCCCAACTGTATGGGTGCAGTGTTAGGTTCTTCAAGCTCAAAACTGCCCCGAGCCCCTTGGGACACCCTGGACAGACAAGCCCAGGCACAGCTTTTGAGCCTTTGAGCTCATCCTTCAAAATGCATTTGTGAAAACTTTCACATGTGGCAGTTTTTTACACTGATTTTGCTGCTGATTTTAAAAGGTAACATCCCCTGCTGCTGTTTGTGGAAAAAACCACTTTGCAGTGGTTCTCAACCTTCCTAATGCCACGACCCTTTAACACAGTTCCTCATGTTGTGGTGACCCCCAACCATAAAATTTTTTTTGTTGCTACTTCATAACTGTAATTTTGCTACTGTTATTAATTGTAATGTAAATATCTGATATGTGGGATGTATTTAAATTGAACAAAACCCACAGGTTGAGAACCACTGACTTAGCGAATTGTACTTTGCCATGTGTCTTAACAGAGGAAAGTTCCTGTCTTAGTGAGCCCAGGGCCCCCCTGCTGCTCCATGATCCAGGCCAGAAAGCTCCTTCAGGAAGGCCCCAAGAGGACAGAACAGGCCCCATGGACCATATCAGCCTTGGAGGCAGGGACAAAAGATTCTTGTTTTTTTCCCCATGACTGTTTTTTATTGACAATCAGAATATCAACACTACCACAACAACAAGAAAGTATGATTTTTATCATACAGATCTCAATGAGATGAATGGAATTTTTTGTTAGGATTACACTTTGCTTTATCAAAGATAGTGTTCCCTTTTTTTTTTTGCTAGTACAACTATTTAATAAATCAAAAATTTTTGTCTTTGTTATTTTGATTTGTTTGTAGATGGATGCAGAAGCCCTTTTTAGTAGCTTTTTTAAAAAGTTAATTTATTTTTGGTTTTTCCCATTCACTTGCATAAGATTTTGAGTTCCAGATTTTCCTCCCTCCCCTCCCCGACCCTCCCCCCCATCCCAAGTTGGGTACAATCTGATGCAGACTCTGTATATTCATATTAAACATATTTTCACATGAGTCACATTGTAAATTAGGACCAGTGGGAGAGACCACGAGAAAGGAAGAAAAGAGCAGATCGTACATCTCAGTCTGCATTCAGACCCCTAGCTCTTTCTCTGGGTGTGGGTGGCATTTCCCATCAGATTCTAAATCTCTCTGGGACCCTGGGTTTCCTCTCCGAGCCCATTCCCCCCCCCCCACACAGAATGGGGATAATAACAGCCGCTTCCCCTTTCCTCCTGTTCCCTGTTGAGTGGAATGTTGTTCTGTGCCTGTGTGTTTTGTGCCCTCCTTGGGACGGTTCAGAGGAGCGAGCGTCACGTGTCGGCCCCTCCCCCAGGCCCTTCTCTTTTGTAGAGAAGCTTCCTTGCAAACCCTGATTATGCAAGATCATTTCCCGAGCCTTTCCCCTCTCTCTTCCCTTCTCTTTTTCCATTCTTCTCTTGAGACTCTGAAGATATAACACAGTCACTCCCAGGATGACTGACCTTGATCATGATGGGTTCAGTGAAGCCACAAGTAGCATCCTCCCATCTGGAGCAGAGGCAGTTTAGTTTTCCGTGGTCCTTCGTCACATTTTATTTGGTTTCGCTTTTTCATGCTCCTCTTATCCCCTGGGTTTAATCTTCAGGGTTTTTACACAGTGAGTGCTCGGAAGCATTGTACTCAGTTCTGTGGGGTAAGTGATCCTTGGTTGTAAGCCTAAATCCTTTGCCTCTGGAATATTGTATTCCAAGCCTTCCACTGCTTTGTTAGTGGCAGCTACCAAACCATGGGTGATTCTGACTGTGACTTTCAGTATCTGAATTCTTTCTTTATGGCTGCTGCAGTATTTTTTTCTTTGACCTAGAATCTGCCCTTAGGCTGTGACGTTCCTAGAAGTTTTCTTTTTTAGAAAGTTTTAGAGTTTTTCTTTCAGGACTTGACCAGTAGATCCTTTCTACTTCCACTTTGCACTCTGGTTCTAAAAGTTTTTTCATATTTCTTGAAATAGGATGTCTAGACTCTTTCTGTGATTATAGTATTGAAGTAGTCCTTTGATTATAAACACTTCTTTGTCTTTGATCTCTTTTCCAGGTCAGTTGTTTTTACTTTACTTTGAGATACCTTAGGGGTTTTTTTTCCCTTTTTTTCAGTCTTTTCATTGTCTCATGGAGTCATTGACTTCTATTTGGTCCCTTCTGATTTTCAGGGAGTTTGTGGCTTGGACAGATTTTGTACCTTCCTGTACCAAGCTGTTAATTACCTTTTTGATTCCTTCTTCCCTGGCTCTCATTTCTTTTCCCGTTTTTTTCTGTAACACTCTCTTTTCATTTATTAAAACTTTTTTAAGATTTTGCTTTTAGATACAAACAGGCAGTTTTCAGATGAAGAAATTAAAGCTATCTATACTCATGAAAAAATGCTCTAAGTCACTCAAAAACAAAAAACGATAAATGTTGAAGAAGGAAGATTGGAACACTAATGCATTGGTGGAGCCGTTCTGGAGAGCCATTTGGAACCATACCAGAAGGGATCAAAGTCTGTATACTCTTTGACCCCCAGCACCACTTCTAGGTTTGTATCCCAAAGAGATCACAAAAATGAGAGGAGGACCCACGTGTACAAAAATACGTGTAGCAGCTTTTTTTGTGGTGGCCAAGAATTGGACATTGAGGGGACGCTCTTGTCGAGCGTCTCAGTCACCGCTAATAGCTCTCTATAGAGACAATTCTTTTTTTGTTCATTCTTTTCTTTCAGCGTACTTCATGACTTCAGAATTGGTATTAAGATCAGGCTTTGTGCAGATCTTCTTTAAACATTGTTTCGTATTTTTATTGTCATATATTTGATCTTTTTCCAATTACATATAAAAACAGATTTTTAACATTTTAAAAAAATTTTTGAGTTCCCAGTTCTCTTGCTACCTCTCTCATTGCCCTGAGATGGCAAGCAATTCGATAGGGGTTATACATGTGTAATTTCGATATTACTCATTTTGTGAAAGAACACAGACCAACAAAACCCAAGAATAAAGTTAAACAGAAAGTTTTCTTCAGTCTGTATTCAGACTCCATCAGCTCTTCCTCTGGAGGTGGGCGGCACTTTTACGAGTCCTTCAGATTTGTCTTAGATGATTGCATTGCTGAAAATAGCCAAGTCCTTCACAGTTGATCATGATACAGTGTTGCTGTTACTGTGAACAGTGTTCTCTTGGTTCTGGTCACTTCACTTTGCATCAGTTCATATGAGTCTTTCCAGGTTTTTCTGAAAGCATCTTCATCATTTCTTGTAACGCAGTAGTCTTCATCATGATCACATATTGTGACAGCTGGATCAGCCATTCCCCAATCAGTAGGCATCCCCTCAGTTTCTAGTACTTTTCTGCCATAAATATTTTTATGTATATTGGTCATTTCCCTTTTTAAAAAAATCTCTTTGGGATACAGTCCTAGTAGTGGTATTGCTGGGTCAAAGCGTGTGCACAATTTTACAGTCCTTTGGGCATGGTTCCATATGGTTCTCCAGAGTGGTTGGATCAGTTCACAACTCCACCAAGAGGGCACTAATGTCCCAGTTTTCCCAGATCCCCTTTTCTCGTCATGTTAGCCCCTCTGACAGGTGTGAGGGGGATACCTCAGAGTTGTTTTAATTTGTGTTTCTCTAACCCATAGTGATTTAGAGCATTTTATCATATGGCTGTAGAGAGCTTTGATTGCTTCATCCGAAAACTGCCTGTTCATATCCTTTGACCATTTATCAATTTGGGAATGACTCATATTCTTGTAAATTTGGCTCATTCCCCTCTACGTGTTTGAGAAATGAGACTTTCATCAGTTACCTGACTCCCTTATCTGAGAGCTCTTGAAGCAGCTGCCCAGTGGCCAATGTACATGCCCTCAAGGGGTGCAGCCTGTGCTAGACCACACTCCCCTCTCACCCCAACGAGACACATCTTTCCTGTCAACCTTCTAAGTTGTCTCGGACTGGAAATTGTTTTGCCACATCCTTTTGTTGGTTCTCCTGCTCTAGAATTTGTGTTGGGGTGTTATTTTAAAGTTATTTGGAAGGGAATGTAGGAGAAGTCGGCTGAGTCTGTGCCTTTGCTCCACCTTCATGGCTCTACCCCGCTCTGTGCACTGCTTTACGGAAGGTCTAGGCTGGTTGTCTTGCTGATTTCTTAGGTTTTTGTTCTAGGATTTCAGGAATGGCTCAGGTTGGAGAATTGCCAGCTTTAGCACAATGTGGTCGATCCAAGGCAAAGTCTGATAGCTGCCCCCTTGGTCCAAACTCTATAAGTTCTTGATCTTCTTTTGGGTCTGAGTAGTAGTAGATGCTGCTAGAGTGAGCCACTGTCAGCCAGTTGGGAACCTCTGCTGCTTCCCAGTGACAGAGCTGTAGGCTCCCCTTGGGTCAGGGATTCCTGCCTTGGTTTTTCCTTTGCAGGCTTCAGACTGGGCTCAGGGCGAGTTCTGAGACCCCGCTCTGCTCCTGGGTCTCAGCCATATGGCTCTGAACTCTCTTTTGTCAGTACATGAGCTAGAGCATTCTACCTTCCCTTGGAATGTCCCCTGTGGGAGCAGGGCTTCTGCTTGGTTCACCCTGGCTCTGTGATGCAGAACAGATGATGGGTGACAAAGCTGTCAGCTGTGGTGCTCCAGCGTGGGGCTAGTACCTCCTTTGGAACTCTAGTGCTCCTGGCCCCTCTCTGTCTCTTTGACTCACTGTGACTTTTTTCTTGGATTTCCCAGCAAGGATTCAATCCGGTATGTTTTCTAGATTTTTGCGGGGGAAGGGAGGTAAGTATACTTTTCCTTGCTACTCCGCTATCTTGGCTCCTACTTGGAGCCATTTCCCAGATCCTGAACTGAGGTGATCTTTGATCTTGGCCAATGCTGAGTAGAGACTGACCTCATCCAGAATGGGGAGACCAGGGCACACCAAAGAATTTCCTGTCGCATGCAAAGAATGGACAACACCAATAGAGCCCCAGGCTCCCTGTCTCCTCTTTGAATATTGATGGTTTACATGGGACTGTCTCAGTCTTCAGTATTTTCTCCATCTCAGCTGTCTTGATATTTCAGCCTGTGTTCCAGAAAGGCCTCTTGTGACTTGGCTTTCCTGGGAGGAGAGAACATGGGGAAATGCTGGGCAGTATCAAAAGCCTTGAAGACAAAGACCAGCCTTTATCTGAAGCGGCCATTTCTGGCCATCACACCAGAAGCATGGGCAGCTATGCCCTGCACGCTCTACACCCCTTCCAGCCCCTCCCTGTAAGTGAGTGGGCTCCACTGTATGCCTTTCTCTTTCTGCATTTAAAGGCAGGGAATGGGGAGCTAGCTGCCAGGGCAGCTAGAGTGACTGCCGTGGGAGTTAGAAGTAGCTGGGGCTTGCAGCCTGGGAGACCCTGCCTGCCTTGAAGCCAGGCTTTCCTCTCAGTACAAGGAACAGCCAAGGACTTCCAGGGAAGGACGAGCTGGCAGCCTTCCCTACTGCCGGGAGCGAGAGCAGCTGACAGGGACTAGACTGTGAAGAGACGGGTCCAGCTCAGCTCCTGGAAGGACGCTTGGGGCCTAATGACGAAGGTGGGAGGCCACTTCACCCCCAGCGCCCCACACTGGGCTGTGGTCTCACAATCAGTTCCTCGATTTTTCTCATGACCTACGAGGTCAGGGGAAGGTGACTGCTCGGGAACTGTCTGCATGATACCCAGAGGGAGAACACCAGGAAGGGCTTGGAGAAGGTTTGGGGAGATGAGCTGCTTGGCAGGCTTCTTTGCAGATCTTTTATGTTAATAAAAACCACGTCTGCAGAGAGGTGGTTACCCGCCCCAGAGGGGCCGGCCGAGCGAGGGCCTTTCCCACATGGGAGAATTGGGGTCTCTGGGGCTGTAGGTGATGCTGTTGTGATGGTCATCCCACGGAGTATTTAATGTTAGCCCTTAGTGTAGAATTCAGAGGGTTTTGTGCTTTTGTAGTCCCTTTGAAATTGTGTAGCTTGGTGGGGAAAGTGGTTTATGCGTGTTCATAGACAAAAATCTGATGGGGGCGGGGAGACAGGCTTGACAGCCGCTTGAGCATAGCACCACCTGGTGGGGAAAGCGCATGTCACACCTTAGATATAGAGTGACCCTGTCTTCCTTGGAGGCTTAGGGAGGGAGGACATACATCTGTGGACTGTTGCTGTAGCAACTCGAGCATCACTCAACAAGCATTTATTAGATGTGCCCGGCTCTGCACTGGTTATTGGGGATAGACGTACACATAGCCTCTGCTGTGGTCACAGTACGGTGGCTGTGGCCGTATCCCCTTCTGGTTTGTGTTTTCTCTAGTACAGATCCCTCCTCTACTTTGTGAAGCAATTTCTGTTTATTAAGGACTGTACTGTTTGCCAAGAACTGCTGTTTGGGGTCAGACCCCTTAGGTCCATTTGGCCAGAGAATTGTTGCTAACAGAGACTTCTTTGCTCCTCTGTTTTGTCTGGTTGGATTTTGTGTCATCTCTCTTTGCCCTTATGTGATTTCAAACTTTAATTTTCTAGCCTATGAAGGAATATTATGTGTTTATAAGCAGGAGCTATTTCCTTATGGCGGCATTGAGGTTCCCTTGAAAGCAGAGGGCTTAAGGACTCTTTGAACTCAGAAATGGAATTTCATTTCCTCTTCGTTGGGGACATCTTCTCCGAAGCCCAGCGCTCTTCCTAAGCCGCACTGTTGGACTTTGTTGTGTTTCTAGTCAGTGAACAATCAGGAAGCCCCTACAGTGTGCCAGATTCCTCGGTGCTGGAGATGCAGGGGCTGAAACGAAGCAGGCCCTGCTCCCCGGCCTCTTCTGGGGGAAAGCATTCTGGCTGCTTTCAGTTGCTCACTCTCTGATTTCAAGCTCCTCTGTCTCTCTACAGGCCTCCTTGATTCTTTGCCGCAGGCCTTTTCACCCTGGGGAACAGGGTCAAATAGAGAGTGCCAAACTCCTGGTCTTCCTTAACTTGTCCTTCACTTACCTCAAGTTGGAACGACCTACCCGGGCCCTGGTCTATGGAGAGGAAGCCTTGGCTATAGATCAGAAGAATGCCAAGGCCCTCTTTAGGTGTGGACAGGTGAGTGTGGAACTGGTCTTGTTAGGGGAAGAGATTTGAGGTCGTGGCCCTAATGCAGGAACCTTCTCAAAGCCGTGTTCCTCCAGCACCCGCAGATCCTGGCTGGCCAGGTCTCCAGAGCACAAATCGCTCTGTCTCCCCTCAGGGCTCAGACAGAAGACCAGGGGCTTGGAGGAGGCCTTCTAATACTGTGACTCAGGCACCTCCAACAGACTTCTGCCCATGAGCGTCCATTCATATCAGTTATCCAGGCTGAATTAGCATTTATCAAGGGGTATGTGGTGAGGGGGTAGAGGAAGAGGAATTGACATAAAACATCTCCCAGAGGTCTGGGATGTCTTCTCCCCCCAGCACGTACCAGTCCAGGGGAGCATCGGTTCGCACTTAGAGTGAGTAGCACGTGTGCGGAGGATAGATAACGCACAACTTCTGGCTGCTGGAAATCCTCTCCTCGTTGTGAGACTGTTCCCATAGCCCTTGGGCATCGTGAGGCCTCCAGCTCCTCACAGAGTCCTGAAGATGCCTTTCCCCAGTGCATCTAGTTCATCCTTGGCTCCCAAGACCAATGTAGCATCTACTGTTCCAAGGATGATGCTTGGATGAGGACACCAGGAGAAATCCAGAGTCCTCTGACTGATCTTCCTCTGGCCAGGATGGCGTGGAAGACCAAGACTTAGCCCAAGCCGGCTCTTTTCCTCTCCCCCACCCCAAGCTTGGCTTGGCGGGCTAACTTCACCACTGAGCAGCTGAATGGCACAACTCACCCTCAGCTTTATGTAGACCCAAAGGGTGTGACAAGTCCTTCATTCAGTCCTCCAAACAGACTTGCTGCTGTACCTAGTTGAAATACCATTGATTGATTAATTGGGGGGGAGGATGGCAAGAGGGGATTCAGATCTTGTTCACACCTTTCATTAAATTGAGATGTTTTCATCTGACAGGTCCCAGTACAGTTCTGATTCATTCCTTTAAGCAGATTAGATGATTCGATTAATTCAGTGACTCCCCCCTTTACTAAATGTGGATTACTTCAAGAATCGTGCTTTCCCCAGTTTGTTTTTCTTTTCCAGTGCAGTAATTCTTGTCATCTTTAATGGCAGGCTTGTCTTATCATGACTGAATATGAGAGAGCCCGGGATTTCCTTGTCCGAGCCCAAAGAGAACAGCCTTTGAATCATGACATCAACAATGAGCTGAAGAAGCTGGCCAGGCAAGTGTCCCTCCCTCTGAAAAACTGGCCTCCAGGCCTCATTTGTCATAAGGAGGTACTGGAGGCGCGCCCCAGGGAGTGCTCAGTGTGCCCACAGATGGCCGTAAATGTGGGGTCTCAGTCTCACTGTGCTTCAGGTTTACAAAGGGATTCCTGAGATGTCTAAAAAACTTAGGACATTCTAGATATTTCCTTTCTGATTCTGAAAAATAACCCTCTCAGGTGAGGGGTGATGATTCTTGACAAGAAAATTTCATAATTTGCCCTCAAAAGCCATTGCATTCAGGGGCTGGTGAAGAAATGCACCTTCTCCACACAAGTCTGTGAACTTGAAGAAAGACAGTGGCATTGTGGTTGGTTTCCTTTGTAGCCATGTTAATTATTTTATGCATTTAAAAGAAGGCGTCCTTAGGCTTCAGCAGACTGATGCCCAAGGGCTCAGTGATAGCCTTGGATCGGCCTCCTTTGGGCCCTTCAGCTGCTCTGCCAGAAGGAGAAGCTTCCTTTGCCCCCAGGTTTGCTGGTGGTCACCTCACTCGATCCTAGCTCAGTGGCTGTTGGCCTGAGTGTTAGAGAAGGACAGAGCCCCCAGCAGGAACCATTCCTAAAGCTGCAGCTTTCTGCTCCATGACGAAAAGGACCGAGTCTTAGCTCTGGGGAGCTTGTATGCACCATTGCCTACAAACAGGCCTTTCAAAAGCAATTTGTTCTCTCCCAAAAGCTGTTACAGACACTACATGGATAAAGAGAAGGAAATGTGCTGCCGAATATTTTCTCCTCTTCATTCCTCTGCTGTGCAGCAGAACTGAAGGTAAGTTGACAACCAGAAGAGGGTGAAGGCAGGAGCCCTTGGGCCTGGAGGCCAGGGCTGATGGAGGGACAGATTGAGGACGTGGCAGGCCTGCATGGGAGAGAGCAAGCCCCCACCGACCATGTTGTTTGGAGCCAGAGGCCAGTCACAGAGGTGGGGCCTCTCCTGAAGTCTGAGGCCTCGAGGAGACGGGATCTGGGGCAGTGCTTCTCCCTGTACTGTCCCCTGAGCACTTAGTTGTAATGAATGCTCCCATTCATAGCATCCCCTTCCTCTCCGCACCCCCAGGGAGATAGTGGTGGCAAGGATTATTGGCCCCATTCTACAGATGGGGAAACTGAGGCCCCAGGCATTTACACAGTAATGGGTAGCTGCAGTTGGATTCCAGACGAGGGCTCACTGCCTCACACCTAGGATTCTGTTGGTCTCTCCCACTGGGCTGACCTCCAGCAAACTATGGGTAACAGAAATGGCTGATGTGATTGAAGGGAGAGCTCAGAGCTGAAGAACTCTTTCACTCTGGTTTGTGTGAGAACCTGAATCTTTTCCCTTTCCTGTGCTGAGACCAGGACCTAGATTCATTTGTCTCATCTTGAATGGGAGCCATCGGCTTCTGAAACCTGAGCGTTATCTTGGGGGAGGTTTCTCATTTGGCTTTTCTGCGTGTTCCCCCAGCCCTTGGGCACATGGGAAGTCCTTAATAAAGGGATTTCCATCCCATTCTGCGTCAGAGCTCCTGGAGAATTAAGTCCAGCCCAGTTCCCACTGTTAAGGTCTCCCTGAGGGCGCAGAATAATAACACACTTGCTCAGTCAACTGTTACTTAATACATGGAAAAAAACCCACCTGCCTCAAACACCTGCTCAGCCGCATAGATAAGTCTGTTCTCCTGAGGGAAGTTAAACAAGAAAGGGCCTAACAACAGCTGCTGAATGAAGGCTCCATGATAAACCTCCAGCCTCCAAACAGCCCTGAGAGGCCGGCTGTCAAAGGGCCCATTCATGGTAGGGGCCTGGGAGCTGCCACTCCCGGCCTGCTCAGGTGCTCCGGGCTGAGACCAGCAGCAAATGCCCCATCTGCATCCTCCCCTCCCCTCAAGGGAGCCAGAAGGGAAAGATTCGCCAATATATGAACTGAGAACCCCCACCTCCACCCTGTTTGGCTCTTCTTGGCATTCAGCTATCCTCCCGGGTCTTCTGCGTCCTCTGAACCCCTTGACGTGTTCGCCTTTTCTTACCCAGGAACAAATACGGTGTGCCCTAGTTGAGCAGGGAGCTTGGTTGTTCCTGCAGGTGCCAGGCCTCGAGGCTCCCAGCTCTGAAGCCTCTGACCTGGGGTGTGCAGTGGGTAGAGCAGGGGCATCAGGAGACCTGAGTGAAGTGCAGGCCTGCATCCTTCCTAGACATGTGACTGGGCAAGTCACCTGAACTCTGCCTCAGTCTCCTCCACTATAAATGGAGACAATACCAGCCCCTTCCTCCCAGGACTGTTGTGAGGACCAGTGACGTGATATTTGTAAAGGGCTTAGTCTGAAGCCCAGCACAGAGCGTGCACTTAATCATTCTTGTCCACACCTCCCCCCCATCCCCTGGTTCCAGGGTGAAAATCTCAGTTGGGGAAAGCCTAAAAACTAGCTGGTGGTGGGTGGGCGGGCCATGTCTGCAGGGGCGGCTGCTACCACGCCTGGTGCCCGGCCTCCGCCCCGTGCCTCGGCTGCATCTTCTGGAAGGTACTGGTGAGGGACCATCAGTCTCCTCTGTTGTTGCTCCCGGAGCCAGTTGTAATGAGTCTCACTCCTGCCCTCACGTGGGGCTTGTGCTGCTGCCGTTATTCTCGTTCGATGCCTGCTTGCTTGAGAAACCTGACCACGGTCATGCAGCTAACAGGGCTACAAGGGGAACCGGGATTTTCTGACTCTTGTCGCAAGAGCCCCACTTGTCCCGTGGAGCGAAGCAGCACATTTTTAGTGCTTCTTACAGCCTGAACCTTGTGTCATCAGAACTAGAAGTGTTATTTTTCCAAAGGTTGTAGGTAAATAATGGGTATGAGAAAACAAAAAGGTTTACCCACAGGGTGCTTACTCTCTAACTGGAGAAATGAAACTACATCTGACAGTAGCATTCTTTTATGGTAGATCTAGGGCAGATCAGTTTTGGGAAGGTGTTTTGATGAGGTTTTTCCCAGTAGCCTCATGGTCAAGACAGAAAAGTGTAGGCTGGACATTAGCCCAATCAGGTGAGTTCGTAGGTAGTTGTTAAGAACGGTATCCAAGAATATTGATGTCAGAGAGCTTCCAGCTGGGCCCCTATGGAGTAGGATGCAAAAAAAAAAAAAAGCCTGATCTCTGAAAGTGGGGAATTGGGCCCCATGTTGGGGCTCTGGGAGAGGCTGCGGAACAGGGCTGCCTCCCTTCTGCTGCAGGACGATGCCTGAGAGCTGCCAATTGGCTCAGAAGACCCCTGCTAGCATTATCTACGGTCAACTCTGTTTTTTATTTTGTTAAACGTTCTCAGTTATGCTGAGGGTTCTGGGCTGCCTACAGCCACAGCCGGCCCCGATGCTTCTGCTGACACGTTGTCCTTCACAGAAAATTGCCAAAAGCTTGAATATGCTGCCAGCTCTGACTTGCTTGTGCAGCCTCGTCTAAGTTCACCTCTTTGTACAAAAGAGGAACTGAGGTGCAGTTCTCCTGACTGATACACTCATACCTGTCCTGAACCCCTTCATCATTACCTTCCTCTCATCCAGAGCCCAAGGTGGGGGGTTGGGCTCAGCTCTTCCCAGCCAACCCTGACCTTCTGTTTCTTCCTCTCCAAAAAAGAAAAAAGCGTGTGTGACCTGCATGATCTTAGGTCCCTTTCAGCTCAAAATCCCAATACCTATAACCTTTGGCCTGGTGTAAAGCTGAAGAGACGTCTCCTCAGTGGTTGGTGAGTGTTCCCTCCAGAGCCCTTGGGGAGGGGCTGGGAGATGGGGACGTGGCCTGTTTGATGGGATTCTCCCACGTTTTCTGATTACAGTCACCAGAACTCTGGAGTGTAGAGTAGCCATGGTGACTTTGACTGATTCCAAACTCGAGCTCTGGTTGAGACCCTGAAGGTTTGAGTCGGATGATTTTTAAATGATTGTCTTGTGGATTTTGCCTCTGGGAAAACTCCCTCTGCTGCTAGTTTATATCTTTTCACTGGCATTTGTTTAGGGACTTTTCCCCTCTTTCCTGGAACAGAAAAGAAATTTAAACCTTGAAGAATTGGATTAAGTGATTAAACCGTACTGACTGGCCTGTCTGACTTCAGGGAAAGAATATCTTAATTTTTTAAAAATATCTCTTTCTGGGAAGACCAGTGGCAAGTCCCCAGGAGCTCCATGGTGATGGGGAGCTTGGGTGGAGCTCGGGCTAGTGCAGGTCCTGTTGGCAGGTTGGATTGCTGGCTTGGCCCCATCCCCTAAGTCTAGCAGAGGAGGAACTGGCCTGGCAGAGAGCGGCCAACAGCAACACACCGGGCTAGCACGGAAGGAAGCTTCCTCACATTTCTGAGCCCAGCAGTTCGTTTCAGAGCAAGTCTTTGCCTCTAGTTCAAGGTCCTGGAGTGAGGCAGACCTGGCGTGGCTGACCCCAGACACAGAGCAAGGGTGAAGCTCCCCCAGAGTGCACTTAATGGGCCCGGGTTTGGCCTGATTCCGAATGTTGAACAAACAGGGACTTGTGTAAACTATTGGCTCCCTACGCCCCTCCTCTCCCCTCTCCCCCCAAAAAGTAACACGTGCACCTCCTCAAAGGCACCTCCTGCCAGGCTTGCGTTTTCTTGTAAGGCATGTCTAGAGTCATTTTCTGGGCATCTGCTGCGTATAGGATCCTGACCTCAGAGTGGCTGTGAAATACGCTCCCTCCCTCTGCCGCAGAATCCAGGAGATGCCAGTGAAATGGCCCTTTGTTGTGTGACTATATATAACCCCATTTGGGTTAGTCCGTTTTCATTAATACCCCTCCCTTGGAAAACATTTCCCCTGGTTCAGTTTCTTTGGCTCCCTTGTCTCTCACCACATCCTCTCTTGGCTGCTGCCACAGTCTCTATTCCTGATTCACACTCCAGCTCACTTCCTGCCTGATGAAGCACAGAGATGGGCTTCATTACACTCTCTGCTCCTGGTGTGTGACTTATCAATGAGGGAAAGCCTGGCAAAGCACCAGAACTCAGCTGATTGTGGAATGACTTCCCCCCATCTTGGAAAAGAAGGGCCAGTGCAGGGATCTCACTTTCAAATGCTCTCTGGAACCCAGGACTTCTAGACTTGGCTCTTCAACATTCTTGGTGTGGGAGTCAGGACAAGTCCGTTTAAAACCTTTTGGGTCACCCTCCTCTTCACAAAATGAAGATATCAAAGTAGATAGTCTCTTAGGACCCTTCCAGAGCTTTGTGGCTCTCTTGATTTATGTCGGGGACACAGCCCTTCTCTCAGGAAGCTCATAGCTTAGTTATCCATTCTCTGATTTTTAAAGGAAATAGTCGAGTGCTTTCTGCGCTGCCCATAGCAGGGTTTATACTCCGTTTTAAAGGAATCTTCCACGATATCTGGAGGTCTCAGTGTTGAAGATGAAGAAGGAAGGTGGCCTCAAACTGTTCGTTGCAGGCGCTCCACCAATTGCATCACAAATCCGAGGCAACCTTGGGGAATGCTTCTTTTTGTTGTTGCCACTGACGGTCTGGCTGAAGTGAGGGTCCTCGCCAGGAACGCTGCATCTGGCCTATACCTGTTGCTGGACATGTCTCGTCTGGTACTTTTGCTCACCAGGTCCAGATGACTTTCTGGGAACCTTGCCCCTTGAGTGGTTACCGATCCCAGAGTGGATGACCGTAGCCTTGATAACAGCTGCTTCTGTTTACCTTTCAACTTTTGTTCTGCGAGACAGACTCCCACTTTAACGAATGGATGTAGCTCCTCTATACACCAACAAGGGAGCTCACTCTTCGGGGCTAACGTGGTGCATGCTGGCCTGTGAAGTCCTGCCCCATCTTAACATGTTGGGGATCCAGAAGAGGACCAGGAGGTGCTTGCCAGCGTAGTGACAGGAGGAGGCACTTGGTGAGCAAGACAAGAGGCCTCTGCGCTCAGGCAGCAGCTCCCGCTCAGGCCTCCGTATGGACGGAACCGCCACAGTCACCCAAAGTTTTGTCCCGGGCCCTTTTTTGTTTCTTTTTGACGTTCATTTTCTTATTTTGAGTTCCAGATTTTCTCCTTCCCCCTAGTCCCTCCCCTACCCACTGAGAAGCAAGCGACATGATGTGCGTTACACATTTGAAGTCTGCAAATCTGCCAGATGGATTTCTGAATTAGCCGTATTGGTGTTGTCGGAGGTCAGGTGGGGAAGGAGCAAGAAAAGTAAAGGGAAAGAAAATGTTCTTCAGTCTGTAGAGAGCCCAGCGCTGCTCGCTTACAGAGAGAGGCAAAGAGCACCGTCTGTCCCCAAGTCTTGTGCAGTTGTCTTGGTCAGAGTAGTTGCTCCCTGAATTTGCTTATGATGCCACCTTTTATGTCTACATTACGTATCCATTTTGACCTTACCTTAGTGTATAGTGGGAAATGTTGGTCTGTACCTAGTTTCTGCCAAACTGCTCGCTAGTTTTCCTATCAGTTTTTGTCAGTGAGTTCTTGACCTAAAAATTTGTATCCTTGAGTTTATCACATACTCGATTACTGGTGTTTTTTATGTGTCTGATCTGTTCCCCTGTCCGCAGCTCCCCGTCTTAGTAGCGGAGGGTCCTGATGACTACCGCTTGGTGGTACAGCTTGAGATCTGGTAAAACCAGGCCACCTTCTCTCACTTCTTTTTCACTAATTCCCTTGATATTCTCGACTTTTGCCTCCTTCAAATAAATTTTATTATTCTTTCTACCTCTAAAGTAATTCTTTGGTTTGTTTGGCACTGAATAAGTGAATTAATTTGGGTAGAATTGCCTCTTTTTTATCATATTGACGTCGCCCACCCCCAAGCAGTGAACACTTCTCTAGTTGTTTAGATCTGTATTTGTGTGAAAATTGTTTTGTAAATGCGTTTGTGTATTTCCTGGATTTGTCTTGACAGAGACTGCCAAGTATTTTATCTTGTCTGCAGTTATTTTAAATGAAATTTCTCTTTCTGTCTCTTTCTTGTGGGTTGTGTTGGTAATAAATAGAAATGCTGACAGTTACACGGGTTTATTCTAAATCCTGCAGCTTTGCTGAAGTTGTTCATTGTTTCAGCTGGTTTTGTAAATGATTCCCTAGAGTTGTCTAAGTATGAGGTCATATCATCAGCAAAGACTGATGGTTTTATTTCCTCATGGCCTGTTCTTACTCATTCGGTTTCTTGTTCTCCTTTATTTCCATGGCTAGCATTTTTAGTACAGTGTTGAATACTCATGATGATAATGGGCATTCTTGCTTTACTCCTGTCTTCTTGGGAAGGCTCCGGGTCTGTCCATATCACAGATAGTGCCTGCGCTTGGTTTTAGATGGTGACAACTTGTCGTCCCAGGGCCTCTTAATAGTGTGGAAATGTGCTGAAGGAAAATCACTGCCAGTTTCTTACCAAAAAAGAAAAGAATCAAGTATGTATTCTCCTTTAGCACAACTAATTAAACGTTTCTTTGTAACTTTTTAAAATAGAAGTCATGATAGCCAGCATTTATTTAGGGCCTTAAGGTTTACAGGGGGCTTTAAAAATGTTGGACTTGATCTTCATGACAGCTTTTGGAGGTGAGGGCTATTATGACTCCCATTTTTGCAGAGGAGGAAACTGAGGCAGGTAGAGGTTAATTGGCTTACCCAAGGTCCCACAGCTAGTAAGCGTCTGAGACCGGCTTTGAATTCAGGTCTTGCTGGTTCCAGACCCAGCGGCTTATGCGCTACTATATTCCCTTTTATTCGCTGCTCGTGCGCTCATTCTGTGCTCACGTATATGTGTTCCCTTTGCAGTTGGACGTTGTCTCACATCTTCCATGTTTCCGCGTGTTCGCCATCTTTGCCCTTTTTAACATCACTGATTTGCCACTGACGATATCCCAGTTGGGGGTCACGACGCACAGAGCCCCAGGCCTGGGGTCGGGAAGGCTCATTCAAATCTGATTTGGGTGACCCTGGGCAAGTCACTGCGCCCTGTTCTGTCGGGTGAGCTGGGGAAGGAGACGGGTTTGCCAAGAAAACTCACGCGGCCCCACCCCAGCTCGGAAATTCTGAACTTCTTTCTGTACTGTTATTTGTTGGCACGCCCTCTGCCCAAGGGCCGCCTCCTCCAGGAAGCCCGCGCTGACCTGTGCTGGCTGCTGCCTCTGTCCCCAGCTCTCTGGCCAGCTTTTCTGGGTCCTGTGGTTCTCCAAGAGCAAGTGTAAGTCCCCTTAGTGTGGGGGCCAGTTTACTTCAGTCTTAGCCCCGTCAGCTAGCTTGTGCCTAGTGCATAGTGGGCAGTGAGTCAGGGTTTTTGTCGAACGCTCTACCAAGCTGTACGTGCCAGGAGAGCGGGTACAATTTTGTCTGAACTTTGTGCCTTTCCTAGTGCCCAGCTCAGCGTTCTGTGCCTTGTAGTGGGGTGATAAATATTTAATTACCCTGAATTGTATTAAAAGAATACAAACTAGACTAAAGTGCTGGTATAAATATGTAATAGAATTTCAGTTAGAAAGGATCTAAAGAGCTGTCTAGGCCTACTCCCCCCCCCCAGAAAAAAAAGTCCCTCCTTCAGCATCCCCAGCAAATGGCCACAGCTTCAGTGTAGTGGCCTGCAGGTGGGGCAGAGCCAGGCCTTCCTCAGGCAAGCTAGCCTAGCTTGAAATCTGAGGAAGTTTCCCCTGCAGTCAGGCCTAGATTTGCTTCTTCACGACTTCTGCCCCTTGTTTCCAGGCCTGCCCTCTGGGGACAGAACTGCCTGCCTGCATCTTCCCTGTGGGATTAGTCTTCCATATGGGGGTCAGCAAAGAGAACCAGGCCCTTCATACAGAGTTGTCTTCTGGCTCACTAGTCTGCTCTCCTTCAGCTTTTCTTCAGCTGCCTTTGAGGCCCTTTCCCACTCTCCTGTGGGTCGACCTTTGCACCACTTGTTGCCGGCTTGTCGCAGTCCTTCCCAAACTGACGTGCTCGGACCTGAGGCCAGTCCTTCATCTGGGGCTGACCAGGCCTCCTGCCTCTAAGAAGCTCAGCCTCTTCGTTCGGCTCAAGGTTACATGAGGTGTTTTGGTGGCCGTCCCACGTGGTTGACTCATGTTTGGGCTACAATTGGATGAAACTCAGATCTTTTTCCAACAAATTGCTATCTAACCATGCCTTCCCTATCTTATATAAGGTCAATTTTTAAAAAAAATTCTAGTGTAGAAGTTCACATTCGTCCTTCCTGAATCTCATCCGGGGGCTTCGCATTCTTCATTAGGACAGGACATATTCTCGATGAAGCCATGCTGGTTCTTTGGGATCACCGTCCTTTTCTGGTTGTTCCCTAAACATCTCCTTGCTCATGTGGTCTAGAATTTTGCCAGAAATTGAATTGTTACTGACTTAGAGTTTTCAGACTCTCTTCTCTTCTTGTCATGTTGGTACTTTCCCACTGCTTGGGTCACTTCTGTTCACCATGATCTTTCAGAAATGAGGGGTCGGCCAAAGAGCTGCCCGTTCTGATGCCTAAGGATGTAGGTCAAGTGAAGCAAGAAGACCAGATTCATCAAATGCATACTTTTCTGTTGGTCACTGAAAGGGATTTTCAGCCTGGCTGCAGCTGCCCTTTCTGACCCTGTTATATGTAGAGACCCTTATGCACAGGCTGTGACCCAGGCCTGGAATGCCCTCCTTCATTATTCTATCCTAGTAGAATTTCTGTTTAGCTTCAGAACTCAGTTCCAGCAATGCTGTGAGGTGAGTTTTTTCCTGTCCTGATGCTTACTGTGTGACAGGTGCTGCCCATGGACATGGAGTAGATCTGGGAGGTAAATTGTGATTTGCATATCGTCTTTCTCATTAGAATGTGATCTCCTGGAAGACGGGACAGTGATTTTGACCTTTCTTTGAATCCCAGTGCTTAGCATGGTACCCAGCACTTAATAAATGCTTACCAATTGTTCTCCAAAACGGTCGGATCAGTTCACAACTCCACCAACAGTGCCACAGTGGGTGGTAGTTGAGCTACTGCCTCTCACCACAAATTGCCTCTTACGTGTTTTGTCAAAGGTCAGGAAAGGGCCAGGGTTGATGAAGCCAACAAGCTAGAAAAGGTTGGAGCATTTAATCTGCCAGGGTTTTTGTTGTTGTTTACAACTTTAAATTTTTTTATTTATTATTTTTTCCAGTTACATGTACAAACAAATTTTGACATTAGGTGTTTTTTTTATTTTGAGTTCCGGAGTCTATCTTCTCTCTCCCCTTTAGAAGGTAGGCAATTTAATACAGGTTATATATGTGCAGTCATGTAAAACTTATTTCCATGTTAGTCATGTTGTGAAAGGAAACACAGACCAAAAAATACAAACCAAAAATAAAGTTTAAAAAGTCTGCTTCAGTCTGTATTCAGACTCCAGCAGCTCTTTCTCTGGGGATGGATACATGACATTTTTCACCCTAAGTCCTTCAGAATTGTCTTGGATCATCGTATTGCTAAGAACAGCTAAATCTCTTTGACCCAGCAATGCCACTTCTAGGATTGTGTCCCACAGAGATCATAGAAATGGAAAAAGGACCCACATGTACAAAAATGTTTGTAACAGCTCTTTTTGTGGTAGCCAAGAACTGGAAATCAAGGGGATGCCCATCACTTGGGGAATGGCTAATCAATGTACCTGAATGTAATGAAATACTATTGTGCTATAAGAAATGATGAACAGGTGGACTTCAGAGAAGAGGGAAGATGGAAAGGCCCTTTTCTCAGATAATCTACTTATTGGTCCACTTCTTGAATCTAGGCGGGGGGTTCTATCTGATGTGCACCAGGGCAAATCTGGAAAGCCTTTCGTGAACTGATGCCGAGTGAAGTGAGCAGAACCAGGAGAACATTGTAACACGGCAACAGCCAGGGTGTGTGGGTCTCTATATATAACAGGGTCAGAAAGGGCAGCTGCAGCCAGGCTGAAAATCCCTTTCAGTGACCAACAGAAAAGTATGCATTTGATGAATCTGGTCTTCTTGCTTCACTTGACCTACATCCTCAGGCATCAGAACGGGCAGCTCTTTGGCTGACCCCTCATTTTTGAAAGATCATGGTGAACATTATTTTGATAGACTTAGCTCTTAGCAATGCAAGGACCTAAACAGTTTCAAAGAACACATGATGGAAATACCAGTCACATCCAGAGAACTGTGGAGTCAGAATGCAGAACAAAGCAGACTTTTTTCTTTTTTTGGTTTTGTTTTATTGTGTTTTTTTCCCCTTTTTCATGGTTTTTCCTATTCGTGATAATTTTTCTAGGCAAGATGACTAATGTGAAAAGGTGTTTAATAGGAATATATGTGTAGAGCCCATAGCAGATTACAAGCCATTTTGGTGAGGAAGGGGGAGAAAATTTAAAACTTATGGAAGTGATTGTTGGAAACTAAAATAATTTAATTAAAAATTAAAAAAAGAACAGCTAAGTAATTTGCAGCAATACGATATTGCGGTTACTGTATATACTGTTTCCCTGGTTCTGCTCACTGTACATCAGTTCATATAAGTTTTTCTAGGTTTTCTAAGTGTCTGTTCATTTCAGACATATAGTATTCCATCACAATCATATACCACAACTTGTTCCATCATGCTACAGTTGATGGGCATTCCCTATATGTCCTTTTCCCTTTTCTTTGATGTCTTTGGGACACAGACCTAGCAGTGGTATTGCTAGATCAAAGGGTATGCATAATTATATAGCCCTTTGGGCATAGTTCAAGATTGTTCTCCAGAATGATTGAATCAGTTCACAACTCCACCAACAGTGCCACAGCCCCACCTACATTTGTCATTTTCCTTTTCTGTCCTATTAGCCAATCTGATAGGTATGAGGTGCTACCTCAGAGTTGTTTTAATTTGCATTTCTCTGACCAATATAGAGCATTTTTTTATATGACCATATAGCTTTGATTACTTCATCTGAAAACTGTTTATATCCTTTGACCACTTATCATTGGGGAATGGCTCTTATTTTTTATAAATTTAACTCAGTTCTCTATAGAGTTGAGAAATGAGAAACTTGCTATAAAAATCATTTTACAGTTATGATTAGTGTATTTCCTGCCATCCTATTTTTACTCCTCTTCTTCCCTCCCTCTCTCCCTTTTTCTTTTTCTCTCCCTCTCTCTCCCCCCCCCTTTCACCCTGTCCATCCTCAAAAGTATTTTGTTTCTGACTACCACCTCCCCTAATCCCTTTCCCTCCTAGTTTGCTATAGGGTAAAATAGATTTCTGTACCCAGCTGAATATATATGTTATTCCTAACTCTGTGAGCCAGTTCTGATGAGAATAAGGTTCAAGGGTTATCCACCCCACCTTCATCTTCCTCTCCTTTGTAAAAGTTCTTTGCACTTCTTTAATGTGAGACACTTTGCCTCATCAGTCCTGCCTTTCCCTTTCCCTCCTCGTATATCCCTCCCTCTCACACCCTAATTCTCAACCCCCTCTTTCCGCCTTCCCAGACAGACTCTGCTGTTTACTGCCCTGAGAGGCCTCCACCCTGAGACTTTGATAACGTTCTTGAACTGATTCTTCAGTGACTAACAAACTCCCACCCAGTCATACCCTCTT
>CM053586.1:16521093-16544972 GCA_028646515.1 Pseudochirops corinnae
AGCATTGTCACGACTTTACCTCAGGCGCGCCCTAGCTTCCCTGGCTCCTTTCAGTTTCCAGCTAAAATCCCACCCCTACAAGAAAACTTTTCTGGTGCCCCTAAGGCTGGCGCCTTCTCTTTGTCATTCTTCTTCAGCTTACCCTCTCTATCTTTTGTTTGCACATAGTTATTTTTTTTCTCTACCCTAAGACTGTGAGTCTCGTGAGAACAGAGACGGACTTTGACATTTCTTTGTATCCCCAGCACTTAGTACTGTGCCTGGCACTTAATAAATGCTCTTTGACTGACTTTCTTTTTTGCTTAATTAGCAGGCAGAGAACACAGCCTGCATAACTGAGGGTGAGTTGCCAACAGTGTCTTTATAGAATGGGACGTCAGACAAGATCGAGGCTTCTGCTCGCAGGTTTGCCCTGGCGTGCATCAGATGGAACCCCCTGCCCAGATTCAGGAAGTGAACCAATAAGTAAATCATCTGAGAAAGGGGCCTTTCTATCTTCGCTCTTCAAACATTGCTCATCTGTGCTCAAGAAAACGGGGTATGATTGTTCCTGTTGGGACATGGTGGGAATGACTCTCACCCAGTGCCGATGTCGTTTACCCCATCCTGGTCTCTGTTCCCACATTTCCGATGCAGAATTCCAGATGTCGTTGTCCCTGCTCTGCTGCAACTTGGCTGCCTCTCTCTATCTTCTCTGTTACATTTTCACACTCTTCTTTGATTACTGGACATTATTTCTGCACAATTGCCGCTGTCCATCGATGGTATCGCTGCTCTGCTTCTCTTTCACGCTGATTATGTCTTTTTCCTGGGACAGGCTTCTTTTACCTCAGAGGCAGCGTGTTTGGTAGAGCTCCATTCGTGAGGCATGTCTCTTTGTGGACTGGGATCTTCTGCCCACCCCATCCTTTCCTAGACTCTCTTATCTCTTTGGGCTTCCTGGATTTATCTCCATGGTGCTTTTCTCTTTTGCTGTGTCAGTATGGGGTCTGTTTAGCAGGTTTCCTCCTTGGGCTTGAAAGCGAATTGTAAATGATCTTGTATATTTTAGGAGAAACTTTAGTCTTGCTCACGTGCTGAAGTGTTATGATCTGTTTATTCTAAAGTAAATATCTGTCCAAGCAGCTCAGTGGGCCTTCGTTGTAGAGTCACTTCTGTGGTGGGGGGTGTAGGAGATGTTCAGGGAGGCCTATCCCCTCTAGTAGGAGAGCTTGCCAAGCCCTTTTCAAGCTGCTTTCCATCTTTGTTGTCTACCTGCCGCCCAACTCTTACCTGTGGCTCCAAAAGGCTGTAGCATGCACAGCAGCCATGCCCCAAATAAAACTGTCAGGACAGATGGGCTAAGCCATGTTGGGTGAGGTGGGAGAGTCTTCCCGAAGCATATGAAGACTTTCCCTAGTGGAATGAGAGGATGAGAACCATTTGTTCCAATGGCCATCAGCGTGGCTGAAGCAAGCACCACAGAGGGCTTGGTCAGGCATCAAAGATGACAAAGTCATCTACACCCTGGGCCATTGACGGTCATCCTTGACTCTTGTCCTGCCGCTGGACTGTGATGATTCTGGAAGAGAGAGTGAGGCTGACAACCTTGTGCAACTCTGCCTCACTTAAATCCAGACTCACAAGTCAGGACATGACCCTATGATGTCTTTGATCCTCTTCAAAAATGAAAGACAAACATCAGCGCTTTTGGAGGGTCTTCATGTGCCCCAGATTTAGCTGTGAAGGGCAATGATGTTTAATTGGTGTTTGCAAAGGACTTTGTCCATCTGGACTGGTAAACTGAGATGCAAAGGGAGCTCATGCAGCCAAGGTCTTAAAGTTAGATTTCCTTTGGATAAACAAGTTAATTTTATGTGAAGAAACTCAGAGCCATCAAGATTACATCCTTACCTGAGACTGCCCATCAAACCAACGCTTACTGTGCTTCATAACAGAGAGTCCTCAGCAAGCATTTATTAAATGCTTGGCACTGTGCTTGGTGCTGGGGATACAGACGCAAAGAATCAAGCTACCTTATCCTCAAGGAGCTTACCGTCTAGTGAAGTCTTTCTGTGGTGACTCAGTCTGGCATCAGCCCCTCATCGGAAGGACCGGACCAGCTTGTGTCAGGTAGAATGATGGAATGGGAAGAACACCAGACTAGCAATCAGAAGGCTCTGGTTTGATTTCTTTCTCTGCTGTCTGATATCCTGGTGACCTTGACAAGTCATTGCTCTCTGGGCCTTGGTTTCCTCATCTTTATGGGATTAGGCTAAGTGAGGTAAGGTTTCTCACAGCTCTACATTTTCTAAAACCATGAAAATCTAATATTAATAAAGTAGTGATAAAGGTTAGATGAGATCATGTGTTTTGTCACCAAAGAGTCAAGTCAGTTCAACAAACATTTATTTAGCACCTGCTGTATGTAAGGTGAGAAAGTTAGTATTAATGTCATTGGGATGTCTACTTACTAGCCAGTGACCAGGATCTCATATTTAGGGTGCCAACAGCTAAGTTCTTTTTAATTCACGTCTCTGATGTGACCCACCCCACACCTAGGCAGGTATTCCATCTAGCTGGATAGAATTTTTTATTTAAACCCAGCTATAGCTTTTATGCTTATCCATACTCTATTTAATTTTGTTGATTTAAGTCTATCATTTTAGCCAGTTGAGATCTTTTTTCTTTTTAAAATTTTTAATATTTCATTTTTCCCAGTTAAACAAAAAGCAATTTTTACTTTTGTTTTTTAAAAGTTGATTTCCAAATTCTCTCCCTATCTCCTTCCCCTCCTCTGTCCTTGAGAAGGCAAGCTGTTTGATAAAGATTGTACATGTGAAGTCGTCATACAAAACGTATTTCCATATTGGTCATGTTGTGAAAGAAAACAGAGACAAAAAGAGTAAAAAACCAGTATTCTCCAGTCTGCATTCTGGATAGCATTTTTCATCAAAGGTCCATCAGAATTGTCCTCAAACGTTGTATCGATGAAAATAGCTGAATCATTCACAGCTGATCATTGTGCTGTATTGCTGTTATTGTGTACAAAGATTTCCTGTTTCTCTGTACTTCCTTTTGTATTAGTTCATTTAGGTCTTTCCAGGTTTTTTTCTGAAAGCATTCTACTCATCGTTTCTTATAACCAGTAGTATGCGGTGACAGTCATATACCACAACTTGGTCAGCCATCCCCCAATTGACAGGCATCCCCTCAAAATTTCCAATTCTTTGCGAACCAGAAAAAGAGCTGCTTTGATTTTTTTTTTTTTTTACCTTATAGGTCTTTTTCCTTTTTCTTTTTTTTTTTTTTTTTTTTTGTCTCTTTGGGATACAAACCATAAAGGTATTGCTGAGTCAAAGGGAGTGCATGGGAATAGTTCCAAATTGTTCTCCAGAAGTGTTGAATCCATTCACAACTCTACCAACAGTGCGTTAATGTTTCAGTTTTTCCGCATCCCCTCCAACATGTATCATTTCCCTTTTCTGTCACATTAGCCACTCTGGTGAGGTATCCACGATACCTCAAAGTTGTTTTCATCTACATTTCTCTAACCAGTAGTTATTTAGAGCATTTTTTTTCATATAACTATAGATAACTTTGATTTCTTCATCTGAAAACTGCCTGTTCAAAGCTTTTGACCATTTATCAATTGGGGAATGATTTGTATTCTTAATAAGTTTGACTCAGTTCTCTACATGTTTGGGAGATAAGACCTAGGATTCTCCAACTACACCATCATATCATCTGCAAAGAATAGTAGTTTTGTTCAGTGATTAAGGTTTAATAAAATTAAGCAAAGAATGGCCTATTTTAAAAAACAGAAACCTGTTAAAGACCTTAGCTTGAAAAGACCAAGGTCCCTTACTGCATTGTGGGCAATCTCCAGTTGTCCTGATCCATGTCTGGCCACTGGACTCTAATGACTCAGAAGGAGAAAGTGATGCTGGTGACTTTGCACAGCCCACCCTCACTTAAACCCGTTTCACTTGTGTGTTATGGCATCACCTCTCTGATGTCATGGTCCACTTAAAGAACAAAGGAGAAACAGCAAGTTTTGTTTCCTCATTGCCTATTTGAATTCCATTTCTTTTTCTTCTCTTACTGCTATAGCTGGCATTCTAGTACAATATTGAATAAAAATGGTGATAATGGGCATCCTTGCTTTACACCATGATCAGTCCTGTTACAGCTAATACTTGCTGTTGGTTTTAAATGAATACTACTTATCATTTTAAGACAAGCTCCATTTATTCCTATACTTTCTAGAGTTTTTAATAGGAATGAGTACTGGATTTTGTCAAAAACTTTCTCCGTGTCTTTTGAGATAATCATATTTTTACTGGCTTTGTTATTGATATGGTCAATTATACTGATACTTTTCCTAATATTGAACCAGTCCTGCATTCCTGGTATAAATTCCACTGATTCCAATCTCCTTACTGGTACCATATTATTTAAATTATTTTACATTGGTATTCGTTAGGGAAATTGGTCTATTCTTTCTCTTTTTTTGTTCTTCCTGGTTTAGGAATTAGCACCATACTTGTGTCATAAAAGGAATTTGACAGGATTCACTTGCCTGTTTTTCCAAATAGTATAGTATTGGAATTAATTTTTCTTTAAATATTAAGTAGAATTTATTTATGAATTCATCTGGTCCCTAGGGTATTGGGTTTTTTGTTGGTTTTTTTTTTTTTAAAGGAAGTTCATTGATGACTTGTTCAATTTATTTTTCAAAAATAGGATTAAGGGGACATCTGGGTGGCACAGTGAGTGGAATACCAACCCTGGAGCCAGGAGGACCTGAGTTCAGATCTGGCCTCAGACACTTGTCACATTTGTTGGCTGTGTGACAAGGGGCAGGTCACTCAGTCCCAGTTACCTTGCCTTCTCCCCTCCACAAAAAAAGAAAAATTAGGGTTAAGTATTCTACTACCTCTTCTGTTAATCTGGACAACTTATATTTTTGCAAATATTCTTCCATTTCATTTGGATTGTCAGATTGATTGGGCAGAAAAGCTCCTAATAATTGCTTTAATTTTCTCTTCATTAATAAATTCACCCATTTTCATTTTTGGTACTGGTAATTTGATTTTCTTCTTTCCTTTTTTAAAATCATATTAATCAGGAGCATATCTGTTTTATTGGGTTTTTCCCCCCATACAACCTGCTTCTAGTTTTATTTATTAATTTAATGGCTTTCTCTAAATTTTATTAATCTCTCCTTTGGTTTTCAGGATTTCCAGTTTGGTGTTTAATCGGAGATTATTAATTTGTTCTCCTTCTGGTGTTTTTTTTTAGTTGCATGCCCAATTTATTGATCTGTTCTTTCTCTGTTTTATTTGTGTAAACATTTAGAGATAGAAATTTTCTAAGTACTGCTTTGACTACATCTCATAAATTTGGGCATATTATCTAATTGTTGTCATTCTCTTTAATGAAATTGTTTTTTTCTATGATTTGTTCTTTGAATCACTTGTACTTAGATTATTTAGTTTTTGGTTTTTTATCTGTTTCCACAGCTCTTTGTTAAGTGTTATTTTTACCACATTATGATTTGAAAAGGATGTATTTAATATTCTTAATTTTCTGCATTCAGTTGTGAGGTTTTTATATCTAATATGTGGTCAGGTTTTTGTGTAGGTGTCATGTAGTGCTGAAGAAAAGGCATATTCCTTTCTATTCCCATTCATTTTTCTCTAGAGGTCTGTCATAACTTTTTTAAAATTCTGTTTATCTCTTTTCTTGCTTATTTTTAGTTAGGTTTATCTGGTTCTGAGAGGGAGAAGTTGAAGTCCCCAACTAGTATAGTCATATTGTCTGTTTTCTCCTGTAACTCATTTAACTCTTCCTTGAAGAATTTAGCTGCTATATTCAGTAGGATTGTTATGTTGGGGTGGTGGGTATTTTTAAAAATAAGAATTTAGCTGCTATTCCATTTGGTACCTATATGTTTCATGTTGATATTACTTCATTGTCTATGGTACCTTTTCGCAAGATGTAGTTTCCTTGCTTATCTCTTTTAATTAGGTCTGGTTTTGTTTTTGCTTTATCTGAGATCATGATTGTTCACCCTGCTTTTTTTTTTTACTTCAGCTGAAGCATATTAGATTCTGTCATCCACTTCTGTTTTATGGGTAAATTCATCCCATTCATATTCACAGTTATGATTACTAACTGTGTATTTCTCTTCATCCTATTTTTTTTCTCACCTGGGAGCTGTGGAATTTGGTTATAGTATGCCTAAGAGTTTTAATTTTGGGATCTCTTTCAGAAGATCATTGTTGAATTCTTTATATTCATGTTTTACTGTCTGGTTCTTTTTAGGATATCAGGGCAGTTTTACTTGATAATTTCTTGAAATATGATGTCAAAGGTTTGGGGTTTTTTTTTGCTTTTTTTTTTATCGTGGTTTTCAGGTAGTAAAATAATTCTTAAATTATCTCTCCTCAATCTGTTTTCCAAGCCTGTTTGATTTTGTTTTATTGTTTCTTGATATCTCATGGAGTCATTTGCTTCCACTTGCCCACTTCTCATTTGTAAGAAAGTATTTTCTTCAGTGAGCTTTTGTACTTTTTTTTCCATTTGGCCAGTTATGCTTTTAAAGAGGTTCTTCTCTTCAGTAGATTTTTGTTCTGCTTTTACCATTTTTAATGTGTTTTCTTCTGCTGTCACTCTCATTTCTTTTCCTATTTTGCCTCTACATCTCTTAATTGATTAAGTCCTTTTTGAGCTCTTCTAGGAATTCTTTTTGGGCCTGAAACCAATTCACATTTTTCTTGAAGGCTTTTGCATGTAGCTGTTTTGACATTATTGCCCTCTTCTGAGTTTGTTTTGATCTTCCCTGTCATCATAATAACTTTCTATGGTCAGGTTCCTTTTTTGTAGTTTTTTATTTTTCAAGCATCTTTCTTGACTTTTTAACTTTGTGTTGAAGTTAGAGTCTTCTCCTGGAGTAGAGGGGGCGGTGTCTGAATCGTCAGGTTTTTTCTCCTCTTGTTTTCAGTGCTAGATCTAGGGAGTATGTAAGCTTTTAGTTCTTCCAAGGCGTTACGATCAAAAGAGAGGTGTGATCAATGCTAGCCTGACCTATACTCTGGTCTTTGAGCCACCCTAATTACTGTTTTCTGCCCTGGGACTGTGATCAGGGCCCCTGCCCCCTGCAGCTAGGAGTTCTAGTGTGATAGTGCTCCTCCTCACCCTGGGCCTGCAACCTAGGACTGCGTATGGGCAGTGCAGCAGAGTTCTGCATCTGGTGCCAGCAAAGAGACCCCTTGTGATCTCTGCCTCACCAGCTGTCTGAGCTCCTTGTTGTCTGTGGGCTGAGAGCTCTGCGTGTTGCTGTTGGCAGATTCGCTTGCCCCTGGCTTGTGTCGTGCGTGGCTGCCACGTTCATGAATGTGGAGCCTCACTGCTGCTTCGTGCCTGGGCTCAGGACCTCACTGCTGGTTTCCCAGCCACAGTGTTCACCAGGTAGACATATACCTTTCCTTTTGACCTCAGTTTTCTTGAGCTGGAAAATCATTTCACCCCATCCTTTTGTTGGTTTTGCTGCTCCAGAATTTGTTCTAAGGTGTTATTTTAAAGTTGTTTAGAGGGGAATTTGGGGGAGATTGAGTGAATCCCTGTCTTACTCCTCCATCTTGCCTCTGACTTTCAGGTCTCATTCCATTTGAGATTTTTTTCAATTCCAGTCCTGTCGCCTCTCATTAGCCCAGCCTCAGGCCTTCCACAGGTTTGATAAGCATCTGTGCCATCACCCATTTCATTGAAAAAATGCGGAGTGAGCAGGGCTAAGGAGAGTCCCATAGAACACCATTCCAGTGTCCCTCTTGAGTCAGTATTGAACAACACTTAGTCATGGTTGAGTCCACTCAACTATATTCTCATTGAACCTCCACCACTCCTTACTGTCACAAAGACATCTTAAGCATTTGCCTTACTGAAATCCGGGATGGCTGTGGCCATCATAATCTGTCCACAAAGAAGGCCGAGTTGTTTTGACATGACTTGTTCTTGGTAGTGCAGGTGGCCCTGCTCTTTTTCCTAAGTGCTTATAAAGTCTTGTAAAAGTATGTTCCAGGGGTGGCTAGGTGAATAGAGCACTGGCCCTGGAGTCAGGAGGACCTGTGTCTCTCATGTGGTAGCTGCTAAATAAATATTTTCTGCCTGACTCACTGGCCTGAAGTCCCATGGGCTCCCCTGTGCCCTGCTGCCAGGTGCCCAGCTTTGTGGGAGGCAGATGGGCACATAGGTCTCTGCCCTCAATGCTGCACTCCCTGGTGGTGGTCGTCTGGGAAACAGGCTGTCACCACGAGTTCTCTTCTCCACGTCCAAGGGGAATGTTGCGGGCTTCAGAGCTCCTCGAGGCCAAGCCCCTGCTGTTCCAAAGGAGGAGAGAGGAGTACTCTGCAGGCACAGACGACGTTGGAGCTGGAATTCGGGTTCTCAGCGCTTGAAGCCCATTGACGAGTATTTATTAAGCACCTGTTACATACTCCAGCGTCATGGAAGCCTGAGTGTTGTAAAGACACAAGGAGGTGTCCACATGGACTGTTCATCTGAGCTTGTATGAAGTACATTCACAGCCCTTTATTGTACGTGTACCTCTGCCAGGAAAGTCTTTGTGTGGGAAGTGGTCTTTTCAGCTGGATTTTGAAGGAAACGAGCTCAGAGACAAAGGTTAGGAAGGAGGACTTTTAGGCTTGGGGATAGTACAGGGGAGACACAGTGTCTTACAGGAGGGACATAAGAAACTCAGTCTGGACCCTGGAGTTGTCGAGGGAGGGTCCCCTTTAGAGATGTGGGGCTGCACTCAGATTTTTGGGACACCCTGTGTCGGCCTCGAATGGCAGTAGTGCAGGCCTGGTCTGTGAAGAGCTTTGAACTCTAACCTTAGAGAGCATGGAGGGTGACAGGAGGCTGTCAGTGCTTAGCATCAAAGTCTGGGACTTGGGGGTTAAAGTATTTTAGGACCAAAATGCCTGAGTGAGGTAAATGAGTAAAGCCCCAATTAGATTTAGGAACCAGTGTTTTTATTTCTGCTTGAGTCTGCCCAGTTGTAAAATGGGGTGCATCTGCACCTCCCACTGACTGGCCCTCTTTTTCCCTATGCAGCACGTCCAGGCTTCGTGGTGCCCAGCCTGGTCAGAGTTGGCAGAGGGTCCAAGAAGAGCCCCATGTCCCCTGGTGGAGAAGGAGGGAGATCAGGCCCATGTTTCTCTGAGCTTGGAGCACCTACACTTTCACGCCAGACTCCTCGCAGAGCTCGACAGGCTGGGAACATTCCGGGTGGCTGCTCTGGCAGCCTGAACGCTCGGGAACGTGGAGCCTTTTCTGTTTGGCGGGGTTTGGGGAAGCAGGTGGGCGGGACGGCACTGGGAACATCCTGCTTTCTCAGGTGCTCAGGTCTTCTTCCTCTAGTCCTGAGGGCGGCGGCTCTGTGACCTTGTCCACTGCCAAATTCCCTTTTCTTGCATGTCCCCCACCCCCACTGTGAAGTTAAAGGGGGTGGTGGCGGTGTTTGTGGGGGGAGGGGATGTTTTGTTTTTTTAATGGGAGCTGTTCTTGGCTTTTCTCTCAGTGCCCTGCCCCAGCTGCTGAAGTGCTTGTGTAGTTAACACATAAAGTTGGCTGTGTATGTTTACAGAGGATTTGTTGTTTGAAAGGAGAGAATTATGTTCAGAATTTGTTATTGTTGTGAAGAAATAAAAAAAAAATTTCTTGTCCTTGGGCATCAGTCCCAGCCAAATCTGGTGCCAATTCGTTGTGCAAGAACGATTATGCTTTCAAAGTGAGTAGGCAGGATGAAGGGACAGCCATTTGCCAGGGCGGATTAGCTCACCAGTACAAGGGTCCCGGTTTTAAACCTAACAGCGGCTCCTTTTTCTTAGTAATGGAAGGGAGTGGGTTAAAGCCAAGGCAGGACTGGCTGGCCCTTGTGGCCGGAACTTTCCAGACAGCCTTCTGCTCAGTCACTGGTCCCAGCCTACTTGATGGGTGGTGCTCGGGTCTCTGCTCTGGGAGTGCAAGGTCATTGAGGCCTTAGGCCCTGAGCTGCTGCTGTCTTTAATGGCCTTCCCCTGATACCAGTGGAATAAATATACGTAGCCCCCTAGGTTGTGGTTGGTTAACCTGGGAAAGGAGAATAATGTCAGAAAAGCAGCCCAAGGGGACAGCAGCAACAAGGAATGAACTTCACAGCTGTGTTCCCTTCCCTGTGGAGGTCAGCGTGCCAAGGTGATCAGTTAAACAGCCCCATTTTGCCCATCCCAGCCTCCGCCCCGATCCCCTTTCAGTGATCACTCTTTTCTCACTGGGTCAGCCTCATCCCATGACCAAGGCCAACACTGTGTGGAATAGAAGGGTTGGGAGATAGCGATCGGAAATCAAACCCAGCCCTAGCGAGGCTGGAGGGACTTGGGGCTTCTGTTTTCACTGTCAGGCATTGCCTTTCAAGGGGAGATGGTGTGAATAGCCCGGCCCGCAGAAGGGAGGGCGAGGCTTTGTTCACTCTAGCTGGGGAGAGGGCACTTCTTAGGGTTTCCAGTAAGTGCATCTTCTTTCTGTCTTTGGTTGTCAAGGATTGCCGTTTCCCTACTCTCAGGTTACAGCTTTCCAGAGTGGAAGTGAAATTTCCCACCCCCTTGGTTTGGGCACTTGGCTTCCTTTAAGACCCCAACTGTAGGCTTTTAGAAGATGAGCTGTCCAGGGGTGGCTAGGTAGCATGGTGAACAGAGCACTGGCCCTGGAATTAGGAGGACCTGAGTTCAAATGCGACCTCAGACACTTAACACGTACTAGCCTTGTGACCTTGGGCCTTCCCCCCTCTAAAAAGCAAAAAAAAAGAAGATGAGCTACCCAGACCTCCCCACGCTGCCAGTGTGTTTTTGGGCTGTGTGTTCCTTGCCATTTACAGCTAATTATATCTCCATCTCTTCCAGCCAGTAAAACTCTTCCTGACTTCCCCTGTCTCTGCAGGCCAATGGTGGTGGGAACTGGAAAGCCCATGAGTGATTTGGCCAAAGACCCTTGGATTTCTGTGATGTTTCTCAACCCACTTTTACTCTCATGGGTATGTGGGAGGCGAAGTAGCAGTTACTGGCTTCCTCCGACAGATGGAGAAACTTAAGTGAGATGTTGGGGCACATGGGCAAGACCCCAGCTTTGGCCATTAGACAACCCCTCAGCACTGAAGGACAACAGCTTTCTCCCCTTGGAGGCAGAATGTGGGCTCTTCCTTTGCTCATGTTTCATGAAGGCAGGGGCCATGTCTTAGATGAATGTTGTGTGTCTTCCGCCAGTACCACTGTAAAGAATGTCTGTTCAGTTGAATCTCCTGCAGCTGACCAAGGGTTACAATTGAATCTTCTTTGACCCTTGCTTTGTGAAAATGAGTGGGCACTAGATGGCGACAGGTCCCTCTTTACACTTCTCCCATGGTCCCTGGCTTGGGTGGAATAGTCACCTGTGTATGTCATGTCTTCTGCAATATGTGCCTGGATTGGCCTTGCCAAGGCTTTCTCTCTCAGGCTAGTGGCCTTTGGAACAGGGCTGCTACAGGAGAGGGAGCCTTTGGAGGAGAAGAAACGGTGTCCTGCCAGTCTTCAACCAACAGATAAAACAGGCCCACTGTGTCCCAGGCCCTTGCCTAGTCACTGGGGGGATGCAGGGGCAAAAATGAAATGCCAGCTGAGAGGAGTGACATCATTTGCGGGGAGAAATCCTACAAACACATAGGAATAAATGCAGCATCCATACCATGGAAACTTGAGGAAGATCAAGGAAGGCCTCCTGGAGGCAGCGGTGCAGGAGCTGAATCTTCAAGGCAGTCAGGGCTTTTCTGAGATGCTGCTGAGGAGGGAGGGAAAACATTGCAGGCCCAGGGGCAGGTCAGCCTCTGCCCTAGCCCCCATAGTTCCATAGCATGCTGAGGGAGCATTCCTATATTACCATAAGAGCTGGCATTTATGTAGCATTGGCAGGGAGGTGCTATTATCCGCGTTTCACAGAAGATGAATTGAGACACAGGTTAAGTGAATTGCCCTGGTTCACACAGCCAGTAAGTATGTTAGGATTTGAACTCAGGTCTTCTTGATTCCAGGTCTATTGACCTATCCACTGTGCCACCCAACTACCGAGATGTTGCCAGTTATGATTTGGAGACATTTTTCGGAGGCATAGACTGAGGCTCAGAGGCCTCAGACCACAGGCTATGTCAGAGCTGGGCTCTCACCTCACAGATGTCCTCTGATTTCCACACCAGCACTCAGTGCATGAGCAAACCAGCCATCCTTCACTATTTGGCTCCTTGGCATTTTAATGGAGGTGTGTTTGGGAATTCATTACTCTTCCAACCAAATGGTGAATTTGCATAAATATCTCAGGATCTGGGAATCACTAAGTTGCCCATCTCGCCCACTCTGGTCAACTTCTTCCTGTTCTCTGATGCCCAGGGCTGATGGGGACGTGCCAGGCTGAGGAATTGACAGTTCTTTGAGCTTTTCATCTCAACTGGTTCTCACCTTTTCTTCCCTTTCGTCTGAGGAGTGGGCTGGTGCTCTCCTGATGAGGCTCAGGAGAGGAGGCCAGAGAGCTGCAGGGGTCAGCCAGTCATTGGGAAGCAAGAAAGTAGAGTGGGTGTTAACAGTGTGGGGAGAGTACACATCAGGACAAGCAGGTGATGGCATGGCCTGTCAGAAGGGCCATAGAGAACCTCGGCGTAGGAGTATTTCATGATTTGGAGAAGGGTGCTGTAGGGGGACCCCACCCTGGGAGTCGAGGCTCCCTGTAAATGCCTCCTTTCTGCAGTTTCCCTGCCACATACACCTGCACGTGCACCTAGAAGTCCACAGTGCTGGGGGCTCTGCTTAGGAGAGGGATTAAGGGTGTTTGAGCTGTAGCTCTCTGGCCCTCAGCCCCAGAGTGTGGGGCCCAGCTAACAGTTTTACCGCGAGTCATTTCCAAAACTCAAATCTGGGGCAGTCTTCTCCCCACACCTGTGAGGGGCTTCTGCTCAGATGTGGTAATGGGGGACATGCCCAGCAAAGCGGATACCCAGTTCTAGGCTCAAATTCAGGTGGTACTTGAAGGGTCTTCCTGAAGAGGGTTTTCTGAGATGGATCTTGCACACCCAGGTTTTAAGCTCTATGCTCACTTTGCCTGTTGACTAACTGACCTCTGCAGCACTTTGGACTATTCCCCTGAACCTTTCAGGGAGCCAGTGCCTCCTTGTCTCAGAGAAGTCAAGCTTTGTTCCCAGCCCATTGCTTTCCCGGCAGTTGGAGGGAGGCTATTATCCACGGAAGGTGAAGAATCAGGGCGTTGACAGGAGTGGACAGGATAGGGAAATGACAGCGCACCCTGCATTGCATGCCTCTGATGAGTCAGGTTAGGATTGCAGAGGATTCCCAGGTGTCCCCATTCGAAGGCTGGCGACCTTGTCCCTCCTTCCTGCAATGCAGTTCAGCCCCCAGTGCTGGGGGCTTCACCTGAGAAAGCAGTTAGGACACACCGGGCATTCGTTTGTGGGGCGTCATAACATGGGCTGTGAGATCCTGCTGAAGATGTGAAGGGGGTCCAAAGCAGGATAATCAATGGGTATTTACTGTCTATGAGAGGAGAGAAGACCCAGATGCGAGAGGAGCTATTTAGCAGGTTAGGAAGTGAGCCTGAGCAAGCTTGGAAGGGTGAGAGGAAGCCTGGTGGTCCCTGGCCCCACCCCCTCCACATTTGGGAATCCCTGGTCTGGGCCACCATTTCTTGAGTGGCTCAGGCCTTCACTCCGGCCCCAGTCCTCATTCTGGGATGGACTTCTCCACTTTCCTTGATAATTAAGCAGCCATACTACCCCCCCCTCCACTCCCCGGGGATCCTCATCCCTGCTTCCCAGCTCCCCATTGGGTGGCGTGGTCTCTCTTTGGAAGGTTAGTTCCTGGAGAGTGGGTGCTCTGTCTAGTGAAGTGGGTGTAGAGTGTGAAGGAAGGACATGCGGAACACCACTGGCTTGGAATGGAGAGTTCATGGGGGAGCCATGGAAAACAATTTGGGAGAAGTTGGGTCCTGGGATCTGGAGCTGGGTAGGATCTCTAAGATGTACAGAAGCACCAGGGCCAGGTCCTCTGACTGGCAGCCAAGCCCAGCGTCAGGAAGACCTGAGTTCAAATCCAGCAGCCATGTGACTGGCGTATAATTGAGATCCTATCACTTGCCTTCTCAAGGGATGGAGGCGAAGGGGTAGGAGGGAGAGAATTTAGAATTCAAATTTGAAAAATCTACTTAAATAATAAATTTTTGAGGAAAGAAAAGCTGTGTGACCCTGAGCGGGTCATTTAACTTCTGCCTGTCTTAGTTTCCTCCTCTCGCAAGTGGAGATAATAACATCTCCTGTCTTGCTGGGGCATCGTGACGAGCAAACGAAGTGTCTGTCAGCGGCTCAGCGCGGTGCGCAGCACGCCCAGTGCTCGGCGAATGCCTGTTGTTCCTTCTGACTCCAAATCCAAGGCTTTTTCTTCTTCTTAAAAATACTATCTTATTTTGTACTTTCTTTATTGATGCCTTTTGTTTTTACATGCCGTTTATTTCTAAGAATGTCCCTGCCCTCTTCCCTCCCCTGTGAGCATCCCTTTTAACAAAGATTAAAGGAGAATGAGGGGAGGGGAAAGCCAACCCATTCCGGTGGATGCCCATTCTAGCCTCAGACCTTTTTTCACTGGAGCTTTGCTACAGAAAGTCCTGCTGCTTGGGCCGGGAGGGCAGAGCCTGGAACGACCAGGAGCAACAGGTGAAAGCTTCAGAGGCCCATTGAGGTCAGGATGAGAGCTGAGCAGCCGGCTGCCCTCAGGAGGGGCCTTGGAGCCAAGCCTGGACAACCCCTTGTCTGGTAGCGTTCCGTCCTGGGAGACCCCAGAGAGCCCTTCCAAACTGACAGCTGCCTGGGAAGGGCAGGGTTTGAGATCTTGGCCTTTGAGCAACAGGACAAGCCCTGGGCCTGGGCTTTATGGGCATTCTGCAGTACTTTGCCCGAATATTCTCTTCTGTTAACTGCCCTGTCCGATGGGTTAGACTTGTTCCACTCGCCGAAAGTGACAAAGGACAAGGAAGCAAAGAAAGGCTAAATCCTTTGCCCGGGATTCATGCCAGACAGCTGAGGAAATTGGGGAAATCAAACCTGGCTTCTGATACCCTGGGACTACAGGAGTGGCCGTCAGATGGGACATGTGCCTGGAATCAAACAGAGACAAGGAGGTTGGGTTTTTTCTCCCCTGCTCTGCCAGGTCAGTCTGTGCCCTCAAGGAGATGAGGCTTGATGCTCTTAAAATCATGTCCCTCCTTTCCTCTCCTAGCAAATTCCTATAAACAGGGCGGGTGAGCTGTAGAATTTTTGTGAGTATAATTCTGATTTTATTAATGCACCTCTGAGTTACTATAATAGGATGCAAGTGTGAAAAATTATACCATTTTGATCTGCATTTGTGGTCAAATTCTAATATAGGGACGATGTCTTCCTGAAAGATAATATGTACATGTTTTCTAATTAAATGGATAGTAAATTTTGAGAAAGCACTAGGATCAATCTGTTTTCTCTAATTTTATATTGTATTAATAATAAATCATATAATTAATAGCACATTATAATAATAATATATTATGATTTTATCATACACACATATACATATATGTATATGGTTGGCTTCCAAATGTATAGAAATTCAGGCTTTCAGCAATAAGTTCTCAAAATTGGGTGAAGGATTTTACATGTAAAATTGTACTGTTAATTGTAAAGACAGGGAAACTAACTTCCCATTTTTAAAATATCTGATCAGATTTCAAAGATCTTACTATGATTGTCCATGTTCGGCCTATATCCGACTGCTCTTCATCTTGGGGAGAGGAGAGGGGAAGGAGAGGGAGAAAACTTAAAACTCAAACTCTTAGACAAATGAGTGCTGGAAACTAGAACTAACTAAATAAATTTTTTTTAAAAAGCTCATTTTACAGTCAGACCCTCAGGAATTTTTTTTTCCTAAAGATCGTTACATCAGGTACAGAATTTAGGTACAGATCAAATTAGCAGGTAATTTATCAGAATTGAAATTCCCTGGCTTCAGGACTGGAGAACCAAATTGGGTAACCGAATGGGAGAAGCATATTAAGTCTTGTTACCGACACATTTTGCCAGAATTATCCAGGAACCCTCTCCAAGTGATTTGGAACTAGAGAAGCAGAGCTGCCTTCAGAGCTGTCCAGAGAATGAGGCCTCTTCCAGAACATGCAAGAGAAGACGGTCTGTCCAGGAGGGTGGTGAGATGCCTGGGGCTCAAGATGTGCCCATCCGTGGGGCGGCTAGGTGGCCCAGTGAATAGAGCACTGGCCCTAGAGTCAGGAGGACCTGAGTTCAAATCTAGCCTCAGACACTTGACACAGTTACTGGCCACATAACCTTGGGCAAGTCACTTAACCTCAACTGCCCTTCCTCTCCCTCCAAAAAAAAAAAAAAAAAAAAGACGTGCTCATCCAATGGACATTGGGAGTGAGAGGATCCGAGGAGACTTGATGTTAGTTAACACTGACAATCACTATCCTATTGCTTTGGCCTTTTGTTTTACGAGTTTGTGTTTATGTTTCAATTTTCTTGGTTACCCTGGGAATGTGTGAATCTGCCTTCTCAAAATTAGTCCATTGTGAGCCCTCTGTGTAGTTTGACTTGGAATCCGACTTAGGTAATTGTGAGTACGTGAAAAAAACTTGCCAGTTTGGCTTATGGATAAGTGATCCATGGCAGGAGGGAGCTAGCTTCCAACTTAAGAATCAAAAGGGGGAACTAAGGAAATGGTGACAATGGAGGGGATTGGAGCAGCAAGTGGTCATGGGAATCACGTGGCCATGCTGACTCGGTTTCTGTTCAGTTATGGGCCTCTTCCAGTTTCTGTCCTGTGAGAAAACTATATTCAGCCGTGGGCATTGTTTGAAGCTAGCCCTGTGTGGCTGGGCAGCTAGACCACCTCTACCTGCTGCTTAGAGACTCTTAACTGAGGACTCCAGAAAGCCAGGCAGACCCAAAGATCGGGTGCGAGGAGTTTTCTCACAGTTGACATCTTACAAATGTCTCAACTGAAAAATGGCCCCATATTGAACAGTCAGGTCTTATTTCCACATTCCCTTAATTGTTCACAGACACTTGGGGGGAATGGGATGCCTCTTTTTCTGAATTCAGGGGATGGTCCCTGTTGCCTCTGCTCCTCCCAACTTGGAAAGGCCCTAATCTTTCATCCAATCAGAAATCACATTACTTAATGGTGTGTCCTGATTGTTTTGGGTGGTTTTTTTTTAATTAGTCAGCCTTATTTAGTTGTTTCTAATGTACAAGAATCTGTCTCCCCCTGTCTTCAGGGTCCAGGCCTGCACTGAGGAGGTCTGGTCCCCATGTGTTGGGCACTGGCACACATGCTTGGAAGGTCACATCTTTGTTTTCCTCAATCATTTCATCTTTCACCTGCTCCACAGTGAAGCCCTGGACTCAGCTTTCACACCTGAGCTCCGATAGGCTTTGAGCCACAAAGGATTTCTGGGGCTATCCAGTCCAGCCTCCCCATTTCACAGATGAGGAAACTGAGGCTGAGAGATGGGACATGTCTGACCCAAGGTCACACAGGCAGGAATGGGCAGAGCTGCTTCACATTGAACCCACACCTTCCGACACCAAAGACAACCCTGCTTTCACCAGATGGAAAGGGCAGGGCAAACCTTCCCAGAAAGGAATAGAGTGGTAGCCTGGGGCAGGGGCAGCAGGGAGAGAAGGGGCAGGCACCGCAGCCTGGGCCTGGAGCCTCCCTTTGGGGGCAGCTCACTCATCCGCCGCTGACTCTCCCCCTTCTTGGGTCCCACCCTTTTCCCCCCATTTTCACCACCCCCAGGCTGCTGGTGGGGAAATGGGCAGGAGCCTCAGCCTTTGGATTTCCGTTGCCATTTTCGGGGAGTCAGCAGAGCAGAAACGGCAGCCAGGCGCCAGCAGCAGGGCTGCCGTGAAGCCCAGGCCTGGCACCTCCAGTCTTGCTCTTTGCTTCCCATGGTCTGACCTCCCCCCCCCACGTTTGTGTTGGCAGCCGCCGGCAGAGCAGAGCCAAGCTGAGCAGGCCGGATTTAATTGGCCACTGCCTCTGTGGCCTGGGTGTTATGAAAGGCTTTCTGTCTGTCTTACAAAGTCACCCTGACTCTGTTTTCATACTGAATATAATATTCATTTCATTTTTAACACAATAAAGGTTCTTTGGTCTTTTTTTTTTTTTTAAACCCTTCTTCCAAATATATACACATATTACACACATATATTTTTAAAGGCCCTTCATGCGGCTGCATTATGAAGGTTGGAATTGTCCTGGAGAAGGCAAGTAAGAAACCTGATGCTGAATGTGATTTAGACAGAAATTCCTTTCTTTGCCTAGGTCAGGACACCAGGCTGGGTTGTGGAGAGTGGGGCTACGGGGAGGGAAAGGTCTCCCCACGTTGTTGCAGACCTGGGGTTTTCTTGTTTTTTGTTTGTTTTTAACCTGAGCCCAAGCAGAGGAGGGTTAGGACTGGGGAGTTTTTAGAAGGGGAGGTCAGTTGGAAGCCTGTGAAAGGAAGCCTGGGATTGGGTGGCTTGGGGATGGGGGTCCCAATGGGAGCTCTGCCAGCTCCACTTCACCCCTCAGTTCCCACAGCTCTGTGGGGTTGCTGCTAGTGAACAAGTGAGTGAGTGGGCCCATTCACAGAGCTCAGATGCTCATGGCATAGGGAGGTCCTAGAGTGGGATCTCTGATATCATTTGGTGTGTGGGGATTCTCAACACCGACATTCCCTCTGAAGATCATTGGATCATGCATTGAAAACCAAAAGAGACTTTAGGGTCTAACCTCTAAGGCCAGGAAAGTTCAACAGCTTCCTTGTGGTCCAGGGAGGTGGAATAGGCACAAAGTGGAACCAGCTGCAGTGTTTGGTAGTAGGCTGGAGCCTCGTTGGAAGTGTGTTGGGAAGGTAATGGGTTCGAGTGTTGGCTTTTTCACTTACTCGCCAGGCAACCCTTCACAAGCCCCATCCCCTCCTCCAAATGGGTCCATCTTCTCCTCAGGACATCTAGAGATGACCTCTGAGGAGTCTTCCTCATCTAGAATCCTATCATTCAGATCGTCTACCAAGCACTGTCCTCAGAAGTACCCAAGGAGGTAGATTTTGCCTAGAAGAAGCCATCCACGCTCCCTGCTTCCACCTACCCTCCCCACTCTTCTGCTCTTTGCAGAAAGCCTCAAACTTCACTCCGGAGTCAAAACTGCTCTCTTGAAGTTAGCCACAGACACAGAGATGGCCGATCTGAAGCTCCTTCTAGACTGACCTGCAGACTACCGCCCCTGCCCATCACACCCCCACCCCTTGCTTCTTGGACACTCATTTTCACGACCTCTCTCTTTGCTCTTTCCCTCCTGATCTAAGCCTTCCTTGGTCTCCTCTGTGGCTCATTCTTCAGATCGTGTCCCCTCCCCAGACGGTGTTCCCTCCAGTCCCCTGACCTTCTCCTCCTTCACTCTCTTGCTTACGTCAACAGTTCACATGGGTTAATTATTACTGTCTACACGACTGACCACTGAATCTGTATCCAGCCCATCTTTCCCTGGACCTCTGGGCCTATGTTACCAATTATCTATTGGATGTTTCAAGCTGGCTGCTGTCTCAGAGACATCCCACACTTGACGTAGCCCAAACTGGACTCATTTTACTTCCCCTCAGACATCCAAGCCCTCCCCCTTCCCTTGTCTTGGACCCCTCATGGCTCCTTCCTCTCGTCGGTGAGTTGCCCAGTCTTGACATTTCTGCCACCACATTTCTCACATCCAGCTCCTTTCTGGGAACATGACCTTGTCTGTCCATCCTCTGATTCTAGTCTCTGCTCTGTCCACTGTCCTCTCCTATGCCCTACACATGGATCTGAACAGGAATCCCCTCTATGATGTTTCAGGTATGTGGATGCCAGTCTTGGCTAGAAGACCTTCAATGACAGGCAACCCAAGACCTCTCCAGGCAAGCCAGGCCAGTTCAGATAGCTCTCACATCCATCGGATTCTCCTAACATTGAGGCTAATTTGTCTCCCTCTTTCTCATCTAAATGGTAGCCTACCACATACACCAAGACCACCCTGTGTTCCCTCTGAGCCTCTCAGTTAAGCTTAGCTCACATGGCTTGGCTTTCTGTCTTCTCCCCATCTTGTTATCCCTCCTCTACATGTATTCAAGCTGATTGAAGGGCCTCCTAAGATGCATGAAATAGGCCTGAATAAAATACTGTCTGACCAGGACCAAGGGTCCTCCCTTGTTCTTGACATGATACTTCAGCATGTCTCAATGGACCTGTGAGTGCCATGATGCAGGTACTTGGGCAGCAAGCCATCACCCCTTCTCATCCTGTGTGATTCTTGTACACATCCTCCCATAATCCTCAAAAGGGCATCTAGCAAAGGGTCTGCTGACTGACCCTTAGAGCTATATCACTTGGGTGACTCATCTTCCAATCCTATACACCTGAATGAGGCCTGGATTGTGCCATTTAGGGCATTCGAATCTCTGTGGTTAATATGCTACAATCACTTCTGTGTACCACATGACTGTGTCACCCTCTGGTGTGCCCACAGGACTGGGTAGTGGCTGCATTGTGCTCTCAGCACAGAGGCAGGTGAGGCTACTCTTTAGGTCACCAAGGCTCACCACTGACTCTGATGAAGCCGGCTGCCTTCTAAAGTCCTGGAATAGCTTGACAGGAGCTGTCAAACCCAGCTCCCCTATGTTGTACTTGTGGAGAATTTATTTTTTTAGCCCAAGTGCAGGACTTCTGTCCCTATTCCATTTCATCCTAATTGCATTTGGTGCACGGTTCTAATTGGTGGAGAGCTTTTTGGATCCTGTACCATCCCATGCATGAGCTTTCCCCCCACCCCAAGCCCATGCCCTCTTCACAGTTGATAAGCACACTCCCTAGGCCTCAATTCAGGGACCAGGAAATGGCACAAAACCCCTCAGAGCACAATCGTATAACAAGAGAATACTTTACTTAGGGTGCATTTTTGTTGTTCAGTCATCTTTCAGTCATGTCCTACTCTTTGTAACCTCATTTGGGGCTTTCTTGGCAGATATACTGGAGTGGTTTGTCATTTGACAGATGAGGAGACTGAGGCAAGCAGCATGAAGTGACTTGCCCAGGGTCACCCAGCTACTAAGTGTCTGAGGCCATATATGAACTTAGGAGGATGAGTCTTCCTGACTCCAGGTCCACCACCTGGCTGCCCCCACAATGTATTTTAATGCCTATTTATTAGGAGGAAGAGAGAGGGGAATTTTCTAAGGAGACCAGTGGGGATGCACAGAGGACTCACCGACCAGCTTAGACTTCCCAAAGACTGTACAGAAGCCAAATGAGGCAACAGAGGGTGAATTCAGAAGCTTGGGAAAGTCCTATAATGAGAGTCAATGGGCCAGCACCCAGACTGAGCAGCACCTAGTGAGAGAGGCCAAGGACAGCCAAAGGGAGGGGAAACGGGAAGGACGCAAGGACAGGCCCTGGCTTAGAGGGACAGGATGATGACAATGAAGAGCTGAGAGAAGATGGGACTGCTCAGCTCTGCCCAAGATGAGAATTCTCCACTTTGTACTGGATGTGATGGATCCAAAATGGCAGCCCCAAAGTCAATAACCACACATGCCCTCTGACCCAGGTGAACCCTCTCCTCGGCAACTTGAATGACCAACCAATGTGGTTGGCTGTGCCCGTCAGTAAGCTCTAAAAGAAGGGGAAGGACGGGAGAGGGGCCACAGAGTTGGAGCAGGGAGAGGGCTGCTCAACTCTTCAAAGAATGAGGAGCACTGGGGCTGCAAAGATGAGTCGGTGTGCTTGACTTCCATTGCTGGAAAATCCGAAAACATACTATTGAAGGGGTGGTGAGTGAACATTTAAAAAAGGAAGCAGTGATGCAGCGTGAGGCACGCCACCTATCCTTTCCCTGGTAGTTCAGTGCCATAGTGCACAGAGCACTGGGCTTGAAGTCAGGAAGAAATGAGTTTTACTCCAGCTTCAGACACTTCCTAGCTGTGAGACCCTGGGCAAGTCACTTCACCCTCTTTGCCTCAGTTCCTCATCTGTCAAATGATCTGGAGAAGGAGATGGCAAACCACTCCACATCTCTGCCAAGAAAACCCCAAATGGGATCATGGAGAGTTGGATATGACTGAATAAGAGTAAGAAGGTCAGGGGACCATATCTGTGGTTAACCTAGATGTGAACAAAGCTTTTGACAATATCTCTTGCGTCCTTGTGAACAAGATGGTGAGAGGAGGGCTACATTAATTAGTTGGACTCAAACCCAATTCCGTGACCAGACCCCAAAAGTAGTCATTAATAAGTGGCTCAATGTCAGCTTAGAAGGAGGTCACATGAGGAGTCCCTGAAGGATTTGTGTGTTGCCCATGAGCTAGTTCAGCATTTCTATCAGTGACTTGGATACCCAATTTGTAAATTACCTAAAACTAGAAGAAACACCTGACAGTCAGAATTCAGAAATCTGGGGCCATCAAAGTGAGCCGAATCTAAAAGGATGAACTTTGAAATTTAAATGCAAATATGTGATAGGTATAATATTTAATAGACAATAATAGATATAAATATACATATATAATTTAGTAGGGATAAATCTAAAATCTTACAGTTGGATTATAAGAATCAAATTCCTAACTGCCAAATGGAGGCAGGACTAGACAACAATAGGTTTGAAAGTGATTTGGGGGTCTTAATGGATCAACAGCGTGATGTGACATCCAGGAAAGTTAATGCAATCTGATGCCGCATTGAAAGAGGGATGGTGAAGGCAGCTAGGTAGCACAGTGACCTGAGTTCAAATTCAGCCTCAGGTACTTGACACACTAGCAGTATGACCTTAGGCAAGTCACTTAACCCCAATGGCCTTGCCTTCCCCTCTCCAAAGAGAGAGAACGAGACGGTGCTTGGGAATAAAGAGTTGATGATCTCAATATACTTTGCCTTAGTCAGATCTTATGTAAAGTATTGGGTTCAGTGCTGGACACTCATCGAAGGATCATTGTGCAACTAGAGAGTGTCCAGAGAAGGGGAACCAGAGTGGGGAAGGGTCTTAAGACCATGAGGATCAGCTAAAGGAAATGAGATCATTTAACTTGAGGGGAAGATTCAAGGGGGCGAATGACAGCTGTCTTCAAGTCATGGTGTTGCTGTCATGGGGAGGAAGACTTGCTAGGAAGTGAAATGGGCTACCTTAGAAGGCAGTCGGACCCTCCTCAATGGCCACATTGTCCGAGATCTAACCTTAACTGGCAACTAGGGGTGGCCAGACCAAACTGTCTTTGGGCGTCTAGAATCCCAAGCTCACTACAGTGGTCATTCACTAGATCAGTCTTGGAAAGCCCACCTGTTAGTAGGCCCAAGTTACTACTAAACAGACAAACACAGGGTCATATGGCAATGGCAGAGGTTGTGGAGTGAGTCCATCCCCAATCTGGACGTGGGGGTCATGATGCCACATCGTGCTGGGCATGGGCATATGACCTCCATTGAAGCCCCCACCCCTCCATCATCCTCCATCATGTGACCCCCAGCTGTCAGATTTGTCACATGAGTTTCCTTCCCCCATCTCAGGTCAAGGGCCCTGCAGTTGATAACTATTTCAGACTACAGCATGAGTATATCTGTCAAGGCCTCCGCCATGGCAGTGTTATGGGAATCTGAAGATCTTCCCTGCCCCTAGGCCCTTTGCTAAAGTGGCTACGTGACTCTGAGGACCCTTGGATATTTGAAAGTATACTCTGTTCCTTAATAGGCTGAATGTGGTCACATGGAGCCTGTGGTG
>CM053586.1:16545472-16607479 GCA_028646515.1 Pseudochirops corinnae
GAGAGAGGGAGAGAGGGAGAGGGAGAGGGAGAGGGAGAGGGAGAGGGAGAGAGGGAGAGAGGGAGAGAGGGAGAGAGGGAGAGATTCTTTTTTACAGTCTCAGATCCAGCTTGAAGCCTCCAAACTGAAATCCTCTACCACTGAACTAGTTCACTGCTTGACTCTCCCCTCACTGCTGAAACTCTTCTAGCTATTTAAGACCCCCAAAGGCATGGTTAGTTTGTTTGGTTAGCCAATTAGCTATTCCCTTCTTGACCCAATTAAAGAGGTTCACACCTCATAAAGAAATAACAGGGTACAGACCATCGTGTTTACACATTTAAAACTCCAAAATTCCCTTATACTGATTAATTGGGATGAGGATGTGGAACTCCCTCCCTTACAGTTAAAATACTATTTAATTTGACAAAATTTTACAGAGAGAGTAATGTCATGGCAAACTGGCCTCTTAGTCAGAAGGACCTGGGTTCAAGTCCTACCCCTTGATGCACATTGGCTGTGTGACCCTGGGAAAGTCACTTAATGTCTCAATGCTTTAGGCAACTCTCTAAGAGTACAAAAATTACAGAGAAGGTGCTGACCTGCATTGATGGAAGGAGTTTCCTCAGCTGAGAATTTCCTATGCCAGTGAAATCACAGGTCTAGTCTCTATACTTGACAGAGGAATAACTTTTTTTTGAGGTTTTAAAAAAATTCTGAGTTCCAAGTTCTCTCCCACCCTATAGCTATTCCCCTACCCATTGAAAAGGAAAGCAATTTGATGTCAATTATACACCTGAAATCATACAAAACATATTTCCATATTTGCCAGGTTGCAACAAAAAAGTGAGAAAAATAAGAAAAATATATGCTTCCATCCGTATTCAGAGTTCATCAATTCTCTTCTAGAAGTGGTTGGCATTTTTCATCATGAGTCCTTTGGAATCGTCCTAGATCATTGCATTGATCCGAGTAAGTTTTCCGTAGTTGACCATTATTATGATGTTGCTGTTACTGTGCACAGTGTTTTCCTGGTTCTGCTCATTTCATTCTGCATCAGTTCATATAAGTCTTCCCAGATTTTTCTGCTCATCATTTCTTATAGTACAATAATATTCCATCACAATCATATACCACAATTTATTCGGTCATTCCCCAGTTGATGGGCATCCCCTCAGTTTCCAATCCCACTACAAAAAAGAAGTACTATAAATATTTTTGTACACATGGGTCCTTTCCCTTTTTCTTAGACCTCTTTGGAATAGATACTCTAGTAACGGGTCAGAGGTATGCACAGTTTTATAGCCTTTTGAGTATAGTTCCAAATTGTTCTCCAGAATGGTTGGATCAGTTCACAAATCCACCAACAATGCTTTATTGTCCCTTCTTTTCCACATCCCCTCCAACATTTGTCATTTTCCTTTTCTGTCATGTTGGACAATCTGATAGGTGTGAAGTAGAACCCTGGAGTTGTTTTAACTGACATTTCTCTAATTATTAGAGATTTGGAGCATTTTTTTTCATATGATTATTGAGACCTTTGATTTCTTCTTCTGAATATTACTTGCTCACATCTTTTGATCATCTGAGAAAGAACTTTTAAAGAAGCATCTATATAAAGTGAAGATCCTCTGAATTCTATTTTTCTAGGGCTCACTGACTAATTCTTTTAGTTGCAGAATCACAGGATCTTTGAGCTGGAAAGGACTTTAGAGGCTGTCTAACCTAATCTGTGCCTGCATGCAAACTCTCCACCCCTATAATATCACCCACAAATAGGCACCCAACCTCTACTTTAGAGCCCCAAATAAGGAGCAGCCCCCCACCTTCCATGACAGCCTATTTCACTTTGGGACGTTTCCAATTACTGGGAGGTTTTTCCTTACATCAAGCCTAAATCTGTCTCCCTGAAATTTCCACTCATTGCTTCTTATTCTACTTTCTACTGCCAAGCAAAACAAGTCTTCAAATACATGAAGACCAATATTAAGTCCTGGCCCAAGTTGTCTCTCTAGGCTAAGAATCTGCAATTTCTTCAATGGCTAGGTCTCAGTTCTCCTGGGCACCCTCCATTCTCCTGGGTACCCTTCATTTTCCTGGACACTCCATTCTCCTGGGCACCCTTCATTCTCCTGGGCACTCCATTTTCCTACATACCCTTCATTCCCTTGGGCACCTTTCTGTAAAAACACTCCAGTTTCTCCATGTCCTTCCTAAATGTGGTACCCAGAGCTGGACTCAGTACTCCCAATGTGACCTGATCAGGGCAGAGGATTCAGGGGAACTGACTGTGCTCTACTTTGTCTAGGATGCCATGTGACGTGTCTTTCAGGGCAGCCTAAAGTTAAGTTAGTTATCTCAGCGATTAAATTGTCCTCCTGGTTCTGCTCACTTCAGTCTGCATCAGTTCATAAAGGTCTTCCTATATTTCTCTGAAAATATCCCTGTCGTCATTTGCAGTATTCCAATACATTCATATGTCATGATTTGTTCAATTGTTCCCCCACTGATGGGGACCCCCTTACTTTCGATCTTTTTGCTACTACCAAAGGAGCTGCTATAAATATGTATGTGGGTACTTTTCCTCTTTCTTTGACGTATTTGAGGTATAGTTCTAGTAGTGGTCAAAGGGTATTCATAGTGCAGGCATAGTTCTGATTGCTTTGCAGAACGGCTCTGCCAACAGTACATAAATATGCCTGTTTTCCCACAGCTTCCCCAGCATTGTCATTTTCCTTTTTTTTTTTTTTTGCCAACTTTGCCAGTCTAATGGGTATGAAGTAGAAGTTCCTTTAATTTACATTTACACTTCTCCAATTATTAGTGGTTTAGAGCATCTTTTCATATGGCTATTGATAGTTTAGATTTTCTCCTTTGAAAATTTATCATTTATCAACTGAGAAATGGCTCTTATTCTTAAAAATTAGAATAAATTCCTTTTATATTTTGGAACTGAAATCTTTATTAGAAAATCTTGCTGCAAAGGATTTCCCCCCCTACACCCATTTCCCTTCTGATCTTAGATTCATTGTTTATGTGTGTGTATGTGCACAAAAAAAATTTGGATTTTGTGTTATCAAAATTTTTCATTTATCTTCTGTGATCCTCTCTAGTGTTGGTCATGAACGCTTCCCTCCTCATAGATATTACAGGTAATTCCTTCCTTGCTCCTCTAATTTTTTAAATTTATTTATATATATTTTATATTTATTTAATATATAAAGATTTATATAATTTTAAATAAATTACAAATTATATATAAATTTATATAAAATCTTTCTATATTTTAACCATTTATATCTAAGTCATGTACTCATTTGGAGAATATTTTTGGTTTATGGTATAAGATATTGTTCTAAACTTAATCTATAATAGACCACTTTCAAATTGGGGGTCTTTGGGTTTATCCAGCTCTAGGCTCCTGAGTTCATTTGCTTCTGTATGTGATATATCTAACACGTTCCACTGATCTGACCTTTGCATTTCCTTTGTTTCATCATTTTCAGTTATGTTTAATTCTTTGAGACCTCATTTGGGGTTTTCTTGGCAAAGATACTGGAGTGGTTTGCCATTTCCTTCTCCAGCTAGTTTTACAGATAAGGAAACCGAGACAGCAAACAGAGTAAAGTGACTTGTGTAGGGTCACACAGCTAGTAAGTGAATGAGGTCATATTGGAACTCAAGTCTTCCCGACCCCAGGCCTGGTGCTCTATCCACTGTACCAGCTAGCTGCCCTTTGTATTTCTCAACCAGTAGCAAATAGTTTTGATGATCACTGTTTTGTAGTAGAGTTTGAGATCTGGCACTGTGAGGCCCCTTTCCTCTCCATCTTTTTTCATCATTTCCCTTGAGATTCCTCACCTTTATTCCTCCAGATGAATAGTATGGAGGCCGTTATCAAGAGCTTTACGGAAATCCAGGCTGGCTGTGCCTGTGGCATTCCTCTCCCTCCTAGTCTAGTATCTCTGTCAAAAAAGGAAATGAGATTAATGTGATCTGACCTTTTCTTGATGAAGCCCATGCCAGTTCTTCCTTTATAAATGCTCACAAGCCATCCCTTGACTCAGACCCTCCATCATTTTGCCCAAAACCAAAGTCAAGGTTACTGGGTTTAGAGTTTTATAGAATATAGCCTTTCTCCTTTTTCTTTTGAAAATTGGGATATTTGACCTTGTCCAGGCTTCAGAGTCTCTTAAATGCCATAATTTTTCAGAGATCATCAATAATAACTTAACAGTCCCATAATTAGGCCCCCAAGGCATAGAATATCTTATCTTGGTCATCTGAACCGAATTAGGGTGATGCAGCTTGGGTTTTAACTCACCAGTTACATTTTTATTCTGTCTTTCCCAACACAAAGGTCCTCCTTGGAAGAGGGAAAACAGGAACAGTAAGCAGTGAGTAGCTCTGTCTTCTTTTTCTCAGCCCTCCTTTTATTCTCAACTTAAACACTTAAAAAAACAAAATTCACCAACTATCTCCATATACAAAATAGGGCATAAAAGTGGGATTGTACTTGTAACTCTAAAACTGGATTCTATGTTGCTTCTTTTTTTTAAGAGACATGTAACAAATTCAATGCATTACTTTCAAAACCATCCTGATTGTGCTTTTTTGTGGGTTTTGTGAACTTTTAAAAAAGTATTTCAGTGGCCCTCCTCTTTTTTTCTTCTTTTTTTTGGGAGGGGGGAGGGAGGATGGAGACATCATCATCCCTTCCTTCTGTCCCATGCTCATCCTCAAATTAAAGACAGAAAAAACATCCCTTGTAACAAATATGCACGATCAAGAAAAAGGAATCCATTCAATGGCCATGTCCTTCCACCCTTGAGGCCATCTTCTCTTCCTCCATTATTTTTGTCCCATCTTCTTGTGGGGCCATCTCCAGTGGTCCTGATCTATATCTGGTCACTGGACCCAGATGGCTTGGAAGGTGAAAGTGAGGCTGGTGATTTTGCACAGCCCTGCCTCACTTAAATCCAATTCATTTGCAAATCATGGCATCATCTCCCTGATGTTCTGGTTCTCTTTGAGAATGAAGGACAAAAAACAGCCCATCCACCTTAAACAATAGCATTGTCCTTCTGACCTGCCTCTTGCCCACGACATAACCAGAAAAGGTTTTCTTGTGGTCTTTATCATTCATGGTCAGCTTCTGCTCCTTCTGGGCATTGGTGCCCCTAACTGGATTCTCACAGTAAGTTTCACAGCATTCTTTTGTATTAATTCATACTCTCATTGGTCCTTGTGTCTGTCTTCTGAATGAGGGAATGTGGAGTAATAAATAGAACACTGACCTTGGAGGCAGAAAGACTTGAGTTCAAATTCTACCTCAGAGGGCAAGTCACTTTCCCTCTATGAAGTTCCCTCATCTGCATAAAAAAAAAAAAATCGAGGGTTGAGCTCAATGCCCTGTAAAGTCAGGTCCAAAAATCGCTCTGTGATCCTGAACGTGTGTGTAGGTGTGTGTGAGTTAAATCAAAGTTAATCCACATTGGTCCTTTTAGACAACTCCCACTTTTCCTCAAAGGAATCATGTCTTCTGTGTCATTAGAACTTCAGTCTGTGAGGACAAGGGTGAAGCTCGGTGCCAGATGGCAAGGACACTCCCCTGACCACAGTGACGTCTTCCCTTCAAGTCAAAGGAGAATCTCACCCCTCCTGCTGTACCTCTGGCACTCTATCAGCAGAATTAATGGCACCACAGTGTCTGGGACCTTCATAAGAGGAATCTGTGAGATGTTTCCAGCATTCCCTTCGTAAGAGGGATCTGTGGGCTGCTGGAAGCATCGCCCTGGCAGAGGCTGGGGGCAAACTGGCTTATCTTAGCCCAACTTAGCCAATCTCGCCCCAACTTTCTCCTTTTTCCCCCTTTCCTTCCTTTTTTTTCTTACATTTTTATTGATAACTTTTAGGGTCACAAAACTTTTATTTCTCAATAGAGCCCTACCCCCATCCTTCCCCCCAAAAGCCATCTTTTGTAAATAAGATGAAAAAAAGAGAGAGGGAACAAATCTGTAGGGTAACAAGACCAACCAACATATCATCAGCCTTGTCTGACAGGATATGCAATATTCCCCACCCAGAGTCTCCAGTTTCTGCAAAGGAGGGATGGAGGCTTGGAGGGAGAGAGAAAAAGAAGGAGGGGGAAGAAAGAAGGGGGAGAAAGGAGGGAATGTAGATAGAGAAAGCATTGATTAAGCATTTGCCCTATACCAAGCGTTGGAGATAAAAATATAAGTAGAAATAAAGATAGTCCTATTCTAATGGGGGAAGACATCAGCTTGAGTTGGCTAGGAAGTGGAATCCTCAGCAGAGGCTCCAGCCAAACCAAATGGAGCAATAGGAAGAATACTGAATTTCAAGTCTTAGGACATGAGTTTAAATTTTGAACCTGGGTTGTCTTTTTGTATTTTTCTAAAGACTAGGTCTCCCTATCTTGCCCGGACTGGAAGAATAGCATCCACTCGTGGGCCATTCCCACTTTGATTGGCACAGGAGTTTTGACCTGCTCAGGCCCGCCATTTTGTCATCTCTCACTGAACTACACATTCCTCCATCAGACTTCTCCATCACGCCCCAGCAGCCTCCTCATCTTGTGATCGTTATCACTTCAGCCCTGGAAATCTCACCTCAGAAGTACCCTCCCCATTAGTCCCCTCCCTCCTTTTGGATGGTTCTTCCAAGAACCTCCATTTGAGGGGGGTGCTAGGCTGCACCCCTCCAGAGCCCAGCTGAGATTAGATAACAAACTTGTGATGAAGTCAGACGGCTCAGTCGTGTGATGTCCTCTAATGGCATCTGGCAGCATATGAACAAGCATGAGGAAGGTGAGTGATGGGGATGATCCAAAGTTTGGGTTTGACAAAGTGCCAATGGCAGAAAGAAAAGGGGGCAGGAAATTGAATGGTGTAGACATGAGCTAGTTTGTTCTAGGATCAAGACCTTGAAGGGCAAAAAATGAGAGTAGAGCAGTAGTGACGTACTGGAAGAGCAGGGAAGGATAAACTTGTGGTCAGGTTAAAACACAGGGCTGGGAGACAGCATAGTCAAGGAGAGAAATCATCTTTAAGGGGAAAAGAACAAAATGGTTAAGATGCAATTAAATTTTTTAAGAAGATGGAATTAAAATCTTAAAAAAAATAAGTAAATAAATGAAATTCAAAAAATAAAGACAAATTCAAAAAAAACAGTGAGATGCTAATGAGAGCCTCTAGCTCTTCTTAATGAATCAAAGTCCAGGGGCAGCTAGGTGGCACAGTGAATAGAACACTGGCCCTGGAGTCAGGAGGACCTGAGTTCAAATCCAGTATCAGACGCTTGACACACTTATGAGCCATGTGACTTTGCTCAAGTCACTTAACCCCAACTGCCCTCCAAAAAGCAAAAAAAAAAAAAAAATTTAAAAAATGAATCAAAGTCCACAGGCCTGGATGGATGACATCACAAAGTACTGAAAGTCACATAAAATCACTAATCCCCTACCCGTGATTGTTGGAATGGATAAGTGACCTTGAAGACTGTCTAAAGCAGGCAGGTTGCACAGTGGTTAGAGCTCTGGACTTGGAGAAAGGAAGACCTGTGCCAAGCCCAGCCTCAGATACTTATTAAGTGTGTGAGTGACCCTGAACAAGTCATTTATCCTTGTTTCCTTTGGTTACCTTATCTGTAAAAACGGGAATAATGATAGCACCTACCTCCCAGGGTTGCTGTGAGGGTTCGGTGAAATAATATTTGTGCTCTTTGTGAATGTCATCTAAAGCATTATATAAATGGCTATCATCATCATCATTGTTATTTTTACCCCTGGGGTTGAGGGATGTTTAAATGACTTGCCCACAGTCACTCAGGTAGTGTCAGAGGAGATACAGAACTGAAAGTGGTCAAATATCTCAATTTCAGGAAAGCAAGGTTAGTTACTTTAAAGTTACTTTAGACTACGGAACAGGAAAACTGACATTGACGCCTAATATTCAAGCGACAGCTTGGACGCACTTAGAAAGAAAATAGGTGAGTACTAGGAGCACACAGGATTCACCGAGAATAAATCGTGCCAGATTAAGCTCATTGCCTCTTTTGATAGCAGTACGTGAGGAGCAGATTAGGGAAATGCCATAGATAGAGTATATCTTGATTCCACCAAGGCATTTAACCAAGTCTCTCATGCTAATAGATGAAATGAAGGGATGTGACTTGGATACTGATAGGGTTTGGGGACGTGAGAAGTCATTGTCTGACCAGACCCAATGAGTAGTGATGAATGGATGACTGTCGATCTGGATGGAAGTCTCTGTTGAAATGTTTCAGCATTCTTTGCTGGACCTGTTTCTGTTCCACATGGAAACATAGAACCATGGGCTTTAGAAGTGGGAGAGATGCTATAAAATCCTTTCTGCAAGCCCAATGTGAGTCATTACCATGATGGTTTCACTCAAAGAAGTTTCTTTTCCAGAGAGAGACAGCAATTGTCCTTCTCTACTCAGCCCTGATCAAAAATCAATACTGGATTGGATTGATTTCAGCCAACCAGTCAATTGACCCAAGCCCAACTGTGTGGAAGATGGATCAGACAGAATCACACTCTAAGAATGCATTGCCCTTGGGGCCAGTCTCCCTCCCAGCCCTGGGAATCAGCTGGTCCTGTTTCTACCCAGGAGAAGTCATTCAGGGACAATAGAATTTACAGACCCTTAATAAATGCTGATAGAATGGACCCAGTGGTTCATGGGTTAGAAGTATCTGAAAGGCTCAGCCCAGGGCTGGTCTGGGCTTCAGGAGGATGCCATACGTGGTGAGAGCTCCCCACCCCAGTGAAATCTCAGGTGCAGTCCCTATTTCTAATCCTGTATTTCAAATATTTACATATTTATGAGTAATCTCCTCTGAGAGAATGTAAGCCCTTTGAGGGCTGGAACTGTTCCACTTCTGCCTTTTTATCCTCAGTGCCTGGAACACTGACTGGCACACAGTAGGCACTTAATAAATGCTTATTGACTGATGATAGATAGATTGATTGATGTATTCTCCCACATTAAATATAAGGTCCTTGAAGGCAAAGGTTGTTTGGCTTCTGTCTACATCCCCAGCACCTCACAGGGAGACTTACAGACAGTAGGTGCTTAATAAATGCTTGCTGATTGTTTGCTTCATAGAGTGAGTCACCCAATAAACAAATCATTACAAAGCGGCAGGTGCTAAGGGCTGGGAGTATAAGGTTGGTGCTCCATCAACATTGATTAAGCACCTGCTGGATATAAGACAGACTTGCTGCTAAAGTTATCATACAACTGAGGTCCTACCAGATTAAATGAGCTTTGAGCACAGACTGGACAGTCAGCAGAGAGCAAAACTCCGTCTTTGGAAATGGGTTTGAGAGTGGTGGAGTTTTTGGCCACAAAATTTCATGAAAACCTTCTATTAAGTCATAGAGGAATCACGCTCTGCATCTTTGGGAAGATAACCCATGATGTCACAGGTTGTGTAAATACTGAAGTATTCACCTGTGATAGTGTTGTTAGAGCGCTGGATTTCAGACAAAGAGTGTGTCCAGGTACCATGACTCTATTGAGCAAGTGACCAGTTGGGGATAGTGTATTGGGAGTGATACACATAGACTCTGCCCTCAAGGAGCCTGGAGGAAGGAGGAGGAGGAGGAGGAGGTGGATGAGGAGGAAGAAGAAGGTGAAGGGGGGAGGAGGAGGGGAGGGAGGAAGAGGAGGAAGAGGAGGAGGAGGAGGAGGGCTCCTAGAGCACTTGAAGGTGTGCACATATCACCTGTGTGACATGGCTGGGTCCGCACAACAGCCCTGAGAAGTGCTATCATCATTTCCATTTCACGGATGTGCAAACTGATGCAGATGGAAGCTGAGGTGACTTGCCCAGAGCCACACAATGAGTGAGTGTCTTAGGCAGGCTTCCTGACTCCCTCATGCTGACCGCTGGGCTTCCAGACATGAGACCCTAAGTCTCAGACTTGCCTAGAGGCAGTTTCGCAGGGAGTGGCTGAAGAAGGGCTAATCCACCCTCAACAAGCCTGAGACCAGGCTGAGGGGCTGAGGACAAAGGGGCAGGGAGAGCATGGCCAGCTAGGGACCTGAAGGGTACTTGCTGGAGAAGGCAGCCTCAAACGGAGAGAAAGATTTCGCCAGGGAGAGTTGGAGGGCGGGAGCCTGAAGGCAGAGGCCGGGCCTGGAGTGGAGAGGAGAGCTCCTTCTCCCCCTCTTCCTCTTTCTCCCCTTGGTCAATCCAGAGGGTGAGACCGAGGACCTCACCAAGGCTGCCCTGAGGCTGGGGGAGGAGTGGGCAGGCAGGGAAGAAATCCTCCCCTCCCCTCGGGCCCTCTTGGCCTTTGCTAATGAGACCCCAAATGCTGGGGGCTGCCCAGGGGCAGCCAAGAGTAACAGGGTGACATCTGAAAGTGAAATTCAATCCCAGCCCGACTTTGGCTTCTGCTCTAGACTCCAACCCCCATGGGAGCCAGGTTGGGGGAAGGGAGAGGGCAGGCCAGGCCTCATGTGGGGGGGGGGGGGGGGCGCTTAGACCAGCCAAGAACCTGGGGCCTGGCCCCTTAGTCTATCGAGGTTTGGGGTTTAGGGCTGAGCTCAATGCCCTGTAAGGTCAGGTCCAGCAAGATCCAGGCTGACCAGGGCAAGGTCAGGGGGTCATCTCTGAGCAGACCACAGCTTCCTAGGAAGAACCAATCCTCCCTGCCTTCTCACCCTGGCCATTACCAGGGGCATAGACCGACCCCTAAAACTGTCCAAGGACTTACTTTTAATGGCAGTCACAGACTGACCTCTAAAATTAGCCATAAAGTGACCCTTCACCCTAGCCACAGGATGCCCCCCTTCCCCCAGGGGCCGGCCAGCTGCTTCTGAGCACATGCCTTTGATCAGTCTCGAGCAGGGCTGGGGGAGAGTGTGGATGAACCGGTGCAGGCCATCCCCACTCAGCCCCCAAACCGCTAACAGCGGGGCCTCCCTGCGGGGAGGGCGTGGTGGGCGGGGCAGGGGTCCTGGGGCATGCCCCCTTCTCCTTGTGGCCAGCTGAGTTATTTTGTCTTCCCTCCGCTGCTGCTGAATTTTCCTTTGAGCTGGATAAATGAATGGCAGGTTCCAAAGTCAACGAAACAGGAGCTCCTGGCCCAGCATCCACAAAGCGACTTTCAGGAGGAGCGGGAGCCTCAGCCCCCAGCCCTTGGCTGGGGATGCCGGCAGAGGGGGGGCGGAGCTGGCTTTGGAGTGGGCCCCCAACCAAGGGCTCCCTCCTCCTGCTGAGTCTTGGGCAGGGTCCAGGCTGGACACTAGAGCCTCGGGCCAGAGGGTCCCCCTCTCTCTGCTTGTCCTGTTGATCCAATCAAGGTTCCCCTCCCCATTCATCCAGTCATCCCCCAGTCTATCTTGATACCAACCCTATCTCCATGAGAGCATTCCCAGAATCACCAGCTGGGCCTGAGATGCCACCTGGTCCAACCACATCATTTTACAGAGGCTCAGAGGTGAAGGACCTCTTTGCCCAAGGTCACAAGGATAGTATGAGGGGTAGGATTTAACCCCGAGCCATTTTTTCCCCATGTATCCCAATGCTTCCCCCAGTGAGCCCTTCCAGGTAGGGACATACACACACACACACACACATATCTCCCCACACTCCAAGGCTGATCTGTAGGTCTCTGGACCCCCCCACCCCAGCCCCTGGGAGACCACAGAGGAAGAGCTGACTGCTCCTGAAGGGGCAGCTCTCCCCGACAGAGCAATCAACATGCTCTGACGTCAGTGGGATTGGGCCATAGACCAGGTTTCCCCATGGAGTGGAGGACACTGGGAAGGGAGCCATGCAACACTGGAGAAAGCATTTTCCTCGGAGTCAGAACACTAGGGGTGCAGTCAGGGGCGCTACAGTGCACAGAGCGCTGGAGGCAGGAAGATACATCTTCCTGAGTTCCAATCTGGCCTCAGATACTTAGTAGCTGTGTGACCCTGGGCCAGTCACTTCACCCTGCGTGCCTCAGTTTCCTCATCTGTAAAATAAGCTAGGGAAAGAAAACCCCAAAGAGTCCAACAGAACGACTGAACAGAAACAGGACATTCTCCAGGGTCCTGGCTCCAGTGCCAGATGTGTGAACACAAAATATAAAGTCAGAGGACTTGGGTTCGAATCCTGACTTGGGTACATCTTTTGGAGCCCTGCTCTGTAGTAAAATGAGGGGCTGAACATAGACTAGAACGTCTCTCCCAGCAAACTGTACTCACTGTGGTCCTAGGATGTAGCCTATGAAGTTTTCATCAGTGTGGGCACCTTCTCCTGCGAAAACTCCATACAAAGTTATTAAGCACAATTCGTCCAGGGGTGGGGGTGCCTGGAAGCCCTCCGGGCCGTATAGTCTGTCCAAGTTAGAGGTCCTCCTGACCCTGAGTGTTGGCCTTCCCTCCACTTGGACAGGCTGCCTCTCGCTACAAATTACTATTGTCCATCAGCAAATATTTCTTGGTGCCCCATGTGGACAGGGCCCCATACTTAAAGCTAGGGAACCTGAGGGTCCTGGTGGAGAGTCTTGGGGGAACTTCAGGCCAGCATCCTCCTGTCAGTCCTGAGTAAAATCGTCAGGGTGGTGAGTTCAGACAGAGAAAGCCCTTCTCCAACACCCACAGCTAACTCCATGGAACAGAAAGAAGGGAGCGGTGAGAGGTCACAGAACAAAGAACACACAGAAAGTCGGAAGGACTCGAGTTCAAGTCCTGCCTCAGGCAGTTTCTCATTTGTAAAATGATGAAATTGGAGAAGAAATCAGGACTTTTTCACCTTGTTTGTGTCAGGGACAGTCAAGCTGTCTGGGGAAATCCATAGACCCTGCTCAGAATCATGTATTTAAAAGCATAAAATAAGATACAGAGGTTAACAAAAGAAACCAGTTATGTTGAAGAAGTTACCAAAATATTAAAGAAATAGGTTCATGGACCCCTCTGAAATCTATGCATGGGTCCCCTCTGTGGAGTGTCCATGTACCTCAAGCTAAGAACCCCTGAACTAGATGCTATCTTAGGCCCTTCCTTCTCTGACTCTCTCTGTCTCTCTCCTCTCTCTGTCGCTCTTTTTGTCTCTGTCTCTCTCTCCTCCTCTCTCTTTTCTCATTCTGTCTTTCATTTTTTCTCTCTTTTCACACTCTCTCTTTTTTCACACTCTGTCTCTCTCTCACTTTTTTTCACACTGTCTCTTTCTGTCTCTCACTCTATTTTCACACTCTTTCTTTTTTCACACTTTCTCTTTCTGTCTCTCTCTTTCTTTGTCTCTCTCTCTGTCTCTCTCCAGGTTTGCAAGTTTAACATGAATTCAGGTAAATACAAAGGGATGAGACTCAGTGGGGCTGGAAGTTTCACCAAACACTTTACCAGTTTGGTTCCATGGCAGATGGAACAACCAAGGGCCTGAGAGCCCCAAATAGGACAAACAGTGTTATGTCTGCTCCAGATTTGGGCTGTAACAGTCTAGTAGACCTGTCCAGAACCCATGGCCTGACCTGGCAGAGCCAAGCTTTTGAACCACAAAAGATTTCCTATAAATCACACATGAGGAGAGAGCATATCTGACATTCCCAAGGTCTCTTCCAGCTCCCAATCTGTGTTGCTGTGAGTCACGCCTCTCAGCAGCCTGGCTTCATGTCCAGCAGCCTTTAGAAGCACTCCACTCCAAGGGGGGAGGGCCGGGCATTTCTGGGAGTTCAGAGGGCATGTGAGCCTTCTCAGGCACCTGGGGCTAAGCTAACTGTTGGGCTCGGTGCCACCTGGGCCTGGAAGGCAAGGCAGCCCCCCTAGGAAGTGGAGCTGGTGGGGCTGGAAGCCGGGAGCCCGGCTGGGAGTGGAGGGGATGCCCCCCTCTCTCCACCCCTCTCCATAGTGTCCCTTTCAGCAAGAGCCATGGGCATTGTTTCCCCTTTGTGAGGAAAGGGAGCGAGGAACAAAGCCCGAGGGAGAGGGCTAGCCGGCTTAGAGAGGCTCCTTTTCTCCTCTGCCTTGGAATTTGCACGGGTGAGGGGCTGTCCCACCCCCCAGATCCCTCGGCTCCTCTTGTCTTTCCTGGGAGTGGGCTCAGTGCCATGGCAACAGGCCCCAGGCTCTGGGATGGGGGCTGGCTCTACTCTAGCCCCACGGATAAAGGACCAGGCGCACCCTCCACACATCCCAGCAAAGGCGTCTGCAACCAGGAGGCTCCCAGTTGGAGCTGTGGTTTGGTCCCCAACCTTTGGACATTTGGTCCTGGTCTACTAGAGTCAGCGCCCACTCCATGTTCAGGAAACCCCATGGGCTCAATCAATCCATCAACCAATACCTGTTGGGTTCCAGGCACTGGATTATAGGGCAGGGAAGCCTCCATCCTTTCTGGGGAAGACTAGAAACTCTTTGGCTGAATGACACTCTTACATGTATAAACTATGTAGGCTTGCAAAAGAAACCAATTATATTGGTTTCAGTTTCTTGGTTTCTGTATTAGTTTTAATATATTGAAATACTGAAAAATGTTATTAAAATTAAAAAAAAAAAAACTATGGTCACAGACCCTAGGCTAAGAACACCCTGTCACAAAGGGTCAGAGGGAGAAGGGACCATGGAAGCCAATTGTTCTACAGATGATAAACCCTGAGGCCCCAGAGAGGGGATATTTGTCCAAAGTCACAGAGTATGTTATCGTCTGAGGTTGGGTGGGCGGGAATCTGTTTCCCTACGTCCTTCTTTGCATGATATGAAGACAGAGTTCTCTCCTGGACTGTTTCTTTCAACTATACAGAAAACAACAGGTTTTGTTTTTTTTCTGAAAGCAGTGTGAAAATTGACAATGTTTGGAACATATATCATATCTTAAAGAGACCCGGAGAGTGTTTAAGGAGAATCTTCTAAGAAGGTAACAAATACTTTTGTAAAGCAAATGATTCCTCTTGCACTATCTATTTGGAGGCTTCTCATATGTACTTGTGTGTGTGTGTGTGTATATGTGTGGGGGGGGGGAGGGGGAAGGGAGTCTGTCCTATCAAAGTCAGCAGTGAGTCAGGGCCTCCAGCAAGAATGAAAAGATTACTAGTAGAAAGCCAGACTGGGAGTAACTGAAAACCTAGAGAAGGGCCCAGAGATGAAGCAGGTCACTAGCCCAGAGGCTGGGCCCATGAGGTGCTCGATGGGGTCAGCTGCTTTCCTCAGCCTTTCATTTCTGTTCCAAGGAAAGGTGGTTCGGTTCCAGGGGTGGATGGTGCCGGGGTAAGGAAATAGAGAAGATCCATAAAGGGTTTTGTAAAAACAAAAGGCAGTGATGAAACTCGTTTTTAAAAACAACCCTCCATGTCCGTGTGTCCTTTCATGGGTCCGGCAGTCACTGCGTCTCTCCCAGAGTCAGAGGCTGGCTGGCTGCCTACAGACGCTCTCTTGGCAAAACAATGAGCACAGATGAGCGCTTCATTAAAGGCTGGGAGGAATCCTGGCTTTGGTGCTGCTTCAAAAGGGGGGAGGGATGGGAACGAGGGGGCGGGGGAGAGTAAGGATGGAGATAGGACAGGGATGGGGGAAGGCTAGAGTGGGAATGGAGATAAGAGAACAAGGAAGGTAAGGATAGAATGGGGGTCATGGGCATAAAGTTGGGTAAGGTGAGGCTGAGGATTGGTAGGGCTCAGGAATGTGCTGGTGGAGCTGGGGAAGATGGAGGGAAGGAAATGGGGGGGGAGAGTGGTGGGGGTAAAGACTGGGGCTGGGGGCCATCAGGATAGGAAAAGAGAAGGTGAGGGTGGATATAGTGGGTGTGGAGAATGCAAGTCCTAGGATCATAGATTTAGGATGGGGAAGGGTGTTTAGAACCCATCTAGTCTTGTGTTTGCCCTCCATTTTCGAAGAGGACCACGGCATCAGTGAGATGATGACATGACTTGCAATTGACTTGGGTTTGAGGGAGGGAGGGCTGTGCTGTGCAAAGTCACCAGCCTCACTTTCTCCTCCAGAGCCATCTGGGTCCAGTGGCCAGATACTCATCAGGATGACTGGAGATGGCCCAGGATGCAATGGGAGACCCTGCCCTTTAGGCCAAGGCCTTTTCAGGTTTTCACTTTGAGTAAGGTAACACCCATTCAATGAATAGACCTCTTTAAGAAGTGGGATGGCCCCTTTAATTAGAAAAAAAATCAAGCTGGGAGGGGAAGACCCTGAGGGTTGTGTTGCAAAGAGAAACTGTTACCATAGACATTCTCTTGTTGTCTTTGTTCTTGGAGATGATGAAAATGACATCACTCTGCTAAGTCAAGCTTCAGTGTGTCCTACTGTGGCTGAGCTCGGAATGTTCTACCACAGATCGGGCACAAAGAGTCCATGTGAACATTTGGGATGGATTCTCCAAATCTGCGTGTCCTGCATTTCCTTTGAGCTGTTGCTCATAGAGCATGGCACCTTCTCTGATGTGGGCATGCCATGTGGAGCAGTCCTGGGCCAGGGTCTCCCATGTCACACAGTCTATTCCAAAGTTCTTGAGAGAGACCTTGCCAGTGTCCTTGTAGCACTTCTTCTGACCATGTGAGCGCTTGCCCTGTGTGAGTTCTTCATAAAGTAGTCTTTTTGGCAAGCGTACGTTTTGCATTCTAACAACATGGCCAGCCTCTCGGAGCTGTGCTCTCTGAAGCAGAGTTTGAATGCTTGGCAGTTTAGGTTGGGTGAGGACCTCAGTGTCTTGTACCTTATACTGCCAGGTGATCTTTAGAATCTGCCCACGACAATTCAGATGGAAGCGATTCCGTTTCCTGGCACAGCGCTGGTAGACTGTTCAGCTTTCACAGGCATACAACATTGAGGTCAGCACCATGGCTCTGTAGACATTCAGTCTGGTGGTCAGCCTGATACCTCTTCTCTCCCAGACTTTCCTTCAGAGCCTCCCAAACACTGAGCTTGCTCCGGCAATGCGTGCGTCAACCTCATTGTCAGTGTGTACATTCCTGGACAGTACACTGCCAAGGTAAGTGAACTTATCCCCAGCACTCGAAACTTCTCCGTTCGCTGAAGATGGGCCGAACACTTCCACAGTGTTCTCAACAGACCATCACCATTGGCATTTGCTCTAAGCCTAGGGGGGCCAAAACACAACCATTAAGCGGAGCTTGGGCCGGGACCTATTGTGGTCCAAACTATGAACGTCAGAATGAACTGGGTTTAAGGTTTTGTGAAAGAAAATGAAGGAAGGAAAGAAGGAAGGAAGGAAGGAAGATTCCTAATTGCCCAGACTTCCACAAGTGACTAATGCTATGGTGGAACGGAGGGGTAACTAGGACTTCAGGCACGTGACTATTCTTCAGTGTCCCCTCCTGCAAAATGAAGATGAAGTCAGGGATTTTAAAGACAGAAAAAACTCAAGAGTCTTCCCATCTGGCCACAAGGTCTTCAGCCTTTTCTGTATCATGGACCCCAGCCCACTGACAGTCTGGTGAGACCTAGGAACCCCTTCTCAGAAAAATCATTTTTTTTTAGAATAACAATTTTAAGTTCATAAAATACAAAGGAAAACAATCATATTCGAATGCAATTATCACCATATTTTTCAAAAACGAGTTCATGGGCCCCTGACAGTTCAACCCAAGTTTACAAATGACGAAACTGAGACCCAGAGAGATTTGCCCTGAATCACAGCGGTAATGACAGAGGAGTGATTTGCACCCAAACCCTCTGACTCCCAACGTGACCCTTTTCCATCGTTTCATGGTACTTTTCTCAATCCCCACCTTCCCCTTTTGCAGTCCTCATGTTAACCGAGTGGGTGATGGACCTTCTTCCTCTGATAATCCTCCCACCAGGGAAGCGGCCCATGAGTGGGTGTTACACATAGTACATGTTGGCACACACACGCGTCAGTACTCCAAGGATGAATAAGCATCCTTCCCCAGCACTTGGCAAAGTGCCCAGCATACAGCAAGGGCTTAATGAATGCTTGTATCCTTCCTGAGGCAGAGGGGAACTCTTCCAGTCCTAAAGAGATGCTCTCGATCATGCTGGGGTCACAGAGCTATTTCTCAAAAAGGTCAATAGAGGATGGCTAATTCAGGAGATGAAGGAGCCTCCTGGACTCAGTTCAGTCTACTAAACATTTATTAAACACCTGCATTTATTAATTGCCTACTGTGTGCCAGGCAATGGCCTAAGCACTCGGGATACTTCCCTCCAGGAGGTTACATTCTACTGAGGAAAGGAAAGGAGGAAATAAGCATTTACATAGCACCAAGTCTGTGTGCCAGGCCCTGTGCAAAGTTCTTTTTACAAACACTCTCCTATCTGATCCTCAAGACAATCCCGGGAGGTAGGTGCTATTATTATCTCCATTTTACAGATGAAGAAACTGAGGCAAACAGAGGTTAAGTGACTTGCCCAGGGTCACACAGCTAGGAAGTGTCTGAGGCCAGATTTAGATTCCTGATTCCAGGTCCAGGACTCACCCCATCCCCTGTGCCACCAGCTCCCTCTTCAGATACTGGGAGGTGGAGACCCAGATCCCAGACCAAAGGTATCCTGATCACATGCTCTATAGTCTCCGAACTCCAGAACCAAAAGGCACCTCAGTAGCCATCTGGTCCACTCACTAGTTTTGCGATGAAGAAATTAAATAAATTCAAAAAATACATAGTAATTTGAGGCAGAGGGGAACACTATCAACCCAGAAGACTCTGTGGGGGCAGAGACAGCAGAAAACTGGGTCTTGGAGGAAGTTCAAAATTTCAAAAGGGGGAAAGAGGACATTCTAGGGATGGGGCACAGCCTGAGCAAAGGTGTGGAGAGGGAATACAGCATGTTGTGTATAGAAAAGAGCAGTCAGAATAACGATAGGTACAGAGACTAACTTTGTTGTTGAGCCCTGTCCAGCTCTTTGTGACCCTTCGGACCCTGGCGAGTCAATGCCATCCGAGGGGTTTTCTTGGTAAAGATATTGGAGTAGCTTGCCATTTCTTTCTCCAGTGGATTGAGGCAAACAGACTTGGGAGGAGAGGGAGGAGAGGGAGGAGAGGAAAGAGGGAAGAGGAGGGGATGGAAGGAGAGAGGAGGGGAGAGGAAATGTGGGGAGAGGAAGGGAGAGGAGAGGAGGAAAGGAGGGAGAAAGGACTGGGGCTATTCTCAGGGAGGCCCCTCCCAGTAATTCTGAGCTGTCCTTTACCACTCTGGTGGACCCCACCCCCCTCAATTCCTCCATTCTTTTCCCTTCTCCTGCCGGCTCTCTGCAAGGTTGTCACCCCTGGAAAGGGCAGAGGGACTGCATTTTTCACTAAGACCTGTATGACTGATCCCTCTCCCCTCTGATCTCAGTTTCCTCCTCTGAAATGAGAGGTGTTGCGTTAAACGGCCCCTGAGGCTGGTGCCAGCTCTGAGTCAGTGATCCTTTACAAAGACACTGTGGTGCCATAGAAAAAAAAAAGAAAAACCCTGGTTCTGAGCGGAAGGGCAAGAAGGAAGCCCAATTTACTGTTCCATAAAGTAAGGGGTTAGACTGAGCTCTGAAGCCCCTTCAAGGTCCAGAACCAGAATCTCACCAAAGGATTCTCTAGCGACCATTTAACACTAGCTACTTTTGTAAGGTTTGCAAATCCCTTTGTCAAAGTTACTTCACCCCACCTTCACAACGATCCAGAGAGAGGAGGTGCCCTGATCACCCCCATTATGAAGAAACTGAGACCTAAATTGACACTGACTGGCCCAGGACCACCTGGTTATTGAGTGTCCGAAATAGGATAGAGTCAGGTCTTTCAGACTCCCCATCCAGCACTCTATCCACTAAGAAACAGGGCTGCCCAGTTATGCTCCCACTTTGGTCCTCTATAAAGTGAGAAGATAGCTTCTGAGGTCTTTTCAGGTCTAGAACTATGACTGAATGAGATAGGGAAAAGAAGAAATACAGATATATCCAGACAGATGGGCGGACACAGAGACAGTAAGGCAGAGAGAGACACACGGATAGACAGACACAGAGACAGACAGAGGGAGACACAGATGGAGAGGCAGACACAGAGACAGTGAGACAGAGAGAGATCCAGATGGACAGACGGACTCAGAGACAGACACATCCCTATTCCACCTCCCTCACGTCGCCTCCTCCTCCCCCCGTCTCTCCAGGGGCGAGCCTCAGTCCTCCACCAGGCGGTGCCCAAGACGAACCGGTGCCGGACTCGCGCGGCTCCTTTAAGCCCCCAGCCCGGGGCGTGCCCCGCGCCCCAGCCCCGCCCTGGCCCGGCCCCCCCAGCCCCGGGCCCCGCCCCCGAAGTGGTAGCGCCGGCACGGAGGGGGCTCGGGCGGCTCCAGGCTCCCCGGCTCGGGCGGTGGTGGCGGCTGCTCCGGCTCCGGCTCCGGCTCCGGCTCCGGCTCCGGCCCCTGCTCCAGGCTTGGGCAGCTTCGGGCGCGGCGGCTCCAGCGCGGGCAGACGCAGACCCAGACTCGGCCCCAGAGCCAGACTCAGACCCGCGGCCAGACGCAGCCCCGAAGCGGAGCGGGCCGGAGCGGGCCGGGCGGCGGCAGAGACAGAGCCATGGGCGGCCCCGAGCGCGGCGCCTCCGGGGCGCAGTGAGCCGCGCGCGTCCCGCGCCCCCGCCGCCGCCGCGTCCTCCCCGGGGCGCCCCCCCCGGCATGGCCCCCAGGCCGGCGCGGGCCGCGCTGCTGTGGCCGCTGCTGGTGGCCGGCGCGGCGGCGGCAGCGCTGGAGCTGGGGCCGGACGAGGCGGAGCGCGAGCGGGGCCGGGGCTGGGCGCGCTGCCAGGCCGTGGCCATCCCCATGTGCCGCGGCATCGGCTACAACCTGACCCGCATGCCCAACCTGCTGGGCCACGAGACGCAGGCCGAGGCGGCGGCCAAGCTGCACGAGTTCGCGCCGCTCGTGGAGTACGGCTGCCACGCTCACCTGCGCTTCTTCCTCTGCTCTCTCTATGCGCCCATGTGCACTGACCAGGTGTCGACGCCCATCCCCGCGTGCCGGCCCATGTGCGAGCAGGCCCGCCGCCGATGCGCGCCCGTCATGGAGCAGTTCAGCTTCCCGTGGCCCGATGCCCTGGACTGCGCGCGCCTGCCCACGCCCAACGACCCCCACGCGCTCTGCATGGAGGCGCCCGAGAATGCCACGGCCGGGCCTGCACCAGCCGCCCCGGGGGGCGCCGTCACGGGTGGCCACGCTGGCCACCAGGGCCTGGGCATGCTGCCCGTGGCTCCGCGCCCCCCACGCCCGGCTCCGGGCCCTGGCCCCGGCCCCCCAGCCTGTGAGAACCCGGACAAGTTCCAGTACGTGGAGAAGAGCCGCGCCTGCGCTCCCCGCTGTGCCCCGGGGGTCGAGGTCTTCTGGTCCCGGCGCGACAAGGACTTCGCCCTTGTATGGATGGCCGTGTGGTCGGCGCTCTGCTTCTTTTCCACGGCCTTCACCGTGCTCACCTTCCTGCTGGACCCCCACCGCTTCCAGTACCCCGAGCGGCCCATCATCTTCCTCTCCATGTGCTACAACGTGTACTCGCTGGCCTTCCTCATCCGAGCCGTGGCCGGGGCTCAGAGCGTGGCCTGTGATCAGGAGGCCGGGGCGCTCTACGTGATCCAGGAGGGCCTGGAGAACACAGGCTGCACGCTTGTCTTCCTCTTGCTCTATTACTTTGGCATGGCCAGCTCCCTCTGGTGGGTCGTGCTCACCCTCACCTGGTTCCTGGCAGCCGGGAAGAAGTGGGGCCATGAGGCCATCGAGGCCCATGGAGGCTACTTCCACATGGCAGCCTGGGGTCTGCCCGCCCTCAAGACGATCGTCATCCTCACCCTGCGCAAGGTGGCCGGGGATGAGCTGACGGGGCTCTGCTACGTGGGCAGCGCCGATGCCAGCGCCCTCACGGGCTTCGTGCTGGTGCCCCTCTCCTGCTACCTGGTGCTGGGGACCAGCTTCCTGCTCACGGGCTTCGTGGCCCTCTTCCACATCCGGAAGATCATGAAGACGGGCGGCACCAACACGGAAAAGCTGGAGAAGCTGATGGTGAAGATAGGCGTCTTCTCCATCCTCTACACGGTGCCCGCCACCTGCGTCATCGTCTGCTACGTCTACGAGAGACTGAACATGAGTTACTGGCGCCTTCGGGCCACGGAGCAGCCTTGCGCCGCTGCCGCCATCCCCGGGGGACGGCGGGACTGCTCCCTGCGTGGGGGCTCGGTCCCCACCGTGGCCGTCTTCATGCTGAAAATCTTCATGTCTCTTGTGGTGGGCATCACCAGTGGCGTCTGGGTCTGGAGTTCGAAGACCTTCCAGACTTGGCAGAGCCTGTGCCACCGGAAACTGGCGGGGGGTGGCAGGGCTAGAGGCAAGGGGTGTGGGGGTCCGGCAGGCTGTGGCCGCGGGGCCCACTGCCACTACAAGGCCCCTGCCGTGCTCCTGCATGTGACCAAGGCCGACCCGTATCTGGAGAATCCCACGCACCTCTAGGGTTAGGGAAGAGTGGTCTTTCGGTCTCCCCTCCCCACACACGCCCCGTCAAGCCTTCCTCCAGCCCCACCCCCTCCAGCAGGGACACAGGCGCACACCGCCTGCCTTCTGGGACAGCTGAAGAAGCCACCCAGCTGTCAAGGTCGGCAGAACCGGGGCCTGGAAGGAGGGGGTGGTGCTGCTGAGGAGCAAGGAGTGGAGACTCCCCGCCACTTCCCAGTCCCCAGTGGCCCTTGCACCCCACAGGAGCGAAAGAGAGGGGCCAAAACTGGCATTTGTCCCCCGGCCCATGAGGCTCCAGAAGAGCATGTGGACTGAGGGAGGGGGGGAGGGGAGGGCAGAAGGCCATGATCCAGGCAGAAGTTTATTTAATGATGTAATTTATTGTGAAGTTCCTTTGGAAGCATCGACTGGAATAAACCCCCCTCACCCCCACCCTGTGTGGCACCATATGCCTGCCTGAGTCTGCCATGGGGGAAGGAGGTGAAGGAGGGGGACTGTGCTTTGGGAAGGGGAGAAGATATCCTGGAGGGGCTAGGGGCCTTTCTTCAGCCCTGGGTTGTGGGGAGGTGGGGCCTGGGGATGCGGCATTTCTGCTGAGATGGCTGTGTTTCTCATGCACCTCGGGGGCTGGGTTTTTCCCCTTTCCTCACTCAGGACTGTGCAAAGCTTAGGTGCCTGATCACAGGGCAGAGCCCATCTGTCCTACAGACTGGGCTGTGACATTGTCCTGCTGCCTGTCCTGAGCCCCAAGGAGCCTGGGGTCCGTCAGGGAGATTGCCCCCGAGTGGCTGGTACTAGAGGCCCCCTTCCTCAGCTCCCCTCTCAGGTCTGGGGTTGGGAGAGGGGATGGAGAGCTGAGTCAGACAGGGAATGCTGGCCTGGCCCTGACTCCCATCCAGGGTTGTAGGATTCCCGATGTGCAAGGCAGGACAGAGAGGGAAGGGAGACCTGGTCGGGTTACACCAGCGTCCTCTTAACCACCCCCTCTCCGGGCCATGATTACTGTAAACAGGCAGTACTTCCACCTCGTCCTCGTCCGTGCCCACTGGCACTGGTGGGAGAATGGCTGTGGACATAGCCTGTGTGGGCTGCAACAGGCTAGATAGAGGCTGCCTTCCTGGGGTTATGGGGCGGCAGCCACTAGGAAAGGATGAGCAGAAGCAAGAGCTGGCTCCCCTCTCCATCTAGGGTGTAAAGGGGTTCAGAGTAACTCGATGGCCTTGGGAAGTCACTTGCCATCTTCCAGGGAACTGGACGGTCATTGATGTCCTTCCCGCCTGGGACCTTCTGTGTTCTGTATGATAAGGGAGTGGGTTGGGGAGGGAGGAAGGGGGAGATTGACAGGTGTGTGTGTGTGTGCGCGCGCTTGTGCTCTCATGAGTGCCTGCGCCCAGGATTATGACTAGGGTCATAAGACTGCCCTACAAAGACAGCAAGGAAAGACCCTGGGGGAGCTGGAAGCCAGCAAGGTTTGGGCAGGGCCTGACCCTGGCGAATGCCACAAGAAGCAGGAAGGCCAGCCTTCATCTCCTTGTTGTGAGGCCTTTCTTTGGGCCTCTGGTCACTGGTTGCTCAGAAGAGAGCTCGGTCTCACAAGGCAGTAGATTCTGTGGCCCCCTCCCCTAAGGCTACAAGGCAGACAGGTCCACACTGGGTGCCTTTCTGAGTGGCAGAGTCAGGCTGGGGACGCCGTGTCCACAGTCATCATCCCCAGACTCTGCCCCTCTTCATGGGGAAAGAGCTCCTAGCAGCTTTTTCTTCCCCTGACCCTGTTGCACGAGTGGATTTCCTGGCTTCCATCACCCCAATTCAGGAAAGAAACTGGATGATGACAAGAACTAAGACTGGGAATGCCCTCAGTTCTTAGGGAGATGGAATGGGTTAGCAGTACTGCATCTGCCTTCCTCTACCCATCCCCACTCATACACAGTTTGGAAATGGCTTGGCCAGGGGTGGAGGGGAAAGGAAATGTGTCTCCATCTGAATCCCAAGGCCAGGAAGGGATAGATAGGGGAGAGTAAGGACAGTTCCCTAGGCACCCAGGTTAGTAGGGACTTTGCCACAGGTAGGGGAGTCCCTTCTTTCAGTGTTTGTATGAATTCAGGGGTTGTGTGTGTGTGTATCCAGATGTGGGTCGCCATGCATCCCTGCGCATGAGGGGGGCTCTCCTCAAAACCTAGGCTGAGTGAGCAGGGTTTTCCTCTTCTCTACCACCCCTCTCCCTTCCCTTGTCCTCTCCTTTCTCTGTATATGATGAGGTGTCTCCCCTCCCCCCCCCATTTTTGTTTTGCTGCCTTGACCCCCCACAGTCAATATTTGCTCCAGGGAAACAACTCAAAGTTCGTAGGTCGGCAATGATGCTTTTTTGATAAGGACAGAGAGGGGGATGGTTACTGTCAGTGGATCCCCTGGAATCCAGGGGCTGCTCGTTGTCAGGCAGACAGATCACGGGTTCAAGTCAGCAGTGTGGGACCCACCTCTGGAGAAACAAAGAAGGCTCTAACCTCCCCCCCTCCAGGATCTGAGAGGATGGGAGTTGCTATCCTGGAACCAGAGCTCTGTGCTGGGAGTCTGCTGGAGATTGGACAGTGGTGGTGTTATGTTGGTGCTTGAGGATGAGACCCCTTGCTTGAGCTATGGGGCATGAGGGTTGGGAGGCTCTAGCCTGCAGTTAGTTCCTCGTGGCCCAATTTGTGCCCGCTGAGCTGAGGTGCTGAAAGGAGCTGGTAGAAGGTCCAAACAAGCCTCTAGGATAGGGACCATTCTTGTACAGCCGTCCCATTCTTAGCATGAGGCTTCTTGGGAAGGACCCCCATCTCCAGGCTTCCCCAAGCATCCTTACTACCCTGAGGGCATTTTCCAATCCCCAGTCTTGTTTTGAGAAGCAGGAAAGACCACTGGCTTTATAGTCAAGGCACAAGGGTTCAAATGCCACCGGTTAATCTTGGACAAAACGCCATCTCCAAATCTTTTTTCTCATAGATAAAATGAAAGGTCCAAATGGTTACAATAGATGGCCTCCTCAGGTCACATGGAGCTGTGATCCCATCAACGCTCACATAATCTACTGAGATAATTAATTGTTGGGGAGGGAAAAAGAGTGGAGGAAGCAAAGCCTGGAGAGCTCTCCAGTCCCCATCCCCAGGCCTTCAATGTGATTATCAGCTCCCTCAGTCCAAAGAAGTAACACCTACCTCTCCTTTATAGACTGAACTCATCAGAGATGGACAGAGTAGGCCCCCAGCCTCTGGGGGATATACCCTGAGGGGTCCTCCTAACCAGCATAAGCAGGGACTGCTAAAGGCCAACCAACAGCTGGTCAGGAGCCTAACCAACACGTGAGGTGGTGGTGAAAAGGAAACATGTCCAGTGTGGAATCACATTCCCTAACCTCGATATCAGAGCCTGGACCAGGCCTTTATGGGAAGTGCAGACCATACTCTCAAGGCAGGCAGGTGTAAGGATTCTTAGCTGCCATACAAGGCAGGCCCCAAGGGCTCCTACCCAGACCCCAACCATCTAATCTAAGGCTACAGCTTGTACGTGGGTCAACTGCTCCTGAACTCAGCTGTCTCTTCACTGCTAATGCTTTGGAAGAAGGAGGGCACTTTGTAAACTTCCTAGGTCTAATTCAATGAGTACCTTGAACAGTTCACACTTTGCCCAAACGGTAAAGGGAGGCAAGGGATGCACCCCCATTTCTAGAGAAACAGCTTCTCTTCCCGAGATCACTTTCCTTCTTCCCCACCCCCAGGTGGACAGTGTGTAGTTCAGGGAATGTGAACTTCTATTTGGAAGAGTCCCCTTACAAAAGAAAATACCCCCAGGGACACCTCCAAATCCAGTGTTCCCCTACTTCCCAGTCTTACTTTGGCAGAGGAATCACATCTGAAGTTTGTTTTGTTAAAAAAGAAAAAAACGAAAACTTCAGGACATTCCAGTTAACAGCATACTTTTAATGGTTTAAAATCCTTGCCCCAACTAAGCAAGACATCAGAGACACAGAGGAAGGAAGGAGGAGATTCAGAGCAGCCCACAAGCCTTTAACCTGTGGCTGAAACAGAAGACGACATCACTGGGCAAGCCAAGTGTGGCACCTCCACAGCAGGCCAGGGAAAGGTGGACAGAGGACTAGCCACCAGACAGGACCCTCCGTCTCCAGAATTATTTTTTAAACAAACACGAGTACATAACGATTATTGTTTGAAATTCCAATTTATTACAAGCCTGGTCTTTGGCAGGCCCCTCCCCTCCTGAAAGACAATTTTTAAAAACAAAAAGGAAACACACAATTCAGACGTCACTGAAGCAACATCGGTGCTCAATATTTAACAAGAAGAGTTGGGCTTTCGGGGGTGGAGGTTGTCACTGGCCCTGGGTCTAGACAAGAGAAAGCTGGCGATGAGCCATGCCCATCAGCCATCATCCACCAGGGGCAAGTCCCTCCCACATCCTTCTCTGCCACCCAGGCAAGACATATAGGGACACACACCTTGCAGTTTGGTAGCAAAGATTTTATTCTCAAATCCTAGGAGTTACATCACTTTTGTGGGTTTATTTAAATAGGTACATTAGAGCTATTTGGCTCACAGTTTCCAAATTCAAACTTGATAGAAAAAATTTAACCCTGTTCTGTAATTTTTATCAAAGTTGGCCATAAAAGGGAATCAGGACTACAAAGTTTTGCCTAAATACAACAACTAGGGGCTAAGGACTCACCGAGGAAAAGGCTCTCCATCCGCTCTCCCTCCCCACAATCTTGGGGCCACTGAAAAACTCCCAGATCCTCCAAGCTGGAGTCTGGGGCCTCCACACTTGGCAAGAGGGAGGAGCTGGGGGGAGCAGCATGGCTCTCAGGGAGCCAAGATTGAAGACCCCTCCCCAACCCTTCTGGCTTCCCATGAGCTGGGAAGGGGGAAACAAGAATTAAGCAAACACAGCTTTCATATAAATTGTCCTGTACATGTGCCAAAGCAAGACGACAGAATTATTTTACAAGGTGTCCTTTATACAATATCACTGCTGAAACAAGCAACTTTTAATAACTAGAAAAATCAATTAAAAAAAAAAAAGTTACACGTTCAAATTCTTCCTGCTTTGTTCTGCTCCCTAAACCTTGTCTGGCTGAGATGGGCTGAGTGCCGACGTCCCTCCTCTGGCCAGATTCACCCAGGGGAAGGCCGGGCTGCATGATTAGAAGCCAACTAAGGGAGCAGGAACCTCCAGTCTTTTTAATAGTGAAGTGCCTCAATTGGATGGGGGTGGGGGTGGGGGGTGGAGGGAGGAAGGGTACATCCCCTCAGGCCCACCAAGATCACCTCAAAGTCAAATTTGTCTCATGATGCTGGTGAAAAATGAACTGACCTCTGAATGGGGGGATGGACCCACTTTTACTGGGGGTGGGGGTTCCAAAAATCAAGACCATATATAAATATATATATATATATATATATGTATGTGTGTGTATATATATATATTTTTAAAAATCAACAGCCCACTGGCCTGGTTACTCTTGGTCCTGTGTAGCAAAGCAATCACTCCCCTGCACTAAGAGCGGGGGCTCGGTTCTGCAGACAGCCCGCAGAAGGCACCAAAGCCCTCTATGGTAGCCCCCCAGGGGCTGGAAAGGAGGAGAGAACTCTGAGCAAGTGGGTGACAGGATTCCCAAGGAACACCTTGGCATTTCACTGACTTCCTAACAATTTCAACATGGCAGCAAGAGTGCCCACCCCCATCCCCATTCCATCCCTTTTGAGACCACTCTGGGCACAGAAGCCAACCTAGTACCAACATTGCCTACCAACATTTATTATATCTGAAGCAGGTGCTCAGTTCTCTCTGTAGTGGCGGTGGTGGTGGCAACAGCAGTGGTAGCAGCGAGGTGAGGTCTCAGAAAAGGGCCACTGCCATGCTCCCTCTGAACCATTCCCTGGAAGGCCCACTCGGTCTTCGCCCCCTACTGCCACCACCGCCTTGGACACCGTCCCTGGCCTCCTTTTATTTCTTCCTCTTCCGTCCCCTGGAATGTCCTGGCGGCTCTGGGTCACTGTCGCCCACCTCCCCTTCCAGGGGCTGGTCCGGGAGCTTCTTGTGCTTCCTGCGGACGTACAGGTGGCCCGGCAGGTGCTTGTGCACCAAGGCCACGAGGCACTGTTCTGTCTTCGCCAGGCAGGTCAGCACGTGGCTGCCGTGGCAGTTGTAATGCTCTGCATTGGCAAACACCTGCTTCATGTCAGACAGGAATTCCTGCACCGACCGGTAAGCGCCACAAGAGCATTTATTCTTCATTGTCTGGAAGTCCATGGGGTGGCTGATGATCTCAAAATAATCTTCTGCCTCCTCCGTGGTCACAGGCTCCCTGGAGGGGGGAGGAAGAGAAGTCAGCAACAGATGCCCAGGGACGAACCCACTGCCAACAAGGACAGCGCCAAGCCTACCCGCCTTGTCCCTCTGTCAGCCCAACCACCAAGGCCAGGGAAGATCAGTCCTAGAAAGGAGCATGAGGGCTCTGCCCACGGACCACTCCTGTGAGAGCTCCCCTCAGTCTGGGTGTAGGGGAGCCATGGCTGGCTGCAGGTACCAGGGCTGGGGCAGGCTGGGACGCTGACCTGAAAGGCCAGCTGAATCGGAACTTAATGAGCTTGGTAAGGATCTCTTCACATTTCTGCAGTTCCAGCGTCTGCCTTCGAGAGCCTCTCTTGGTCTGAAGCACCTGTTTCCAAGCAGAGGAAAGAAAGTGGAACTAGTGAACCCCCAACAGTACAGGAAGGGAATGAGGTGGGGCTGAAAACTGGGCAGAGGCAGCTCCACACTGGCATGTGAATATTTTCTTCTCCTTCCTTTTATAATAACAAAGGCCAGCAGGGGCTTTTGTGGTATCAATAGTAACGATGATCCCTTTATAAATTCAAGCTCGGAGTGAGGACAGAGAGCACCTCATTGTCTTCTGGGAGTTTATGGGCAGAATGCTCGAGCAGGGACAAAGGAGAGCATGCCCAGCCCAGAAGCACCAGCCTGCCTGGCTCCAGCCCCATTTGCCTTTCCCCAAGTAGCTGTGCCAGGGTCAGAGCCAGCTTTCAGGAGGGCTCTCAATGTGAGATTTAAAGCCATGACCAGCAACAGCTGATGGCCCCTGGGACTTTGCTGTCATGGAGAGAAATATGGGGAAAACCAAAGCTGTCCTGCTCCAGATTTGGGGGTTAAGAGGGTGAGAAGATAAGAAGGAAGGGCTGAGCAAGGCCCAACAGCCCTCAAACCCTCCTCTGGGCTGTGCTAGGTGACCCAGATTCACCAGAAGGCCTTTGGGAAGGTGGGGGCCACAGCAGGGCCCAGGCTCTGCCACACCCCAAGAACCATTGGATATTCTGACCAAGGGCAGGGGCTGTGTCTGCATCTCCTCCCACCCAAACCACTGGGCAGCACAGTACTGACAGTCTGAAGGCCAGGAGGGTCTCCCCCAACAACTGTCAGAAAAAGGACCCAACACAGCAAGCAAGCTTCTGGCATTGCTGGCATTCTCACACCCAGGAGCCCTGGCCCCTCCGACCCCCTCCGGAGACAGAAGGATACTATTTAAAAACAAGCTGCAGACGAAAGTGTGAAAACGAATGCAGAGGGATGCCGGGCATAGCTGGGTCCTTGGAGGGCCTGAAGGGCCCAGCTGGCTTGAGTTCTGCCCTAAGACTCCCCCTCCCCCAATTAAGTGGAGGTGGGGGAAGGGAGGGGAGGAGCATCCCCACCTGTCCCTTGAAAGCAATTCCAGCTTACCAGCTCATCAACTTCAGCCTCCTCCACCGGCAGGGCCCTCTGCCGGGGTCTCCTGGAAGGATGTAACTTCTTGCCTGCACGACGGCCTGGCCTCGAAGTGGAGGAGATGCCACCATGCTTGCCCCGGGCTGGCTTTCGGGGTCGTACTTAAAAAAAAAGTGTGGCTTTAGACCAGAGAAGAAGATAGTGGCAAAGACAACTTGAGAATCCTGATCCTGGCAGGGTCCCAACAGAGCCCCAGCCTCAGCCCTCCACCTCCCAGATGGGATGTTCAGGCTTTCTTTGCTTTCAAAAGGAGGTTTTCAGGTACAAAATAAGCCAAAGAGAAAAGCAGAGGAGAAAGGAATCCTGCCTTTCAGAAGCTGCCAAAGACCTCCCACTGCCCGCCCCCCCCAACTCAAGTTACTTAACCAGTCTGAGCAGCCAGGGGGAGACTTCGGGAAATCTATGTCACTCCCAATCCTTTTGGAAAGCAAAGAGCTGTCCTGAGGACCCTTGGGCAGGTGCCAATAGACCCAGAATTCAACACAATTTCCTTGCAAAGAAACACAGGCCAACAAGGTGCCTGGAGGCAAGACAGGTGTTTTCTACTCAGAGACTAGAACAGAGGCCACTGGGCTGGTCTTGTCTGAGCTTGGCCCTCACTTGGGTCAGCTGAGGAGGTATTTATCTCTGTGGTTATCCCCTTGCTACTGGAATATACCACACGGCAAAGCCACAAGCATGGGCTGTAGTGGCCAGCCCGGCCCCCAAGTCACCTGCTCAGTTTCACATCAAGGCCATTGCTCTTCACATGTCTGGTGAGGCCCCCCGAGCCAACACTGTCTAGAATGGCCTCAGAAACAAATGCTCTACCAAGATCTAAGCTTGGGCCTTCTCCATTAAACCAAGGATTTTTCCAGGCTTCCATCCTGGACACTCAGCAGCTGAAATTCTGGGCAGGGTTGGGGAGCTGAGGCCAAGACTGGACCGCCAACATTTCATATTGTATTTTTAGGCCACAGCAGCTCTTCTTTTACTATTGTCAGAGCACTTGCCTTAGGGCCTGGCTACTCTAAGAGGTCAAGAATCCTCACCCAAAGCAGAGCCTGGGAGGCCAAGAGGAGCCAAATGAGGTGAGCACCCTGTGGGATGCCATCAGCTGGTCCACCAGGACCTAAGGGATCCATCTAAAACCATCCCAGCATCTTTGTGAATTCAAAGTCCAAAGGAGGACACCAAGCTGACACAGGGATCATCTGAATTAGCTTCATTAGCTGACTGTTCCCAGGCACTGGTCCTCCTAAAGGTCATGGTGGGGCTATGGGTTTTGAAGATTGAGGAACTGGTCCCCTGATTTCAACAGAAGAAGCACTTCTTGACGGTGGACCCTGGTACCATGTTCAACTGACTGTGGGGTAGAAGGTGATCATGGGGGTAGAAATGAGAACAATTCCATAGAACTTTGACACCAATGGCCAAGACAAGCAGAATACTGGTCTCATATGTGAGAACCTTCAGAATTCACTTCCCACACCAAAAGCTATGAGGAATTTTGACATTCTCTTGGCAAAGGGAAAACATTTCTGGGGCTAGTGATTCTGTTACAGAGACAATACATGAAGCACTAGGCTTTTTAATTACCGTTCTGAGGGTAAACTCTCACTGTCTACCCTCCTCCAAGGCCACCCTCGAAATTTGTAGGGAAGGAGTACTGGACAAACTAGAGTGAATATGGCGGGTCAGGGGTTTAAAATCTGGACAAACCAATATAGGGGCAAATTTTTTGACCTTGCTTGAGCACCCTTATTCTTAGCCATAAAGAAGGAAGGCCGTGATAAATCAGCCAAATTGTCTTCCCAGAAAGGTTTCTCACTGCATCCAGACAAGAGGCACACAGTAAATGAAAGCTCAGCACTGTCTGTCCAAAAGAGGCCAAAGCAACTGTTTGAGGGCTATGATGAAACATTCCTTAACTTCCATCACAAAGTGGAGAAGCTTCATGTTCCTGCTCAGGGGCTCTGGCCAGGAACGCCCCCCTCCCCCCCCCAAATCTGACAGCCCATCCCTGGTTACACAACATGATGTCTAAGGGAGCTGGGAGGGGTGTCATCTGTGATGCAGGGAAGTAGGAAGCAAGAGAGCACAAGTCTAATCGGAGTGACAGGCTTCCTGGAGAAGATTCACGGCGGTCTTTGGCTGTGGGGTATGGGAAGTTTACATTAGACAAATCAAGTCCAAGTTCAGTCATGCACTGGAAAACTCACATCGAACTCCAGCCACTTCGTAATCTTCCTCCTCCTCTTCCTCTTCCTCCTCTTCTTCCTCCTCCGAATCCCCCTCTTCTCCATCATCCTCATCATCTGAATCTTCAGTGTAATTTCTATTTGGGAGAGAAGGGGATATAGGGAGACTGACTGGGATCTTAAATGAGTCCCCAAAGAGGCCACAGCAGCATGTGTCCAAACAGTCACTGGTGAGAACTGACTTTGACCCAGGAAAGCCAGGTGTGACACAAACAAAATGGCGACACATCCCCTACCCATGGCCAGCCAGCACTGCAAGGGTGAATACTAGGAGGACGACAGCAAACCGACAGGTGTCAGTTCAGCTGACGGCTCCATTCCAGGAGGCGAGACAGCTTGCAGGTGACCAAGACATCAAAGCAAGTACAATTCCACCTACACCGGCTGGCTACAGGCCTGACCTCTGGGGAACGGGGTTGGCTCTTCCTTTTGTTCTCTAACTGTATCAGAGATGGAGCAGGACACAACTTGATGGGGACAGATGGACAAGGATCACACAGCTCTACCCTCGACTCCTCCTCTCACCTTCAGTAAGGGTAACATCAAATCTGAGCTGAGCCGAGAATCGCCAAAATGGAGAGCTGTTGGTACAAGGGTCAATGTGCCAGGCCCAGAAATAAAATGAGACTCCCTGAGTTCACGCTGGGCACTAAGCTCAGGCTCACTCACCTGCCCCTACAGCTTCGTCGGGAAGTAGCAGGCTGGCAGGCTGGGCACTGCCACTCTCCATCTGGAATCTCATACAGTACAGGCCTCAGACAAAACAGGTGGAAGGCTTTATTGCACTCATCACATAGGATCAGCTTGTCATCTTCACCTGCAAAAGCCCAACCCCAAAACAAAAAAACAAACCACCCCAGAGTCATGTTGTCTGGTAGCACAGCAACAGACATTCAGTCTCCAAGAGGGGCTCCAACGGAGCTCCTGGGGGAGACTCACTGGGGTCAGAACATTCTACTGGTTGAGCAGGCAAGGGCAGGGCAAGGCTGGCCCAGGCAAGTGCCCTGTAACTTGGCTAAGTCTATGATATGGCAAATTCCTCTTATATTTGTAACTCACAAAGTCACAGACTTAAAGCTAAAATAACCTTAACACCTCCTTTCCCCCTGGGTATACTGAAGGGACTCAAGTGAGACTCATTTTAAGCCAATTTATTACTGGTTCCAGCTCAAGCCCTTGGTAAAAATTTTTCACCCATATATGAATCCCTGCCACAGAACTTTTAAGAAAGATGAATGAACCAAGTACTAATCTTCTCATTTTATAAATGAGGCAATGAAAAGAGATGGGCCCAAACAGAGAAAATGAACTGGCCTGAAGTGGCCCTGAATTAAACTCAGGAGCTGCTCGGAACTGGGTGGCAGACAGCTGATCACACCTAACCCATCCTTGAGAAGGCTGCACTGGATCCAAGCAAGCATGGATGACTGACAGCTCAGAAAAGTGTTGCCCTAAGCAACCAAGCTTTGCCCCTAGGCTTTTCTCCCCAAATTCTGTAAGCTCTGTCCCTCTACCAGATGCTACTACCTGCCTGTGTGCAGGAACCTCCTGCACTGTGCAGGTGCCAGGATCACTGATCTCATGCCTCTGGCAGGACATCTCCCCAGGTGCCTTTCTAAATACTTCTGGGGGGGGAGGGGTGGGAACCAGATCTGATTTGGACAAGACTGGCTCTGGCAGGAATAGCTCAATCAGGCAAAGAACCACAAAGACTCCCCTGTAGGAATATGCTTTCGGGCACATGGTGGAGATTCAATAATCTGTGTGACTAAATATTTTGGGTTTTTTCTCCTGTAAACACAAACTAAGTAAAAACAATGCTGGCATCAAACCATATAAGGCCCTGTCATTTTAAGTAGAAAGAGGATTTTAAACCATAGGACCCAGAATCAGAACCGCTGGCAGTTTGAATGTACTGCCTATGTGACCCTAGGCAAGTAATGGGCCTCAGAGCCTCCTCATCGAGAGAGAGAGAGAGAGAGAGAGAGAGAGAGAGAGAGAGAGAGAGAGAGTGTGTGTGTGTGTGTGTGTGTGTGTGTGTGTGTAAGAGACAGAAAGAGAATGTTTATCTCAAGAAAATCATCTGACTATCACTACTGCTGGCTACTAAATTTGGTAGAGACGCTTACTGTGAGAAATCATGGGATGATACAGAAAGGCTTAGCAATGAAAAGCGGCCCAATGCCTACACTCTCTATGCATGGCAGTACTCGTCTCAATGTGGCCCACTGTCATACCTTTCTTCCGACACACTTTGCACCTGGCATTCTCTGCAGACATATCCCATTTGATGCAGGCGTCAAGCATTCCAAGAAGCACGTGCATTCGTGAGAAGGTCTGGGCCTCTCGGATCGCTATCTTCCATTTTTCCAAGGCTGAAGCAACCTACAGAGAAAACAAAGTGGCCTGAGGACTAGAAGACAGGAGCCTTACTTGGAAACCTTTCCATGGTGTAATTAGTGACAAATCTCTGCAGAGATGAAGCAGAAAAGCAGGAAGGGAAACAAGGGAATCACGAAGGCCATTCACCTTCCCAGTATGCTTTAAACAAACACCACCACGACGCCAGGCACAGAAGAAAAGCAACAGCTTTAGCAGAGCACCAAAATCTGCCATCTAAGGACAAGGGAACATGGACTCCATTTGTGGAGGGAGGAGCAAACTTCTAGGGGACCATAAAAGAGGTCAGGGCTATTCCATACAGAGAGCACCCACTTTCATTTTCCCCACTAGCTCTGTCCTAGCTAAAGAACCATGTAAAATTTTTGCCTCAATATTTTTATCTGCAGAGATTTAAGACTGAGCCCAACAGTCGGTGCTGTGGTCCATCTCCCATCTCTGGGCCTTTGCCCAGAGATGGTTGGAATGGACCTCCTCCTCCTTTCCAGCTGCTTTTAAAGTCCAAGGGAAGGTGTCTGTCCTGTCCCTCTTCAAAGTACCTACAGGACAAGTCCACCAAGACAGCAAGAAGGGCAGGAACAAGCCTCTTCGTCTTTCAGCTGCCCCGCTGCCAAAGCATTAAAGGCTTTCTTCTCCAAAACCTTAAGGATTGTTCTAGTAGAGTTAAAAGCTTCTGCCCCTTCACTCCCCCCTCCTCCATTTTAAGGCTCTCCACAGCCCACACCACACTGCTTTAATTACCACGTGCAGACCTTGTACATAAGCTCCTCGTGGGCAGGGACTACTTCACTTCTGCACCCCCAGAGCTAACTCAGCACAGTGTCTGGCACATTTTAGACACTCTGAAAAAACACATCATATAACCTTATACAAATGCTTCTTGGAAAATGAAAAGGGTTCCTTAGATGCTAAAATACTTCCAGCAGAAAAAAAAGTAGATGCCTATTCACAAACTCTAATGGGGGGAAGGGGTGAGTTGAAGCCCTCAGAACAATGAGGGAAGATCTGCATGAAATAATTCTGAGCAAAGAAAGCAGAACTAGGAGAAAACATACACACGTGGAAAAGCAGAAGACAGATCTGTGGCACTGAAACTGGACGTCACTGACTAACCCTGAGCAAAGACAGGTCTATTTTAAGTGGTCCTGTCCTCCCCCTCATGGAAGACACATTAGAAGTCAATTATTCTACTGGGCTGCAAGCCTTAAAATAGAGCTGTCAGTGGCTGGGGCGGGTCAGGGAGCTTTAGCCCTGGATGCCAAGAGGCATGGGGTGTGTATGCACACACATGTGCATGCATGGGGGCCCACACAGATATACTCACTGAAGAAGAAACCAAGCTGTACCCACAAAAAGGTAGCTACAAACCAGGCTGTGCCACAACCTCACCCTTTGTGTGGGGCCGGCTCTGAAATGGCCCCCACACCTGAATTACAGAAACAATCTACAGCCAGGAGCCCCCTGAAGTTTAGGATAACCTCACACATGTGCCCTCTCTGTGACAAGGTCCCTACCCCACAGAACTCAGGAGGGGGCACTAAGTCCTACCCCAGCAGGGCTGCTCCCCACGGGGTAAACCCAAAGTCGCCTCAGGAAAAACCTGAGACTCAGATGGCCAGCAGTGCCCTCCAGCGGATATAGGCAGGCACTGCATCCACGGTTTTCTTCTCATTTGTTCTAATGGGCAGCTTTAAACTTTCCCCAGTCTGTGCTTAGACTTATCCACTGTGGCATGTCTCACTGACAGCGCAGTATGGCAGAGAGGGAACTGGACCTAAATCAGGAAGAGCTCGGTGACAATTCTATGTGAGCTGAGGCAAAGTGGCAACAACTCTGACTTGTCTCCTCTGCTCTGTGTTGCCATGGGATGAGGCCAGGACCCTTGCTTCACTTACAATCTCCAGGTGGGCAGGAAGATAAAGAGGCCCCTTTCTTTTGCTTTCAGGGGCACCTGGCCAGGGGAAGGGATGAATCATTTGCTCAAGGTTATACCAAGTGAAGGAGTCAGTGCTGGAATTCAGCAGGGTCTGGACTCTTCCTATGGTCTTCACTGTCCTAAATCAGGTTTGGTCAACCTGCATGTTGGCCTGAACCAGATTAAAATGCAATTGGAAAGTGTTTAGCAAAATAAAAATGCAACACAGACAATATCTGTTTGAGGTTTTCGGAGTCAGTATGTGGGGTCTGACACCACTGTCCTAAATTATCTAAGGGAACCAGACAATGATAGAAACCTATGGTCCTGTTCTTCAATCCATAATCAACAAGGGCAAATAACCAGACTCTGAATCAAAATCCCTGGCATCTGTCCCCTCTTCAGAAACAACGTACCAAGTATTTCTACCTTTCAACAGGAAAAGAACTTTCACTGACAACATACTCCTGTCAGCAGGTGTAAAATCAAAGCAGGTCACAAGGGAAAACTCTGGCATTTGAAACTGGCTGGGTCTATGAATCTGGCTTGCCATTACTAGAAATCTTAATACAATAAATTCATGAAAAATTCAAGTTATTCCAGGTTTGGAACTAAAGGAGTCTCTTTCAAAAACAGACTAAACAAGAAATACAGAGAAAGGATAGAAGATAGCACACAGAATCACACTTCAGCTTCTTCTTTGACAACGCTCCAGAGCTCTGACAAGAACAACATGGAGAATGGGAAGAGGCAGGCTGTCAGAAGCAGAGAGAGATATTGGGATGGATTGGGATGTACTGCCCCGGCAAGTCCCCCTGCATCCCAAGAGCAGGCACAAGCCCTGGCTGCTGCCCAGGGTTTAGAAAGCATGGTTTTTGCAAATGGTCTTCTGCTGCCAAGCAGGAGCCAACAGGGAGGGAAAAAAAAGAGGTGTCCAAATTATTTCTGGTGGGGAGCTGCAGAGAAGAGCAGGGATTTCAATGCAGAACACTGCTGGAGGCACTTCGGAGACAACACTTTTAGTTTTCCAAGAAAACTGTCTTGTTAATGTGCTGTGTATCTTGGCCCTGATGACTAAGCCTGGAAGGAACCCCCCCCCCCCCCCCCAACTTTCCCTGTGACCAAATGCAGGCACCAAGTCCTATAAGACAAGAGAATCCTCCAGGGATTGCTCTGCCCTTACATACAGGAAAGAAAGAGACCTGCTCCAGGGAAGTGCTCAAGGAAGGATGGAAGAGCAAGGACTCAGGGCTCTCACACCGTCTAGGCAGGAGTTCAGCTGAGTCTCTTCTATATGAAACTGAATTGAGAAAAAAATTCTGGGAACTTAGCATTAGCAGGAACTGCCTCTGAAAGCCCTGACAGTTTCTGAAGTTCTCCTAAAAAAGGATCCAACACATCCACCTGGGGCTGGGGAAAAAGGTCTCACTCAATGAGGGTAAAATCACCAGATGTAGAGACTGTTATTAGAACAATTACATTTACAAACAGCCTCACCACTGAGGAGGGTGGTTATCAATTAGTTCCATCATAAAGCCCAGAAAACTGAGGCCCAAACACTTCAAGGCAGATAAAAATCCTAGTCTTTAAAGGCCAGGCCTCTCCATGCTGCTCTGCTGCTTCTCAAAGGCAGAAGGGAGCAGGGACTGGGCATTTTAAAAAATCAGTTATGAAAATGCCAAGGAGACCAAAGGCTATGGAGACTGAGCCCGGCACATGACACCACCCCCCACCCCCAGACTCTACTTTACTCTTTGTCCTGGGCAGTGCTACCCAGCATACTGACTATTAATAACGGCTCCTCTGGCACACATGGAGCTCTCATATCAACATCTCCCATATCTACATGTCCGGCCCAAATCTCTAAGCTGCTATTCCCTATTTCAACCTGCCTGCTAGAGAGCTCTTACTTGGATTCTCACCGTTCTCTAAAACTAGACCCTTCCTCTTCACACCAAGCAGCTAACTCCCTCTCAGCTGATGGGACCTTCTTCATCCTGCTCCCTTGTGGAGTTGACATGTCCTGTTGCTTCCATCTTGAAAATGTCCCAAATCTAGGCCTTCTCCATTTTAAGCAAGGTCGCCCTATGAACCCTCCTGAAGGAGGCTCTGAAAAGGCCAAAAGGCCAGAGAGAGTCATGGGCTTTACATCTGAATAATCAAGATTCTAGTGCTTCGAGCCACCTTCATGGCTCTCTTGCACCTCCTAGTGACATAAAGTGGTAAATGGAAATAATTTGAGGTAGAAAGAGAGGATTTTGCTATTTTACATTCCATCTGACACCGCATTAACTTTGTGCCTTCTCTGACATAAACTTGATGGGGGTGGCTAGATGGCACAGTGAATAGAGCACTGGCCTTGGAGTTCAAATCCAGCCTCAGATCCTTAACACATTTACCAGCCATGAGACTTTAGGCAAGTCACTTAACCCCAACTGCCCTCCAAAAAGCAAAAAAACAAAACAAAACAAAACAAACCAAAAATAAAAAACCAAACAAAATAAATAAATAAAATAAAATACACTTGACAGCACAATACAACAATGGAGTTTTCACACTGTGTGAGGGCAGGTGTGCTCTGTCCCACCTAGACATCTTTCATGCAATAACCCCAACCCATCTGGTCAGCTGCTGCTAGAAGCAGGAGAAGTAGGAGGGAAGAACACTGGGAGGGAATGACGGCAGGACAGCCAAGCCAAGGCAAAGGACAAAAAGGACCAAGGTGAGGGTAAGCACAAGGAGGGGCTCAGGGGACAGCCCTAGACCAGAGCGTGATGGCAAAACGTGAGGGACTTGAAACCTCGATGGTAAAATCCAAACCCAAAACCGCTCTCGTGCAGTCAGAGCCACAGCTGCCCAAGGGCTGATACCTTCGCTTCTTCAGCCATTTTCTTTTCTTCATCTACTTCTTCAGTCTTTGCTACTGAATCTTCTTGGTGTTTCCTCCTCTTTTGTTTTGGAGCCATGAAACCTTGGAGAAATTTCTTGATGACACTGGCCTGAAGGGAAATCACACACTCCCCAAAATCCTTTAGGCTCTCCAGGGAGAACACCTGTAGAGAACCACAGAAAGTCAAGATGAATAAGACAGAAGGCACATTATTCTCAACTAAGGCCAACATAATGTAGGCTCCCATGGAAGATAAGTTTCCCAGGAAGGCTGTGCCCCCACATTAGAAACACGAGAGCTATCTGATTATTTCTGATACCATATTCAATTTACCCACAATTTATTCACAAAACAGAAATCCCCCAACTCATATGAAATCCAGAGGGATTCAGATAAAGCAAATTTTTAGCCTGTCTTGCTAATGGTACAATACTTCTTCTAAAAGAGGAGTTTCCTACAAACAGGAATCTCAGTAAAACTACTTGGCAGTGCCCCAAAAGGAATGGACAACTCCCATTTGTAACAACTTAGTTTCTGCCGGAAGGGAAAGACTACAAATGCCCAAAACATCAGCTGGTCTATTCTAGTCCACCTGCTGAAGCCTCATTTGTAGGTGGACAAACGACCCAGGTCATCCTGATGGCGACCAGCTCCAGCCTGGTACAGCCAGCTCCTGATACACATGGCAATCCCCCTTTCTTCCTTCTCCGTTTGGTAGTTCCCAAAGAGTCCTCTCTCAGTGAAGCTAAAGCTTAACAAGTTTGGGAATATGAAGCCAGCAGTTCACAAACTCAACTTTAAAAGAAATGAGTCTCTCAGATTCCATGAGTTTTGAACCCCAGACACCTGCCATTTCTGGCCTCCAGGGCAGTTATTTCGAGTTTACCTCAGAATCGAATCAAAGCAATAGTTCACCAACGGTTCAAGTATGAAAATAATGTTCATTCTAACACAACTCCCTGAAGGCTGGCTATGGGAAAAGAGCAGGATGCCCCAAGGCAAGTAGGAAATAGGAAGTTGAAGGTGTGGTGACAGCGGGCAGCAAGGACGTCTAAACAGAAAACCTGCAGCCAAATAAAAACTGCTAAGAAAGGAAGCCTGATGAGCAGAAACTCACAAAAGCCAGGCCTGTCAGACAGAACACATTCAGAGACATCTGTAACGAAAGGTCGGTCCCACAGTGCTCCTCTCTTGCACATCTACACATGGATCATAAGGACTCTCACTGTCGCCTTGAAAAAGGTGAGGGGAAAAAAAAGGAAATTCCAAGCCAAATTTTTCAGAGCGGTGGCTGCCTTCCAGGGGGAATCATTTCCTGCATGCTCTCACCCTGGCTTCAAACTCTGATGTCTCCTCGACATAACCGAGGCCCCCTTTCTGCAGTCGAGTCGCCACCTCGATGAGGTCGCTGCGGAGGAAGTTGAGGAGCTCCTGATTGCCATCACAAGATTTCAAGCCGAGGTTCTGTTTCCGGGCCAGATGGATAGAGTGAGTGATATCCTGGTATCTGAAAAAAATGGGTAAAAACAAACCACAGCAAAATCTGAGAGGACGAGACCAGCGAGTGCTGCCTGCCACAAGCTGAGCAACTGTTCAGGTAAGAAACGGTGAAATCAGAAAGCCTTGTGATTATTCACATGTGGAGCCCTCTCTGAGGATGCCGCGTGCTGTCTATTTCCCCCATTCTTGCTATGCCTGGATTTATCTGCATTAGAGTAGGAAGTCTCTGTGATGCATCCAGCTGTAATGTAAGCTCTAGCCAGCAAAGTGGTCACTAGAGCTGGGGGTGATGTAGATCAGTCCCATCAAAAGCCTTGAAATGTGGCCTGAGGGAAGGGAAGGGACGGAGCAGCAGCTCTGCTGTGCCCTAGATCCAACCACAGTTTAGTCATGACAATAAATGTGCATCCAGAACCTCAGGGGCAAAGCCCACCACAGATGACATACACATATAATATATACATGGATATGGATATGGATATATAGCAAAGAAGTCTTATGTTTCTATATCCCAAAAAGATGCCTGTGCTCTACTGAAAAACCTTCCCACAGTTAGATGAGAGGGGACCTAACAAAAACTGAGGGATATCATTGCTCATTGTGTTGGCAGACCAAAATTTCCTACAGCAAAAACAATTTCTGAATGAATACTCTGTCAGGGCACCTTAATAGGTATGATGGTGCTCTGAGTGGTGCTGAACACAGGGCTTAACACACACTTATACAAATCTGAGACATGCTAAGAACAGCTATGGAAGATGAATGGCCAAGGAGCTATATTAAATGCTGGAAAGATTTCTTGGCATCATGTTTGTGCATGTGGACAGAGGCCCCGGCAGAGGGGCAGCCCTCAGGTGAGCCGCCTGTCTTTACCTCTTCTGCAGTCTCTCCTTCAGCTGGCTTTCCCTTATTCCCTGAGGGTGGAGGCAGTTCAGTAATTCATCCAGTTCCTTTTGGCTATCACATAAAAACCTGCAGGACAGAAAAGACCTGAGTGTTGGAAAAGAAGAGGAACTGGAGAGTGGCGAGAACCACAAACCTAGAGCCAGCCACTGAGCTGTGGCCCATCAAGTCCAAGTATCCATCCTGGTCTCACTGACCAGCTCTAGGGATAACAATGGGAAAACTCCCCCCCACACTCTTGCTCCTGGGCTTTTTTAAGCAAAGTCATTGCTGCTTTAGCAATATTGGGATGTGATGGCCTGGCTAATCCTGAAGACTGGATAAGCATTCCTTTCTCTCCAGAGCATACTGCCTCTTTAGGCTATCCAGAAATTACAGTTCCCAGAGTGGGTTGGATGACACTGCCATCATTTACTGCATTTTTCATTAAGAAAGGAATCAAGGGGCTTCCGGAGTCAAGATGGCGGCACAGAAGCAGGAAAACTCCATGGCTCCCCCCATAACCACCTCAAATACCTATAAAATATAACTCAAAACAAATTTTAGAGCTCTAGAACCGACAAAGTGACAAAGAAACAAATCTCCTACTGAGGGCAGCCCAGTAGGTGGACAGGAAGAGTTCATCACAGAGCAGTGGGAGCCAAGACCAGACCCCGATGAACCCAAGGTTTTAGCCCCAGGGTGGTCAGAACAAGCTGCGGCTGGAGCATTAGGGAGAGTGGATCACCTGCAGCTGTGGAGGTTTCCAGAATTATTAACCCATAAATGCCAAAGACAAAATGAAAGGTCAGTGGAACTCGGCTAAATTTGGGGGAGACAGAGGAGTGGATCCAGCTGTCTGCCCCCAGAGCCAGAAGCAGCGGAAGCGGCACCCTGCAACTGCCTTCACGTGGCTGCTTCAGAGCTCCCAGACTGCAGATTGCAGGGGGGCCAAGCGAAAATTCAGAGGCTAAGTGCTCTTGCCTTAACCTGCCTGGATCAGGATCATGGTCTTGGGTGTGGTCCTGAGGTGCGTTAGCAGTGAGCCAAAACTGGTGGGGGCTGCAGAGATGGCGGCCTCCTAATAGCTCTGGCAGCTGTGAAAACCCCAGTGACTTGGGGCAAAGCTCTCCCCTCTGAAAGTAGAGTTCTACTGAGCCCAAAAGTCAAGTAATTGACTGGCAACACGAGCAGGCAAAGGAAGCAAAGCAAGAACAGCAATCCAACTTTATATTCCTTTTCTGGGGGACAAAAAAGATCAAAGCATGGAATGAGAGGAAGACAACAGAGTCAGAACTTCTGCACCAAAAGCTTCCAAGGAAAATGTAAACTGCTTACAGGCCATAGAGGAGCTTACTAAGGATTTTGAAAACCAAATAAAATAAGTGGAGGAAAAATTGGGAAGAGAAATGAGAATGACGCAAGAAAATCATGAAAAGAGAGTCAACAACCTGACTGAAGAAAATAGCACCTTAAAAAACAGATTAACTCAATGGCAAAAGAGGCTCAAAAAGCCAATGAGAAGAAGAATGCCTTAAAAAGTTGACTTTGCCAGATGGAAACAGAATCTCAAAAGCTCACTGAAGAGAATAATTCCTTCAGAATTAGAGTGGAGCAAATGGAAGGAAATGACTTTATGAGAAATCAAGATACTATTAAACAGATCCAAACAAATGAAAAAAATAGATGGCAACGTGAAATATCTCCTTGAAAAAACCACTGACCTGGAGACTAGATCCAGGAGAGACAATTTTAAAATTATTGGACTACCTGAAAGCCATGATCAGAAAAAGAACTTAGAAAGCATCCTTCAAGAAATTCTCAAGGAGAATTGCCCTGATATTTTACAACCAGAGGGCAAAACAGAACTTGAAAGAATTCACTGATCACTTCTTGAAAAAGATCCCCAAAAGAAAACTCCTAGGAATGTTATAGTCAGGTTCCAGAGTTCCTAGATCAAGGAGAAAATATTACAAGCTGCCAAGAAGAAACAATTTGAATACTGTGGAAACACAATCAGAATAACCCAGGATCTAGCAGCTTCTACATTAAGAGACCAAAGGGCCTGGAATATGACATTCCTGAGATCAAAGAAGCTAGGATTAAAACCAAGAATCACCTACCCAGCAAAACTGAGTATAATGTTTCAGAGGAAAATATGGTCATTTAATGAGGTGGAAGACTTTCTTTCAAGCATTCTTTTCATTTTTTGCTTTTTGGAGGGCAATTGGGGTTAAGTGACTTGCCCAAGGTCACAAGCGCTAGTTTTCGTGTTAAGCGTCTGAGGCCGGATTTGAACTCAGGTCCTCTTGACTCCAGGGCTGGTGCTCTATTCACTGCACCACCTAGCCACCCCACTTTCAAGCATTCTTGATGAAAAAACCAGAACTGAATAGAAAAGCTGACATTCAAATACAAGAAGCATGAGATGGTAAACAGGGAAAAGAATTCATAGGGAACTGATCAAAGTTGAACTATTTACATGTCTACATCGAAAAATTGTAACTGTAACTTATGAAACTTTTCTCAGTATGGAGATAGTTGAAGGGAATATAAATGCATATATATGTATACATACACATAGGTCTATACAGGAAGGTATATATGCGTACATAGACAGAAGGCACAGGATCAACTGAATAGGAAGGGATGACATTTTAAAAGGTGCAACTGAGAGGTGGGAGAGGAAAAATATGAGAGGAGACAGGGAGAGACAGAATGGGGTTAATTATCTCATACAGAAGAGGCAAGGGTAACTGTTACAATGGAGGGGACAAACAGGAAGACAAAAGGGAATGGGCCAACCTTACTCTCTTTGAATCTGGCTTAGGCAAGGAATGGCATACACTCTAAATTGGGTATCTTGCCCTACAGTAGAGTAGGGGGGAAGGGGATGAGAGGGGAGATGATGGAAGGGAGGGCAGCTTGGAGGGGAAGGTTGTTAGAAGCACACACTTCTGTAAAGGGACAGGGACAAAGTAGAGAACAGAACAAGTGGGAGGCAGGAGAAGAAGGAGGGAAACACAGTTAGTCTTTCACAATACGTCCATTGTGGAGATGTTCTGCGTAACTACACATATACAGCCTATACTGAATTACTTGTCTTCCTAGTGAGGGTGGGTGATGAGGAAGGAAGGGAAAGAATCTAGAATTTAAAGTTCCAAAATCAAGTGTTTTTAAAATATGCATATATGTGTATATATATTTATTATTATTATTACGTACATGCAACTGGGAAATAAGATATACAGGCACTGGGGTAGGGAGATGCCCTACTGGAAAGTCAAAGGGGTGATGGGGGAGGATATAGGAGAGAGTAGATTGGGGGAGGGGGTATACAGTATACAGGATCGCTGTTTTGGGGTGGTGGGTAGGGGAAAGACAGGGAGAAAACTTGTAACTCAAAATCTCGTGGAAATGAATGAGGTAAAAAAAAAAAGTTAATTAAAAAAAAAAAAAGAAAGGAACCAAGAAAAGGAGTGGTGCCCACCATGGGCCATCACCTTACCATAAGTTCTGTCCTTGCTTGGGCACTGTGCTCTCCACAGAGCCTTCTGCTACACAGCCGGGGTGGGTAGTCACACCTGCATTTTTCCCTAGGCTTGTTTTTTTACCTAAGAAAAATGTATCTGTGTTAGATAAAGTAAAGTCAACTGTCCTCATACTGCTCTTTTCTATAATGCAGAGAGCCAAGTCAAGCTTCCCCGACCAGAAACATGCTCTAATATTGGAGAATATTTCTATGCGCAGGCCCATGCACCAAGTGACAAGATGGAAAAACATGGGATTTTAAAGAAAGAAAACCACAGAGGGTCAGGGCACAACTCGACCCCTTCCAAGTGTTTCCTCATCTACAGCACAGGGACCATAATCCTTGTACTGTCCTGCCCATCGTGAGAAGTGCTTTGCCCACAGGGAAGCCCTCAATGTGACTGAGTGGTTTCTCACAGCCAGATATCATGGAGTTGCCCTGAATCAAGAGAATACAGAACACTTGTATTTGGACCAGTGTGGAACTGGAATTGGCTTTTGCTCATGTGGCCAAGAGCAAGAAGGGGATAGGGAGTTGGAATGGGAATGTCTATAGGTATTCCCAAAACATAGGAGCTAATCACTCTACACTCAAGTTTGAAAAGAAAAAAAAAAGTAAAGAAACTGTCCAGCTAATTCAGAACTCTGAGAATGAAAATTTCTCAGCTTCTTATTCAGGAGTTCAGATAAAAGACAATAGGATATGATTTGAGTTGTACTATGCTACAGTACACAAAAATGAGCCCTAATACAAACTTCTACTTTCTCACTGTTTTAACATCCAGGGAGCCAAGAAAAAAAAACCCTCACTCAACCAAACTGAACATTTCTGGTGAAGAAAGCATTCTCCAGAGCCAGGGTTAAATCTGTAGAGAACTCTGGTCCCAAAGTGGCTCACTTTTCCTTTCTGATGCTCAAACAATTTGGGATCGCTCTCTCCTTCATTTTCAAACAAAAAAGTCCCCAAGCCTCATGATTCTGCCTTAACATTTTCACCTCTCAGAAAATGTGACTCATCATCTCCTCGGGGACTTTCAAAATATTTAAAAAAGAAATGAGTTTTGCCTCCATATAACATGACTTATTTCAACTTGGAAACACCTTGACAACTCAGCATTTTGGAAACTGGATTATTCTAGTGGTCAATCATGCAGAGAGAGAAGAAAATCCTTTCTTCAGTTCACTGCTTTTCCCATAACATGACTGAAAAATCCTCTCATTCCTAATAAAAGAATGGAAGGGGCCACCTTTGAGGCTAGCTAATTCAAATTCCCTTATTTTCGAGAAAGAAGGGCAATGAGAGACTCCAAGAAGTTACTTGATTTTCCCACTGTCACACAGATAATGGGAGGCTGCAAGACCAAATTAAAAGAACGTTGCATTAGGAGTCACAAACAAGGGCTAGTTCTGATGACAGGATTATATGACGTTAGGCTAATCATACCCTAATTCTGGTTTAGGTACAGGGAGACAGAACCAGAGACCATATCAAGGCCAAATCTTTGATCACACATGAGGATAATACATTTCTGGCCTACCCAGTCCACTGAACTGTCAGCGAAATCAAAAGACAAGGTGTTGAAGAACTACTTGTTATTAACATAAATGGTATAACAAATGGATCTGCTTCCAAACGCCTTCCAACAGATCAGAGAACACTCACCAGATAGCAAGATTTAGACAAAGGAGGGAAAGAGGGAAAGTCTATGAATATAACAATAGTTATGTTAGAAGAGGCCCTTGCCATTACCTAACCTAACCCAGAAGTAAAGCAAAGAATCTGAGGTGCACACTTACTTCGGGGATTGCAATCTTCATCAGAATAGTCTGTCCGTTCTTTTCGAGGTGGAGTGAATCGGTAGTCTATGCTATCATGTACCCAGCCCTTCTCGATGAATAATCCAGGAACTTCATCTGAAAATAGCCAGTACCTGAGAATCAAGCATACCAAGAAGGTAAAAAAACAGAGGAAGTATTTACAGATGATGTGAAAAGTCTTCACAAAAACACCAACAGAATTTCATTCCCTCCTCACTGGTAAAGCACTTACTCCTTACTCGGAGCTCCGGAAAAATGCTCCCCAATAGTGTGACAAAGGGGACCCTAGGAGCTCCCATCTATTCCCCACCACAACCCCTAGGGTTGGGCTACTTTCAAGATTACTGAAAATACATTATGGGTATCAGAATTTTCTAAAAATACTCTCATTTCTAATCAAAGTAGGAGAGTCAAGGCCCCACACTTCCACTCAACCTCTCTTCAACAAGCAGACTTATCTCAAAAAATAAACAAAATCCACTTCAGCACTCCTAACTACCATGAAGGCCTCCATGCCAGCACACCTGTTGTGGTTCCGGTCTGTGCCAATGGGAGTCCTGCGCATGACCAGTTTGGCCTTGGCAATTCCCTCCTGGAAAGTCTTCTCAGCAGCCGCTTTGTGCTTCCGGATTCTCTCCTCCTCAGCTTCTCGCTCTAATTTTACTATTAAGAGGTAAAAAGGGATTATCTAGGGTTTTTTTTTCCAGATATATTGTTTAGAAATTAATCCTAGCATGTAGTACAAAAAATTTTATAACACTTGCCAAAACAAATCTACGCTGAATTCCCTCACACCAAAAATTTAACCAGAGTTAAGGGCTGTTCCTAAAAGAATATCCCAAATACATCAAAACTAAGGTTCCTCTGCAGCAGGAACCTCCCAAAGATCAGACTGAAGAAGCCCCCATGTCAAATTAAACAGTCTCTCAATACTGTGAAAACTTCATTAACTTTTTTGACTAGAAACGAACTCAATTCACTGGCCCTGAGCACCAGAATTGAGGTACATGGCTGATAATTGTACTGGGTTGACATGTCTTGGGGAAGCTTGTTTGGCTGTTAGTATAGGGCAAGGCAAGTAAAAGACAAACAGCTATTCTGAATGCTAAAATGAAAATTAAAACTGTGACTGCATTAGTTTTGTTTTGCACCTGAGGAGAAATATGAAGAAATATCTATTAAGACCAGTAAATTAAGGACCAGAGCTACTCATTTCCATAAAAGAACAATCCACCTATTTATTTTAAATCTTTCCTGTAGCCTTTAAATTTTAAAAATGTAGAAATGCAATAGATTGATAATAGCCAATACATTTAACTCTGGTACAAAACCACATCTTACTAAAGATCTGAAGATAGTAAAACTGAGTGGACTCCAAAGTACGACTTGAAAATAACTGAAGACAAATCTCTTTGGTTAAAACAGAAAACAAAACAAACCCAACCAAGACCATTGTGGCGAGTGTCCTGAAGCAAGAATTCTAGACTGAAGCAAAGTCTACATTTGCAATCATCTGAGCAAAGCCAAGATGGGTGGGCAGCTAAAAAAACTACTCAACTTGAGGGGAGGTAGGTGGCACCAACAACAAATGGGTCAGGAAAAAGACTAGATAAAACATCCTGTTTTGCACTAGACAACTTGGATTCTAATTCTGGTTTTGTATTAATTTTCATGTGCACCAAGACCCCTATCGGTTCTATGTTTTAGGTTTTCCCAATTTCATTATTTGTAAATTCTCAGATTAGTGTTTAGGAAAAATGCTTAAAGTTCATTCCCTCCTTGTCTCTGCAGGGAGGTTCTGATGCTAAATTAGTGATACCTCTATTCCTTTAATACCAAGATTTCTCAGAGCAGAGACCTCTGACTTCAAGCAGGAAGAAAAAGGAAAAATTGCAGAGGAAAGCTACTTCAGTAGTTTAAGTAGTTAGTGGCAAAGTAAAAACTTTAGCCATATCCTTGCTGGCGTATGTTTCTCAATATCTGTTCCAACAGGACCATTAAACACTTTTTCAAAGAAAATAAGTATTTTCAGAAATGACTGTGTTTCTTGCCCTGGGTTCATTTTTCTAGGAATTACTTAGCTCCTTACTTAGCATGATAAATGGAAGCTATTTAATTTCAAAGACACAGCACTCAATTGATAAGATAAAACAAGTAAAGCACTACACCTTTGTGACTTACTGTCCCTACACAACATGGGAGGAACTAAGTACTTAACCTTCTCTGACTCGGGCCTTGAAATTATCTGCAATATATAAAATATTCCTTTGCATCAGAGTAGGACTTAGTTGTTTCCAATGCTATTCAAGGCCTCAAGTCGAAACAGGAAGCTGATTCAACATTTTAATAAATGAGAAAAGGAGGCCAAGGGAGCAGCGGCCTGAGCACAGCCACAGGTTACCTCTCAGCTGGCGCTCCTGGATCTCACGCTCCTTCTTGGCCTGGATGGCCAGCAGCCGCCTGCTCTTTACAGCACTGATCATGTCCTCCGCCTCCACTTCTACCGGGGGCTCCATCTTGGCCACCTCTTTTTTTTTGTCGGGCTTGGCCAGGCCGTTCTCCTCCTTCCCATTCTCTCTGTTTTTGGCTTCCATCTCTTTTCGCTTCTGTTTCTCAGCACGCCTCTTGTCGTTCTCCTCCTTTAAAACAGCGAGGCGCTCCTTCCACAGCTCTGCTGACATCTGCTGCTTGGCCTCCATGTGGTCCTGCACAGAGTAGGTCATGAGGATGCGGTGGCAGAGGGCAGCGAGGATCTGCAGCTTTTCCTCGGATGTCAGCTCAAAGAACTCTGACGTCTCGAGCTTCTCCAGAAATTCATCCTGGACCTCATTGTCCTCAAAGGCAGCCGTGTCTTTGTTTTCATCAACTGTGTCTGAGCCCTCGCTCTCCTCGGGCACGTCCGTTTTGCGCAAACAGAGACGGACGAGCTCGGACACAGAGTGCAGCGTCAGAGGAATCTCAGAGAGCTTCATCCCCAGCTCCCCATAGTCCTCAGCAATCTCATCTTGTAACAGGGTTTGGAGAAGGATGACCAGCACTCTGTTCAGGTACAAGAAACCTCCCTTGTCGGCACTCAAGGCCTCCATGAGGGACACTGCAGTGATGGGGTACTGGGCATCGGGCAGGAGCAATCCAGAGTAACAGCTCAAGAATTCGACTACCATAGCAACATCCCCAAAGAGGGTGTTGGGAAGTCCTTCAGGGGTATCCACCAGCCGGAAAGAGGGCAGGCTCTTGCCTGTCAGTTCTTGGTCCTCATAACGCCTCTGCTTCTCCAGTCTCTCCAACATTTCTTTCTCTTTCCGTTCCTTGGCTTTCTCTTTCAGCTTCTCCTTCAACTCCTCCCGTTTCTTTTTCAAGTACTCCTTGCGCTGCTCTTCAGACATCGAGGCCCATTTCTTCTTGTGCTCCAGAAGCTCATAGCGCTTTTGAACTAAGACCCGGAGCTCTTCGGGAAGGCGGGCGCGATCTTCGTTGGAAAGCAGACGGGCTGTTTTGGAGATGACACAGGACAGGGCACTCTTCTTGTCCTCCCGGTCTTTGTTCTCCTTGTAGTAGGCAATAAGGTGGAGGGCAGCAGGAGGGAGGTGCTTGTGGGGCTTGTTGGAAGACCTGGGCGTGCCCCCAGAGCTCCGAGGAGTTCGAGTCATTTTTTGGGTACCCTTGGCCATGTCCAGTAGGGTCATCTGTTTCATTTTGGTTTTAGGTGTCTTCAAGCCCTTTTTGGGAGATTTAGATTTTCCTGGAGATTTCTGTCCATTCAAAATGCCTTTGCTCCTACCCTTTGTTTTCAAGGGTTTATCCCCGTTCTTCCCTAACTTTCTGGAGATGGGGCCCTTTTTAGGAATGTGAAATGTGGTATTTAACTTGCCAGGAGACATCATCTTCATCATTTCCTCCAGCTGTTCCTCAGGGGATTTGGAATTCTTTGAGTTCTTTACTTTTAGGGGGGAACCATTCAAGGATTTCTTTAGGTGAACATGGCACCATAATGTGGGATTCAGCACCTGGTTCACTGAAGAGCTCTCAGTCTTCAGCTTCTTAGAGGACTTCCTATCAGGAGACGTAATATTTTTCCTCTTTGTAGAAGGATTGAGAGTCATGTACTAGAATCAGAGAAGAGAAATGAAATCAATTCAAAGAAAAGCAATGATGACTATCCAATGTATCCTGTTCATGAACTATACAGGTGTGGTCAAATTATTTCATTTCAGAGACAACAAATCCCTGATAAAGTAAAAGCACAAGTGCCAATGTTCCAACAGTTTCTGCCAGTGATGATTTTCACCATGTTCAGTTAGCTAACCATAAGGTCAGCCCTAGCAGTAACAGTCAAGTCAGATCCTATGCATGGACCTTCTATACCTTATGCTGTAGGCAAGTAAAAGACTACTCTTGATGGTTACCAAGCTTTCTCAGCAACTTAATTGTCTACGAATATGTAGGAAACATTACCTGGCATTGATAAATGCAAGAAGGTCCATCCTTACTGCTCTTAAGGCCTATGTAGTTTACACTCATCTTTCTCATGCCTGGAGAGGGCCTTCCCCTTCTTTACACATGCTACGGTGAAAGTTGGATTCTCAGTAGTTAATATAGAAAGTTATGTGAGTAGCAATCATCAATAATCACTACTAGTTGGAACATGTGCCTGGCAGGCCATGAGATGCTAGAAAAAGCAAATATACATCTGTCAGAGAGTTATCAGAGGTGTTAAAAATGGAAGGGACACAGAGGGGAGGGGATGTAAGAGACACTATCTATCTGCGCCTCAAAAAAAGACAGAGCACATACAGTTGGGGAGAGAGCGCCAAAAATGCCCAAGTCCTCCAGCCCCAATCAGTAAGGAGTGAGATGCCCTACAGGGCTGTCTGTGTTCAAGTTTTTCTCCTTTCTTTTCCAGTTATTTTCATTTTACATGCTAAATTATGAATCTGCCTCCAAATGTGTTTATGATGCTGTCTGGGGAGGGGAACCCCAGAAAATACCACATTACCTCAACCAAACCCATTTTTTTATTTTTAAGCCCCTATTACCTTAAATTCCTTCCTGAATCCAAAACAAGATAAAAATACCAAGCAGGCCCATACCATACTCTTAACTACTGTCCCACACAGACGACAGGCACACCTGCACTATATCTAATGGGTGCCAATCACGTTTCCACCACGAGAAGCTGTTGAACAGTAAACAAGCACATAAACGCCACATGGGTCAGATCAGTGGTACGGTACAACCAAGGCAGTAGCCAGTCATAAGCAAAGGGGTGGCCACTGAGAGGACTGGCCCTGGAGTCAGGGCCAAATCAAGGCCAAATCAGGCCTCAGACACTATCTAGGCAGGTGACCTTGGGCATCTGCCTCAGTAGCAACCCCTCCCCCCCCACTGTTGCGAGGATCAAATGAGAAAATGTTTATTAAGTGCTTGGAAAACTTTCAGGTGTTATGTAAATGCTACCTATTCTATTGTTATACTCTCTTCCACCAATACTGAAGGATGAAGGAGTATCATTTGCTTGAGAGGCAGTGTGGGGTTGGGGGCAAGATCAGGTATGAGGGCTGCTCTTGGTTCACTGTGGAACACAGCCTTGCTGAGACTCAGTCTCTTCATCTGCATAACAAGGGGGGTGGAGTGAATAACCTCTACCTCTCATACTCTAAAATTCCATGGTATAATTTCTTATTTGCTCCCACAGAATATCTAAAAAATATCTCAGTGGTATTATCAAATACTAAAGATAATCTAAATTCTACTTCCCTTCCCATATACATCCAAAACTAAACTCCAAAATGAGTAAGGATCACATTCCACTGTAGTAGCCCAGTGACCTTCACCATGAGGGAAGGGACCTGGATTCTGATCTTTGCTCTGCCCAGATTGGGGTAGTGGGGGTTCACTTTTCACCTTAGTTTATATAATCTTTACGTCCCTGAAATATATCCGGTCTAGTTTAAGAGATGCAATCAGACTTTTAAAATACAACGTCAGGCTCTAGAGATTTCGTTTCCATCAACATATCTGACACGTGTACACTGAAGAAATTTAAGAATGAATACATTTTTTAAATTATGCTTTGATCCCTATCTAATAAAGAGAAGACTTTATACAACCAAAAAAAGAAGAAATATCTCATGGATCAGGATCAACATAATGCCAAAATTTAACTGGATATCACTAAATCTACTTGAATAATCCTATGGGGAACAGAAGTTAAATGGATAGTTTTGATTATGTGAAATTTAAATTTAAAATGTTCTTCACAAGCAGGATCAATACAGCTAAAATTAGAAGACAAGCAGGTTTTTGGTTCTGGTTTTTTTTTTGGGGGGGGGGGAGACAAGTTTCTCTGATTAAGGTCATTTCCAAGAAAGAACAAACCAATTCAAATTTATTTTAAAATGTTTTTAATTAATAAAAACAAACACCATTCCCCAATTGGTAAATGGCCAAAGGATATAAAAATGGGAAGCTATTCACTGGAAAAAATCCAAGCTCTTTATACTTCTATTTGAATCAGCACTTTTATGGTAGCAAAGAACTTGAAACTAAAGGAATATTTATTATTACTTGGGGACTGGTTGAACAAATTATGAAACATGAACTTAATGAAATAATACTGTACTATAAGAAATGAAGAAGGGGGTGGTATCATAGAAACTTGGGAAAACTTGTATGAACTGATGCACTGTGAAGTAAGCAGAACCAGAACAATTCGTACAACAACAATGTGAAGACAAACAACTTAGTTAATTTAAGAACTCTGATCAAAACCACGACCAACTATGATTCCAGAGGATTCATATAAAACATGCTTCACACTTTTGGGGGATTTTTAAACTTTAAAAAATAATAGTCTTTGGAATCACAATCACAAATTATCCTCATACCTATTTTTATCTGTGATCCAAACAGTATCTTTGGGTAAGGAGTTCCCTATTTTGGCCTAGACTATTTTTTTTGGTTTCAGATTTCCTAGAAGTTGCTAAGAAACTCAATGGACAGAGCATTGGGCCAGGAATGAGGAACACAATCTGCTCTCAGACACACAAAGGCCATGTGACCTGAACTGAAGGCAAGCTGTTCACCATCTGCTTCCTGGGGCTACCGTGCGGTTCAGAGGAGACATTTGTAAAGAACTCAGCACAGTACCTGACACGTAGTAGGCACTTAACAAATGCTTGTTTCTTTCCTTCTAATATTAAAAAATACCTTAAATAATATTTTGGAATGTTCTTTCATATGGTGGTTAATGTATTTGCTTTTTGGAAGAACTGTTTACATAATCAAATCCTGTGACTACCTATCTAATGTGAAATAATGGGCTTCTGATCAACACATTTGTTAATTGTTTATATTTTAGAAACGAAGGTTTTTCTCTAGTCGCCACTTCCTTTCTCCTCCTAGGTACATTAATTTTGTTTGCATTTCATACAATCAGAATTGTATAAAATCTTTTGCAACTCCCTCTTTATTTTTATCCCTTATTTGAGGAAGAATTCATCTTGAACTTTTAGTTGTGAAAAATATGGCCTGGATCAATTGTATTTCTTTAATGATATTCATGATCTTTAATAATCACATCACACATTCATTCTGCATTTATTATTATAGAACATGGTATAAAACAGGGTTCTTAACCTGGGTCCATGAATAGATCTGAGAGGTCTATTGAGTTGCATGGGGAAAAAAATTACATCCCCATCTCTATTTTTTTTTTTTGTAGTTCTATGTATTTTATTTTATACATTTAAAAACATTCTGAAGGAAAAAAAAACCATTCTGAGACACAAAAAAGTTAGAGACTCCCTAGTGTAAAGAGTTGGTCTAAGCCTAATTTCTACTAGTCTCTGTTTTTCAGCAGTTCTTAGCAAATAGAAAGCTCCTTCCTAAGTAATCCATCTTTGGATATGACACCAGGTTACTGAATTACATAACTGCTGATTCCCCCTTGTCTATTCTGTTCCATTTGTCTATTTTTTTTTAATCTGGTACCAAATGGCTTTGATAATTCCTGCTTTATAATATAGTCTGAGGCCTGGCAGCACTATCCACCCTTTATTCTGTACTTTATCATTATTTCCATAGATATTCTAGATCTATGCCTGAAATTAATTTTCTAATTTAACTTAGCTCTTAGTATACTGCCTGGCACACAGTAGGCACTTAATAAATGCTTATTCCCCTCCTCTAACCTCTTCCAAAGAAAGGCTGCAAGAAGACACTTCTGCCCCTTCCTATGCATAGGTGGGAGGGCCACAGGTATAGAACATTATGTTTTCAGACTTTTTTGTTGCATTCATTGAGGTTTTACTAATTTTTCCTTTTTTCAAAAATATTGTTTGTCATACAGGAAGGCTTCCAGGGAAGAGGAAGCGTTTCAGGGAGAAACCAAAGTTATCAATAGTATGAAAAAATATTCAAGAGGATTCCTTTTTTTTTGGTGAAACAAAGGCGGCAATAAAGAACTTTTCCTAGCAGAGTTACAGTATATCTGGATATGTAACTCACAATTTGGGACTACACTTGAATGTTTTCCACTAATCGGTGTTCCCTCTGATTCCTGACATGACAGAAAGCCAGAGCATATGGGCCCAGTTATGAAGAGCGCTCCCTACAAAACCAGCCCTGGCGGTCAACATCAACTTGTAATAACTCATGATGGCAGAGAACAGGGGTTTCAGTAATTAGGAACAGGTGAGCCAAGTAACACTGGTCTTCCGATGGGCGATTTTACTTGTAATTAATGAAGGGTGAGCCTGACTGTACAGAAATTCACGGTACTTCCTGTAAAACAGTGAAATCTCACTCTAAATCCCCCAGGGAGGGAAGAGCTGGAAAGCTGTGTTTCCTTCACTCTGCGCGCTGTGAACTCCTCGAGTTGCTCTTCACAAAAGGTTTTTCACTTTTTAAAAAACCTGCAAGTTTACTCTCACTATTTAACTCACCTCTAAATAACATTAATATCATTCTTTTCGCTTGCACATTATTTACCTCACAAGACGCTGATGAACCAAACAGTAAATAACATCCTCATTTTGTACTGACGTGACTCAAGTTAAATCAAGTGTCTTGTCCCCCACACAGAACACAAATGAAGACTGAATTTATATGGAATCTAGGACAAAACGTTACTTATCATTATTAGAAAGCTAAGTACAGAATTTAGCTTTAACTTAGACTGATCTTAAGTTTTCTACATCCTTTCTAATTTTAGGGCAGAGCATAATTCTAACACTTAGCTATCCAACAAGGAAGAATAGATGTCTTGTGAAGTTCAAATTAGACAGGTATATGATATTGTAGGATTTCTCAACTATGTGAGAGCAGAATCAGGGGTGGGGCACCTTTTTTTTGTGAAGTTTGGATTCAGTCAAAGGGCTGTTTGAGGACCTAGAGACCCACATGTAGCCTTGAGGCTGTGGGTTCTCCACCCCTGGCTAGATCATCTTATGTCTCTTCTAACGTTATTCTATGAATAGGTCTTCCCAGCCTGCCCCATGGCTTGTCGGTCTTTCCCGTTTGGGCCAATGTCCTGTAGGGCGCCAGCATGGGAGTGGACATCTGCCACAAGGACTGGAAAGTACAGCACAAGGAGCCCAAGAGCCAGGACATTTACCTGCAACTGCTGGTGAAGCTCTACCGGTTCCCGGCCCGCAGAACCAACTCCACTTTCAACAAGGTTGTCCTGAAAAGTCTGTTCATGAGCTGGACCAACCACACCGCCCCAACCCCCCTGGTCCTGTCTCACATGATCAGGAAAATGAGGCTTCCCGTGTGGGAAACTAAGACTGCTGTGGTCATTGGGACTGTGACTGATGATGTGGGGATCCAGGATGTGCCCAAGCTGAAGGTGTGTGCCCTTCGTGTGACTAGCAATGCACAGAATCGCATCCTCAAGGCTAGTGGGAAGATCCTCACCTTGACCAGCTGGCCATGAGCTCACCCAAGAGCCGGGGCACTGTCCTGCTGTCTGGTCCTTGGAAGGGCCGCAAGGTGTACAGGCATTTTGGGAAGGCACCGGGCACTCTCCACAGCCATATCAAACCATATGTCCGATCCAAGGGCTGAAAGCTCGAACATGCCAGGGGCCGCCATGCCAGCCGAGGCTACAAAAATTAACTCCCTTCCTCCTTGGTATATTAAAGAATTTTGGACATTAAAAAAAGATTCTATGAATACACTAAATATACAGAAAATATTCAATAATCTCCATCTGCCTCATATTTGGAGAAATCATTAAAAATGCTTTAAAGGCAGGACCGTGAATAAGAAACCAGGACTGCTCAGTGCAGTGCAGCCCTCACCCACTGCTTACAGCTAAGGTGCCCACACACTTACAGTGACAATTCAAAATGTAATCTACCAGTAAATACTGGTGATCAAGGCTTTCAAGGGTACTCCATTCTGAAAAAGAAAAAGAAGTCCTCCAAACAAGACAGTAGAAAAAGACACTGTCGCACAAACTAAGAAGTCCTTACTATAAAAAAAGAAAATCTCAGAAATGTGGCTGAGAAATAGCTGGTTTGGTTTATTTAAAATCCAACAGCTATAGAGATTGGAGCAACAAACCACCAGAGAAAAATCTCAACAAAGTCCATGGATATTTTCTTTAAAATGCTTGTTGAGGTACGGAGCTCCGGGGAGGTTTTGTCACCATTACTTGGCACTCACGTGTGATTTTCCTGTAAGCTTCTGTCTTTTCTACAGTCAGTTAAGGATAAAGTGCTTAAACCTCAATGACCATATCATATATCTGCTCTGTCTCCAGAAGATAATATTATTGCTCCTATTAGCATCAAAAAATTAACTGATTACCAGTTATGTTACATGTCTCTGATGGAATACTATTGTGCTGTAAGAAATGACAAGGGAATGGTTTTGGAAAAACATGGCAAGATCTATATAAACCCAATGGAAAGTAAACAGCAGAAGACAATAGACTATAACAACTCTGATCAAAACAACGGCCCACCACCAACTCCAAAAGAATCACGATACAACATGCTAAAGAGCTCCAAGACAAGAGAACTGATGGACTTCAAGGGTGGGCTGACATATATACTTTTTTCCTTTAAAGAAAAAACGGAGGCTGGGGGCGCTAGGTGGTGCAGTGAATAGAGCACTGGCCCTGGAGTCAGGAGGACCTGAGTTCAAATCCAGCCTCCGACACTTGACACACTTACTAGCCATGTGACCTTGGGAAAGTCACTTAACCCCAACTGCTCTCCAAAAAAAAGGCAAAAAAAAAAACAAACCAGGGGTATGGGGTGTTTAGGGGGAACACACAACTAATTCAGAATGTTTCATATGACTATGTATGTATAATGGGTATCCTATTCATATTTCTTGCTTTCTTAATGGGTGAGGGACGGAGTGGAGGGAGAAAGAATAGAAAAGAAAATAAAATTTAAATGAAAAAAAAAAAAACAAACACTAAAACAAAGGATATGAACAAATAGTTCAAGAGAAACAAAGCAACTACTAACAAACAATATGGGAAAAATGTTGTGAATCACTAAGATTATGAGAAAAGCAAACAATCAAACAAAAAGCTAAGGCGTCGTGGAGACCACTCCTTCCAGTTGAGTTAAGAACACAATGCTTACTAAGAACTAAATTCTAAACCCACAGATGTGAACACTAAAAGGAATTTTAAGAATCACAGTAAAGTACAGAGTTAGTGGGTGAAACAAAGCTCATCTCCTATCAAGAGGCAACCTAGAAAATGGGAAAATCCTCTGGAAGGCCTGGAACATGAACCTATAGGGACCCAGCACTTAAGGCACATTATCCACCTGGCCATCTCCAAAGTTCCCTGCTACGAGTGGCACCATGATTCCCTGAGTCATCCAAACTCAAAACCTCGTTTCATCTTTACTTTCCCACTGCCACTAAATAACCTAAGTTCTACAGATTCAACAAATGTCTTAGATAAGCGCCTCTCCTTTCAATTCTCAGTAACCTGGTCTAAACATGCTCTGCTTCAAGCCTGAATGATTATGCAACCAGCTCCTCTGAGGCCTCTTGCCTCTAGTCTCTTTATCTCCCTTCTAGTCCATCCTGTAAAACTATTGCCCTTAGAGCAGTATTCCTTTAAGCAAGAACCTTCCTTGGGCTCAAATGGCCCACAGGATAAAAAAATAGTCCTGGCATTGACTCGCTCCCCCTCTTCCGCAAATACCTACCCTAAGAAACCTCAGTGACAACAATGTGCCAAAATAATGAGTACACTGGGGTCTGCAAATATCTCACTGTGTTGAATCATACTATCATGTACTTCCCTCTATGCCTCTGTACATGCAAACCCCCTTTCCTAGAGTAACTCAGTATTTTTTCCTTCAAGGCTCACACAAACTTGTACTGTGATATCCAGCACTAATTGGGGTGTTAAAGTCAGCAAAGAGCTTTTCTCCTAATTCATAAAGGACTGTCTTGTCTTTGCTATTTAGGTCATGGAACCATTCTGGGCTTGTTATGGAGCGTGGTGTAAGACACTGGTCTAAGTTTAATTTCTGCCAACTTCCTTCCCAGTTTTTCCAGCAGCAGCAGAAGGAACAAATCAGAAACATGGAAACAGGAACAGAATGAGGAGAAGGCACAATGGTAACTCGAGTTCTGCTTTCATCTTCTCCAAGAAAGCTGATCTTTATGTGGCAAAGAACAAAATGGTTAACAGGAAATTGAAATTCAAAGTGGGCGTGAGCTCAGCATTAAAGATCATACTATTAAAAACAAAAACAGAAAAGGTTCAGATTATATACCTCTGACAGTTAGATAGGAGAATTATTAAACAAGGGAGAGCGAAAATTACAAAAGACAAAACAATTCATTTTGATTGTAGGAGACTGAAAAATTTTTGCACAACCAAAATGAGTACAATTAGGATAAAAAAGGAAGAGAGTTTGCAAGGAGGGAAAAAATTCCTTGTAGCAAATTTCTTGGATAAGTTTTTGGCATATAAGATATATAGATAGTTGACAGAAATAAGACCAAAATCCATTTCCAAACAGAAAAGTGGTAAAAGGATATGAACCATTCTCAAAAGAACTGCAAAACTATTTAACAACCATGAAAGAATGTTTCAGATTTCTAATAAGAAAACTAAAAATCAAAACCTATTAGAAGAGTGGCTTACTGAGAAAGAAAAGGATAAACAGGGAAAATACAGGTGAGGAAAGTACAAGAATATCAAAACAAATTTTAGGAAAAATAAGGCAGAAAAGTGTTTTACCGAGAGCTTATTGAGCTGCACAATAACCCCACTAGGATGAAATCAGGTCAGTGTTATTTGTTTTTATTTATAAAACTAAGGTATCAATAGTGAAAGGGCATGCCCATGGGTGCGGAGATAAAGTAATCAGAGGCAGGACTTGACTCCGGCTCTTCCTGGTAAGAACTCGAGCGCTCGATCAGCTAGGACAGCCTGCTTCTCTAGGCAGCACACTAAAGAATGACCCAGCAGAGGCAACAATCACTTCCATCCTCGGAAGCTTGAAGAAAAAACAGGAGCTCTGTTCTCCTCAGTACTCTTTTAGAAAAATGAACCACTATCTTCAACAATAATTTACCCTAGATACTACGTGGTGCAGTGGATAGTGTCCCAGGCCCGGAGTCAGGAAGACTCATCTTCCTGATTCCAAATCTGCCCTCAGAAACTTACTAGTTGTGTGACCCTGAGCAAGTCACTTAACCCTGTTGGCCTCAGTTTCCTCATCTGTAAAATGAGCTGGAGGAGGAAATGGCAAACCACTCCAATATCTCTGACAAGAAAACCCCAAGCTGGGGGCGGAGCCAAGATGGCAGCACAGGAGCATCAAGGTACGGCAGCTCCCACACAGCCACATCAAATACCCCAAAAATATGACTCTAAACAAATTTTAGGGCTCTAAAACGCACACAGATCTACCTCCTGCTGAAGGCAGCTCGGCTTGAAGGGACCATCTCAGTGCTGGGAGCCAAAACCAGCCCAGCTTGAAATCGAGGCTTTGCCCCGGGGCCGCTGGACAAGCCGAGCCGCAGCTGGAGCTTCAGGAGAATGGATCTGCGGCAGCTGTGGCAGTTTCCAGAATTATCAAGCCATAAGAAAAAAAGGACTAAGTGAAAGGTCAGTGGATCTCAGCTAAAATTGGGGGAGAAAAGCGGGGTCTGGCCAAACTGCCTCCAGGGCAAGGAAGCAACAGAAGGGGAGGCCCTGCAGCTGCTTCCACGTTGCTGCTTCAGAGCTCCAGGGGGGCCAAGCGATCGTTCAGAGGCCAAGAACTCTTGCATTGAGTGGCCTGGATCCGGATCATGGTCTTGGGTGGTGGTCCTGGGGTGCGTTTTCAGTGAGCCAAAGCTGGTGGGGGCTGCAGCAGTCTCCTAAAAGCTCTGGCAGCTGGGAAAACCCCAGGGATTTGGGACAGAGCTTTCCCCTCTGGAAGCAGAGCTCCACAGAGCTAAAAAAAATCATTGACTGGCCATCATGAGCAGGCAAAAGAAGCAAAGTAAGAATAGTAACCAAACTCTAGATTCCTTCTTTGGAGACAAGAAGGATCAAAGCAGGGAACGGGAGGAAGACAACACAGTCAGAACTCCCATCAAAAGCTTCTAAGAAACATGAAGACT
>CM053586.1:16607979-16636053 GCA_028646515.1 Pseudochirops corinnae
AATAGAAAAAGTGGGGGGGGGGACCAGATAGGAAGGAGGGACATATAATCAGTCTCTCACAACATGCCCACAGGGGAAAGGTTCTGCGAAATTACACATATCCAGCCCGTATTTAATTGCTTGTCCTTCCAGTGGGGGTGGGCAACGAGGGAGGAAGAGAAAGAATCTAGAATTTAAAGTTCTATAATCAAATGTTAAAAATATATATATATACAATTATTATTATTATTATTATTATTATTATTATTATTATTAACTACATCCAACTGGGACTTAAGATACACAGGCACTGTGGTAGGGAGATCCATCCTGCCCTACCAGAAAGTCAGAGGGGTGATGGGGGAAAAAAAAAAAAGAAGAAAACCCCGAGATGGACACAACTGAACAACAATGGCAAAATTTAAGGATCAGAGGGCTTAGAGTATGATATCCCAGAGGGCAAAGAAGCTAGGATTACAACCAAGAATCACCTACCCCAAAAAACTGAGTATAATCTATCAGGGGTTAAAAATAGGAATTTAATGAAATAGAGGACTTCCCAGCATTCCTGATGAAAAGTCCAGAGCTGAATAGAAAACCTGACATTCAAACAGAAGACTAAAGAAAAGCATTAAGGTAAACATAAAAGAATAATCAGAAGAGACACAAAAGTTAAACTGTTTACATTCCTGTATGGAATGATACATGTAACTCCTAAGAACTTTATCATTATCGGAGCAGTTAGAAAGAATCTACCACAGACAGAGAGCATGTAAGTGAACTCCAAAAAAAGAATATAAGGGTGAAGAAGAGGGATGCGGTGGGAGAAGGGGGAAGGAAGAGGTAGAATGGGGAAAATTTTCTCACTTAAAAGAGGAGCACAAGGAAGAACTTTTTTAGTGGAGAGGAAAATGCGGGTCAGGTTGGGGGGCAGGCAATGTTTAAAACCTTATTCACTGGAATTGGTTCAAAGAGAGAATATTACATATTATAATTATATAATACCATATATTATGTTTTAATAATATAACCAATGCATAAATGTAACATATAATAAATCATTATATATTATAATATAATTTTTACGCACACTCAGTTGGGTAAAAAAGAAATCTCTAACCCAATAGGAAAATAAGAGGGGAAGGGAATAGGATTAAAGGTGTGGGGGAAGATTGGCCAAGGGGGGGGCAGTGGTCTGAAGCAAACAGACTTCTGAGAAGGGACGGGATAAAAGAGAAAGGACAGACGCAAGAAAATAGGAGAGAAAGGAAATGCCCAGTTAGTAATCATATCTGTGAATGTGAATGAGTTGAGCTAACCCATAAAATGGAAGCAGACAGCACAACAGACTGGGAACCAGAGTCCAAACAGCGTGTACAAGTGTGTACAAGAGACACACTCCAAACAGAAAACACACAGAGTTAGAATAATAGGCTGGAGCAGAATCTACTATGATTCAGATGAAATAAATTAAAAAAGCAGAAGTAAGCAATCATGATTTCAGAGAAAACAAAAGCAAAAGTAGACCTAATTAAAAGAAATAATCAGGGAAAAGTACATTTTGCTAAGACACCATAAAAAATGAAGAATATCAAAGAATTTTACAGCAAGATTCTCTGATAAAGTCTTCATTTCTCAAATGTATCTGTGAAGGAACTGAGTCAAATTTATAAAAATAAGATCCTGTACCCAACGCCAAGTGGCAAAAGGAGAAACACGAGCCAGTTTTCAGCAGAAATCAAAGCTATCTGGTCATGTGGGGGAAAACAATGCTCTAAATCACCACTGATCAGAGAAAGGAAAATTAGCACAACTCTGAAACACCACTTCACACCTATCAGAAAGAACAAATGCTTGGAGAGGATGAGGGGAAACAGGGATAATTAAGGAACTGCTGGCGGAGTAGCCCAGCGGTTCGCCCATCCTGGAAACAGTCCAGAGCTGCACCCAAAAGGCTATAAACTCGTGCACACCTTCTGACCCAGCAGTGTCACGACCAGGTCTGGTACCTCAGAGAGATCCAAGAAAAGGAAAAGGACCCGTGTGCACAAAAATGCTTGTAGCGACTCTTTGTGGTGAACAAGCTGTGAATATGACGGTGACAGGGCACCGCTGGGCTCTAACAAACAAGGGCCAGGGCGCTTTCAGAAAAACCCGGGAACACTGACACGAACTGGTGATGCCAAAGGACGTGAGAAAAACAGGGACATCGTTGTGCGAAGTAACAGCAAATGCTGTCATGACGATCAAGTGCAAAAGACTTGGCTACTCTGATCAATACAATGATACCAAACAATTCCAAAGGACTCATGATCAGAAAATGCTGTCCACCTCCAGAGAGAGAACTAATGAGCTCTGAATACACATTCAGGAATAATTTTTTTGATTTATTTTGTGTGTGTGACACGTCTAACATGAAAAGGTTTTGCATGATTTCACACATATAATTGATATACTGCTTGATTTCTCAGAGGGTGGGGGAGGGAGAGACTATAGAACTCAAAATTTCTTAAAATTTTAAATTAAAGAAATATTATAATGTTAAAGATTTAAATATTAAAGAAAAAAATAAGCCTCCTCTGCCCGTCTGTCTCCCCTAATATAGCTGATAAAGTTCTCAGCGTTGGTATCAGGTTCTCCAAAGCCCAGTTTTCCATTCCAGCCAACCCTAAATAAAAGTTTGCTCCAAGGAGATTAGAGCTAGTGGAGCAGTTTGGGCTTTGAGGGTGAGCAAGATTGTCCAGTAACCCCTTTTATTTAGAAGGTGTGATTTTTTTTTTTTTTAAGTCACACCATATATTTTTAAAAAGCAAAGAAATGGACTCACCCAACCCCCTCCCAAATGGCCGGCTCCCTGGGTGAGCAGAGTCCTTCAGCAGCTGGATCATCTCAGCATGGGGCATGCTGGGCAGTCACAGCCGTGTGGGAGCCGGCATGGCTGGACTCAGGGATATCTGAAAAAGTATAAAACCACCCCCCACTTAGCATAATCAACTCATTGGGAGAAGCGGGGGAAAGTTGCCTATCTCACTCCCCCGGGTAAATAGTCTAGCCAAACCAATCCTCAAGCCTCCTACATCTCCACCACTCCAGCCTCTCTCAGCCAAAGACTTCTCTTCAATAAAAAATTAAGGCCCATGGATCGAACTCTGTCTCCTTTTTCTCTTCACTTTAAAAAACCTGAAAGCAAGTCCCACTCTCTCCTCCTTCCACTTACACTGTCTCTTGAAAAGAAGGTCCTTCATTTTACACACACCCTTCGATCCTAACCCCTCTAGCCTGCACCAGCAGACTAAAACCTCAACCATCCCCTCTAATTTACAACCTTTTCCTAATGGATCCTTCACTACTGTCTTCAAATAGAACTAATTTTCTGCCTTTCTTAAAAATAAAAAAAATGATTTCAGAAAAACCTGGGAAGACTTACATGAACTGATGCATAATAAAGTGAACAGAATCAGGAGAATGCTGTACCCAGTAACAACAATATTGTATAATGAAGAACTGTGAACAACTTAGGTATTCCCAGCAATGCAATGATCCAAGATAATCCCAAAGGACTAATAATGAAGCATATTATCTGCCTTCAGAGAAACAACTGATACTGTTTGAATACAGACTGCAGCATGCTATTTTTCACTTTCATTTTTTTCTTTTGAATCTTCTCATACAAAATGATGCATATGGAAATGTTATACATAACTGCACATGTAGAACCTATATCCAACTGCTTACCATCTCAAGGAGAGGGAAGGAAGGGAGGGATAGAATTTGGAATTCAAAATTTTAAATAAAAATCTAATAAATGAAAAACCCACCTTTATTAGATCCTGCCATTCCCCTCAAGTCATCACCCTAAATCTTTCCTTCCTTTCTTTGCTTATCTCTAGCTCCACTTCCTCTCATATCACTCCTCAGGCCTTTGCAATCTAGATTTCGATGTCACTGAACTGAGACTGCTCTCCAAAGTAACCAATCTCTCAACTGCCAGTATCTCTTGTATAATGACCCTTCTCTCTGCTCACACTGTCACCACCCTAGTTCAAACCCTGATCAACTCTCACCTGGAATGCTGAGATTCTCATGGTCTCCTTGCCTCCAGCTTCCTTCCTCTACCAAGTCATCCTTTGCTCAGCTGCTAAGGTAATTCTCCCAAAGGAACGAGGATGTCACAGAAATGACCACGCCATCCCCCTTCTCTAACTTCCACTGCTCCCTAATAGCTCCAGGATCAAATACAAACTCTTCTGTCTGGCATTTAAAGCTATTTCCAGCCTCAGCTCCTCCTTCACTCTGTGTTCCTTCTGGAACTCTCTGACCCACAATTATGGCTTACTTGGGGTTCCTTGGACACCACAGTCTCATCTCCCATTCTGGGCCTCTGAATGGCCCCATGCTCAGAATGATCTCCCCCTCTGGTTCCCTTCAAGACTCAACTCAAAGCCCACGTTCTCCAGGAGGCTTTTCCTGATGTCTCCAGCTAGCAGTGCTACTTTCATCTAGCTTTTAGGTGGATCTTGTATGAAATCAGTTATTTACACATCCCTCCAATCAGAATGCAGGCTCCTTTAGAGCAGACTTTTGTTTTTTTGGGGGAAATCCATACTTTTGCATTCCCAAGGCTCACTACAAAGCATAAACATAGTCTTAATTTTTAAGTGGTTGCTGGCTGGCCTTTTCTCAGTCTGTAGCCTTCCTGATCACCCTTACCTTCCTGGATACTTCCTCTCCATTCTGGCTTTACATGACATCCTTCTTGCCTTTCAGACACTTCTCAGATTCCTTTGGTGGCTCTTCATTTCACGAGCCTTAATGTTGTTCACCACATCTCTCTTCTGGGCTCTCTAGATTTTCTCTTCAGTTCCCATAGATTTAATTCTCACTCTCCATAGATGACTCTTATCACCAATTGCCTAACGGTACAAAGCCTTTCCCTCTTCCACAGTCCTCCATCTATCAAAGGTGCTACCATTCTTACAGTCTCCCAGGTTTGGGACTGTGGCAGGATTTCTGACATCTCACTGATGAATGGCATGGAAATGACTGGTTACTGAATCCTGTAATGTCTAACACCCATAATTCTGTTCACATCCAACTGCTCTCTACTCACAGGGTCCATGACCTTAGTTCATCATGTCTCGCCCAAATTACTGCAACCATTTACTACCTTGTCTCCTTCAGATGAGGCCACATCATTCCCCTCCAGAAAGTCACACAGCTTCTCTAATGAATCTAGCAAACACAAGCTATTTTATTTAGCTTTTAAAACCCTTCACAACCTTGTCCCAATTATCTTTCCAAGCTCAATGTATAGTCAACCAGTTTACCTGGCCTTCTCTCTATTCCTCACATGCAACACTGCTCTCTCCGCCTTTGCTCTGCCTGTACCCAATATGTGGAAGGCCCTTCCTTTCTCCTCCATTCTACCTCACAGAGGTCCCCTCTTCTTTACTGAAGTCTTATAAAATACCTCATAGTGGACTCTTTGGTGCTGTCTCTTAATTCTCCACATTAATGTAGTGCTTACGTCATGAGAAGGAAAGCTCCCTGAGAACAGGGATTGGCTCACTCTTTTTCTCTGTAGGCCCAGCTCCTGACACAACTGATATACCCACGAATGAGAGACAGCAGGTACTTAATAAATACTTGATGACTCATTAGCAATAACCATCATTTAAACAAAAGCCTTCCCTGAAGGGTAATTAGAGACACATTTTAGCAACCTAGGTAACATTAACAGTAAGAACAGACTATTACTATCACTACCATTAGCTCCAGACTAATATGTGTGTCTTCAATAAATGACCTGTATCAATAAAAATACCGGCAGGACTAGACTCATATATCAAATAGAACTTATTGGTTAGTGACAGTCGCTCCCCTCAGACTCAAGAGCACACATGAGCCGCCTTTGGTCTTCTAGGTTCCCACCTGCCTCAGTCACTAGCACCGGGACCTCGCTTCTTTTTCTCATCTGTAAAACAGGCACGACGACATCTTCTCCTCACAGGGCTGCTGGGAAGGCACAAAGATCTTGCCACAACCCTCAGCTCCCCTCGGGACACTCTTGCTCCTATGGTGGGCATTTTACATGCTACTTAATTTGCCCGATCAAGTTATCAAGTCCTTTTACTTCACTGGAATGTTTCAAGAATGAATCAAGTAACTGAAAAGAAAATACACTAGAAAAAGGGCATCAGAAATAAGTTCACTCGAAGGGAAGTTGGAATTATTATAATTAATTGTACAAGTGCCTCTTGTCCTGGTCTCTAACACAAAAGTTCAAGAGACAAAAGAAAAATTCCAGGCTAAGGTACATAATTGTTGTTTTCTTGTCTCTAGGTCTCCCTAATCCAGCAATATTATTGGCAGAAGAGAAACATCTTTATCTGTTAACTGATGATGTTAAGCCAATATAAATTATGTCACAGGAGTTAAAAATTCACATCTAAATAACTTAACAGTGCTGTTGTTTCTCCACCAACGATTCCATTCAAGGACACACCATGAAGAAAGGACAGTTGCTAGAATAAACTCAGAATGGGGCCATAAAGGTCAAGATACTCAGGTTTCATAATTTCCCAGCACTTGACCCAAAGGAACAAACTAGAGAGGGATCTGTTTCCAAATCTAATTAAGTGGATACCCACTGTCCACAAAGCACTGAACGATGGCAGGAAAGATCCTAATGGAATTAAGGCGTGGCTCCTCGGAGGGCAGCTGATGATCCAGATAGACACAAAGGTTCAGTCACTAACTGATCCGTCCATCATCTCTAAATCCAGATCAAACTTCAGACAGAACAACACCAGTCATTCTGACAGCTACACTTCCGGCCAATGCCCCGTCTTCTACAGCTTCTCCTTAAGTCATGAGAAAGTCCTCAGACACAACTATGAAAACCAGGACACTTAACTTTGAGAGATTCACAACCCCTCACACTTCCCTCCAAAACTGTCAAGAAAACAGTGGAATGCTGCCTCGTGTGAGCTAAACAGTAACAGGGGAAAAGGGAGTTCCAACCCTCTGGGCAATGTGATGATCCCTGGGGTAGATGGTCTGGAAAGACACCACTAAATAGCCAAGCCTAAAGCTAGGTCCTAAAGAAAAGACTCTGAAATACAGATATAAGGAAGGAATGTATTCTGGACTGGAGAGCATAGAAGAGCAACAGGATGTAACCAGAAGCCAGTTACAGCAGAGTCCATAGAAAGCACCATGCAAGAAAGACCAAAGAGGGTAGGAGGGAGACAAGTTGCCTAAAGTTAAATAAGAACCACTGACCCCCTGGGTAGGAGAGGAATGGGTTTCTCTATATACATTAGAAAGATTATTTTGGTAAATAAATAAATGGTGTTTGAGATGATGACAGATAAAGTGTTAAGGGTCTGAACCGTTACTGACTGAGCTTTATTCAAGTGAGAAAAGACTATAAATCACTCAGGTTTGAGAGATCTGTGCTAGTCAAACAAGGAACAACTGTCTTCTACACTAACTGCCACCACAAAATGCTTTCAAATAACACTGCCGTCAGTGGAAGAAGTGATTCCAAAGGCCTCATCACTAAGGTCTGGGTCAAAGAGAAAGAGTCAGAACTTCCATGCTGACCACAAAGGTCAAAGGGTAGTCTCTAAGGCCAGACCAGTTCAGGATTCAAGAAAAGTTATGGACTGAGGTGCTAAGGATCCAGTATTTATAAAGCAGGAGGGAAAGCATGTGGCACTAGGCTTTGAAATTCAATTCCTCTACAAGCAAAGTTTCAAAGAAAAAAATAACTTGGACATAAATTGAACTAAAATTCTTAGAAAAGATGAAATTTTAAAATGTTTTTAATAATGAAATGACAGAGGGGAAAAAATGGAAAAGAAACAAAAGCTATGGAAGAAAGAACTGGAATGAGAATTAACAGCTAGGTATACAAGGTACAAAATACTGCCCAAGCACCAAACTCTGAAAATCAGAACAGACCATATAGAAGCTAAGTCAAAAGAATGAAAAAAGTAAAAGAAAATGTAAGGTACTTCATAGAAAAGTCAAGTTACCTAAAACAGATCAAGGAGAAAAAAATTTAAAAATCATTGGAATATCTAAAAAAAGAGCCTAGTCAAGCAAACTAAAAAGCTGTCCACATCTCTTAAATCCAGAGCACAAAAGTAGAAATAGAACGAATCAGTCACCTTCTGAAAGAAACTAAAAATGAAAATTCTCAGCAACATTAAGGGCAAAATCCAGAACTTCCAGGTTAAAGAAAAAGCACTGCTGATAGACAGAAACAATGAATTCAAGTACTGAGGAGCCACAGTGAGGATGATCACATAAGATTTAGCTGCAACAAGTCTAATAAAGTAGCAGAGAACTTCAAATCCAATACTCCAGAAGGCAAAAAGTACCCAGAAAACCTGAAAATGAACTGATTCACAGAGGACCTCCAAGCATTCCTGGATGAAAGATCAGAGCTGCCTGGAAATTGTGAAGTGCAAACACAGGAATCAGGAGAAACATTAAAAGGTAAATGTGGAACAATCACAAGAGACATAAATATATGAGAAGCCTCTTCAATTCTAACACAGGGAGATGACCTCTGAATCCACCCTTGTCACACATCAGACAAAGGTCTGGGAGTGATTCAGTTATGTCTTAACAGACGAAAAAGCCTTGGAAAGGTTAGAGAGGAAGAGGAATAAGCCACGAGGGGAAAGTATCTCCCATAATCAGGGTGTGTATGTATGCATTCTATACAACCAAGTAGGAAGGAGTGCATCAGAGGAGGAGCCTAAATCTTGACTTTCAATCATCTGAATTGCCTGGTCAAAGAAGGAAAGACTATACACACATATACCCACGTAAAGGAATACATTTCACTCAATAGGGAAATAGAGGAGTAAGACAATGGAGGAATAAGAGGGAAGGCACAGTAAGGTAGGGATCAATTCTAAGGGTGTACAAATGTTTGTAGCATCTCTTTTTGCTGTGGCAAAGAACTAGAAACTGAGAGGCTGCCCATCCACTGAGGAATGGCTGAACAAAGTGATGGGAAAGACCATACTGAAAGAAAGGATGAAGATAATGAAGGAGATGGCTCCAGAGAAACCTGAGAAGACTCATACAAACTGATGCAAAGTAAAGTAAGAAGAAACAAGGAAAATTATTTACACAACAACATTATAAGATGATTATAAGACCAATCAAAGTGATGACCACTTATCATTTCTAGAGGACTCAGGATAAAAAACAAGCTACTGGACTACAGATCAAAAAGTAACAGGCTTAGGGTGTGTACATATTTATTTTGGACCTGTCCAAAGTGGGAATTTGCTTTCTCTGACTATAAATGCTTGTACCATTGATTCTGTTTCTCTTTCCTTCTCAACTGGGAAGATAAAATATAACTTTATTAGTTACAAAAAAAATTTTTTTACAAAGGAAAATGCTATTATGAAAATGGGAAGAGTCCAGGTTTTTGTTTTTGTTTTTTAAAGTTGAGCTCATCTGATAAAGTTAAGAGGGACAAATGATAAAATAAATCACCACCATACAGTGGAAAGACTCTAGACTGGAGATTCACTACTCATCTGCTTGTGACCACAAGCTGTTAATATCTCTTTCATACTTGTTTTCCCGCTTGTCACATGACTACAATTTACTCCATAGAATGTGTTAAGAATTAAACGACCTGTGCTGTGAAGGAACCTCAAACTGTAGAAAATATTAGATTTTCTACTAGTCTACCATAAATATCCACCCCGTCTTGAGTAAGGACTGCTAATAAGTAATTTTATTTGACTCACAGAATCAGTATATTAAAACCATGAAGCACAACAACTTGAAGACAGAAACCACACAGTAAATGTTTGCTAAGGGTCCTCAATGAATGAAGGTTTTACCCACTCATTTACAAATCATTATGACATACAAATTCAGTTTTTACATGTAAGAAAGCTTAAAAAAAAAAAAAACTCCAGTGAAGACTCCAAAGAAGACTGAACAACTTATTACAAAAATATTAAGGCATAGTTATTGAGTCAATTCAATATAAATAAATTATATGCTTTAAACGTTTTTGTTTCAGTAAATATTCCCACATGCTGGCACCTGTAAAAATACAAATCCTACTGAACAAGTGTTTTTCCTAATTAACCAAGTTTCCTTGGGGATAACAAAACAACCTTCTACCCTTAGCCTTAGAGTACCAAATATAAGTTCTCAAAGAGATCTCTCTTCCGACACCTGAATGTCACCCTTATTGCAGTACTACTCCTGTTGGCCCCTCCAGCCCCCCCCAGAACTTGACCTAATGTTTTGTGTTCCACAATCATGAGTCCTTACCTTGTATGGATCAAGTAAAAAGTCATTGAACTTGCTCGGCAGGGCATGCTTCTTCACCAGCTCATCCTCTACCACCCAGGGTGCATTTTCACCCGTGCCGGCACGGAGAGCATTATGGCGGATAAAGTACCGCAGAATTTCTTTGTTGGGGGGTCGCTCGGTACGGATCAAGCTGTCTGCAGGGACATTGCTGATGATCTAAAAAGTCAAACAAAATTAATTACTGGCGCCTAAACAAGGTTACTAAGTAGAGTAAGAAGAGCAACACGGCATTTTAAGAAAAAGGACTATTTCAGGATTCTGAGATGTAGGTTGCTCTCAAGTACTTCTCAAAAGATCTCAACCACAGAAAGGGTCTCAGACACTATCTAGTCTCACCTTTACCCTAAACCTGGACAACCTTTGACAATCCTGACAAGTGGTTGTCGAACATCTGTGTGAACGGACAACTCATTAGCTAAGGGGAAAATCTATTTCAGTTTCAAGAAATTCAAAATATTAGGAAATATTTCCTTATACTGAGTTCTAGGTCTATGTCCCTATAACTTCTCACTTGTAATACTATTTTATCTACTCTCTGGAACTAGGCAAAAAGAAATAACCCTTCCATGAAAATCCTTCAATTATGTGCAAACAGCAACCAGATCCCTATTATCCCTATAATTTGTTACTCTCCAAATCAATCCTAATGCCATCTGTAGAACAATGCTATCAACTGACATGAACAAATCAAGTTTAAAGATAAAATATCACCTGCAAAGGAATTCTTTCAAGTCAAGAAAATGGCCTGTCTACTATAAGGCCTATCTACTTAACAAGTGCAGATTTCTAGAGCTCAAATATCAGTCCCATTTTATTCTTTGCAGTTCTGAGAAAATAAAATTTTAAGTAGGGTGATAGAATATCTGTAATATAATAAAAATCTATAATCCGATGAAAGTTATGCTATACAAGGTACCCTTCCTTCCTCTTCTCAAGTGTTTTAGGACAATGGCTATCCTGATGCAACATGGCCCAAAGGTAAGCTTCCAGTGGCAGGACTGGGGAAAAATGTTACCTACCTTGAAGGAGGCCTGGACCAAATGACTTGTTAGATTCTTTTCAGTTCTAACATTTATTATGCTGAGCTAAGCAAGCCAGGAAATGGCTCCTTCAGCTCACCTTTGACTCTGCACAAGTTATCTTCTATTTTGACTTGCCCCATTTTAATTAAGGATTATTCTTTCAAGATTGCCAAAGAACTCTTTAGTGTTGAAGTTCAGAAGTAATTTCTTTTTCACCATAGAGAGGGCCATGATGAGAAAATATCTGCTGGGGCAATAAGGTGGTGCAACAGATAGAGCACTGGCCCTGGAGTCAGGAGCCGAGTTCAAATCTGGCCTCTAACAAATTACTAGCTGTGTGACCCTGGGCACATCACTTAAACCTTATTGCCTACAAAAGAAAAAAATTCTGTTCTATTAATACAAAAATAATCTGAAGGGGTATGTGTGTGTGTGTGTGTGTGTGTGTGTGTGTGTACATGCGCGCCCATGTGTGCAAGATTTTTTTTCCTGGTTCTGCTTACTTTACAACAGTTACTCCATCACCAACTGATGGGCTTGTATCACTACCCAGTACTGATACTACTAGAAAAGCTACAAATCAAGTAGAACTTTACTCTTTATACCTATGCAAAATGTAGTAGACCCTTAACAGTCACTGCCGGATGGGTGCACCTGGAGCTTGTGTTACTCCCTCCTTCTAAGTATGTGCCTAACAATGGCATTTTAGCTACCTTCTCTGCACACTGCCAGCTGTTCTGAGGAATGGTCTGAGCAGTGCACCAATCAACCAGCTCTGCATTAAGTCTTTTCACAACACTCACTAGTCCTCTCTTTTATTTTGTCAATCTGATGAGTGTGAGATAAAACCTCACAACAGATTTCATTTGTATTTTTCCTATTTCTTGGGGGATTTTCAGTATATTCTTTTAGTCTGTTAGTAGTTAAGAAACCTTCTGAGAACTGTTCATATCATTTGACCACTTATCTAGTAAGTTTTTACTTTTATAGATTTATGAGCTAATTTATCTTCAGATGTAATGATGTGAAGATCTTTCTTTCCATAGTTAACCCATTCCCTTCTTATAGGAGTTCCACTACTTCTGTTTGTTTCAAAATTTCCTACAACTGAAATTGTCCAGTTTATCTTTCATAATCTTTACCTCGTTATTACAAAATTTATTTCGCCGTACAGTGCCTCATTTGATTCTCTTCTCTTTTTTCAGTGGTATAACCTTTGGTATTTCTGGTTGCACATCCATTGAGTTTATTGATTGATGTAGAAATTATTAATTTAGTTCTAATTTTCTGCCAGACCACTTTCCAACTTTCCTAGACAGTTCTGTCAAATACAGAATTCTTTCCTAGATCATTATGTAAAGTGATTCTGATTCTTCCAATTCTAATCCACCATAATAACAGATCTACTTTTTAATTTTCTAAACCAGCACTACCAAATCATTTAGATGTCTGCTTTATAAAGTAAGTTATGCTCCAGAAGAATTCTTATCTTCCATTTATTCCAACTTTTGGGGACTGTATATTTTTTGGTTCCTCTAAGCAAGCTTTATTCCATTCCAGCTCTGTAAAGCACTTTCTTGGTAGTCTGGCTGATATAGCATTAAATTTGTATGTTAATTTTGGTAGTACTGTCATGACCTGGGCGTGAGTACTCACTATCATTCCATAATTTCAGTTATTTTATTGCTTTAAGAAGCGTTTTTAACTATAGAACTACCGAGTACCTTTGGTAGATGTCGGCATTTGACCATTATCATAAATAGGACATTTCTGTTTTATTCCTTCCTTAATTTTGTATTGCAATATAAAAATGCCCTATGTTTTTTGTGGATTTATTTTGTACTCTGCTTCGTTAGTGATGCTAATAAATGTTTCAATTAGATTTTTTGTTAACTTCCTAAGTACACTGAGAACTTTCAATGTGGTTAAATTGTACTAAACTGTTTTTTTCTCTTTTTCAAAAGTTCTTTGTTATAAGGAAAGTCTCTCTGGAAGGAAATGGAATACACGGATCAATTTAGATGAGAAAAAACATATTTGATAAAAATATATTTTAAAGTACATGCTGACTAGAACAATTTGTTACAAATAGAGGAATGTTACTAATTTTCACTTATAGTCAATTCCTCTGCAAAGTAATAATACCTTGGAATGAAACAGAAATCCATGTCCTCCAGCTGCCCGTCTCCCTACCTTGAGACTGGGTCCCTTTACCAGGTCTTTCCCTCTCACTTTCTACTACTATAAAACCTGCTGTTGTCACAGGTAATCCATTCCTACTCCCAATTTAGCTTTGCATTGTTTACTTTAATGGAAAAGGCAAACTATGTCCTTTACCCAGACCACTCCTGGCCTTCCCCTGCTCCTTGATACCCTTCTACCACTGAAACCTCGTCTGCACAACGACAAAATTCCAAGACACTCACCTAGTCTCAGAATTCCTCTGAAAGGTAGCAGACCTTGGACTAATTCAGCAGAGTTCTAGCAATTACTCTCTCATCTTCCTGTCTCTTCCCTCCTCCAACATACCATAAGGCTCAAGTGATCTGAAGGATCCTAAGTGTTCAAGAAGGCACCTTGACAAACAGCTCTCATTGGGTCCCTCCCTGGCTCACTAACTGCACTTCCCTGAATCCTGCCCTCCTTGCTCCTCCTTGTATTTGCTCACATTGGCCCCTGCGCTTGGAATATGCCTTCTTCCTCCATTCGTCTTCACTGAGCTTCTACCCATTCTGAGATAGAGCCTGAATTCAAATCCAGCCTCTGAAACGTACTAGCTATGTGACTCTGGGCAAGTAAGTCACTTCAGCTCAGCTTTCCTCAGTTTCCTCATCTGTAAAAATGGGATGATAATGGAATCTAGCTCCCCAAGGTTGTTGGGAAGATCAAATGAGGTGATGTGTGTAAAACCCTCAGCACAGTACCTGGCACATGGCACTATAAAGTGCTAGTTATTATCATTACCGTTAGGATTCTCAGCTCCCACGTGATCCCTCTGAGGAAGCCTTCCCTGAGCCCCTGCTGTGACCTATGAAGTTGTATTCCTTCCCCCGACATGCAGCTGTCACACCCTCATGATCGGTGCCCACATCTTGTTTCCTCCATTAGACAGAAGGCCCTGCAGTAGCAGGGATGCTGCCTTACTCACCTACCTCTCTAAGGTCAGAGACACTGCACAGTCCACAAATTGGCTTGGATTATTCCAATTCTGTCTAGGCAAAGACTCACAACTATCAGCAATGTCCTTTCCTTACTACAGGATCAGAGGCTCAATTAATTTAATAGAGCTCGAAGGGACTTTGCTGTCAAATGCCAAGCCCTTCACTTTAAGGAGGGGGCAACTTGTTTTCCCAAAGTCAAATGGTACTAAGTGGCAAAGCTGGCAGTCCAACCTAGATCTGATTCTTGAAGGCAGGGATGTTTTACTTTTGTATCCCCAATGTCTTGTATAGATTGGGGTATGATATTTATTAATTAAAAACCATTTTAAAGTCTGGAAAAGGCTGTTTTATTGCTTCAGGGGCACTCAGAAGAAAAGAAAAAGTGAATTCCATTCCACAATGCCCTCTCTAAGAAAGGAGACAAACCTTGAGGAGAAGTAATGGGGGAAAAAATGGAAAAAGAAGCAAACAGAACAATTCCTGGAGCCCTTCAAAGAAAAAGGTGATGGAAATCAAATTCATACTCAGTCTCCAGACACACCAGGGATAACCTTGACATGTACATCCACACAGCAATCCAGCTGCCTCATTCACCCCTACAACACAACTTGAGGTGATGCTAACATCCCTAGCACCACCACTAGTGGCTTGGAATTAGAGAAATCTTCCTTTCTGACAGGTCTAGGGGAGCTGGAAGGATAGGGAGTCTCTGGATCGTGCAGCTGGAAACTGTATTTATTGAAATCTAGGTTTAATATTTATTGAAATCTAGGTTTAACATGACACCTCAGCCTTTCTCAAACCTATGATGGAGTTAAGTTAAAGGACTATGTTGATCATTCATATACTAAATAATTGGACTTCTTTGCCTTTTTATTTCCCCTGATACTTCTGGGAAGGAAGATGAAGTGCCAACATACCTTCTCTTCATTTTGCAGTTTCACATCATATTTATGAGGCAGAAATTTTGGAGGAGCCCATTTCTTTTCCCCTTTCTTTAAGGAGGTAGGGAGTTTTCTGGGAGACCTGCGTGCCCTGTCACCTGGATAAAGAAAAGCAAGTTAGGGAAGATGTAACAGAACAACAAATCTCAGGTCTGAAGATGATACTGCCTCGGTGAACCTGATCTACTAGTCTATGATACTATTTTCTCCTTAAAGAATTCAAGGAATTTTAAAGTATTCATTCCTTTGACTTCTATTCATGTGGTAAAAATACTTCCAAAGAGCTCTTAAAATTTAAGGCAAAAAATAGCCTTTTTAATTTGTCACAGCTTAGAGAACCAAAGCTACATAAAACCTACGTTATTTAATAAGTACCACTACTGTAATATGTTTCATATGTATCATCCACATTTAAGACATAACTGTTATTTAATTTCATAAGAAGAAATAACAGAATCTGAGGGCACATTAATAGTCGTTAATGGTAAAGAAAAAACTGAATTAAGAATTTAAAATAAAGCCTATATTTAAAAAATCATGGAGGAAAATACCCCCAAAACTGCGAGTCCTAACTCCCTAAACTTTAGGACATTATTAGCATTTTTAATTATCTGAAAGATCCCACATAAAAAAAACCAAACAAAACAAAAGAGGACAGCTGGTAATGACTGATAACTATTCACGTCACCATGCCGAAGAGTTAAAGGTCATTTTACTTATTAAGCTTGGTAGTGTTTTATTTTTATTTTTTCTGTCACTAAAATAAAAGAATAACGCCTAAATGAAAAATTATTTTTTAAAAATGATAAAAGGGACAAAAAACAGATCTTAAGTTGCCCATGGAATAGAGAAACCCAAGTTTATACCATGATGCATATGTTATTCAAAAAAATAATCTTAAAACTCAATATCTGAAGTATATTTTGTGGTATCATTCTTTTAAAGCAAAGATTACTTCTAGATTCCAAACCTATTTTAAAAAACACTTCTCCAGGAGGTGAAAAATTAAAAGTAGTATTAAATATTACACCTGAATATAAACTCTCATACAAGTGGTAAATTACTGTTCTTATAGTGGGATGAGGGGAGGGGGGGAAGTGGTTTGTCCCTTCCAATTCTGACTGACAACCACTTGGCCAAAAGGGAAATGAGGGTAGGAGAAGGATCCTAGTTTGCCCCCTCCTCAGAAACATGAAAAGTTGAATAAAAGCTACCAAAAGAACATCTCTGCTGACTCTTATTTTGAACACTAACTGCAGTTTTCTAGGATTCAGATCAAAACCAAAGACAGATTCTGTTAAACTATGTAACAGGTCAATTTTTCACCAGATCATCAAAACTTCTGCTACTGAAATACCACTACTAAGTATATATCCTAAAGACATCAAAGAAAAGTGAAAAGGATCGTTTGTATAAAAACATTTCTAGCAACTCTTTTTATAGTGGCAAAGAACTGGAAATTGAGGGGATGCCCATCAAGTGGGGTATAACTAAGCAAATTGTGGTATATGTTTGTGATGGAATACTACTGTGCTATAGGAAATAATGAGCATGATGGTTTCAGAAAAATCTGGGAATACTTATATGAAATTATATGATGCAAAGTGAAGTTAGCAGAATCAGGAGACCATTGTACACAGTAAACCACAATACTGTATGATAATAAACTGTGAATGACTTGCTTACTCTGATCAATACATCTACTTCCAGAGAGAGAATTGATGAATTCTAAGTGCAGACTGAAACATAGTTTTTAAAACTTTTTAAAAATTTTTGTTTTTATGTAGTTGTTTTTACAACATGGCTAATATGGAAATTTTGCATGACTTCACATGTGTAATCAATATCATATCACTTGCCTTCTCAGGGATGAGGGAAAGGGCAGGAGAAAGAGAATTTGAAACTCAAAATTTTTTTAAAATGAATGGTAAGGGGCAGATAGGTGGCAAAATGAATAAAGCACCAGCCCTGGAGTCAAGAGGACCTGAGTTCAAATCCTGCCTCAGACACTTAACACTTACTAGCCATGTGACCTTTGGCAAGTCACTTAATTCCAACTGCCCTCCAAAAAGCCAAAAAAAAAAAAAAAAAACTATATAACTAAAAATATTTAACTAAATTTTTTTTAAAATCTGCCACTGAGTCACATTATTCTTTAGTGATAGTCTCATTCTCTTCCTCAGAGCTTTCCTAGTAATTGAGGATCTTCTCACAACCATCCAAAACAAAACAAAATGAAACAAAACAAAACAAAAAACCCCAGGAGAAATGGCCACCTAAAGAGTCTGCATTGAAATCAGGGCTGCCTCCTTGTCTAACTGACAAGGGAAGGTTTTGGTGTTTGTTCCTTTCTGTTTTATAAACTCATCACAGAGGTGAGATGACAGAACAGTGAGATTAATACCTGAGCTATACAAAAAGATTTCTGAGTAGCACAAAATGAACTGGCTTTCGATTACAAACCCTGGATTAAGACTAACACTATACATACTAATACTATCTCTCCTGCCTTCATCCTCTTTTATGACTGGATCCTTCTTCTGATGATCCTGGGCGACCTGACTAGAGTTCTCTTTGTCACTTGATGGAGAATCACAGGCACCATCAGATTTCTTCTCCGAGGTCTCCTCATCTGCTTTCTCCAAAGGATGGATTTTCACAATCTTTACCTTCAGCATTTTTTCCTTCCCAACCTATGAAAAGAAAACACAAAACAAGAAACAAGATGGGTTTAATAAATAAGACAGACATAGCTTATTATTTCATTAAGTCATAGCATCTGAAGCTAGTCAGTACCTTTGATTTTAATAATAGAAGTGGGGTCAAAATTGCATCTCTTCCATTCTCCTGGGGGCAATACATTTTGTTTAAACCCCTAGCAGCTTTTTTCCACAAAGATGCACTCTGGACCCATTTCAAGATTCCTCCTACCTGAATACTAGGAGGTAAATTAAGCAGCTCCAAACCCAAGTAGGCACTCACCTCAAAGTCACACTCTTCTCCCACAGCATACTTGGTCATGATCTCAAGCCATGCAGTATCAACCAACTTCTCCAAGGAGATTGTGTTGTGGTGGACCATCTCCAGCACAAGTTTCTCATACCAGGCAGGGAATTCCTCCTTCAAGCTAAGCACAGATGTCATAATTAGTAAGAAGGAAAATTCAAAACAACTGGCAAGTTCAGCCATTTGGTCAAGATAATGACGTTGGCTAGCACTCAACAAGTGAGCCCTATGGTCTAAAACTAGTCCCCAGCCAGAAGTTAACAATCCAAAATCATTACTCTACAGAGTCACATGAAAGGACACACGTTATTCTATACAGCCATGTGAAAGGAATCTTACCTCCAACACTTATTAATTATGAAATTCTTAGCAAGCAAGTGTGCAAAATTATAAGGAAGGATAAGTTGGAAGAAGGAACATCATAGCAACAGAAAATGACAGTAAGGGAAGAGACACAAAAATTACAGAAAGATCCAAGTACTCCAAAAGCACAACAATCTGAAGACAATGAGTGGATGGTCTAACAACAAGCCAAAAAGGTCCTTTTTTGGAATGTCGAATCCTGCTGCAGTCAGGTTTTATTACCTCTCCGGGTCTGGGGAAACCTAAGATCCACCATGCTCCCCATCTCTACCCTGTGAATGGGCTGATTCCTTCTCTAGAGTCTGTAGAAGTTAAGTTTTCAGCCTGGGATGGGGAGAGAGATCTAATGCTGAACAGTCCAAACCCTATGTAAGCCACCAAGTTAAGTCCAGGAAGAAGCCTTTAAATAATAGATGCTAAAAACTGTGAACTTCAGCCATTTAAAAAGGTAAAAACTATGTTTGAGTAAAAATAAATATCTAGTTTATGGCTTCTTCAGTTTATGGAATACTCTATATGCAATCAAAGCTACTGAAAAAGGGAAAAGAACAAGATACATACGAATGTAGAAAAATAGAAATCTTTCTAGGAGAAGAAATGAGTTAGTGGCTAAAAATGAGAAGTTCTGGCACTTAAAAGGTTACATACCCAAGCTATCCAGAAAGACTTTAGGAGATTCTGGCTCCTTATAGTTTTACCAGATGTGATGCAAGCTCTCCTGGCTTGTATGGAAGAAGGTTCTGCAGGACGATGAAGAGAAGGGCTTGAGCCAAAAGACAAGAAATCTGAATGCCAGCAAGTGATCTTGGGAGAAGCTCAAGACCAAGAATCAGGCAGGGCAACTACCAAAAGAGAAGATTTTCTGGCAAGACAAAGATGGAAAAGGAGGTAGGGGTGACTTTCAAGGTACTTCTGAACAGAGTTAAAGCCAGTGACAGCTCTGGGAACTAAAGATTTCCTCAAAGCAGTTTGTAATAGTAGCTACAAGGGATGGCCTAGGAAAAACAAGGATTGGGGGTCACTTCCAGCAATTAAAGAAAAGAAGGACCCTTGCCAGGGACAAGCCCAGCCTGAAAGCTAGCATCCTTTAGGGTTGAACAGTGTCTGACACACAGTAGGTCCTTCCTGAGAAATGCTCGCTGATCAGAAAAGTCAAAGAAGCTCAAAGAACAGCTCTTTATACTCCACATTATCAGGGAGAATGAAGTTTTTCTTAAAAAAAAAAAACCCCACCTTCATACTTTAAGTGACACTTCTGATGTGTTGATTTGCTCTGGTGGACTTTTTAAATTCAAAGAGTAATTCATGCGGATTGTGTAAAAACCAGAGGCATCAACAACGACAAAAGTTGAAATAAAAGGAGGCTTCAATATAAAAACAGGTCAAAAGAAGCAGAGGAGAATCCCAATCATGATGCTAGAATGGGAAGAAGGACCACTGTATCTCAGGGCTAAGAAACAAATGAGGTCCTTTCTGATGAGGAAAAGTTATGTAAACTCTTAGGCTCTATCAGGTCAGAGATCGATCCAGAGAGGGTCAGAAGAATTCTGGAGAAGTAGAGATTGGTGACTCCACATAAAGTCACACTAAAATAGCTATTTCTTGTTCTCATAATAATGGAATAGTCCCCAAAATGGTCTAAACCAGGTGATTATGACCTACTTGCTAGGGATACCTAAACATAAAAGATGCTGCCAGGAGAAACTTAGAAAGTATTGATAAAGGTTTTGAAATCTGGGGCAAGAAAATTAAGATCTTAGTTGTATAAATGGTACATACCTACATTGCTATAGTTCATCAAAGACAAGGGTGTCACAAGATAAAACATTCTGGAAGTAAACTATGAGTTTAAAAAAAGATAATCTAAGAACAGGATTTGAATTTGGGGGCTGTAGAATAAAATACAAGAGGGACAGTTTCCTGTAAACATGACATAAGATGGAAAGACTGTGTCTGCCCAGGGTCTGGCAAATCTAATCAAGAGGCCTTTAAAACTAAAAAAGATTGTGGAAGAAGAAAAGCGTGTATATATTTCACCAAAGGAGGAAGCAAAATCCAAGAAATGCATCAGTAATAAAACCCATGATTTCAACTGTCTACACAGATTCAAAGAGTATGTTAGCTAACAAGTAACAAAGAATAAGGTAGTAAATTTGACCTCACGGGTACAGCTTAAAACTTGGCAAGATGATGCTAATTAAGAGAATGCCTTCCTTATTCAAAAGAAACAATAAATAAGAGGGCAGAATGTCATAATTAAGATATACTCAAATGATAAGAGAATTTCTTATTTGACAAGAACTGCTGGGAAAACTGGACAGCATAATGTTAGAGATAGGTTTAATCAGACCACCACCATATACAACATGCAGCACATATGACCTGAACAGAAAAGATCTCGCCATAAATCAGATCAGGCACCTTTCACAGGAAGGGAGGGATAAGGGTGAGAAGAGGAAGGCTCTCTTTCACTGAAACAAAATCACAAAAACAGTAAAACAAATTATCTTGATCACATGAAATCAAAAAGTTTTTTAAAAAAATCAATACAACTAGGATAAAAATGGAAGCAGTTGAGAATATCTTTGCAAATATTTTTGCTAAGGGATAGCAAACTAACAAAGATAATAAGAGCAAGAAAAGATATTCTCCAATGAATAAGTGATCAAGAGACATTTCTCAAAAGAAAAACCATCAATAACTACTTTAAACAACTAATGCCAATCAAAACAATGCCTCGTCTAGGAAATGATCAATGAAGCCAGATGACAGGGGTCAGCATACTCCTACTAAAGAAAGAAGGACATACCAATACCGTTGGTAGGACTTCGAATCGGTCCAACCATCCTGGAAACTGATTTGGAATTACCTTAACTAAACGATTAAAATGTTCACAGTAAGACTGCTAGTCTCAAACCACAAGAGCCGTCAAAAAAAAGTCCAACATATATCAAAATTTTTATATTGGCAAAGAACTGGAAACAAAGCAAATGCCCATAGACTTGAGAAATGGATCCACAAACTGCAGTATGTGAATCTAATGGAAAACCACTGTGTGTTATACAAAACAATTCCTGTGATAAAGAGAAGAAGCACAGAAAGATCTATATCTGACTATGAGAATGTAATTGGAAAGAACCACACACCCAAAAAGTCAAAGGTAAATATAACAAAATTCTAAAGATCAAAAAGGACTCAAATGAAGAGATGAGAAGATACCTTCCAGCCACCTCTTCTTGGAGGTGGGAGGGTCCACGGGGGTCCCACACTGCACATTTTCCCACTCTGATCAGATGTGCTGATTTTCCCTTCCCTTAAAAAATACTATTTGTTATGAGATCGCTCAAGGAGGGGGAAAAAACTAGATAACTAAGATGAATAGAATACAGCAAAAAAAAACAGTTAAAACAAGGTCTTAAGAGTTGTAATGAACTTCCAGCTCAATATATTAAGTATAACAAGGTAGCAAAGAAAGTTAACACCGTCTTTTGGACTACATTAAAAGAGGCAGAAGACCAAGAGCTTGACAGTCCCACTGTCCTGGTCAGAACATATTTCGCTTATGGCTCTTCTGAATGTCACATTTTAGGAAGGCTAGTGCTAACTGGAGAATGTCCATCAAGACAGAGCTAAGAACAACAGAAAGTCTCACTTCACTCATGGGTTATCAACTGAAAGAAGAAGTGTTGCTCATGGGAGACCAGAGTAACTACTCTGAAATCTGAGGGCTACCATGCTGAAGACTCATTCTCTATGGCCCCAGGGGCCAGAATTAGTAATGCTCAAGAGGGGCCAAAAAGCAAACTGTGCTCTTGATCCTGGTTCTAACACTTAAAAGCATCACTGGACAAATGACCAGTCATTTTCTTCCTGTCTTGTGGACCACAGTTTCCCCCCCTGTAAAATGACGGACTGGACTACACACATGCCCTCCAAGATCTTCCAGCTCGAAATAAATGATCCTATCCAGGTGTGGAGAACTCCCAGGTTCCCCTCCCCCCCATTCCAACTTTCAAGGCTAGGGATATGGGAGAAGGGATTCATATTCAGGTCATTTGGGCCTCTGAGATGCTTTTGGATGATATTATGTGATACAGATATAAACTTCAAGAAATTAAGGCCATTGAAGAAAATCTCTAAGACAAGGAAAACAGGAAGTATTGTAATACATACAATGTTAAAATGAAGTCATTTTATTCCTAAAATTGTAGTATTTGGCATATTTAGAAATATCAAAGCTCAGAAAAATATGGAAAAGATATTTGGGGAAAAAAACCCAAGTCACTCAAAGCTGGTTTTTGTTCCTAAATTGTTTTTATAAACTATTGACAAAGGTACATATGGCTCAAGGTCCAAAAGATAAGCAGAATATATTACAGTCCACAGAAATATCTTTCGCATCTTTCAATGTGACTCAGTTTTTACCCCTCAAGTTAGATAACTATGTTTACAAAAACATTTACCAGTCTCATTCCAGCCATTCAGATAGTAATAATCACACATAAGAAAAATGTCAATACTTCTTACCAACAGTCAATAAGGCAGCTCAATAATTTGGAAACTGTCAACAGCTGTGTTTTGGCGCAGAAACCAGAGTCAACCCAAAGCATCTAGATCTGCTGATGGCTCTGTTTCTCCAGGTGACAGAGAAGGAAGATGACCACATCTGGAGGCAGAAACACTGGGCCCTGAATCCTCCACCTGCCACTTAGTACCACTGACCTACATAACCTTAACTAAGTCATTTGCTCACTTGATGAACGGAAGTGGAATAAGTAAGCTACAAAGTTCCTTCCAACTCTTTACTCTGATTATCTATAACCCTCTGAAAAGAAAGATTTAGTTGCTGAAAGGTCCCCTTCTAGTCCACCCTAATACTAAGGCACATTTTAAAATTTTAATCAGACATTTTGAGAGCACATTTCTGTCACAAAGAATTAAGAATATTCATTGTCATTTACTGTTCAAATGATAGTTTGGACTCAGACAAACCGAACATAAAAACCAAATTTTTTCTATATACATATCTATGTGTGTATATACACACACACATAGATATGTATATATATGAAAAAGTTAAAAAACAAAAACATCTTATGGTAAAGCTGGAGCTATTGATCAAAATGTACAATCCTGTTACTCATTACAAACGGCAGTCAGCTGGGTGGTAGGTCAATGCAACTCCCCGAGTCCAAGTAAAGTCTGAAAACAAATGGTATAAGTATAAGCACGATATATTTGGGGGAAGGTAATATAATTTCTGTAAAGAAATAAAAATCACACCTTACTGCCCTAACTCAATAGTTAACTATAGCATTTGAACAAAGGAAAAACTGTAGTAAATGTGCCTCCTTCCACCCCTCAAAAAAAGGTTTTGGGGCGGCTAGCCAGCACAGCGAATGGAGCATTGACCCTGGAGTTAGGAGGATCTGAGTTCAAATCCAACCTCAGCCACTTGACACACATGCTAGCTATGTGACCTTGGGCAAGTCACTTAACCCCAATTGCCCCAGCCTTCCCCCCTCTAAAAAGGGCGGGGGTGGGGGGTGGGGGGGTGGGGAGAAGGTTCTGTCCAGCAAAGACCATCAAAACTAAATCAAAAGATTGAGAGAAATGTTTTTTCAGGGATAGTACCACCATATAGAAAAATGATATAACCAGAGCTATTACTTTATCTGACCCAACAATCTCTTTTATCTCCCACTCCAAAGATGAAGTGACTTTGCTCACATAAAGGACTAATTAGTTGCAAGGAAACAAGTCTAGAACCCAGTTACCTGACTCCTTCCATCAGGAGACGTTCTAGAAACCCCAGACCACTGACTTAAGCCAGGGAAAAGGGACTCCATTTTAGCTTGCAGACACTCTGTCCACTGACCAAAAAAGAGGAGTGAGGAGAAGACTGCAAGCGAACAATCTCCCTTCCATTCCCCATCGTCTAAGACGCTGTCATTCTGAGGGCATAACTTCCCTTCATTATCTTCCTTCTGCTTCTACCTTCAGGCTCCAAGTATCTTCTCTGAAAAGGTCATCACAGAATTTCCGAGTTGGAAAGGGCCTGAGGGCCTGTTTCACCTCACTCATTTTTAGGAGAAAAGCCCCAAATCCACACGCTCTTCTCTCGGCACTCTGGCTGTGATTTTCCTACCGTCCGTGGGGTGCAGGGAGCAGCCAGTGAGGGAGGTTCAAGCCTGGCCACAAGCAACCACCAGCACCTCCCCAGGCAAAGATGAAACTGCAAGACTGACCCTCCAAGACAAAGGGAAACACTGCACACCGTCTTCTGTGGTGAGCGCTAAGAAGAGCGGGGAAACTTATACGAGCACACATGGAGTGAAGTGAGCAGAGCCAGGAAGCAGGGAAGACGCGTCTACAAGAGGAACAGACACGCCACAGTCACCAAAACTGACTCCTACACCAGTGTAACGGCCAAGGCCTGACCCAAGACTACTGAAAAAGGGCCCCATCTCTCCCTTATTTGCAGAGTTGAGGGAAATATGGGTGTGGAAACACCGCCAGCCAGGACGCCGCCGTCAGACACTGTCAACTTGCCGATCAGTCCTACTGAATCTTCTCCCTCTCTTACTCTGTTATAAGGGATGGCTCTGAGATGAGAGTGAGGAGGAATGTGAGGATTATTGCAGTCATGCTTCAGTCTGTATTCACCTTACTTTATGATGAACATCAACGACGTGACCTCGTTGCATTTGTTCTGTACTAAATCAGGTTCCTGGACAATGGAACCAACACCGCCTTTCTGCCAAGGGCCCCTCCATCCAAACCTTGGCTACGTCCTGGCTGGATGTGCCAGGCGGGCTACTCCAAGTCATTTCCTCACTTGTGGGCTATTACTTATACTAACTACACCTCACCAAAGTGTCTGGAGGTAATGAGTAGCTTGCAAACCATAAAGCCCTAATAATGCCAAATTACCATCCCTCCCTTACAAGTAAGGAAAGAAAAGGCCAGAAAGGAAGACACTAGACTCCCTTACATGCAGCTCACATGCCTCAAAGTGAAATGTTTAAGGAAAATTAAGCTCAGGCACTCTCCTCCCAAGCTCTGAATTCCTGACTCGTGGTGGTCTCTGCACCAATAAATGACTGACCTCTGCTATATGGAGACAGAAGGGGCTGCCCACACACAGCCTGAAAAATCTAGGAGTCAATAGCCCTATTTGCCTCTTTTGCTATGTATTTCCTATAGAAACAAATGTTACAAACCATGGCTAAGTTCCTAGGCTGACCTCTACAACACTGTTAACACACAATACAGCCAAAAAGTAGTCATCTGTAACACTGTTTCCATGATCCAACATTCAGAAGAACCAAACAGCTGATCTACAGTGGCACTGTCCTAAGCACCCATCTGAGGTGGCATATTTCTCTTATATGCTGAAAAAACAACACTAAGGAGATCCCAATGTTTTAACACAAGCCAAGTGTGGAGAAAAAGCATGGCCTACATACAAACCAATACAGTCAACCTGTCCAGAGTTATGCACATGGCTCAAATTCAGGTCTCTGGTCAATTCCTGTAGTCTTTCTCCAACATCTAGATTTAAAGCACTATTCCAATTAAAGGATACCAAGACACAAGATTCCCCCTAACTCTCAACCAAGAGTTCTTAACCTCCGGTGGATCCCTCCCTCCCCTCACCCCCCCCCCACAGGTAGATGGCAATCTGTGACCTTGGACAATAAAAAAAACAAGGGGCATCTTTATTTTCACTGTTCTCTAAAAGAAGTGTATGACTTCTTTTGCATTTCCTTTGATGACAAAGGTAGCCAACAGCCCGTTTGTTACTCTAAGAAGTCCACAGGCTTCACCAGCCAGCTAAGGACTCAAAGAGGCCCTGCTCTCTAATAAACTCAGGTGAATTTAAGTACCACCCCTGCCCCCCAAGCAGGGCCCATTTGCCTAGGTAGTCCAGACCACTGGAAATATAGAGAACAAGCAGGTTTAGCTCACCGCACACCTGGAAGGTAGCAGCCCAAGCCTCACCAGGGTCCACAATCTCCCCAACTTTCAAATGTCAAAAAGTATTTGAGAGTTAGTGCTGAACCCCTCCCCCCAGCGATACTTACAGCTCAGCCACTTCCTGTTCTTCCTCCCAGGCCTCCTTGTGGGTCAGCTGGCTGCTCCCGGTGCTCTTACATGTCCAGATCCGTTCACTGTACCTTTCCAAGCGGGCCTCGTACTCTCTGTGGTGGCCAGGGTTCAGGAAAATGACATTCAAATAATGGAGGGAAAAAATATCCTCACCCAATGACACTTGCCATAATTACAAGACTCAAGCACATCAAACTGAAGGGGCCCCAGGGCCTTGAATGAGTAAAGGCATTTTAAATGCCTATTAACTGACACAGGCCCTAATCCGTAAGCCAAGTATAAGCTTCTGAGTGCAGGCACTTTTTAACCTTACTAAAACAATCACGGAAAGGCACATAGACTCAAGCTGCTGTGTCTGGAAGGCCTCCCTTCAGATCCTAACCTTGGCACATACTGATGATGTGCGATATGCAGGGAGCTTCAAGTTAATGCCCTAAGCAACTCCAAGTTGCAGTGCAAATATCTATCTGGATTGGTAGGAGCTGCCTCAGAAAGAGAAAAATCTATCTACCTCATGCAAGGTAGAAGTCACTCAAGACCCCAAACGAGAAATACATGTTGTCACGCCACCCCACCCCACCCCACCGGAGACGCCTTCAGCGGAACATCTGGAGCCACCCATCAGAGCTCCAAGGCTGGCATCATGTGGAGGATGCTTGCCAGCCTGGCTGGTGACTGTGGCTGCAGGCCAATGTTGAGCCTTAGGGATAAGTGGGGGGGGAGGGGGGGAGGGAAGGAACCCAGTGGGGACCAGAGGACAGCCTGAGCAACTCTGGTTTAAGGACAGGAGCAGAAGGGTGCAAGAAAAATCAGGCCATAGTTCCTTATGTCAGGGGAACAGTACATTAGAAAGGAGGCTGGATCTGAAGGGGGAAGAGGAAAAGGAAAGAGTTTGAATCCTTGGGTGACTCAGTTTGCTTCTCTATAAGATGAGAGGCCTCTAATAAAAGAACAACCTCAAAAGTAGTTACTGCTTTCTGGGGTCAGCTCAAAAATCATCCATTTCCCAAGACGATGTGAAGGAGGATCTGGAGAAGGTTGGGAAATAAACCCATATCCCATTGTACAGAAACAAGGTAGAGCTTCAGGGGGTCAGGGCAGATTCAGGGGACAGGGACT
>CM053586.1:16636553-16703350 GCA_028646515.1 Pseudochirops corinnae
CCATCTGGCAAAATCGACTTTTTAAGGCATTCTTCTCCTCATTGGCTTTTTGGGCCTCTTGTCATTTGAGTTAATCTGTTTTTTAAGGTGTTAATTTCTTCATTCAGGTTGTTGATTCTCTTTTCATGATTTTCTTGCATCATTCTTATTTCTCTTCCCAATTTTTCTTCCACTTCTCTCATTTGGTTTTCAAAATCCTTCTTCAGCTGATCTCTAGCTTTAAGGCAATCTTCATGTTTATTGGAAGCTTTTGGTGGGGGAGCTCTGGCTGTGCTGTCCTCCTCCCACTCCCTGTCTTCATCCTTCTTTTCCCCAAAGACAGAATCTAGGGTTTGGTTGCTGTTCTTACTTTGCTTCCTATGCTTATTCATGGTCTCCATTAAATGTTTTTTTTTTTTTAAGTTCTGTGGGACTCTGCTTCCAGAGGGAACAGCTCTGTCCCAACTTGCTGGGGTTTTCCCAGCTGCTGGGGCTTTTAGGAGGCTGCTGGGTCCCTCCCCCGTCTCTGGCTCACTGAAAAAAAAACAACCTCAGGACCACCACCCAAGACCTCCATCCAGATCCAGGCCGCTCAATGTAAGAGCACTTGGCCTCTGAACGATGGCTTGGCCCCCCTGCTGTCTGCAGGCCGGGAGCTCTGAAGCAGCAATGTGGAGGCAGGTGCAGAACCTCCGCTTTCTGCTTCTTTGCCCTGGAGGTGGCTTGGCCGGACAGCTTTTCTTCCCCGGTTTTCAGCCAAGTTCCACTAACCTGACTCCTTTTTTCTTATGGCTGGATAATTCTGGATCCTGCCACAGCTGTTGCAGATCCGCTCTCCTGAAGCTCCAGCCTCGGCGGGGCTCCAAGTAAAGGTCTCATATCTCAAATATATAGAGAACTTTGTCAGATTTATAAGAATGAGTTATTCCCCAATTGATAAATGGCCAAAGGATATGAACAGGCAGTATTTTAATGAAGAAATTAAAACTATACATAGTCATACAAAATGCTCTTAACCATCAATGATTAGAGAATTGCAAATTAAAACAATTTTGAGATATCATCTCATACCTATCACACTGGCTAAAATGATAGGTCAAAATGATAAATGTTGGAAGGGATCTGGAAAAATTGGGATACTAATACATTGTTAGTAGAATGGTGAACTGATCAACCATTTTGGAGAACAAGCTAGAATTATGCCCAAAGAGTTATAAAACTGTGTAAACCCTTTGTCCTGGCAATATCACTATTAGGTCTATTTCCCAAGTTGTTTGGGGAAAAAGGAAAAGAACCTATATGCTCTAAAATATTTATAGCAGCTCTTTTTGTGGTGGCAAAGAACTGGAAATTGAGGGCACAGCCGTCAATTGAGGAATGGCGAAACAAGTTATGGTATGTGATTGTGATGGAATACTACCACGTTATAAGAAATGATGAGCTGGCTGATTTTAGAATAACATGGAAAACCTTGCATGAAATAATGAAAGTGAGGTGAGCGGAACCAAGAGAACATTGTATGTAATATCAGCAATATTGTTGGAAGAATAATTGTGAACAACCAAGTTATTCTGAGTATTATAAATGTTCAAATCAACTATAAAAGATCTTGAAGGAAGATGCTATCCACCTCCAGAGAAAGAAGTGACAAACAGTAGTTTGCATAGTATGGTTTTGCATAGATCTATAAATCTGCTTCTCTAGGGCAGGGTGGGGAGGGAGGGAGAGACATACTTAGCAACTTTTTTTGCTTTTTTTTTTTGGAGGTGGCAATGCAGGGTGATTGGGGTTAAGTGACTTGCCCAAAGTCACAGGGCTAGCAAGTGTTAAGTGTCTGAGGCTGGATTTGAACTCATGTCCTCCTGACTCCAAGGCTGGTGCTCTATTCACTGCACCACCTAACCACCGCCCCATAGTTAAAAACTTTTAACAAAAAAAAAGAAAAAAGACATGTGCATTTGTGATGCCTGTGGGATATTAATATGATATGTCCTAGAGGTGATGGGGGACTAGAGCTTAGGACAGAGATAAGGGTCCTAGGCATAGTGTATCTGTAAAATGGAGATAATTCTTAATATAATGGGGTATTGACCAATGAGGGCCCAAGACAACAGTGCTGTGAATTTGAGTCAGTTCAAAATAGAGCCATTGGTTGGGGAAGAACCCAGCTCTTCACCTCTTGGGGAAGAGGAAAACGATTTTCCCTCTCCCATCTTCTCCCTTCCCCTTCTTCCCACCTCCATCATCCATAATGTCCAGCAGTAGAAGTAACTGTCATAATGAGACATCCTATCCATTGGTTAGAAACTCAGCTTGAAAATGCTGAAGGTTCATTTGAGTGAGCTGAGACATATTGTCTAAACAGATCTGGATATAGACAGTCACTTGCTTCAAGGATTTGGGGGTGGGTGGAACATGACTATTCCACTGGAGAGTACTTTGAGGCCCAACAGTCCCAGAGAAGTGAGTAGCCTTGGCCATATGGGTTCTCTGTATCTCTGCCTCACTAACATCATACCCCAAGGGTCTACCTCACTCACCTTGCACAGATAATGTGTATCTATACGAAAGAGGACTCAGGTTTATGGGGAAGGAATACTTTATAGATACTGTTCTTATAAATGCCATTTGAGCTTTTGTTAAGAGTTAATAATATCTAAGGGAAAGTACACAGGTGGGAGCTTATGAAATACAGTTTTAGAAGTGTAGACCCACAAAGTTACTCCCAGAATATAAGGTAGCGGCCACTGTTTGAAGGACTCAACCTGTTGGTGCAAATATGAGTTGGGAAATAACCTAGATAAGGTGCTCTGAAAGGTTTGACTCAGGGGAATCTAGTTGAGTGTCAGTCAGGGAAAAATAAAAGGTTCACTGTTCATCATTGAGATATGATAACATGATGTCATAGTGGACCCAGTTTGTCTACTTCTGCCTACATTCGCCTACACAGAGGGTGGGGAGGGTAACCCACAGGGCCATCAAATGGTCTTATTAGGGAGGCTTGGTGCTGTCAGTACAATGTCATCTATAAAAAGGAGTAACTGGAGAATAAGCAGAAACAAGAGGACAAAGGGACAAGGGATCCAGAATGGGGGAAAAGCATCCTGTTTGACTGATTAGCTAAAAGGTTTAGACAGAAGAATTAGAAAGAGACCAAAAGAGGGTAACAGATAGGGACAGTGAGAAAGGGCAGAGGTCAAGATGAGGATGACTAGGTTTAGGGGCAGTAAGGCTGTGGGGCAGATGGAATGACAGATTGTGATCAGAGAAGGGAATTCTGAGATCTCAGGACACCCTTGGTTTAACTGTTATGGGTAAAGGTATGAATGTCCCTCTGGGGATCTGATATAGGAAGTCATGCTAATTGGAGATTAATGAACTTGGAGATGAGGGTGTTTAAAGGGTAGTTATGTGGAAGAGTGGATAGACCTGAGTTTAAATCCAACCTCAGCCACTTACTAGTTGTGTGGCCCTGAGCAAGTCACTTAACTTCTACCTCAGTTTCCTCATCTGTAAAATGGGCATCCTAATAGCACCTGCCTCCTGGGATTGTTGTGAGGATGGGACAATAATTGTAAGGTGCTTAGCACAGTGCCCGGCACATGGTATTTTGTTGTCATCTATGAATACTAACGTTTGTTGTTGTTGATGAGTTGTTTCAGTCCTGTCTGACTCCCCATGGCCCCATTTGGAGTTTTCTTGGCAAAGACCCTGGAGTGGTTTGGCACTTCCTTCTCCAGCTCATTTTACTGATGAGGAAACTGAGGCAGACAGGGTAAAGTGACTTGTCCAGGGTCACATAGCTAGTAAATGTCTTAGGACAGATTTGAACTCCAGAAGATGAATCTTCCCGATTCTAAATCCAGTGCTCTATCTTCTGTGCCACCCAGTTGCCCATAAATGTTAGCTATTATTATCAGGAGTTTCTCTTCTAGTTGTTTAATAGTATGAACTTTAATATTCATGTCTTGCATTTGCTTATTGTGAAACATAGTATAAGATGTTAGTCTAAGGCTACTTCACAACAGACTGCTTTCTGATTTTCCAGGAAGTTCTTATTAGCAATCTTATTTTTTGTATTTTACAACCCACATCTTATCCTAAGTAATTTATAATTTTACGTTTATTGAACACTGGGTGGTTGAGTTCAATTTTTTCGGATTATTCCTTGTTTAGCCTTTTCCAGTGATCTAATTTTCACTTTTTAACCAGTCTCGAAGTAGTTCTGATTGCAAAGTTCTTTGCAAACCATAGTCTTTATATTTGTGTTAGTTAGGATTGTTACTGACAGGTCAGACTGCACTTGTAACAATGATTACCATCTACATTTTACTGTTGTACTCTTAACACTCAACTGGTCCATTTGGTCAGTGGAGGAATCCTCCTCAGGGATTTCCTGACTCCCTTCCTTAGGATGAGCTGGGGACCAATCATCAGAAGTTCAGTCAAGTGACTGGATATTTTCCTAATAAGGATATTCCTTAGCATGAAGTGAACTCTGTCAACAAACTAGTAACACACAGTGTTTGAAAGGACCAACTGGGGTTGCTGTAGCCTCCAGAAGCCTGGTGAGACCATTCAGCCTACAGTCCTGGTTTCCTGGCTTTACAAGTAAGCCAATCCAAAGCTGCTTGTGTGCCCAGGGGTAGGAAGTCAAGGGAAGATTTACATGGATTCTCAGCTCAGGTCCATCCAGGAGAGAGGGTACAGACCCAGACAAGAGAACCCACCTTACAACTCTACATGAGTGGGATCCTTCCAGGGTGACAAGTGAAGTGGTTAGGGTTAGGGGTGCTTGAGACCCCAAAATACCAACACTCCAGGTCCTGCCAAATGAATTCGACTCAAGTCTTCTCTCAGCCAAAGAAAAGCAAAGCTTATTAAAAGTTCGCCTGTATTGGACACAGAGCAAGTTTGTGTTAGAAAATTCTGTGGCACTCTCACACATGGAGACAAGATGGGGTCTTACAAACAGAAAGGTTGTGGGAGGAAATCTAGAGGTGGTTTGGAAGACAAATTTGGGGAGGGTCTTCAGGAGGAGTCAATGAGGTCAATGAGTGATTAAGGGTGAGAAGTTGCTGGAGGCTGCCAGGAGCCAACAGACAATGGTGGGCTAGGCCAGTAAGAGTAAGAAATTTGGGCCTTGCCAAAAGGAAAGGCTTATAACCTCAGGCAAATGCCTCAAGTGGGAAGATTCAATCAGAATTCAAGGGAGTACCCAGGGCCTGTACCTCAAAGATTCAGTGAGCTTAAGGGGGATCCCAGAGCCTGCACCTCATCAACTGGGCCTGCAGCTTTGTTATTTCCCTGTGAAAGCAGCTCATCTTGGTTGTTTCAGTAGCTCTTCAATATTGAGTGATCCTTTTTTCTCCTCTCTCTGGAGAGAAATGATCATTTCTTTCTCATATTAATATCATCATTAAACTGGGGACAGCCAAGCTTTTTTTTCTGTCTTATTTCCTTGTCCAATCTCTCAAAGACCAGGCCAATAGAAGACAGGATTAACATTCTCCTTTTCCTGGGTGTTGCTACTCCACCCAACCAGGTCACACTTCTAATCTAAGGTGAACCAGCCTTCTGCTCAGGCTAGGGTGGGGGATAAATTCTTCACACGGATTGCCCAAGGCTGGGGAAAACTTAGGAGTAATTGACATCATCCAAGTTCCTTAGAGTAGGTTTGGCCCCTCACAGTAATATTTGTTCTCACATTAATTGTTAACCAGAGTTGATTGCCACTCTTAGGAACCCCCTTCTTCCAAGGGCAAATAAGCCACGAATCCTCTGCTGTGAGGATCTTTTGCATTGAAGAGTGTCCCTGGCCTTTTATTAAAAATGCTGGCATTACTAATCAAATGACTAAATCACCCAGAAATTATGTCTCTCCAACTTTTTAAATGCCACACCCTTCCCTGTGAGTGAATGTCTTTTGACCACTAAAATCCTCTTTGGTTTCCTAGATGGAATCCGGTCTGCTTTCCTCCTGTTCAGTTCTCAGTGCCCTCTATCTGATCAAGACAGATGGTGCTGATGGCAGAATTCAATGGGTTACCCAGCCAAGGTGAAATTTTTTGTTTACTTACTTGGTTCTTCCATTGTGGATGGTCTTATCAAGGAGACTGAGGCAGTCAGTACAATGTCATCTACAAAAAGGAGTATCTGGCAAACCAGCCCATTTATCAGTAATCCCTCTCACATTTATATACTGCATAGACATCCTCTGTCATATTAGGACTTAAGCAAAACAGGGCCACTAAACATTCCCAAAATTTCAAACATCATTTCCTGACTCTACATTCATACACACTGTTCCCCAAACACATTCCTTTCTCATCTCTGCTGCTCAAACTCTATAGTACTTTGAGGTTTACCTTGGACCACCTCCTCCTCTGAAACCTTTTCTAATCTTCCAGGTGGAATTCTCTGCTGCCTCCATTTTCCTTGTGTTTTGCTTCTGATCCCTCTATCTCCCTAGTAAGATGTAAGCCCCTTGAGAGCAGGCATTAGTTCATGGGGTCTTTGTATCCCTAGCGCTAGCACAACACCTTTCACGTAGTAGCAGCTTAATAAACCTTGAATGGTCTATGTACAGACCAAGAGCAGCCTTGATAAAAATATGAGAATGAAATAGAGAAGCACTCAGTCAAATTTCTATACCAGGCCACATGTTTACAAGTGTAACGCTCAGAGGTTTAGAGAATAGATGATCCTATTGGTTGTGGATTACTAAAAAGCTTCTGACAGGACAGAACAAAATGCTCCTGGCTGTGTATCCTCCAAGTGCGTTGTTTCACATCCATGTGAAAAAATTCCATGACAGATGTTGGCAGAGATAACAGGTTGTCATCTTCTTATCAAACAAGGTGTAAAACAGGGAAATATATACAAAATAACTCCTGTATGTGACAATTCTGAGGCAGGTAAACATGCTTCCTCTAATTGGGTCCTACAATTCTCAGACCTCCCCCGCTGCAGCCCCTGTCCTAATAACTAGGGCCTCAGCAGTGAAGTGGGGTGGAGATGGGGGTGAGGTAGGAGCTGAACCCCTTAGTTGAGGATGTGCCCAAACTGGATCCTCCTGATGTACCCAGCCCAGCAGGTGGGCTCCAACCTAACTTCACATCATGATACATCCATTCTACCTTCCAGCTGTCGCCCTGTGCTTGGCGTTCACCTCTCACTTTGTTGTACCTAATCCCGAGTCACCCTCCATCTTGCCCCAGTCCCCACCATTTTGTGCTCCCTTCTTCACGGAAGTGAAGTACGCCACAAAGAACAACCCGAGGCATATTTCTGTGAAAATTGCCCAAGGCATATTCACCCACCTTGTTCTGGGAAATAAAAACTTAAACCATATTCCATATTCCATATATGGCCCTAAGCTGAGTATTAACCAGTTGCTTTTCTCTGCTTCTATAAGTTCCTGTTTACGCACAGATCAGCCCATTACTCTGTGGTTTTTGTCTTTAAATACTCTGGCTCTGCCCCTGCTCTGGGCTGTTCGATTTGAGTCTACACTCAGAGCAGTCTCGAGCTCGAATAAATCCACCCAGGTCTCATTTGTACTTTTCTGCACAACAACTTGTGTCTTTGCACTCTGGCTGACTCTTCCTGTCTGGAATACTCTCCTTTCTTGGGTCAGTGCCAATGTCAGCTCCTCTGCAAAGACTTTTCTCACCTCAGCTGTTGGTGCTCGCCTCCTGCCTCCCCCAGAAAAAAGATTTTTTTTCTCCTTCTTGTGGTCCCTGATGTCCAGGTAGAGACCAACTCACTCTTCTTTGTATACCCAGAAGCTAGCACAGTGCCTAGCACATGACAAATCCCCAATCAATGCTTCTGAAACCGAATGGAGTGGATGTGGAAAAGCGCATCATTTAAACTACAACCACTTAAGGGAATCTGGAAAAGCCAACTGAGGAAGGTACCAAGAGGGCACTTCAGCTGGAGCTGTGAATCAGCATGGCAGACACCAAAACTAAGGCAGACAGGCTCCCAGGGCCTGCCCTGCTAGGCCAGGAGGTTTGGGGCTGGCAGATCTCTGCCTCTCTGAACCCAGTGGGAGCTCCCAGCGAGCAGGGGCCATGCTTTCCTTTTCCCTGACCCAGCGTCACACTGAACTGATTGTTCCTAATTTAATTTCACCAGCACATTTGAATGCTGGCTTCCACCAGGTCACAGTGAAAACAGGACAACACACAGTGTATTCAATGCTTTAGCATCTTTTGTCCAAAATGGAAGAAAATGACACATTCTTATCTGCCCTCACAACACCCCTCTGAGGTAGGTTAACAGGTGGGTATCATTCCTCTTTTACAAACTATGAAATGGAGGTGAACAGAAGATTTAGTGGCCTGCCTGGGTTACTCCCCAGCCAAGAATCATGGGTAAATAATGACCCAACTTTCACATTTCTTGGCCCTTGCTCCATTATTTGGAAACAAAAAACCTGCCCATTCTGCCCTCCAATGAAAGTTGGTCCTTAATCTAAAACCAGCTTTGGCCTACCCCTAATCTACTTATAAATGTGCTGCCACAAGATAAAAGATCATTCTGACTCCACCCTCTATCAGGTTCCTCCTATAACATTGTCTCGGTCTGGCTGGAATCTGTCCCTTGGACCCACAGCAAGGACAAGCACCACCATTAATTACTATCTAAGCCCAAAGGCAGCTGCCAAGACAATGGGCTTATGGGTCTGAGGTCTTTCCTTGGAAAAAAAAAGTATGGCCTGGAGTCACAAAATCAGAGGACTTAGGAGTTTCTCTTTTCCAGGTGTCAGAATACTAATATGGAATGTTTCCAGAAACTGAGGGACAAGACCTTAGCTGGTGGAAAAACAGCTAGTTTTAGTCTGCAGCCCAAAAAATGTCTAGTGAGACAGAAGGGGTTGGGCGGGCAAGGAAAAGGGAAAAACAAAAGAGAGATCCTAGTATCATGCCCCCTGCTTCAAGGCCGCCCTGGGCCAAGGGAGGCGGGAGCAGGAACAAATGTGGCAAGGATCCCTCTTCTCTCATTACTCCCTTCTAAATCCATCTTTTCCTTCCTCAGACCTTCATGGCCCCCAGCCTTTTGAGAGTAGCCTGGGCTTGAATCAGCTGCTGATTCAGCCTCTGTCGGGTGGTTTCAGTGGGGGCCCGTTTGAGAAGCCCCTGAATTTCCTCCACTATGGCCCTCTGGCCAGTGGTGTTATGGAAGATCCTCACCACCCTGTCTCCACAGGAAGCCAGGAACTGACCTGTGGTGTCAAAGGTCAATTCGGCCACCCGCTCCCCATGGACCTTGTTAAAGTTTTCTTCTTCCTCACCGCGCTTTGTGTTATAGAGACGTATGTTGTTGCTGGTGGCCAGAGCCAAGACCTGGGCATCTGGAGAGAGTGCCAGGAGGCAAGGCATGGAGGCTGCCTCATTGTATGTTCCCGTCAGCAGGAGGTAGGGGTCTTGTTGCAGCTTGTACTCTACATCTATGGCCCAGAACTTCCATGTCCCATCCTTGGAAACAGTTGCCATTCTAAAGCACAAAAAAAGAGGTCCCAACTATGGTCCTGACCACATTGCTAAGGAGGTGATGGGTGCAGATGGGGTCAAACATGGTGGAGCCTACTGGATTCCAGGCCTAAGGTGTCCAGACTGGCCAGCGGCTGTCAGGGTAAGGGCAGTGGGAAAAACCTGGGAAGGGACCATGAGTAAGCATACTCACCGACAGGAGTCACGGGAGAAAGCCAAGAAGTGGATACCCGCGGTGTGGCCCTTCAGTTCAAAGGCACGAGTCACTTCTCGGAAATGCCCACTTTTGCTAAAGCAAACTTCCCAAACTTTAGCATCTGGAGTGAAGCCACACGAGCCCACAAATCTGCCACAGAGAACCAAGGCTGGTTTAAGGCTTGATCCTGGACCTGTGGTTCTATCTTTGTAGCCCTCCCCCACTTCTCCCGCATTCTCACCTGCTACAAGGGGAGATGACGGCATAGGTGTTGTTCATCTGGTTTGTGTTGATGATGGACAGCACCTCCCCCTTCAGGGTCCAGATGATGATGGTGGTATCGCTGGAGACAGACATGATGAACTTTCCTGACAGACAGGCAGGCAGATGTTGGTGACAGCAGGCAGTGCGATTCCTCATTGTCTCCCTATGTTGGGTACGTTTTCACTCACTCTCCTCCCTTCCATAAATCTGTGTTCTTTCCTTTCTACCAGTGTGACTATGACCAGGCAACTTTCAATGCCTTGTTCAAGGGAATCTTGAAAAGCAGGACTTAGACCCTGAGGTGAACAGAGAAGTCCCTTTCTCCCTGTTGAGTCCCAATAGACCTAGAAGCCTTCAAAAATGTTTCTTTAGCATGGGATTATATGACTACCTGAATTTTTCAATAAACTCCTTAAAATAAAACCCTACAGTTATGTTTCTGTGAAATTATGGGGTGTGTGTGTGGGTGTGTGTGTGTGTGTGTGTGTGTGTGAGAGAGAGAGAGAAAAGAGAAGGGGGCCACCCAACACAGTGAAAGAGAACTGGTCCTAGAGTTGGGGTAACTGGATTGTCATCTTGCCTCTGATAACAATGACCTGTGTGATCTTGGGGAATAGTCACCTAACTTCTCAGGGCCTCAGTGTCGTCTTCATCTCGAAAAGGAGAGGTCTGGACCAGGTGTCCTGAGGTCCCTTCCAGCTCTATAACTTTTTCATTTACTGCTGTATTTTCCTAGACTTCAGTCTGAATGTGCTAAGGCTCCGTCCTGGCAATAACTCACCTGTCTCAGCAATGCCAATGTTGATGACTGGTGCCTTGTGCTTCTTAGGAAAGTCATCTGCTATAGGCTGGAAAGTACTGTAACCATCTTCTTTCTTTTTCATCTTGAAAATACGGATGGTGTCTCCATTAGCCAGCCAGGTGATCAAGGCTCTGGGGACAGGTAAGTAACAGTCATGTTACAAAGACTTTGCTCAATCTCTGCCTGGGGGCATTGCCCATCAGGTCCTTCTCAGAGGCTGGTATTGGCTTGGGTTCTCCCACACCCATGGACCCTGCTGGTCAGTCTCCAAAGTCACAAAGGTCTTGTTGTTCTCAAAGGGAGACCCTTGGGATGACCCTGGAATCCCAAAGGAGGCCCTATGTACAGGGACACTGCTGCACTTCCCTCCTTCCAGAGATGTACAGTGTTCAGAACATCCTGTTAGCTGCCTGGTCCTCTCTACTAAGCACCAAAGGGCAGTGAGGGGCACTCTGAGTAAACCCTAGAAGGATGTGGCCCCAAGAGCTGTGCTGGTGTAGGCTTGAGGCTCCACCCCATCCCACCTGCAGTCAGGGCTGAAGCGCACCAAGGTGGCATGGTCCAATTTCACGTTAACGCGAAGACTTCGATGTTCCCGCTGCAAGAAATCCTTGGTGCTCCAGATGTGTATGGTGCGGTCATCGGCACATGTTGCCAGATACTTACCATTGTTGCTGAAGTCCATGCTAGTGACATTTCCACTGTGGCTCTGGGAAAGAAAAAAAGGTAGTTTACCATGGACTAGGCAGGAGATTCCTGAGGTAGCTCTGGGAGCCCCGCTACCCATCCTCCAGGATCTGATGGCCTGGCCTGTGGCTCCTGAGACCCAGGAGTGCAAGAGCACCAATTACTGGCATTAAAATTGGAATGGTTTCTTACTGACACAGGCCAAAAAGGCTTGGACTGAGAAAGGAGGTGGGGGAAAGTTTACTTGTGACCCCTGTGAGATGCTAAGTCCTGGGGTGCAGAGAGGTCTCCATGTACATGCTTGAGCCCAGAGAAGAAGAAGCTGGATTACCTTCAATACAGCGGCCAAGAGAGAATGAACAAAAATGTGTTGATGAGGCTTTTCCTTATGGTATCGTTGCTTTTGTTTCCTGGGCACTTGGCTTTTATGGAAGAAATCGCCATTGGTTTTCTCATCTGTAAGAGAGAAGTCTCTTAGGTTCCTAACAGAGTTGGGCACACCCTGGGAGTTCACAGTAGCTTTCTAAGACACTGGGCAGCACTGCCCACCTCTGTGGGCCTCAGTGTCCTGGTCTGTCAAATCAAAGACCCAGGTTCCAACCTCAGTGTCCTCAGCCCACAACATGTGGCCATTCGTGGCCCCTCCCTTCCCCCCCCATTAAACGTGGTGGCTCTGTGTTGCCTCTATGATCAAACATAAAACTGTCTTTGGGACCTTTGGAGCCTTTTGCAGCCTGGCCCTAACTTATATTTCTGGCCTTATTAGAAAGTACTTCCCTGCCTGGACCTTATGGTACAGCTAAAGAGGACTTAGGACAGTTAGGCAGTACAGTGGCTAGAGCCCTGGGCTTAGAGTCAAGAAGACCTGGGTTCAAATCCAGCCTCAGACACCTACTAGTTGTATGATCCTGGGCAAGTCACTTCACCCAGTTTGCCTCAATTTCCTCATCTGTAAAGTGAGCCAGAAAAAGATATGGCAAGCCACACCAGCATCTTTGCCAAGAAACCCCCAAATGGGGTCACTAAGAGTTGAACACAACTGAAAAAACACTGAACAACAAACTGGGCGTAGTCCTTAAGCAGAACATTCTTGTCTCCTGCCTGGTCCCCCAGTGCCTGGAATAGCCTCCCAGTACCTCTCAGAAGACCTAATAGCTCTCACAGCCACCGTCAAGCAGCCCCTTCAGCAAGATGTTCTTTTTTCTCAAAAACCCCACCCTTCCTCCCTGCCCCAAATCCCTTGTGCTCGCTCTCCGGAGGGGAGTATGAAGACTTACATGAACTGATGCAATGAGAAGCAGAAACGGGAGAACGACATACACAGCGACCATGACAATGGAAAAAACGGCGAAGAAGCCGCTGAAACTAGATGCTGCCGAATCATAGGGACTAAGAGGAGGCCTAAGGAACCTCCCCTGCTTCCTGGGGGCGGGGGAGGCGGGTGTGGGGTCTCAGCCCTGTCTGGTCTGTTGGATAATTCTGTGCTTCTTTTTGTTCCTTCTGTTTGAAAACTCCTTATTAAAGACGGCTCTTTGGGCTGCGGTGAATGCGTGGGGAGGAACACAGCACAGAAGAACAAAGTTTTATTTTAAAACAAAACAAGCCGTGGTCCGGCCAGCCGGGGTCAGGCCCAGGCGCCCTGGCCACTGCCCACTAGCTCTACATCTCAGCCTCTTGGAATCTCTCTGTTCTCCCAAGGCTCCCTGTTCTGGCAGGCTCAGCTGGAATATACCGCATCTCTGAGCTCGGGACAGAATTAGAATGTAATCTCCCTGAGGGCAGGGGCAGGTTCGGCCCCAGAGCCAGCGCTGAGCTGGGGAAGGGCGTCTCTATGGCTTGGTTGCCGGATCTAGTAACCTTTTCTTACAGTTGGGAAACTGAGGCCTGGGAAGTTAAAGGCGGAGTCTGCCTGCCCAAGGAATGGTTCCAGGAAGTCGTTTCCTCGAGGGGGAGGGGAAAGTTCAGTCGACTCCACCCCCTCCTGCTCAACCAGCACAGGGTGCCACGTGTCTTTCCAAGCTCCTCCCCATCTAGGCAGTAATTGTCACCGCTCCGCCCACACAGAGAATACTTGTCCCCTCCCGCCACCCGTAGCCTCCAAGTCTCTTCTAGCTTCTTCCCCTTCCCGGCACCCTTAGCTTCTCCCAACTGTCACTACCGCCCCTCCCCCCCTCAGCCTCCCCCGGCACCCGTAGCCTCCGCGCACAGCTCGTGAGATCCTCGACAGCAACACCTAGGCCGCGCCGTCGGTTAAACCGCCTTGGAGTTCCGGCGCTTACCGTCCTGGTGGTTGTAGGACTTCTTGTTCCAGCCTTTCCGGCCCTGTACTGTCAGCGCCACTATCAGCAGGACGAACAAAGCGAACAGCAGCAACACCACCGGCGGCTCCGTTACCTCCATCTTCCCGTTGCTGCTGCCACCTCGATGGGGGGGAGGGGGAGTGCCTCGGCGGCGCGGCCGGGGCGGGGCCGGGCGCGGGGGCGGGCGCGGGCACGAGTACGCCCGCCGCGGAGCCGCGCTCGTCGGCTGTAGTAGCGCGCAGGCGCGGGGTCGCGTCGGTGTCTGAGAGGGCTGGACGTCTGCTTGCGGTAGGAGGGGCACCGAGTGCCCTCCTCTGGGTGTGAAGGAGGGAAACAGGCCTGATAGCGGGTCCGACCGCGATCTAAACCCAAGTCCCCTGAGCCCATTACGGCTAGTGTGACCTTGGTCCAGTCGTTGCCACTTTCAGTCAAGCCTTACACATTTATTAATCGCCAGTTGTGTGCCAACCGCCGAATCCCCAGGTGACCCTGTGATCTTGGAGAAGCCTCTTACCCTTTTTTCAGGCGAGGCCCCCTCCAGCCCTAGGCCTGGAGGATCAGCAGCCTTCCCTCTCACCCCCCAACTTCGTTAATTCAGTCGAGTCCCGGGGTCATGAATGGGGAGCTGCACGTGGCAGGTGCTTAGTGTTACTGAGTGACCTGATCCCACTCCCCGTGACTCCCGTGGAGTTTTCCTGGCAGACACTGGTGCGGTTTGCCATGTCCTCTATCTCGTTTTACAGATGAGGAAACTGAGGCAAACAGGGTGAAGCCACCTGTCCAGGGTCACCCAGCTAGTAAGTGTCTGAGGCTGGATTTGAACCCAGGAAGAGGAGTCTTCCAGGCCCTGCGCTCTGTGCATTCTGGCGCCCCCTGGCGCCCTCTGGCTGCTCCTGTCTAACCCTATCAGTCAGGAAAAACTTAAGGGACTGAAGGATTGCTTGTTGTCCCCACGGCGGCACCGAGCGCCTGTGCAACTCCAGCGTTCCTCATTGGTGGAAAAGCCTGCGTAAGGGGCGGGACATTGCCTCCCACCAATGAGGAGGCAGTCCTGTCCAATGAGCTTTGGGACTGGGGTTACACGTGCCCCAATCGGGGCGGTAACTGCTGCTGTCAGTGCAGCTCACCGAGAACATGCAAAGCTTCTTTAATTACGTATTTCTTTGCAACAAAGAACTCCTTTTGTTTGATTATTTGTAGCTTTGCAATCGTCTGGACCTCTTTGTCTTCACGTGGCCTTCACCCCCCACCCCGAGTCTTTCAAGCCATGTTTTGTGCCAAAGATGAATAAACGAAAAAGAGGGAAAAAAGCAGCCGAACAGCGGAGCCTCCCCGCCCGCCCCAGGTTCCCCTTGCTCTGCCTCCGCCTCTCCGCAGAAGGAAAGGTGGATTCTTTTCTGGGCTGAGTCTGGTGATGACGAGGAGCTTAGGGAGTGCTCAGTTTCATTCTGGAGGGGGAGGGAGAGGCTTTCAGTTTTCATCGCCCCGCTGATCCTGTATGTTGTTTTCCTTATTAGGCTTACTTCCCTCCACCTATGAGACCTGTCTTTCCAAACAAATACTCTGCTGAGGTGTGATATCTAAGGGTGGAACCAGACGGTTGCTAACGTACTGAACTTGGGAATCATTTAAAGGATGAGGGAGAGGGCCATAGTGGGTATGAGCAGGCTGCAACACAGGGCAAATCGGTAATTACATGGGAGAAATGGTGTAAAGGGTATCATCCAATACATGTATGAGCCAGAAAGGTGCTTTGGCTGTGTGGCCAGACAGTCACGTGCTCCACTGGCATCTTCGCAAGGCGTTTGTGGCACACCTTCCAGGAAAGCATCCTTGGGCCAGGGGTGCGGATGGCTTCCCATCTGCATTGTTGCATGGATACCCAAGTGAAGGCAGCCTGGGATCCATCGGAGTAGGTGCCGTGGATCCAAAGGGAGAAATGATACAGGAAAACGCTCATCCCGGGAATGACAAATTAAGAAGACACTGGAGACTGCGTATAAGAGGAAGAATCTGCCCTTTTTTTTTTTTAATCTAACTGCCCAGGGGACAAGGGGCTCTGATTCTACTGAGCAATGACGTTTTTCCCCATAAGTGGAGAATGGTGATTGACCAGGACACTCTAAGAAAAGGTGGTTTTTGTTTAATTATTTTAGTTGCCCTGGACTCCGTGACCGTATCTGAGATTTTCTTGGCAGAGATACTGGAAGTGGTTTGCCATTTTGTACTCTAGTTCATTTTACAGATGAGGAAACTGAGGCAGACAGGGTTAACTGACTTGTGCAGGGTCACACAGCTAGTAAGTATTTGAGGTTATATTTGAACTTTTAGGTCTTCCTGACTCCAGGCCCTGTGCTGTGTCCACTGTGCCAACTAACTGCCCCATACAACTCTTTTACATGGTAATGTGGAAAAAGCTTTGGGCCTGGGGTCAGGAAGACCTGAGTTCAAGTCTTGCTTTTGACGCTTTTTCCTGTAGCACTGTAGACTATACATTTCACCTCCTGAGCTTCAGTTTCCTTGTTTGTAGGATGGAGAAATTGTGTCTTCGGTAATCAATCCCCTGTGCAGCTAGGTGGCACCATAGTGAATAGAACCCCTGGCCCAGAGTCAGGAAGACCTGAGTTTAGATGTAACCTCAGACACCTACTACCAGGGTGACCACGGGCAAGTCACTTTGCCCTGTTTGTCTCAGTTTCTTCATCTGTAAAATGAGCTGGAGAAGGAAATGGCAAACCACTCCAGTATCTCTGCCAAGAAAACCCCAGATGGGGTCATGAAGAGTCAGACAGGACTGAACAGATTATCTCATGATTGTGCTAGGACAGAGATGATGAAGAGGTGCTGAATGGCCTATGTAATATATTTTGGGGTAACTTTATGATTTTATAACATTGTTGTAATTCAATTTTGTGTTAAGTTGTAAAAGCCACATTTCTTCTCCCCCAGCTGTAAAGCATTAACTGTTTCTCCCCTTCCCCCAGTTGTATAGTGTCTTTCCCTGCCCCAGCCTAGAGGTATTTCCTCTCAGACCATTAACTCTTCATTCAAGGTACTACCTCCTTTTGTCCTAGCAAACCAAACCCATCCATTTGCAAATCTGGAGGGGTACATCTCATTTAATTTGGCCTCAAATCTAACAGCTGGTCGACCTTATGACCAAAACCACACCTCTAAGCCCTGGCGCCCTGCTGTTTGTCCCAGTGTATTATGGGTAAAACACATGTGCAATTGATGTCAAGGGTGCATGTCCCTTTAAGTATTAACCACTCCCTGGTCCCTCTCTAACTCCACCTTTGTACACCTCATAAGCCTAATGAACTTATGATTGACAGCCATAGGTCTTAAAAACTGTGTTTCACTTCCTGCTCTTTGCAGATGGCCCTTTCTAGCAGATGGCTAGCAGGTTAGCCTTTTCTAGCAGGTAGGCATTCTAGCTGGCCATATGCCCGCTGCATAGCGTCATACTTCCAGACTTTCTCTGACTCCCCCCACCCTTGCCCCTTGTGAGCTTTTCCTAGGCAGGTTTCCTCACCCTACCCCCTGTAATTCTTTTCAGATGCGAACCTAGAAAGGATTTCTCATCAGAAATCCCCCAAAACCTATCCCTCATCAATGACATGTAAAACTTGTTAAAAACACACACAACTTTTCAAATGGTATATCAATATTAGCTTTTTTATGTTTGCAAAGAAACCTTAGTGTCTATAATAATACCAAAAATGCTCATTACACCTCATCTGTATGGGACTCTGAGGTTTATAAAGTGCTCTTCTCACAATAGACCTGTGAAATGGGCAATATACTGTCCCCATTTTATTTTATTTTATTTTATAAATTAATTTTTGGGTTTATTTTTAGTTTACATCTTTCATTTCCACAAGATTTTGAGTTACAAATTTTCTCCCTGTCTTTCTCCTACCCACCACCTCAAAACAGCAATCCCATGGAATATCCCCTTCCCCAATCTGCTCTCTCCTTTATCCTCCCTCATCCCCTCTCTGACTTTCTGATATGGCAAGATGGATCTCCATACTCCTGTGCTGTATATCTTATTTCCCTGTTACATGTAGATAATTATTGTCCCCAGTTTAGAAATAAGCTGAGACTTGGAGTTTATGTGACTTGCACACTGTCATAAAAGTTGTACTGGTATCCTCAGAGACCGACACTCGAATGCTGTAGGATTTAAATTTGGAAGGGCCTTTAGAGGCCATGCAGTCAAGTCTGTTCATTTTATAGCTAAAGAAAGGCCCAGAAACTAAACACCTTGGCCAGGATTATGTAGTAAGTGTCAGAACCATAACTGGGAAAGTCAGAGTGTTGAGGTCAGGAGGTCAGGGAAACAAAATGTAGAGGTCTAAGGTTGCCATAAGATGTTGAGGTATAGAGTTAGGGGTGCTCGAGACCCCAAAATAACACGCCAGGTCCTGCCTAATGAATTTGACTCAAGTCTTTTCTAGGCCAAAGAAAAGCAAAGTTTATCAAAAGTTCACCATAATGCGTAGACTCTTAAGGTATCTGTGACTCTTGCATTGGTTAAGTGGGCCAGAATCATCTGACGCAGAAAGAGTTTGTGCTAGATCATTCTCTGGGGCTCTCACACCTCATGGAGGCAAGTTGAGTCCTTATATACAAAATGGTTGTAGGAGGATTTCAGGGATGGTCTAGAGGAGGAGTTTGGGGAGGGTATTCAGGAGGAGTCAAATGAGGTCAGACTCCAGTGATGAGAGATTTAGGTGGGAAGTAGCTGGAGACTACTTGGAGATGAGACTAGGGAGGATCAAGGGTGGGAAGTTGCTGGACAAAGGAGGGCTAAGCTAGCAACCAGATTTGGGCCTAGCTATAATGAAAGGCTTATGGTCTCAGGCAAAATACCTCTTCAAAAGGGAAAATTCAAGTCAGAGTTCAAGGGGATTCCCAGAGCCTGTACCTCATCAAGAGGACCCAGATTCAGATCCTGCTTCTGTTGATTACTGTGACTTTGGACAAATTACCATCTTCCTGGGCCTCTGTTTCCCTTTCTGTAAAATGAGGTTGAATTAGATGTCCTCTGAGGTCTCTTTCTCGGCACCAGATCATTGATTCTATATGCATATGAAAGGATTTATGGTCATTCCAGCTCTGGATCTATGATCCTAATAACTTATCTGACCTATGTCACATTATAAATTGTCCGTCGGTTCATTATTCTCATGTGGGTGTAATTAGTGAGAAAGAATTGCTCATTGCCTGGTTATCCCCCTAGAACTGATGAAACTGGATTCCTGAAGCTTTGGAATGGAGAGCCAGATCTGAGGGGACCCAATCTAAGTCTGTTAGTGAGGTCTAATCTGAATTGCCAGTTCCTTTTAAGCTCCACCTTGGACTGTATGTGATTCGACCTTCGTAAGAAATCTATCAATAGTATAGTCTGGGAGGCCATTCTTTCACTGGCTGATCCAAGGGGAGAAGGATACCCCCGTCATCTTCACTGATCCTCTGAAGCCCTACTTAAACCTCATGGCGTGCAGGAAACAAAAATGGCCAGTTTCTGCATTAAGGCCTTTTATACTCTCATTTCTGGCTCAGAAACCAATCCAAAGGACTTCTATTCTCCACATGATAAGTGACATGGAAGCACCGAAATTAAGAGTGGAACCTCTCTGTTCCAAGAGATCATGACCTTTCAGAAGCAGGTTCATCAGATACTGACATGAGTCACCTACACATGCTCCCAAGAATGGGCCTTCTTTGTCCACTTCCTCATTGTGTTCACTTTAACATGGTAGTGCCAACATTCCCCAGCTTGTCTGTGTCTCTTTCTGAACTTCCTTTTGTGTATTTTTAAATTGTTCATTCTCTCTCTTTTTTTTTTTTTTTTTTGCATCACTATTACTACCCCTCCCATTTTCTTCTCAACTCTCCCTGGACTCCTCCACCCCACCCCCCACCCTGTCAAAAGTCCTCTCTTGTAGCAGAAGTACAGTTAAACAAAACAGATTTGCATTGTAATGTGTTTGAAAATGCATGCTTCGTTGTGGGAAGCATGCTTCATCATCAGTCTTGAGAAGGGAAAGAGAATAAGACTGATGATTTCTCTGGGTTTATTTTATACCTTGCTACTTTACTGAAATTGCCAATTGTGTTAAGTTTTTAGTATATGGTATGAGATGTTGATCTAAGTCTAATTTCTCCCAGATTGCTTTCCAATTTTCTCAGAAGCTTTTGTCAAATAGAGTCCTTATTAGCCTAGTAGTTTGTGTCCTTGGATTTATTGAACGCCTTGCTACTGTATTCAATTACTTCTGGATCTTGTGTACCTAATCTGTTCTGTTCCACTGCCCAACTTTTCTGTTTTTAACCAGGACCATTTTGATCATGTGATATTTTGTAGTCTACTTTGAGATTTGGTTCTGCTATGCCCCTTCCCACTTTTTTCATTATTTCCTTTGAGATTCTTTACCTTTTATTTCTCCAAATGAATTTTGTTACTGTTTTGTCTAGTTCTATAAAGGAATCCTTTTGTCGTTGGTACAGCAATGAATCTATAAATTAATTTGAGTAGTGTTATCATTTTAATTATATTAGCTTGGCCCAACCATGAGCAATTAATTCTCCAATTATTTCTTCCTTTATTTCTGCAGTTTTTTTAATCCTATAATTCTTGTTTCTGCTATTTAAAAATTTTAAATTTAATTCTTCAATTAACATACATTTTTTTTCTTCCTACTACCAACTCTGAAAAGTAACAAATATGCATAGTCAAGCGGAGTTTGTCATGGGTCCTCTGGAATCGTGTTGGTCATTACATGGATCAGAATTCTTAAGTCTTTCCAAATTGTCTTTATGATTGTTGCTAGTAGTAGCTAGCATTTATATAGCGCTTTAAGGGTTACAAAACATTTTATAGATATTATTTCATTTAATCTTCACAATCCTGTAAAGTAGGTGCTCTTGCTCTCTCTCTTTTACAGAAGAGGAAATTGAGGTTTGGAGGTTAAGGGACTTGCCCAGTGCCACACAACTAGGAGGTTCTTAAGCAAGATTTGTCTTTTTGATTTCAAGTCCAACACTCTCCCCACCACATCACTGAGCTGCCTCTGAAAAATTACATAAATGGTTCTGCCTCAACTCTGTATCAGTTCATATAAGTCTTCCCAGGTTTCCCTGAAACTGTCCCTTTTGTAATTTCTTAAGATATATTAGTATTCTATCACATTCACATTCCACAATTTGTTCAGCCATTACAAATTGATGGGCACTTCTTTAGGTTCTGTCTTGTTCTGCTGGGTTTCTTCATAGTGTACAAAAAGACTTGTGAGTTTATTTTTTTACCTGCTACTTTACTGAAGTTGTCAAATGTTTCTGTTTTCTAAAAGTTGAATTGTTAGTTTTCTAAGAAAATCTTTATATCCCTTGAAAAAGCAATAATTTTATTTATTCTTTGCCTATATTTTCTCTTTAATTTATTTTTTTCTTGCCTTATTGCTATAGCCTCTAGAAAACTATATAGAATAATGTGACAATGTACAATCTTATTTTACCCAGATCTTATTAGAATGGTCTCTAATGTTTCTTCATTATAGGTGATGGTTGCTCTTGGTTTGAGATAGATATTATTCACCATATTAAGGAAAGGTCAAGTTATTGCTATGCTTTTTAGTGTCGGTTACATAAAAAAGGAAAATACTTTCTCAAAATCTTTTTCTGCACCTATTGATATAATCAATGATTACAGTAAAGTATTTTTAAAAGTTTTAAATTATTTATGTTATCTATTATGTTTATGTTTTCTAACATTGAAGCAACACTGCATTTCTGGCACAATCTGATCACACTGTAACCTTTTTAATATGTTATTGTAACTTGCTCGCAAAAGTTTTATTCAATATTTTTGCATTGGTATTCATTAGAGATATTAAATCTATTGTTTTCTTTCCCTCATTCTTCCTGGTTTAGGTATCAGGACTATATTTATCTCAAAGAAAGAATTTGGTAAGATTCCATATTTGACTATTGTTGCAAACAATTTATGTAAAATTGAAGAAGTTAGTTATTCTTTCAATGATAGAATTCACTCAAATCAATCTTGTCTTTTTTTCTCCTTTGGGAATTCATTTATGGGAGTTCAGTTTCTTTTTCTCAGACCATATTATTTAAATTCTCTATCCTAATAATCTGAGCATTTTGTACTTTTTGTAGATATTCATACATTTCACTTATTTTGTTGGCACATAATTGGATAAACAATTCTAATAAATTTCTTTTTCTTTCATTTTTCATGTTGGCAATTTGGTTTTCTACTTTTTAAAAATCACCTTATAATTGGAGCTGGCCTTGGTTGATAACACCCTAGTTCAGAGCACTAGCTTCTAGTGCATAGGTTAGTACTCTACCAGCTTCCCTGGTGTGGCTCCTCCTCTCAGGGCCTCCGATAGCTTCTGGCCTGGTAAAGGTCTGCCCAGAGTGACCCTTTTTTCTTCCTTTGTGCCCATCCTGGTGGTCCTGGTGAGACCTCTTGACCTGTTTCTGCCAGCTTCTGACTATTCTTTTGTGCTGTTATATATTGGATACAGGCACTCACTTCAGCTTTTTAAAAACTTTATTGTTAATTTTTCTGGAGTCTTTTTATATATTTTTAGGAGTTTATGTGGGAACACTGGGCTTCTCTGTGGCTGTAACTGGAAGTGCAATTAATACACATTTATTAAATACCTAGTATGTGCCTACTACTGTGTGAGTGGGCTGAGTATACAAAGAATGAAACAGCTCCTGTCCTCAGGGAGTTTACATTCTAGGGGCAGAAACAACCTGTGCACAAAGAAGTCTAGTGGTCAGTGCTGTGAATGTAGTGCTGTAGTGGGCTGGTAAGGGGTTAGTTACTCCTTCACAATTGCTTGCTTTAATATACGGGTCAGGCCTGGTTCTTCCACTCAGCTGTGGCTTTCTTTGCAGCCTCAGCCCAGTGCTCTGGGGGATTTGTTTTCCTTTAACACCAGTTGTGGCAAGACAGTGAGAAGAAAGAATGGCCAAAGCTTGTCCTCATACTAGTCCCAGTTCATCACTACCTTCTCCTCACCAAAGCTAGTGACTCATTTGCCCAGAGATATCTGTATATGGGTTTCTTTTTTACTCTGGAAAGTTGTAAATGGAATTGACAATTCTCTTTCTAAACTTCTGAGTTCCTCGACAGGAAAACTGCCCAGGTGACTCTATATTGCAATTATAAAGTCCACTTCTCTTTCTCCCTGGTATTTTCCTCATTGTTTTTCTCTGTTGCATTTGAGTAATGCAACACATGAATCAGCAATAAAATGGTTAACCACATTTATATTAAAAGACAAAAGACAAAAAGGCAAAGGAAAGAATTGGAGACTGAAAAAAAAGGACTTATACATACAAAAATATTTATAGCAATTCTTTTTGTGGTGGCAAAGAATTGGAAATTAAGGGGATGCTTATCAATTGAGGAATAATTGAACAAATTGTGGTATATGATTGTAATGAAATATTATTGTGTTATAAGGAATGAAGGGAAGGATACTTTCAGAAAAACCTGGAAAGATTTATATGAACTGATGCATAGTGAAGTGAGAAGAACTAGAACAGTGTACACAGTAACAGCAATATTGTATGATGATCAACTGTGAATGACTTAGCTGTTGTCAGCAATACAATGATCTAAGACAATTCTGAAGGACTCCTGATGAAAAATGCTGTACATCCCCAGAGAAAGAACTGATGGAATCTGAATGGAGATCAAAGAATACTGTTTTTTACTTTCTTTTTTTGGTCTGTTTTCCTTTACAACATGACTTATATGGAAATATGTTTTGTATGATTGCACATGTATAAACTGTATCAAAATGCTTGCCTTCTTAATGAGGGAGGAGGAGAAGGAGGGAATTTGGAACTCAAAATTTAAAAAAGTAAACATTAAATTTTTTTTTACATATAATTGGAAAAAATATATTACACACACACACACACACACACACACACACACACACACACAAAGCCACTGGAGATTCAGGAGTCATCTTGTTCAAAATGTTTAATAGACATCTAGTGATATGTAACCTGTGTTCAGGTAGGAGACTAGGTGGGACAGATAGACCTGGGAGTCAGCTGCATGGATGAAGAGATGATAATTAGACCTATGGGAGCAGGCACAGTTACCGAGAGAGAAGAGAAAAGAGACCAGGATTTTTGTTCATGGAATACAGAAGATAACCTAACAAATGAGCCTGAAAAGGAGTGGTCAGATAGTTAAGAAAAGAACAATGGCATTATAAAAACGCGCCAAGAGAAGAGTGTCTGGGAGGAGAAGGTCATCAGCAATGTAAAGTATTGCCTGAGAGATCAAGAAGGATGGGAAAAGACCATCAGACCTGGTGATGTGGAAATTATTGATGACTTTGGGGAGAGCTGTTTCTGTTGAGTGATGGGACTGGAAGCCAGGCTGCAAAGGGCTGAGAAGTGAGTGAGTCCCTGGTCAGAGCATTTTAAGTTTTTCAAGGTGCTTTCCTCACAACAATCCTGTGAAATCCATTGTGAGAGAGCAGGTAAAGAAAGCATATAAAGTATAAAGTTGTTGGTCAGTCATATCTGACTCTATTTGACCCCATGAACTTTGTCCCTGAGATTTTCTTGGCAAAGATACTGGAGTGGTTTGCCATTCCCTTCTCCAGTTTGTCCCCATTTTACAGATGAGGAATTGAGGCAAATAGGGCTCGAGTGACTTGCCCAGGATCATACAGCTGAGGAAAAGGGAGGAAACCATGCTGCAAAGAGGTTATATGACCTGACCACAGTTACACTGATAAGAATTGTCAGATTACTGACAGTATGTATGTGTGTCTGTCTCTGCTGTCTCTCATTAAGAATTTAACTGACAATAAAAACAAATATACAGCAGGGTGGTATATTGGAGAGCCCTGGCTCTGGAACCAGAGGGTCTGGAGTCAGATCCTATCTCTTAACACCAACTTCCTGTGTATATTTGGACAAGTCACTTAACTTTGCTTGCCTCAGTTTCATAAAATGAATAAAATAATAAAATCCATAAAATGAGGGGTTGGACCAGATGGCTTCTAAGGTTCCTTCCAACTCTGGAGCTTCAATTCTGTGAATACAAGGAATAGCATCTTACTTAGCATTTAATGAGATAGAAGTCCCCAAAGTAATAAACACATTTTAAAAATGCCTTTGTTCCATATATGCTTGTAGGTCTCTCAGAATTCTGCCACCTCTGGATTCAATTTTATCATCAATATTGAATTTTGTTATTTTTGTCATCTTTAACGGGTATTAAATGGGACCTTAAGGTTAGTTGGATTTGCATTTATGTAATTATTAATGATTTTTACTACTGTTTCATGTGGTTGGTCCCACTTGGCATTTACTGTTTCCTAAATTATCTGTTCATGGCCTTTGCCCTTTGCTCCATTTAGGAATGTGTATTATCATCATTATAGACAGGCATCACTTCCTTATAGGTTGTGAATGGCAGACCTTTAACTGATGCTTATGATGCAAGAATTTCCCCTTAAATCTTTTTTTAAATTTTAGAAATGTTGCTTCATCTTGTATAAAAATCCTTTTTCCTTTTCCTTTTTCATTTAAGAAAAACTAAAATCCTTTATCTTTGTGTAGTTAGTGGACCAGATTCTGAGTTTACTAGGATCAAGGCAGCTGAGTGATACAGTTGATAAAATGCTGTTACTAGGGTCAAGAAGACACGAGTTCAAATCCAGCTTCAGACACTAGCTTTTTGACCCTGGGAAAATTGCTTAACCTCTGCCCTAGTTTCCTTAACTGTAAAACAGAGATAATGTTAGCATATGCCTTCCAGGGTTGTTATAAGGATCAAATGAGATAATATTTGTAAAGTATCTGCAGAGTGCCTGGCATGTAGTGTGTGCTATGATAATGCCGACGACCACGATGATGATATGGATGTCTGATCTCAGAGGTCTCTCTCTTGAAGCTGGCATCTTTGGTTTGACTTGTTATTTCCTCACAGTTTCCTCTGGCAAGTCTTCTCGTTGTATAGCTTGTGGCTAGGTTTCCACGAATGTGGGTAGCAGGGACCCCACTGCCTATACAAGCATTCAAGGTAAGAAATGCATATCTGATGGGGGCAGCCTTTATTTACCCAAAAGAAAATGCAGACAGTTCCAAGGACTCACAGAGGTGCACAAACAAATACAGAAGATACACAAAGCCATCAAAGTAGCTCTTCTTAGAGGAAAACTGAATTTGGAGTTGCCAAGGGAACAATAGCCTGATATTCTAATAAAATTCTTCTTTTTCACTGGAACTTGTATATGCCCTATCAGATTCTTATAATGCTCCCCTGTGGTTGGATCCCTCTTAAAAGGTAAATATACTTTGAACCTGCTGGACAGGAACCATTAAACCTGCACTGTCCAAATCTTCCATGGTTATAGTGGGAAGCAAATTAAAGGTCTTCTGAACCTTCATGTAGTGGCTTTAAGTACCTTACTGCTCCTCTACCTTTTGAGTGATCTCTCTAAAAGGAATATTGCCTAGAAACTCTCTATGTTTTCCATTGAATATTGGTTTTTTGAACTCTGGAATTTCCAACAATTTTTAAGGCAACCCCAAGGCTGGTACTGCTAAAGAAATTCTCCTTCTCTGCTAGAAGGCTAGATTCTTGGATCTCGCTGCCTAGGAAATTTAAAGTATACACAGGAGTCTGGGGTTCAGGAACATTTCCTATGATCATGTGGATGACAACAGCAGCGGTCATGCTTTTCCAGGATATTTCACTCCTGTCCAAGCTCCTGTCATCTCTGAGACTCAGGGGACCGATGTTCAAGTTTGTTCTATGCAGTGTTCTATAGTCATTGTCCCCCACTTCCAATGAGATAATGTTTGTAAGACAAAACCAAACACTTAGCTTAACACCTGGTGCACAGTAGGCACTAGTAAGTGCTTATTCCCTTTCCCCTTCCTCTCCCTCTCCCCTCCCTCCCTCCCACCTCTACAAAGAAGGGCAGAGGTGAATTCTCTTTGCTTTCTCTTGGGGCCAAGCCCGACCATTGCAGTTTCAGTTTCGATGATTTTGATATTGAGTTTACATTGCTGTAGTCATTGTGTATAGGATTTTCCTGGTTCTGCCAACCACTCTGCATCATTCTTAGAAGATAAAAGGTCTTGTGTCATCCCCTCATTCACAAAAGAGAAAGTTGAGGCCCAGAGAGGTTAGATGAGTTGCCCAAGGTCATGCTGGTATCAAGTGGCAGAGCAGGCATCCCAATGGGATGGGAGGAAGAGGATTGCCTCAGATCCTTTGGCTATCCTACTTACAAAGACTTTTATTCTCTGTTGTTAGCCTCCTTCCAGAGCCAGCCTTGATCCTCCATCTTCTCTGGTAGAGATGTGGGGCAGAAGCTGAACTAGGAATTTTCAAGGGCCTGCCAGTCAGCAGGCCAGGCACTGAGAATAAATAAGGTCAGGGTTCCCAGATAGAATCATATCCACTCCCATAATCTTCTTCCTGCAGTCTCAGGCTTTACCAACCAATCAGAGCCACCCCTTTCCTTCAGAAAGGCTCCCTTCAAGGACAGACAGACAGACAGCAAGTTCTGAGGGAGGAACCCTGAAATCAAGCAGGGTGACTTTCACTTCCTTCTACTCTGCCCTTCTAGGGAAGCTGGCATTTCCCTCACCCACAGGCAACTTGACTGGGGCAGCAGACAGTCATTGATTGGTTTTGGGCAAAGGAGCAGTGCTTACAAAATCATTGCTTCACTAAAATTATTCTGGCAGGGATGGACAGGTGGAATGGAAAGGGAGGAACTGAAGGTGAGAAGGCTGCTTAGGAAGCTGTTGCAGTGGCCCAGGTGTGATGTGATAGGAGTCTGTATGAAGCTGGTGGCAATGGAAATGAGGGCCCCCCTAAACAGACACTTTGAGGCTAGAATGATGTCTGATTGGATGTTGAAAAGGTAACTGGAAGCCAAATTAAGGGAGAGGATAAAAAAAGGAATAACCTGACCTATAGCAATATCTCAGGGTGCCAAAAAACCCCTTAGATATGTGATTGCTGAACTGAGGTCTGATCATTGGACATTGTGGCATAGTGGGTGTGGAGATGGTTTTAGAATCTTGAAGAAGACATGAGTTTAAATCCCACCCTAATCACTTACTAGTCTCTGAGAAAGCTACAGCCTCGCAGCCTCAGTCTTCTCATCCGTAAAGTGGGGAAAATAATAATATTTACTCACAGGGTTATTTTGAATTTCAATGAGATATCGTATGCAAAGGCCGTCCCAAACTCTAAAAGCTGCATTTCATTTTTGTTCTTTTCTGTCCAGCTCTTCAGGACCCCATTTGGAGTTTTCTTATCAAAGATGCTGGATGAGTTTGCCATTTCCTTCTCCAGCTCATTTTACAGACGAGCAACTGAGGGTAATAGGGTGAAGTGACTTGCCCAGGGTCACACTGCTAGTAAGTTTCTGAGGCCAGATTTGAACCATGAAGATGAGTCTTCCTCACTCCAGGCCTGGCACTCTATCCATTGTGCCACCTAGATGCCCTACATACACATCAGCTATTATGATCTATGAAAAATTGTGGGAAACAGGAGAGGTGCTGCAAAACTGGAGATGGGTGAATGTCCAGATTTTTAAAAAGGAGAGGGTGGATTCTTCAAACTCCAGGCCTGTAAGACTTTGTTCCCTGGTAAAATTCTAGAATTTATTACTAAAGAGAGAGTTAGTGAGCACATAGGAAGAAAAAGAGGCAATCATGACAGGTCAACTTGTTTGTTCAGAACAAGTAGAACTTCATCTGCGTTTTGGGGGACAGGATGACCACACAAATAAAGAGGGGGAATGTCATAGATACCGTGTCCTCCATTTCAATAAGGCATTTGGCAATTTCCAAGAAATTCATATGGACAAGAGATTGGAATTTACTGACCCAGAGTAATAACTAATGGATTCCTAGCAGACTAATGGGACCTGACCGTGGTCCTGCTCTGTTCAACATTTTTTACTGATAACTCGGATGCAGGTATAAATCACGGGGTTATCGAATTTGCAGATGACAAAACCTGCATATCTGAGGCTGGGGGTGGGGTAGTGAATAACCAATATACAGGAAAGCAGAAATAGGCTTAGTAATAGGAAGCCACTGTAGGTATGGGAAAACAGGAAGGGGCCGATGAAAACTCCTCAATGACAAGCATAGACTTGGAACTAGCAGAATACACTCCCCTCTGTTACCCCCAACCCAGTATTCCCAGATTCATTTGACATTTCAGAAACCATTCTTTATCTTAGCCTTTCCAGCTTGACAGAACTTTTCCTATTATAGCTTTGACTTTTCCAGAAACCCACCACCTCCTCCTCTCCTGCAGCACCTGTCCTATTTCCCACAATGGGAAACTTGCCTTGGGGCTCTCTTCTACTTACTGGTGACTCTTGCTCTGGGGTCACCATTTTAGGAAAGACCTTTCCCCTTCCCTGTATTCCCCCCTTTCCATCTCCCCCCCTCCCCCACCTGTCTTAGCCTGTTTCCAGCACTGCTATGTGTCTTTTCCCACCAGAATGTAAGGTCTTTGAGGGCAGGGACTATCTCCCAGTGCCTGGTACATACAATTTCCTTACAAATGCACTGTCTAGCCACCTTTCTATCTTTATTCATCCATCTGTCCATCTTTCTATCCATCCATCCATCCATCCATCCATCCACGGCAGATCTTGTTTCAGGTTAGCACCATTATTAGCTGTGAGAGTACACAAAGGGGAAAAAAAATGATTCTGTAAAGTTAAAACTCTGAATAATTAGAAAACTGGTAAAAGTCTTAGAACTGATCATGAAACATACCTGCTCCTTCAGAGTAGAGATGGGATGTTCCTGGGACAGACTGTTATACAGCCAGCTGTGGTTACTGGATCAATGTTTTTGCTTTTTTTTTTTCGTCAAGAGACAAGATCATTGACCTAGGGCTAGGAGACACCTTAGAAGTAATTTAGTCCAACTCTCTGACTTAACAGATGAGGAAACTGAGGCCCAGTGAGATTAGGTGACTTGCTCAAGGCAAGAGTTGACTGTCCAACTAGTGCCTAAAGCAGATTTGTACACATTTCTTCCTGACTCCAGGGTCAGTGCTGGCTTGATCTGCCTACTAGGTCAAACCAACTCCCCTAAAAGGAAAACCATCATCAGCCACTGGGGTCCCCAGCAGTCTTACAAGGCCAGGCCTGACCCTGCTTTGCTTCAGAGACCAGATGAGGGGGAAGGCAGAAATAACTAGGAAGTAAGCACAGAAGGCATCAAGAGGGCATATTTAAATTCTTAAAAAAAATACAGATTTTGTGGGAAGTCAAAGGTTTCTGAAAGCTGAGGTGCAGCCAGCCTTAAACAACCTTGTTGAATCAGAGCCCTTACTTGACGCAACACTGAACAAGAGGAGGCTGAGTGACGTCTTTCTTGGAAGATTCGCTCTTGTTTTTTATTTGACAAGAATTTTTTGGAAAATTCACACACATCAGAAAGATGCTCGCTGTGCCTGCTGCTCTTCGGCCAAGCTCTCCTGGTTTTGTTTTCGTAGCCCAATCCCCCTGCTATTGGGCTCCTGGTCCCTGGCCCAGGGGACAGTCCGTCCGTGAGTCCATAGCTGATGACCGCCAGGGCAGAAAATGAGGGTGGGCAGCAAGAGAGGCCCTGTGACGTCTCTCTCCTGGACACGCAGAGATGATCTCACTTTAGATTTAAAGAACCAGAGGAACCATGGGGGAGGGAACAAGGAAGAAAGGAAATCCTTGTCTATCCTGGGGTTGGAGTAGGAGGGGAGGGGAAGAGGGTGTGTGAGCTATAGAGGACTCTGAATATCTAGTCATCACTCCTCTTTTTGGAAGTCCACACCCTTCTTTCTGCTCCCTCAGCTCCCAGCCTAGATAATAGCACCTGGGATGTCCTCTAATCCAGCACCCTCATTTTACAGAAGAAACTGAGGCCCAGAGAGGGCCAGGGATATGTCCACATAGCAAGTTCATAGCAGAACTGTAATGGCACCCAGGATGCCCGACTTGAAGTCCTGTGTTTTTCCCCTGGCATAGAACTGTGCTTCAGAGGTAAAATGAGGGGGTAACTTTTGTCTTCCCATCATTCACTCTTCCATTGGCCCTACCTGGAGTAGAGACAGGGAGAAGGAGATGGTAGTTTGTGGTGGCCAGGGCTCCTTCCAGTTTTCTAGCCTGGGGAGGCAGGGACCACCCAGCTGCTTGGGGGCAGTTAAAGGCTCATAGTATCAGGTTCCTCATCTCCCTCCCCCCAATACAAATTAACCTTCACCTCTTTCCCTGGGATGATTCCCATTTGGGGGCTGAAATGAGGCACGGGGGTGGTGAGGGCTGGGAAAAAGGGAGAGATCAAGGGGAGGACGATGGGATATACTTAATGACATCGTGGCAGGATGCCCCACTTGTAATTTCTCCATGGTTGGTGGCCATTGTATCATGGATATAATACCTACCATGGTGGGCAGGGGAACAGGGCATGAGGCCAGAAAAGGAATTGGGTGATCTCCATTCTTCCTATTCCCTAAAGCCCCATTTCTCCTTGGGATCTGTTCCTCCTCTGTCAAGGCTGGTGCAGCTATTATGTTATGATCCTGGGTATACCTGCCCCAACCCTGTGACAGAAGGATTCTGGATCCCACACCCAGGTGAAGAACACTGGAGTGGGATGGGGGGAAATCCCAAGTTGTTGAAGGTGGAGGTCTACAGCTTAGGTCATGCCAGGTTAGTCTCTAGGCCCCTAGGAGGGGTTACTGAGGTTGCCCTCTGTGACGGCTCGAGCAGCCTGTTCAGGGACACGGGCAGGGTCAGTCAGGATGCAGGTGGAGGTGCTCAGCTGGCGGAGGGAGCTCAGGACCACTGATGAGAGAGGGAGACAGCCACCCATCAGATCCTTTGTACCCATCCTGCCTGTGGGGTAGGGGGAAGGAAAGGAGGTGAGGTTCTGGGACATTAGTCTGTGTCAGAAACAGGTGGGATTTCTTAAGACCAAGGGCCTTGAGTCCTGGAGGACTGGAATACCACCTTTTACCACACCCCCTTATCCCACTGATGGGGTAAAGGGCTTTGAAGGATGGAGGGCTATGAGCTATCTAGGAGAGCGTGGTGGGTGAGATAAAGGGAGTGAAGGTACAGTAGAGGGAAGGAGGGAAAGGTGGCTGGCTGGCTGGTGGCCTTAGAGGGCAATGACATACTAGGGCGAAGGGCAGGCAGAGAACAGTACTGGTCCAGCCAGGCCAGTGAAGTCTGGCGTAAGCTGTGTAGACTTGCTGTGGACACCATCCCGTTGAAGGACTCAAACAAAGGCCGGATAAGGATGCTGAACTGGCAGCCCAGTGGGTCAAGGAAGATGTGTCCCAGGCAGGATTTCCCTTCCGTTTGTTCCCTGTCTAGCCCACTCTAGGCCCAGTCTCTGATGTCAGCTAGCGGACCCAGAACCTTGGATCTTCCTGTCCCCAGGCCTCTCAGTCCACCAGCTCTCTCCCATGATCCTTTCCCATTATTGCGACCCCCAGTCAAGACTCCCCCAAGGACTGTCCCTGAAGAGAAACAGGAAAGGGGGCTTCCTTTCAGCTGCATTCAGGAAGCTCCTGAGAGCAGGGATTGGTCATTTTGTCCACAGTGCCCGCACATAGTAGGTGCTTAATAAATACTTGCATAATTGAGTTGAATTACACCTAAGTTTAGAGATGTTCATCATGGCCCACACTTTATAGTGCTTTAAGGTTCATAATAATATTAACAATGGGTAAAATTTATATGATATTTTAAGGCTTGCAAAACACTTGGCATTTTTATGAAAATGCCATATGCAATAGGAAATAATGAAGGTGGGGGTAGGGAGGGCAGAGACGAACGTGTCCCAAATCAGAGTGCAAACCAGGGAGGAGGAAGAGACACCCACCAGCCAGGGCGTCTGTTGCTGTCATATCCTTGGGGGCCTAGTGTTGGGGGGGAAAGGTGTGAGTGTCTCTGTTTGTGTCAAAGGCAGTTAGGGGGCATAGGGAAGAAGGCGCTGCACTTGGGAGTCAGGAAGACCTGAGTTTGAATCCTGCCTCAGACACTTCCTAGATGTGTGACCCTGGACAAGCCACTTAACCTTTGCTTCAATTCCCTCATCTGTAAAAGGATAGTATCTACCTCCCAGGGTTTTTGTGAGGACCAAATGAGATGACATAGTGAGTGGCCCAAAAGTCTTAGTACAGTTTTAGGCTAAACTGCATTAAGACTTTGGAGTCATCCCGTGTGGTAAATGCTTAATAAGCCCTAAAGCACCATATCTACACTAGCTATTACTATTCCCAGTACCTGGGGCATAGTAAGTGTTCGAGTCAATGACCTAAGACATGCCAGGTACTGTCCTGAGCAATGGAATAATGAATGACTAACTTAATAGATTAGAGGCAGAGTTAGGCTTCAGGTGAGGTTTCAGGGTCAGTGCTGCCAAAAGTCCCAGAGCCCCCACATCCCTCCACACCCTTCTCCACCGGCTCTTGGACAAAGCCATCGCCTTGCATCAACAATGACCAGCCATTCCTCCCCTCCCAGTCCTGGAGGCTGGTTCTGGGCCATTTCTGTAGAGCCCTCTGGACAAAATGTTCTTTCTGCTTACAGAAGGATACAACCCAGAATTTCCAGTTGTGCAGGGTGCGAGCCCGGACATAGTCATCAAACATGTCCCTCATCTGGTCAAAGCGTTGGTGGGTGATGGGCACTCCCGTGGCGGGCAGCTGCTGTTGGCAGAGGCTGCAGACCCCGAGGGGGGAGGTGGGGTTAAGGCAGTACCCCAGAGCATCTGGCTGGGCACCTCTATGACCCACCTCACCCTTCCCAGCTTCCCTCTCCCACCCTGCCAATGAGCTTCCAGTCTCCCTACTTGATGGCTGTGTTGAGCTCCTCGATCTGGTCCCGCAGGTGCTGGGCCTCCTCCTGCATAGCTGCCCGCTCCTGCTGCAGCATCATGATGTATTCTGCTGTCTTCTGCAGAGTTGTGGCCTTGCTCACCTGAGGGGGTGGGAGTGAGGCAAAGGAATAGGCCTCAGGGTAACTCCTAGGAGCATGGGGAGTCCCTGGGGATGAGGCTCACTTCTCCTCAGCTCAAGAACATAAACAATGATTTAGCACAGCTTGTGTGCAAAGTACAATGCTGGCATCGGGCATACAAAAATTCTAGATGATCATCTCTGCCTTCACGGAATTTTTCGATTGTTGGCCTAGAGTGACATGTATACAACTATGATTCCAATTAGACATTCAACAGGCACATGGCAAAGATTAAAGATGGCTGCAGCCTGAAGGAAGGAAGAATGGATGGAGGAAGGAAGGGATGGAAGGAAGGAAGGAAGAAAGGAAGGATGGATGGATGGTTAGATGAACGGCCAAGAGGCCAGTAAGCCAGGTTAGAGATAATGATTTCCAATGGGGTCATGGCAGCGCCAATGCCAAGGATGGGGCAGGTATGAGAGGTATTTTGGAGGGAGAAACAGTCAGGTGTGGTGGCAGATTGGAGGCAAAATGAGATGGTGAAAAGAGACCTGGCTCTGGCGTTAGAGGACCTAGATTCTAATCTTGCCACTTCTGACACTAACTCTCTGAGTGACCTTGAACAGATCATTTCCCCGAGTTGTCATTTCCTCCTTGGGGTGTCCAGGCTGGGCACTACACATTGCACAGATCCTACTCACCTTGAGGCTAGGCTGGGCACTGAGTGTGCTCACCAACCCGTGCAGAGTGTCAAATCCCAGCTTGATGTTGAAACGTCTCTTCTGCTCTGCTGAGATGTGAGTGATGCGCCGGTTCTCCGTCTGTAGGAGATGGGCTAGGGCTAATGGGAGGGTGTCGAGAGGGAGGGGGCCTGTGGAGGAGGAGGGGTGAGCAAGGAGGGGGAGAGACCTGGGGAAGGGGGCCCACCTTGTTGTTGTCCAGGCGTCCTCTGCCCAAAGTGGGTTGTGTGGGAGAGATCCGTGTGCTCAGCCCCCCTGGGCCAGGCATGGGGGGAAGCTCCCCAGACAGACGCCGCTCATTCCCTATCATGGAGACAAGACAGCCACGTTCAGAGTATTCTCATAAGTCGCAGCATCTGGATCTAGGCCCTCCTCTCCCTGCCCTTACAGCTCCCACTCTGGCTGCTGCTTCACCTCTCCATCCCCTCCTTTCCTCAGTGTATCTGTGATTTCCCTGACCCTCCCTGGCCTCCCTTCCCTATATGTGTCCTTTCCCTCTTAGAATATAAGTCCCTTGAGGGCAGGCCTACCTTGTCTTTTCTATTCAGATCCCTAGCACTTAGCACTGGGCCTAACACAGAATAAATGCTTACTAAATGCCTTTTCATTCATTCATTGATTTGTTGATACATGCATTCATTCATTCAAGAACGAATTCCTTTTTCTCTCTCTTGGCACCAACCTCCATCTCCCCTCTACCCACATTCACCAGGTGCTGGAGGTGAAAGCCGCTCTGCTTTGGGTACCAGTAAGGGCCCAGGAGGAGCCAGGGTAACGGGGGTCTGGGCAGGCCGAGGCTGGGACTGAGCCACAGGTGGGGAGTAGAAGGCACGAGGAAAGTCAGGAGGTCCTGGCTTCTGGAGCACAGATGAGGAGAAGGGAAGAGGATTGGAGGTAAGGTCAGAGGGCTGGCCTGCCCTGAGGACCCCTCCATACACTCCATACACATACCCTCCCCCTCTGTAGGACTGGGCAGCCTGGCCCCCTGGAGACCTCTCTTACCGGGGATCCAGAAGGCCTGAAAGCAGTGCTCAAGGGGAGTGGTGTTTCCAGCATTTGCTCTGGTTTGGCTGAAGAGGAGGATGAGCAGCAAGAGGTAAGAGAGATCCCGGCCAGCCCTTGGCCAGGGCCTCCTTACTTCCTCCTGCGGATTCCCCAGGGTGGGCTCAGGACAACCTTCTCTGCCCCACGCAGCCAAAACTAACTCTTGGGGCAGCTTTCCCTTCTTTCTGCCCCTAATTCTCCCCTCCCTCCCCCCAGCTCCTTCTTCTGCATCCCCTCAACAGCTCACTCAGGGCTCCCAAGCAGGGGCCCTGTCCCTTCTAGCTCTCCCACTTGCCAACTCCCTTTACATCAACTCCACTTCTTGCCCCCAACACCTCTATGTCCTGTCTTCCCTCTCCCCAGAGCCCCTCTTACCAGCAGTGAGTAGCTGTGTGAGACAGGGATTGGAGGCCCCAGCCAAGGCTGGGGGGCTGGGCCTTCGAACCCTGGGGCCTGGTGTGGGAGGCTTGCTTTTGAGCTGTGGCTGGGGCACAGCAAATTGGGGCCCACAGCAGGGCTCTGGGTATCCTGAAGGAAGGAGCTCCAGGGGGAAAGGGGATGGGGAGGGGCCAGTGCTAGGGTGGGTGGGTGGGAAGTTGGTAGGGGTGGGGAGTGGGGAGACTGCTGAAGGGGGGGCTGTATTAGGGAAGGGAAACCTGGGTGGGTATAGGGAGTCCTCTTGCATCAGGAGAGGGGAAGGGGCCAGAGGTGAGAAGGGTGTAGAGGGACAGGGCTCCAGGCCCGGCACCTTGGTAGGAGTAGGGAAATGGAGGAAGGACTGGGGGTGTTTGGCCTTGGGGTCTTCTGGCAAGAGGAAGTCAGGGCTCAGGAAAGCAGGTGAGTCCAAGGGTCCAGAGCAGCTGCTCCGGGCCTGAAAGATGGACAGAAAACTTAGTAGCTGAGTGAGCCCCCTCCCACATAATCCCCTTCCACTCATGAGCAACTTTTTTTTTTTGTGCTTTTTGGAGGGCAATTGGGGTTAAGTGACTTGCCCAAGGTCACACAGCTAGTTTTTGTGTTAAGTGTCTGAGGCTGGATTTAAACTCAGGTCCTTCTGACTCCAGGGCCGGTCCTCTACTCACTGCGCCACCTAGCTGCCCCTCATGTGCAACTTTCACAGAGAGCTCTATGCTGGGCACAAGGAGGGGAAAGAGCCCTTTGGAAATTCCCAGGCTAATGAATGATCTTCCCAGAGGTGTCACTAATAGGGAGGATAGGCTCCCGGCCCTGGAGACAGCAGCAGTCTCTGGGTAGGGAAGGATGGGACCTATGGGTTTATAAAATAGGTAATAAGAGCTCAATATGACAAAGGAGTGGGAAAAGCACAGAGTGTGGGAAGGAGGTGGCTTCACCCACCCTGAGCAGAGAATCAGAATATCCTGATTGTCACAGACTTCCTGGAGGTGGTGATTTTTAGAAGGAGATTTCACAGACCAGAGAGGAAGGGACATGAAAGCACCTGGGTCAGGAATGAACAAGCCTTTCCCAAAGAAGGAGACCTTGCCAGGCAGGAGGGGAGCAGCGTGGATGGCAGTCACAGTGCCTTAGCTTTAGAGCTGTACAGATGAGTAAACTGAGGCTAGAGTGACAGAGGTCATAGGATCATGGGTTAGAGATGGGATGGCTCTCAGAGACCACCTGGCCCAATGCCTTCATTTTACAGAAGAGGAAGACAAGGATCAGGGAGATGAAGTGGTTTGCCCGGGACAGCCCAGATTTGAATCTCTAAGGCTTGAACACTCTTTGGTATATGTCATTGCCCCAAGTTGACAGCTCTCGGAGGATGATTCATTTTTGTCTTCACACACCTAGGACCTCACACCTGCCTGGCACACAGCAGGCAATTAATAAATGCTTGTTGATTGACTGACTGAGTCCCCTGCCCCTCATCACCACTGCCATCACCCTTGCTCAGGCCCTCATAACCTCTTCCTATAACACAATGACTCCCTAAGTAGTTTCTTAGCTAGTCTCTTGGGTCCAAGGGAAGGGGTGAGAGGAATGTGCATTTATTAAGTGCTAAGTGCCAGAGATAAAAAGAAACCAGCACAGACAGTGCCTGCCCTCAAGAAGCTTACATGCTCAAGGGGGAGATGCCATGTAGACCTCTGAGTCTATGTTGGATACATACAGAGGAGTTGGAGGAAGGATCTCTGGCAGAAGGTGCTGCTTGAGCTGAGTGAGTCTTGAAGGAAGCTAACGATTCAGAGAGGGAGGGCATTATAGGCATAGGGGACAGCCACTGCTAAGGCATGGTGATGGAAGATGGAGCAGGGCGTGTGAAGAAGAACAGATCGTGTGGCTTCCCACATCAGTGCTCCAAGCTTCAGTGGCCTGACATTCTAAACCCTTTGCAACCTGCCTTTTCTTCACTTTGGCTCTGTGATTTCCTAGCTCTATGACCCTGGGTAAGTCACTGATCCCCTCAAACCTCAGTATCCTCATCTGTAACATAGGAGTGGTGATCCCAGAACCACTGACTTAATAGGGTTGTAGTGAGAAAAGGTGCTTTGTAAACAGCCGAACACTCTACAAATTAGTGTGACTTTCCCTTATTACCAGCACTCTCCAATTCCAGACAAAAAACATCTTGTTTATTCCAGCCTCCATAACTTTGCTCACACCTTCCCTACCTCCTGTAACACCCTCCCTTCTTGAAATCTCTCCCTCCATTTCATGCCACCCCAGCTCAAGCTTCAGCACCTCCAGGAAGCCTTCCGGGATCGGATTTGGCCTCCTCAAGCACCATCTGGCCCACGTGGGTGACCCGGGGCCTCTTCTTGTAACAGCAGATCTAATTTAATTGTTTCACACCATTGATAACTTGGGGGAGTCTTCTGAGTTCCTCAGGGATAGATCATGTGGCTCCTCCTGTCTCCCCAGGGTCTAGCCAAGGATGGGGCTTGTAGGTTACATGAATAATAATAAGAAATAATAACAGAAGCAAACATTTACGCACTGTGCCATGTGCTTTAGAATTAGGATCTCATTTGATCATCACAACCACTCTGGGAGGGAGGGGCTGTTATTATCCCCACTTTACAGATAGGGAAACTGAGACAGGCTCACATAACCAGGAAGTGTCTGAGGCCAGACTTGAACTCAGGTCTTCCTGACCCCACTGGGCCACTTAACAGAAGGAATGAGAGAGTGACAAGGCATTAAAGACGGATGTGGGGGAGGTGAGAGCAGACACTCACCTGCAGGCGGCTGCCCAGGAGCAGGGGCACCCCTGGGGTGGTAGCCGGGGGTTCTGGTGTCAGGAACCCGCCACTGAACAGAGGGTCAGCCATGGGGCTAAAGCTGGGGGGCTCTGGGAAGCTCACAGGTGTTGACGGGGGCCGGTGGTTGGTGAAGAAATCTGTAAGGCAAAGGCAGGCCAGGCTGGTCAGGGGGCATGTGGCATCCCTGAATGACCCTGTGTTCTCTCATAACTGGGGCCCGCTCTGGCCCTTCTCTTTCCCTGGCCACTCTCTCTAACACACTCCAAGCTAGCAAGTCATGGAGAGGGAGAGGGGGTCTTGTTGCCCCCAATAAGCCAGTCAGAGTGAAGGTTTCTGGTGTGAGGATGGGTGGCTGTGTTTTTATAGGCGATTGTGAAACTAGGAGAGTTTCTGTCTCACTCATGGGGGAAGCAGCCCTGGGGTGGAGTGGGTCAGAAGGAGAGGGCTGAGACCCCAGGAAATGGCCCTCCCATGGGGTGCCCTGTTGCCCAGTCCATGACCCCCATTGCTGGGCAGGGTTCACCCATTCTGGTTGGGAGAGGGGAGGGAAGTGAGAGGTGGGACGGAGGGGAGGCCGTGAACTGGGCAGTGAGGATAAAGAACAACAGGGAGGGGCAGGTCCTTGCTGGGTGGAGGGAGAAAAGGGGAGGAATGAGCCCAGGAAGGGGGCAGGCATAGCCCCAGCCTTCTATGTGGGGCTTGGTTGTGTAAGCTGAAGGCTATTCTGGTTTTGGGAAGCAGCTGCCCGGGGCTTAACCACATCCCGAGGGCTTTCAGAAGAACCTGCTGCCGACAGCCTGCCTACCCTCTTCCCGGCACCCGGACCTTTCTCCAGCCCTGACCCTGCTACTGGTACCCTGGCCCAATCCTACAGTATTCTATGGGTTGGGAGGCTGGGACCCTGGAGAAGGATTGAGGGGGATAGAGAGGGAAGGAGCCTCACTCTCCCTGTCCTCCCTGGAGGACAAGGTAGAGGTGGGCTAGGCCTCTTCTCTTTGTATGAGGAACCCCCCACCCCCAGAGAGGCACCAACAAGAAGGATGGAGTGACTAGAGACTTAAGGGCCATGGGGTCTACTGATGTCTGTCTGGGTACATCTCCATAACAAGGGGGAGTCTCAGGTCTACATCTTACGTGTTTATGTATTAGGATTCCATGTAGACAATGGGATGAAACTGGCCTAGACCCATTGACCTCCTCACCCACAGCTAACTAAGCCCCCAAAGTGGGGAAGCAGAGACAAACAGCACCTCAATCCTACCCTCCCAAGCCTCCAGGAACCATGCTCCAAACTGCTCCTAACGCTATGACCTGAACTTCTGGTCAGTCTTGTACCTTCTCTATCCTTCCCCGCAAGGTGCTGTGGTATCCCAGGGTCAGACCAGCCCTCACCTCTCATTCCAGGCCAGGATTAGGTAAAAGGATCTCAAAGCCTGAAAAGGCCTGGATACACAAGCCTTCCAGGACTTTTCCCGTAAACTCGGCAATCCATCCTGCCCTGAACTCCCATTACTGCTGTTGATCCTGAATTTAGAGCATCGAGTTCCCATGCCTCAACACTGAGCTTCGTCTTTGATAGCACACCCTGATCCCTAGCACTGAGTCACTCCTCCTTGGGCTGAGCCTCTCTCTCCATGCCAGCACTAAACCCCACTCTGAAATGGAATCCTCACCCCTAACCCTGGGGTGCCTCTTTCGAGCATTCCTGACCCAGTGAATCCCCAAGTCCCTGTCCCTGAGACCTCATCACTGGCCCCGATCATAAGCCCCCATCCCTGACAGTCAAGTCTCTGTCTCCAGCATTGAAGCCTTGGTATGACAATGAGCCCTCATCCCCGGGCACTCTCTCCCCAACACACACAGCTCGAGGTCCCAGCTAATGGTGCAGCCTTAACCCCAGCAATCTCTTCTTACTGTCTCCCTGCCTCAAGGCTCTTCCCTCTAATTCAGCCTCCACGAGGCTGCCTGAGGTTTCCTAAAGCACAGACCAGACCACATCCTTCCCCTGCTCAGGAAGCTCCCAGTAAATACAGATCCCCTCTGCTAGGCAGGATGTCCCTAGCCTCGATTTCTGGGTTAGGCTCACACGTTCCTGCTTCTTACACTCTCCATTCTGGTTAAGTGGGTGGATCTGCTGTTCCCCATGAAGAGGTATGAGCCCTTTGTATTTGCTGGTCCCCTCTCTTCCCTGCTGCCCCCCTTAGGACCCTGATTCCATTAGAGTATCTGCTTAGGGGCTTCCCTCTCCCTGCATGAGGCTTTTCCTGATCTCCCAGGTCCCCATCCTCTTCGACAAAATGACCTGGGGTTTACTATCTATACAGGAGAATATAAGCTCCTTGAGGGCAGGGAATCATTCCTTTCTGTCTTTGGATCCTCAGTGCCTAGTACAGTGTTTGGTACACAGTAAAGGTTTAATAAATGATTGTAGCATTTAATGAAATCCTTGACACCAAAGCCTCCTTTTTTGGCTCTGAACCCCAACCCTGACACCAAGCCTCAGTCCTCCAGCCTGGACTCCCTATTTCAAGCATTGAGCCTCCAATATCTCCAGACACTGACCTGTCCTCCCTGTCCATGACCCCTCACCCTCTGCCCTGAGCCCCATCCCTGGACACTGATCCATCCTCCCTGTCCGTGAGCCCTCACCCTCTTCCCTGAGCCCCTGAACAGTGACCCATCCTCCCTGTCCATGACCCCTCACCCTCTTCCCTGAGCCCCATCCCTGAACAGTGACCCATCCTCCCTGTCTATGAGCCCTCACCCTCTGCCCTGAGCCCCTGGACAGTGACCCGTCCTCCCTGTCCATGACCTCTCACCCTCTTCCCTGAGCCCCATCCCTGGACACTGACCCGTCCTCCCTGTCTGTGAGCCCTCACCCTCTGCCCTGAGCCCCATCCCTGGACAATGACCCATCCTCCCTGTCTGTGAGCCCTCACCCTCTGCCCTGAGCCCCATCCCTGGACACTGACCCATACTCCCTGCCCTGAGCCCCATCCCTGAACAGTGACCCATCCTCCCTGTCCATGAGCCCTCACCCTCTGCCCTGAGCCCCATCCCTGGACACTGAACTGTCCTCCCTGGCCTTGAACCTTCATCTCTTTCATTAAGTCCCTTCTCCAACAATGAACCCACCTGTCCAGCACTAAACCCCAAATGACTATCATTTCGTCTACCACTCCAAAGGCAGGAACTGAAAACTGCTTTGAGTTGAGGTAATGTGCAGGTCACCAAAGTCCCCAACACCATCCCCTAGCCCAATACCACCAGTGCCCTCAGCTTTGGGTATCTGACCAAGGCCAAGCCCATATAGAAGCTGCCCCGAGCATGACTTCACATGCCCTCAGTTCAGACTTTTCTTGCCCAGGCTCCTCTCTCTAATGGCTACCCAGGGTTGAGCGGTCTCCCCTTCTCTTGCCTTACCTGGCATGACCTGGGGAAAGTCTGGGCTGCCACTCCTTACAGGCTGCCTTTTCCTACCTGATGTTCGGGTGTCCATTCCCAGCCAGGGTTGTCCCCAAGCAGGGCCAGCCTGTTCCCCAAGCCCGGCCATCTCCACTTCTGCCTGAGGCAGCCACCTCCCCTCTCCCCATGGCTGTGTCAGGCAGGCATGGAGGCATGGGGTGGTTCCTCATTCCCAGGTCCCTATTGGCTTCTGTCTCTTGATTGGCAGACCTAAGAAACCCTTGGGGGGGGAGTAGTGGAGGTATCAACCCTTATCTCAACTCTCAAACTAGCTCCCTTCCCCTGTGCTGGGGACTCCAGGGAGCCTTGGCTCTGACTTGAGAGAGAGAGAGGGTTTTTCCACCTTAGATTTAGACTAATTCTTCTTGTGTCCAAACTGTGCTCTCCTGTCTGAGCTCTGCTCCCTTGTACTGGGCCCTATTCTTGAGCACCGAGGCCCCATCCAGGGCGTTGAGGTCCTACCCCCCACATTGAACCCCCATTCCCAACCTTAAGCCTTTATTTGTGATACTGAATTCCCATTCCTGATACTGAACCCCTACCTCCAGCACTGAACATTGAGCTCTCACCCTCAGCAACACATTGCCCTGTCTGAAACTGGGTCTCTACCACTTGTAATGAGCCTGTATCTCCAGCCCTGGGCCCCCAGCCCTGACACATAGGCCCCGTTCTCAGCCCTGAATTGTCATCCTGAGCACTGAGCCCCCATCCTCAGTGCTGGCACTGGGTCCCTGTCCCCAGTACTCAGCCCCCATGTCTGACAATGAAGTCTTAGTCCAGCCCTGAAGTCTCCCATCTGACATAGAGCCCCTGTCCCTGCCTCCAAACTCCAGCCTTGATGCTGAACTGTCCCTAGTGCTGAACCTTCATCCCCAGTATTAAATCCCCATTCTTTGCAATGAGCAACACTGACTTTCTTTCCCAGGACACTACAGGTCTGAGGCTTCCCTTCCATGAAGCCATTGGCGGCTCAGGAGAGATATTTGCAGACATTTAGGGCCCCAATGAGAGCCCTTTGCTGCAGCCACAGTCATTCTTCAGGATATCCCCCTCCCCCACAGCGGTTCTGTGGTTCCGGCCTTGGGCCTGGCTCCAGCTCTCCTGGCCCCCCTCACCTGAAATATCCATGAAGTCGTCCAGGCTGGGCTGCAGGGGGGTCAGGTCTGGTTGAATCATGTCAGCATTGCCAATGTAGGCTGGGGGGGAGGGCGGAGGCAGTGTCAGGAGAGGCTGGAGGAGGAATGGACTGCTAGGCCATCCATGCCCACCTTCATACTCTCATAGCCTCACAGTAGAGGGCTCCCCTAATCCCCTCCCAGGGTTCTTACAGAATCACAGAAGCCCAGAGCAAGAAGAGACCTCAGAGGCCACCTAGGGCAAGCGACTGCTGACCAAGAATTCTCTCTCTGATGTGCCTCATCAGGGTCACTTGATCTGTGTGAGACCACCAGGGAGGGAGGCCATAGGTTCCTCCTTATTAGTGTCCTTCAAAGATAAGCTGGAGTCTTGGTCAGGTGTGAACGGGACTAGGCGGCCTTCGAGGCCACTTCCATCACTGAGAGTGTGTGATTCCATGAGGACCCACCACTCTTGGAGGGCCCATTTACTCCTTTTTGGGCAGCTGGAATGTTGGACATCTTCTGGACAACAAGCTTACACTGGCCTCTTGGCTCCTGGTTCTGCCCTCTGGGGCTAAGCAGGACGAGCCCAGCTTCACCACCGTATCTCTGAAGACAGTTAGCGTGCCATCCCTCCCCCAGTCCCTGCCAGGTCTTCTCTAAGCTAAATATCTTTCCATTCTCCTTGGGTAATATCTCAGCCCCTTCTGCAGTGGAGAGATTTTCCAGTCTATCTCACTGCTGGTCATCCCTGAATCCTCTGCCCAGGGTCCCTAAGTCCTTCCAACCTGTCTCTACCAAGCCCTCTTCCAGGGGAGGGTTCCAGATTTTCTCCAATGAGGCTTTTCCCTTTCCTCCCAATGTCAATTTAGAGGTCATCTAATTCAACTCCTTCATTACAGATGAGGAAACTGAGGCCTAAATATCCTAGTATGGGATGACAGCCAGCAGAGAGGTACTGGATTTGGAGTCTTGGGACTTGGGTTCAAATCTTGGCTCGGCTACTCATCACCTGGGGTGATTTTGGGAAAGTTACTACAATGCCCTGGGCCTCAGTTTCCTCATCTGTAAAATGGGCGTGGAGTTTGAACTCAGTGGCCCCTTCTAGTTCTAGAGCTATGATCCTATAATCCAGAAGTGAAGTCATTTCCCTGTCTTTATAAAATGAGAGGATTGGACTAGGTGGTTTCTGAGCTCTCTTCCAGCCCTACATCTGTGACCTTGTGGTCCTGAAGTCACAAACCTCTCTGTGCCTCAGTTTCCCCATATGTAAAATGAAGGGGTTGCATTATGTGAGCTCCAAAGCCCCTTCCAGCCCTACATCTGAGACCCTATAGTCTTAAAGTCACCTCCTCTCTGTGCCTGTTTCCTCCTTTAAAACGAGGTGTTCAGATGGCCCTTTCAGATCTCCATGAGCCATCCCTCCCACTGGAGTTTCCCCTAGAATTAGAACCCTAGTGCTAGAGGAAGGGCTTCTCACCATCATCAGGAGGCAGCTGAAGTGGGGCAGGACTGGGCTGGGTCATGGTGAAGAGTGTGTCGGAGATGTCGGACAGGAAGCAGTCCAGGTTGAGGAGCTGCCGGCCCCCTGGCTCTTCTTCGGGCCCCCCCAGCAGCACTGGTACCACACTGGAGAAGAGCTGCTCGCACCATCGCTCTGGCGGCCTCCACCCCCCCTCCGCCTGGGGAGACGGCACCAACCAGCAAGCCAGCGGGATAGGGGTCACCCTGCTGTCTGCTCCCCATCACCCAACCCCTGCTTACAGGGATGGCTCCCATCAGTAATCCTGCAGAGGTTGCATATCCTTCTCCCCACCAAGTTAGGGAGATGGTACTGCTCAGCCAACTGGTGGGTCAGGGGTCCCCCCACTTCCTACCCCCATGAGCCTTCTCTCTGCCTCTGCTTCTATGCCCTTGGCACACTCTCTGTTTTCTTTTTAATCACATTCCCTTCTCCATCATAGTTTTTCTTCTCCCTCCCTCTGCCCCAGCTCTTCCTTTGCTCCCCAGGGGCACCTACCTGCTTGGGGGCCAAGAGGTCCCCTTCCCTGCTGGACTTTCGGAGCTGCAGGGACACACAGAGGGTTGGATCTCAGCATACAGCACCAAAACATCCCCTCTATCTTCCCACCATGGGGAGCCCCTCTTCCCCAGGTCCCTGGCCTTGAGAAGTGGGAGGCCATGGAGCTACCACATAGCCACTAGGTGGTGCTGCAAGGCTGGCTGTGGAGAAAGGGATTTCCATCCAGGGGGAAGGGTGGGGGCTGCGAAGGGCACTAGAAGAGATATGGGGCCAGTGTGGGGCTTCCAACCCCAGCCCTGACTCAGCCTAGAAAGAGCACGCTTTGGACACAGCTTGGGGACCTGAGCTGGTTTCTGAGGGGAGGCTGGCTGAAGCCCCTCTTCCATACTTACGCGCTTCTTGTAGTAAATCCGCCACTTGTGGTACTCTCGCATGACAACCTCAATCCTCCGCTTCCAGTAATTTCCCTCCAGCACCACAGCCTGGGGAGGCGGGGGACAAGGCCCATGGGAAGGTCATGGAGACTAGGCAGGGACACCCCAGGAACACTTTCCCAATTCTTTCCCCTTCCCCCAACTTTCACCCTCTCCACTCTGGCTCTGTCCTTCTGTCCCAGTGAAGGCAGTCTACAGTCAGAGAGGCAGCGGAGGGAGGAAGACAGGGGGCTGCCCCAAGTGAGAGTCCAGGGGCAGCTACATCAATCACCCCTCAGAGGAGAGGACGACTCTCCAGTACCTCTGGTTTCCGGTGCTCATCTGCCTCAGACCCCTGCAGAGGGGTCACAAAGCCACAGACAGGGCTCTTCCTCCGCTGGACATCTGGGAAGAGGGTAGGCCAAGTCAGGCCTCAGTGTCCCAGCTGCCTCCCTCCCCTTGACACCAGGGAGACCGCCTACCTCCCAGCACCCTGCTCACAGGGACAGATAGATGCCATTAGAACCACCAGGCCCAGGCCCAAGGTCACCTCCTCCAGGAAGGCACCCAGACTATACCTTCCATCTTTTCCATCACAGCAACAAAGGCCTGTCCCCTTCACCGTGATGAAAGTCCTGGGTTCAGGTCCTGCCTCTAACACAGACTAGCTATTATGTCGTGCTGGGTAATCTTTCAGTAGCCCCCAGATTACTCTTTAAGACTATAAATGGCAAAGCAGCTGCTGATATGTGCTGGTCCAAGGACCTTCCTCTCCGGTAATTTCCTGTAATACTAACTGAATTACAGATTCAATTCAGAAACAAATTGTTCCATCTCACTTATTATGAGCTATTTGTGTGTGTGTGTGTGTGTGTGTGTGTGTGTGAGTGTGTGTGTGCCTCCAGCTTAGGGGAAAGCCCTTCAAGGGCAGGGTCTGAGCCTCACACTCCCTGGAGCTCCCTTGGCTGACCCAGGGCCATGACCCAAAGGAGACTCAGCAGAGGCTTGGTGAAGGAATGAACCAGGAGCTTTGGCTCAGTTTGAGAAGCCGAAAGGACCTGTCTCTGAGGCCATCTAGGTCAGCATCTTCATTTTCTAGAGCAGGAAACTGGAGGTGAAGTCACACAGGAAGCAAGGGTTTGAGGAGCGATCTGAATCCAGGCTCTGTGAGGCCACAGCCAGCGCTCTTCCAAGGGACTACACATTGGCACCTTGCGGCGCCGATGCCACCCTCCAGCCCCTTTCACAAGTGTTCTAGAGCTCAGCCTGAGAACCACACAAGGGGACTCTCACTTCTGTACTAGACTTCCTCCGTAGTACTGTTATTATTAATATTAACAAATTGGGGGCAGCTAAGTGGCATAGTGGATAGAGCACTGGGCCTGCAGTCAGGAGGACCTGAGTTCAAATCTGGCCTCAGACACTTACTAGCTGTGTGATCCTCAGTAAGTTGCTTATTCCTGATTGTCCTCTACCCCTCCAAGAAACAAAACAACAAATCAGGGAGGGGGCACATTGTGGTAGATGGAGCACTGGCCTTGGAGTCAGGAAGATCTGAGTTCAAGTCTCACCTCTGACCCTTGGCTATGTGGCCCTGGCCAAGTCCCTTTACCTCTGACTGCCCCAGATGACTCCCCAAGACAGGGCCTGCCAACCTGGGGCACAGAGACCCCAGGGAGGTCTGAGGACATTGCCAAGAAGGTAAAGGGAATATGTGGGAACTAGCTATAGCTTAGTACAGTGGGAAGTGCCCTGACTCTGCACTCAGAAGGCCTGGGTTCAAATTCCTCCTGTCATGCCCTGTGACTTGAGGCAGGTGGCTTAACCAGCCTGGGGCTCAGTTTCCTTGGATGTGAAATGAGGGGCTCAGACTAGGTGGCCTCTGAGGTCTTCAGCTTTCCATGTATAATCTTAGGCATTGAGCCTGCAAGACAGGACCTCAGAGTCTAGGCCCCGACTCCAAGTCCTGAATCTAAGCTTTTATTGGAGGAGAGAGGCAAGCCTTTGAGGCTGCTGAGCTGAAGCTCCATTGGGAGCTTCACCCACTAAGCTCCCAGCTATCAAGCTTGGAGGGAAGTCCAGAAAGCAAACCACCCATCAGTCATCTGGGCACTAGGGAAGGGAACAGCAAGAGAGTGGCACCTTTCTGCCTCCTCCTTCCCAAGGAAGACCTCGGGTAGCTCCTTCATTTTCACATCCTGGGAAAGACTCTCCGGGAGCTGGAGAGGGTCCAGAGAGAGGGAGCCCAAAGGACATCTAGGGGCAGGGAAGACAAAGGAAAGAAGCCTCTCGGGGGCTAGTCTTATCCCCCTGGCTCCATTAAGGGACTACGTTTTCTCCTTCTCCTTCTGCCTCTCCATTCTGTCTGCCTCAGTTTCCTTATCTGTAAAATGGAGATAATAATTCCATCTGCCTCTCAGGGTGATGGTGAGGAGAGAGTGAATGAACACCTTAAAAGCCCTTTGCAGATCTTAAAGCTTGATGCAAATGTTAGCTATTACTGGTGAAAGGAGCACAGGGAGGAGTCTGTACTAAAGACACTCCTGAACAGAAAGAACATCAGGTTCAGATAGTTCAGACCTGGGTTCGAGTTCTGACTCTGACACAGTTTCCTCAGCTGTGAAATGGAACTGAAGAGCACTTGCATTATCCCACTTCACTTTGGAAATTCTAATTCTTTAAAAATCTATGATTTTGTGACAGGCACTTCAAATTTTCTTTGGGACTGTCTCATTTTAATCTTTGTATCTCCTGTAAAAAATTATCCAATGAGTTATTTGTAAAAAGTGCTAAGCACATAGTAGGTGCCGTATACTTATCCCTTCCCAAAGCCTAGCACACGGTAGAGGCCAAAGAAGTGCTTGCTGATTGAAATCTTGCAGCTACAGCTGGGGCTGAAAGGAAGAAGGCTTTCAGATGGCCTTGGGGATAAGGACAGACTTGGGATTTCATTGACATAGGGAACTCCATTCACTAAGGCAGACCGACATTTTCTCTGCAATCTGTTGCTTGGGGCTTCAGGTCACTGAGAAAATGTGTTCAAGGCAGAACTGGAACCCAGGTCTTCTTGACTCTGAAGCCTTGGAGTGAAGTGGGGTAAAAATAAGGAGCTCATTTCCCCCCCCTCCCCCCCGGCCCCCCTGAGGGGAGAGGCCAAGTATATAACAGGCTCCAGCCAAGTAAGGACAAGCCTTGAGTGACACATCTACCTTAGTTAGCCACAGGGAGCTGGAAGTGGGCGAGGCCTATCTTTAACCTGAGATTGGGGTGGCTAGGTGGCACAGTGAATAGAGTACCGGCCCTGGAGTCAGGAGGACCTGAGTTCAAATCCGGCCTCAGACACTTAACACTTACTAGCCATGTGACCTTGTACAAGTCACTTAACCCCAACTGCCCTTCCCAAAAAAGAAAAAAAAAAAGAAAACCTGAGATGATGTAAGGAGGGTGACCTTGGGTTTCCTCAAACTGACCAACAAAATCTCAAGTTTGATGGACTGTGGCCCTGACCCCAGGGATGCGGCTGGTGCTCTGAGTCAAACCCCCATTGCCACGTGGTGGGCTGCTTCTACCCACCTGTGGGGCCTTGGACAAGTTACTTCATCTCTTAGGCCCTTAGTCCCTCTTGTATCAAAGAGTGGGCTGGACCATCTCATGGGGTCAGAACTGCCAAGGGACCAGCCAATGCCCTCATTTTACAGATGGGGAAACTGAGGTTCAGGGAGGCCCAGTGCACGTGGCTGAGTCCCGGCTGCTGAATTCTAACACAGTTTGTCAGGGGTGGGATGTGACCTCTAAAGTCACTCCTTTCTCTGAATCTGATCCTGTGATTGACTTCTCTCCACATCTACGCTACTAGGAGCCCCAGTGTGGAGAATCTGGGAGGCTTCCTGGAGGTGTGCTTTGTACCTAAGAAGGCCATGACTGGGGGAGAAGCACAAAGCTTGCTGTGAGCTGAGGAGGGGAGCAAGAGAAAGCAGATACCCTAGCCCAGCTGCCTGCAGCCAGATGGCTGCCCACCCCCACTCACACTGGATGTACCAGGCCCTCCAGATCGCGTTGTTGAGGCGAATTTTGTCCCTGCAGAGGAGCTTCAGTCCTTTGAAATTCTTCCACTTGGGAGACACCAGTTTCCCACTGTGAGGGACAGAATAGGTCTGGGTCAGGGAGGACAGAGGGACAAAGGGACAGAAGTGGGGAAAGTCAGCCCCCTCCCCCAGCTCTGGTCATCACCACCAGGGGGCATTTCAGATGCCCACCTCCAATCCTCACACAACAGCAGAAGGCAGGCACCTGGTATCTGGTGTTGGCAGGGGACCCAGATTCCCCATCTCCCTCATGTGCCTGTCACCTCTGAAATTCCCACCTTTCACTCCTTTGAGTTAAGGTATAAAAAAAAAATCCCCATTAAAATGCACATTTCAGCTGTGTAATGTGTTATGTGTTTGATGCAAAGACCCCTGTATTAGGAGTCAGGACATTGGGATGCTGTCCTGGATTTACCAGTGATTCTCAGTGATACCAGTGTGATCTTGGGGAAGATCCTGCTAACAAGGTGCCTGCCTCAAGCCTCCTCTCATTCTGGCCTATCCTCTACCCAGCATCTAAAGGGATTTTTCCTCAAGAATAATATGGACCCACTCAATAAACTCCAGGCTCCCTATTGCCATATATAAATGCCTTTCTCTGGTGTGCAATACTCTTCCCAAATTGGCTGCAATCTACCCTCCCAGTCTCCTTACACTTGACTCTCTTCCCTCCCTTCTATAGTCCCAGCCATGCTGGTCTATTTGCTATTTCTCATACAGAATGCTCCATCTCCCACCTCCTCGCCTTTGCCTTGGTCTGGTCTGTACTCTTGTCTCACGCCTGCCTCACAGAATCCCTGCTTTCCTTCTAGTCTCTGTTCAAGTACAGTAAGCCTTTCCTTCCTTCCACCAACTACTCATGTATCTCATTTCCCCAAACTACATTGTGTTCATTTTGTACATTTTCTGTATCCCCAAAGATTCATATGTACACTAGAATGTAAGCTCCTTGAAAGCAGGACCTGTTTCACTCCTGTTTTAGTATCCCTAATGCTTAGCATAGCACCTCGTATCTATATAATAAAGGCTTAATAAATGTTAATTGATTGATTTCCCTCTCTGGACCTCAGTTTCCCTCTCCCATTGCTAACATTCACAGCTCTATAATTATATTATCTGGGAAATATGGTAACATTAACTCAGTATCAGCCATTAACACCTTAGCTGAAATTACTTATCAGATTAGTCCCAACAGTCATGCCATGAGAAATGAGACAGGTTCAGTTTGGCTTCGATGGAGAGAGTAAAGGGCAGGGAAACAGAGGCACAGGATAGGGTGAGGAGACTTCTCCCTCCCAGCATTCCTCAGTGCTGGTTCCCCCAGTTCCCAATACATCCTGTGTCCTGTGTACTGCTCTCAAGAGGTCTCCCAATCTCTGTTAAGAAGATAGTCATCTACATCCTGCCTTATCTGCATGATTACAGGGGGACTTTTGGAAGGAAAAGAAACCATCATACGTGGGGACAGGCCAAAGTGACTGCCCATAGGGAGCCCTTGGCTTGGCACAGCTCCCTTTGCCCTGACGGCTGAGTCTGACTAGGCGTGTTCCTTAGAATCTAAGTCCCTGGGTGGTGTCCAGCTGCTCAGGTCCAGCTCTTCCCTATAGAGTATCATGAACTGAGGAGTCACTGCCGGGGGGGATATGTGCCCCCTCTCACGATAATATCCTGAGGTTAAAATTCATTTGCTCTATGCTAGGTACAGCTTGCTCCAGGAATATGCCCTGGGACAAGTTCAGGCCAGCCCGGCATCTTGGAGAGTGTACACTATCAATGATTCTACTGCACAGGCCCCAAAGACCTCTGACTCATAGGAGGATCTCAGAGGTCCTTTTACAGGAGGAGAAACTGAGGCACCAGGAAATTAAGTGACTTGACTAGCTCATAGAGGTAGTAAGCCTCAGTGGCAGGATGTTGAATTCAGGTCTTCTGACTCTTGAGCTGGTGCTCTTTCCACTAAGCTCTGTGGCCTCCCTCTGCCCTTCAAGGAGCCTGGTTGAATTTAGGCCTGTTCCTTTCCTAGCTCAGGGCTGGGGCTTGGGAAGAAACTGGAAGATTTCTGGCTTACCAGAAGACTCTAGCACCAAAGTGTGCTCCTCCCCCTGCCCCTGTGTTAGCTCTCCCACCCCCACCCCCCACCCCCATCTGTGCCTTCCCTGGTCTCCAGGCTCTGTATTTGTTCAGTAGCAGCTGGAGGGGGCTGGTCTGAGGCCCCAGGAGTGAGAGGCCTCATTGCTCTAACACAGTGTACATAATACCAGGCACATGCACATCATTTCTCGCCTGCCCCAGAAAAAAAACACCATCTGGGAAGGAAGAAGAAATGGAGGGGAAGGAGGGTGGGGCTTATAGCCCCTTCATTCCCCATACAAACTGAACTTCACTCTTCCCATCTGGAGCCTCAGACCTGGAAGGGACCAAGTCCCTCATTTTACAAACAAGGAAACTACACCCAGAGTGGTCAGTAAGTGATGTGCCCAGGATCACAGAGCTAGTAAGTGCCATAGGCAGTATTTGAACTCGGGTTTTCTGGGCTCCAGGTCGAGCACTCTAGGCACTGTGCCAACTATCTCTGGCAGGTTCAGGAATGGCGAAAGGAGCAATGGACTGAGTCTGGAGGCATCAGGTTAAAAGCTTTGAAAAGAATGGGAGAAGATTGCTAAACCTTCCACGGCAAAGACTTTAAAGTTTAAGCAGGTGAAGAGGATTGGGATGAGGAGCAGAGAGAAGCAGGCCCAGCGAGGGCCGGAGCCACAGTCAGTTACTTCAGAACCACTTGATGAGCCTAAAGGCAGGAGAGGAGCCATGCGCCAGGCAGGGACTGCACCCTCAGTTTTAGGATTCCTTGGATTCTCTAACTCAGAGAGAAACAACACAGAGTAGCAGGAGCTAACGGGATTTTATAGATGCCAGCGGTGGGGTATGTTGTGGGGTCTGTTAGTGTATAGAACAGATCTGAAAGAGCAGACACGTCACCTACTTGTGTTCAGCCCAAGCTCATGGGTGCCCCTGTCTGGGGGAACTGATCACAGGAGATCTTTGTCTGGAATTATGAGTGGGGGCCTGTTTGTTTTCTCTCCTCTATCAAATTGTGGATCAATAACTGCAAATCCTCCTTATCTTTTCGGGGCAGCTGGACAGTACAGTGGATAGAGCACTGGTCCCCAAAGTCAGGAGGACCTGAGTTCAAATCTGGCCTCAGACACTTAGTAGCTGTATCATCCTGGGCAAGTCACTTCACCCTATTTGTCTCAGTTTCCCCATCTGTTAAATGAGCTGGAGAAGGAAAAATGGCTAAACCAGTCTAGTGTCTCTGCCAAGAAAACTCCAGATGGGGCCATAGAGAGTCGGACACAACTAAGACAACATCCTTTCATGTACAGCTTGCTCTGTGATGAGTTTCTTTGTTTGGATATTTCATGCTCAGATATCCTGAGTATAGTTTGCTTTGATCTTTCCACTTTGACTTTTTATCTCTATGTGCTCTATCATCCAGTCTGAGCACAACCCAAGGACTGATAAACAAAGTATGGGGGTGGCCATCCCTAGGGTGGCCTGGGGACCACTGAGTGTGCTGGACACAGGCTTGACATGGAGCTGATATAGAGGCACACAACCCAGGACGGTGGGGTGCCCATTCTTGGAGAATGGCCATCATTTACTGCAACAAGTGATTTGGATCATTGATGGATATTTCATCCTCCATTGAGACTAACTGAGGTGGATGAGGAAGAGGGGTGGAAGAGCCACTCAGTTTCAACTTCTGGGTAGAAAAGTACAGGTTGGTTGAACCTGCCCCCAGCCCAGTCAAGCATCCTGGGACCCAGCTCTACGTGGCTGATAGGATTCGTGTGTCTCATTCAATGATTCTGCTCGTCGGGGGACTGTGCCAAACAGTTACTTTTCCTGAATATGTGAAGAACTTGGACACCTGAATCAATACAAGGCATGGAAGAAGAGGGGGTATGGGGTTAGAGCCTGAGACTGGGAGGCAGGATGCCTGGGTTTGTCCGGCTCTGTCAGCTACTGTGATCTGGAGAAAACCATGGAATTAGAGAATTCTAGAATCTTAGAGGTGGAAGCTTCTAGCTTCCCTAATGTAGGCCCTCATTCCTCTAACCTGGATCCTTGCAGGTGCCTCCTAACTGGCCTCCGTCCCTCCAGCCTCCTCCCTCTCCAATCCATTCTTCCTTCCTAAAGCACAGATCTACATAACATTCCTGTTCAATAAATTCCACTGGCTCCCTATGGTCCCCAGAATGAGACATACACTCTTCTGCTGGTCATTTAAAGCCCTTCACGACCTGGCCCCAACCTACCTTTCCGGCCTCATTCTACATTACTTTTCCACACACTCTGTGGTGTCAAGCAGCCTTGGCGTTTCTTACACTCAACATTCCATCGGCTGTCTTCACGCATTTGCCAAGGCTGTCCCCCATGGCTACGATGCCCCACCTCGGCATCCCCTCGGTTTATTTCAAAGATCAGCATCACCTCCAATAGGAACCTTTTCTGATGCCTTCAGGGGCTAGCGCCTCATCCAACCTCACCATTACCTGGTGCTTATCTGGTAACTTGTTCTTAATCAGAGCGCTGTTACAATACTAGACCTTGTCCTTGGAGTCGCTCAGAACTGACCTCAGACACTTATTAGTTGTGTGACCCTGGGCAAGTCACTTAAATCTCTGAGTCTCAGTTTCCTCAGCTGTAATATGAGGGGGCTGGAGCAGATGGCTTCTAAATGATGTTTTTGTATTTGTAGCTATTTAATTTGTTTTGTTTTTTTTTGTATACACTCATACTGGCACATGCTATGTCTCCCTATAGAATGTAAGCTCCTTGAGGGCAGGGGTTATTTCATTTGTCTTTGTCTTCCCAGTCCCTAAATGCTTGTTGACTGATTGGTGGATTCTCCCAGCCAGGGCAGGAGTCTTCTTTAAGACATCCTTGACAGGTGGACATCCAATGTCTTCCCGAACACTTCTAGTGACCAGAGAACTCATGGTATCATAAGATGCCCTGTCCACCCTGTTGTGGGATAACTCTGGTTGTTAGAAAGTTCTTCCTTACAGTGAGGTAAAAATCTTCTCCCTGTAGCTTCTATTGTTGGTCCTAATTCTGCCCCCTGGAACAAAAGAGATTGAACCTAGCCCTAATCAGGTGCCCAGTCTCCATGTTCCATGTCCTATCTCCATGATGCATCACCTGAGTCGACCTCTTCTGTCTCCCAGTATGCCCTGAACTCCCAGCATGCCCTTCCCTTCTGCCATTTTCTATTCCTGTAATGTCCTTTTCATTCTGTTGAATTCCACTTCAACCTTTCAAACCTAACTCCAAAACTACCTTCTCCATATTGCCTCCCTGATATCTTTGGTCCATAATGATCTTCCTTTTGGACCTCACATAGAACTTGTTTGTGCACACCTCCAATGGGCATATGTAACATTGCAGATTAGAATCCTTTTTGACTGTGTCTTCCCCACCTACTAGATGGTAAGCTCCATGAGGGCAGAGACCAAGTCTTTGTCTTTTCTAAACTTCATAGATTCCTACAAAATATACTCTGAACACTTATGATCCTGCCCACAGACAATACTATGAACATGGCACACATTTAATAAATGTTTTCTGAATGAATGACTCCCTTTTCCATTTGATAGCTCTTCTCATCCATCCCCCAAGACTACTCTTTTCTAGACGAAACACTCCCAGATCTAGACCCGCTTACCATTCTGAACATCTTCCACTGGATAGAGCAGCATCACTGCTATTTTCTTCTCCAGAAAGAAGTCCCTCTAGGGGCAGTTAGGGTATTGCCAAGCATAGCTTAATATAATCCTGGACTCAGAGTCTGGAAGAGGTACTCGTTTCACTTTACTAGTTGTGTGATTGTGGACAATTCACAATTATACTCCCTGAGCCTGTTTTCTGATCTATAAAATGAGGATAATACTTGACACTGTCATAATTGTGTGACCATAGGCAATTCATACCCCCCCACCCCCACCCCGGAGCCTTTGATATCCAAAAAATGGACATAACAGTATCCACAGAAAGGCACCAGTAGTAAATGGATAAAAAGATGCATTTGGAATTAGGAAGATCTGGGTTTAAGCCTTGCCTTTGACACAGACCCTAGGCAAGTCACTCCACAAGCAGGCAACTTTCTCAGACTCCAAGTTGCAGAAGAGGCGCTGGCTGGCATTGACAGAAGACACTTCTTCACCTGGGAGTTCCCCATAGCAATGAAATCACAGGGCCAGTCCCTATCCTGCAGTCTCTCCTTCCCAGGGATGTTGTAAGGCTCAGATGAGACCACATGGAAGGTCCCTCTGAAAACTTTGGAGCACCATTCAAATGTTGCTTCTTCTCTGGGTTTCCAATTCTTTCTCCAGGAAATTGCCATTATCTAGCCTGTACTGATTCCTGAGCCTCTCCAGCGTAGCCTTTGCTGGATCTTCTGGTACCATGCTGCCATTCTTGGCATTGATCACTTCAAGCTTCCTAGCACAACTCCCTTCCCTCCCACTAGAGAGAAGGAATACCAAGGGGTAGCCAGTAATAATAGCAACATCACTGATATAAAACTTTAAAGTTGGCAAAACATTTCAAAAATATGACCTTATCTGATCCTTCCAACAACTTTGTGAAAGCTGCAATTTTATAAATGTGGAAACTAAGACCAAGATCAGTTAAGGGACTTGCCCTGGGTCACACAGCTAGTAAGAGTCTGAGACAGGTTTAAATTCAGTCCTGACTCCAAACCTTGCCCTGGAATACTTATGCCAGGCATTCTTCCAAATAAGTCACTGAGCACTATTTTCAATGTCCTCATGCCTAGAACTAGCTGACTCTTCCCTCTACCCCTCAGACATCCCAACATATGAATACATGAGTTTGGTTAGGGTTTACACCCCCAACACTGCTGGGAGGGTGAGAGCCCAGGTTTAAGAGGTCCATTCCATGCCTTGCCCCTAGGCTTGTCAGCCTACCAGGTGGGGGAACCCTTCAGAGCTCACATCTCTCCTGGGAAGGGGTCTGGGGTCTGGAGTCTGCCCACTTCCAGCCTTGCAAGAGGCCAGCTCAACATTAGAAGACAGGACTCCTGGGTTCTTGGGACACTGCGTCTCTGTGCAGCTTGGACTATTTTTAGAGCACATGTGTTGTTACCACGGGGGGAGGGGAAGGAGAAGGGCTGAAGCCATTTGGGGGGAGCTGGCTTGTATAGGGGAAATCTTTTCTCTGGGGGAGGGACAGGACTCTTAGTGGCCAATCCCAGAGTGAGACCCATCCCCCAGGCTTGGCCCACAGTCCACCTGTCCCCAAATCTGAAGGCAGGACAGGACAGCAAGGAGGGCAAGGAAGGAGGAACAGCTCTGAGGCCACCTGAAGGATTCAAAGAAACTCACTCCCCCACAGCCTCTGGACAACAACTTTGGCCACATATTGTAGGGACAATGGGGAACCTGGCTGATTTTTTGTGGGATGTACCCTGTCCTCGGGATTTTCTACTGGGAGGACACAGAAGCAATGTCCGGAGTGTCTGAAAGCCTCTTCCCTATGATCTGACCTCCTGGAGACAGGACTAGCATTCCTCCCACAGGGTTGGGCCCTTTTTGGGTGGTGGTGGTTAGGGGGCAGGAAGAACCCTAACACCTTTTAGGGTGAGGCCATACTCAGGACCTGAGATGCCCCAGACTAAGTCTCGTGATCCGGGAGGAGGAGAGTTGAGGTGAGAATTTGAACTTTCCACATTGGTCCTGGCCGCCCAGCCGGTTGCAACATGACCTGGGCATCATGCCAACTCATGTGGGCCAAGGTTACCCACTGCTTGCCCAGCCAATAGAGTCCTAGCTTCTGGAACAAGGGCTCCAATCCCCCGGCTAATCAAAAAAGAGCCCCTCCACCGCCCCCTTGCCATGTTACCTCCTGGAACTAAAGGGAGGTAACTCTCTTCCCCCTGCCAGGACCCCTGGGTGTTTAAGGGCAGGGGGAAGGGCAGACAGAGGATGCCAGCATTTCTCAGAAGGGTGGGAGGGAGGAAAAGAGATATTTGCACAGAGAGAGGATCAAGGTCGGCCTATCCCCCTTTCTCCTCTCCTATTCCCAGTTGATAATTTATCCCAATTCCTGGGTTGTTCTGTTCTTTGCTCTGGGAACTTTGCTCTGGAACATACAGGGCACCTGGCCAGGAGGGGGTAGGGAAAGGGGTTCCTATACACCCCAGGGAACTTGCTGGAACTAGACTTCCCCATTCTACATGCTCTCACCCTTTGTCAGTCAGCGCCCCCCCCCCCCCCAAAAAAAGCTCCCTTTGAGATCCTAGGTTGGAACCTCTCTGCTCCAAGCTCAGAAGCAGTGGAGAGGCGATATGGACACCAACCTCCCTGCTCCCCAGCTCAGCCCTCCCTAGAGCATGAACAGCTGGGGCCCTTGGCCGGCCCAAACTGAGGTCCCCTAATAGGCTGCAGCGCCCCCTGCTGGGACAAACGTGCTGGGGGTGCCCCCCAGCAGGAAGAAGAAATGGGGCTGGAGGCGGCAGCCTTGCAGCGAAGTCCTACCACTAGCTCCCTCTAGGCCAACAGAACCCTGCCTCCCTCAGTGCCCAGGAGGTGCAATCGCGGATCCGGGGAGGTCCTCTGTGGAGTGAGGACCTTAGTGGGCATCCTGGGAGTAGAGGAAGGTCCCCTCCACACACGAGAATGGGGGTGAGGGGTTTTAGGGTGAGGATGAGCCTGGAGGAACTAAGGTTGGTGCCACTTTACAAAAAGATTGGAGGGGGAGGGGGAAGATGAAGAGTTCTGGGTCCTGGAAGTGAGAGGATGATGGTTGTGGGGACCACCAGAGGCCCTTAGAATATCCGGGAGAGCGGAGAGCAGTCCAAAGAGGGGACTGGCCAGGAGGATGGGAATTCTGAGGAGGGGACTCTGCTGGATCTGTCTAGGTGCCAGTTTTTTTTTTGGGGGGGGGGGTGTTAGACAACCCCTGGGAGCCCATTTTATAGTGGACATGCCTCGTCCCGGGGCAGGGGGATGATGGGGACTGGGGGGAAACTTAGGGGATTTAGGGAAACGAAAGAAGCTCTGTGGCTCTTCCCCAAGATGTTCAGGGACAGTGATCCCCGAAGTGCAGTCTGTAGGAAAGGTCCCGTGGCTGCGTCCAGGGGATGGAGCAAGGGAAGAAAGGCCTGGGGCTGTGGGGCTTCGTCGGGTCTATCCCGTGGTATCTAGTCACCGGGTCTGCACTCAGAGTCCCCAGGACAGTAGGGGGAGGGGCACCCGAAGGGGAAGGAGTGGGGCACATCTCGGGACGGGGTTAGCGGTAGTGGCAGATCCGGAGGGGACCTCGGTGCCTGTGTCCTCGGGATAGTAGGGGTAGGGGTGGGGTGCTGGGGTTGGGGTTGAGGGCGGGGCAGGGAGGAGGAGCTCCGGAGTGTCCACCTCGAGGTGCTAGAGGAAGGATGGCCGCGTGTGTGTGGCGGGGTGTTCCTGGCTCCAGCGAGGTTATGGGGATAGCCTAGCGAGAAGGAGATGGGCTCTAGGGGAGCCTAGAGGAGGGGTGCCGCGGGTCCGAGAGGGAGGGGGACTTTGGGACAGGCGAACCAACCCAGCGAAGGGGCAGCGGGCTCCGGGGGGTCGTGCCTAGGGGCCCGGGCTGGGGGGCTCGCCACCTTGCGCCCGTCGGGGGTCCCTGCTCGTTCCGGCTCACCTGTAGGCCAGGCTCATGCACTCGAAGAGGCGAGTGAGAGTGGGGTCAATGCTGCGCGGCCCGAAGTCCCCGGCCCCCACGAGCCCCTCCTGGGTGCCACGGCGGGGCAGCGCGTCGCTGTGTGGCGACGACACCATGAAGTGGCCGCTGTGAATGACCTGCGGCGAGCGGAGCAGCGAGGCGGCCCTGCGCCGAGGGCCCGGCCCCTCTGAGTCCGAGTCCGAGTCCGAGTCAGGCGCCGGCTCCGCACGCGGCCCGAGGAAACCCCCGGGTAGCCCCGCTAGCGCCCCGGCCATCACAGCGACAGCCGCGGCCAGTCCGCCCCGCCTGCCGCCGCCCGCTGCCTCCGGCGTCCGTACCGCGCAGCTGAGCGCTCCTAATTAGCATGGCCCCGCCCCCGGCCCCCAGCCAAGAGGCTGGGCCGGCCGGGTGGGGCGAGGAGCTTATTAACATAATATATGCTCCAGGTGTGCTCCCAGCTTCTGGGGCCCACGGGGGAGGGAGGGAGACGCTGGAGAGAAAGCGGGTCTAAGGAGCCTTGAGGAAGAGGGGGAAGCACTAGAGAGGGAGGTAACCCCCAAAGCCGAGGAAGTCACAGTGGCATACACTTAGAGCTTGTCCAACCCCTTCATTTTACAGAGGAAGAAACTGAAGCCCAGAGAGGGGACATGACTTACCCAAGGTCCCTTGGAGCGACTCTTAGAGCGTGGTTGTGGACGTCAAATGAGCTAAGTACCGTATGTCAGGCCCTATATAAACAGGGGCGATTATTGCCATCTTTCTGCCAAGAAGCAGCATCTCTCGCCTCCCAGCCTTTGTACTGACCGTCCCCCCTGCCTGGGACGGACTCTTGCTCCACCTCTGTCTCTTAGAAGCCTTGGTTTTCTTCAGGGCTCCGATCAAGCCAAGCTTTTACATTAAATCTTTCCCGTTCCCGTCAGCTCCGAGCGCTGTCCTCCTCAAAGGTACCCCGGTATCTATTTCGTATGAGCTCATCCACTTCTGTTCATTTTGTTTCTCCAATAGAATTAGGGAGCTCCTGGCGGGAGCTTACAAGGGACAAGTACAATTCCAGAAACACTTTAGGGACAGGACTAGATCCCTTGACCTAAACTCGAGGGCGATAGGAACTTTTTGGTGTCAGGACCCCTTGACAATTCTTACAAAATTGAGGCCCAAGGAGCTTTTGTTTCTGTGAATTCTGGCTATTGATATTCACAGTATTAGATCTTATTACCATTGTGAAAATACCTTTGATTTCCCGGACCCCCAGAAAGGGTCCAGGGGACCTCTGGATCATACTTTGAAAACCATTGCTCTAGGGACATCCCAGGTGGGGAAACTCCCTTTACTATTGCAACTGGCCACTCTCTCTACAATGTAAAGTTTTAGAGTTGGAGTTCTTAACCTGCGGTGTGTGAACTTTTAGAAACTATTTTGATAACTGTACTTCAATATAATTGGTTTCTTTTGTAATCCTCCGTATTTTAAAATGTTTTTCTAGGCTTCACCAGACTGCCGAAGGCGTGGAGCCTGCTCAGACCTATTTGTAAGAGCAGTTTGTTAGATTTTCTGAGTGACATTATGGAAAATACCATCCACACCCAGAGAAAGAACTATGGGGTCTGAATGCAGATCGAAGCAGACTATTTTCTCTTTTTTGTTTCTTGTTTTTTTCTTTCTCGTGGGTTTCCCCTTTTGTCGGCTTCTTTCACAACTTGACTAATGTGGAAATGTTTAATATGATTGTACATGTATAGCCTATATCAGATTGCTTGCTGTCTTGGGGAGGGGGCAGGGGAGGGAAAAAATATTTGGAACTCAAAATGTTATAAAAAGTGAATGTTGAAAAAAAATAAAAATATGTACTATTTTTTTTTCTGAGTGAACATTGCACTTTGGAAATCGACAAACCCTACAATTCAAGATTCAGCTTATTGTTTTGTTGAGTGTCTAGATTTAAGAGAGTGATGGAGAAAAGATGACCATTTGAGAGCTGGTTGTTAAACATGCACTAGCACAACTTGGGGGCCATGAGACACACAAATGTCTAAGAAATCCTGTTGTAAAGAGTTGCCTAAATAAAGCAATAGGAGAATTAGTGCCTGGCCCAGGCTCAAAGTAGGGGTACATGTCAGAGGCTGGAGCACACACACACAAACACACACACACACACACACACACAGAAAGTGCTTAACAGATACTTGCCTATTGTGATTATTATTATGGAAGTAGCAGAGGCAGAATTTGAACTCTGGCCTCTGGACTCCAGCTCCAGTGGCCCTGCCACTACCCCTACCCTGCCTTCCTAGAAGTCCCCCATTCCTGGGGACTCGTAGGAGGGAGGGATGATTGAGTTTACCAAGGATGGCTTTCCAGGAGAATACAAGCGGAAAAGACAATTGTTTAAGAATGTGCATAGCTATAAAAGACAGCTGGAGGGCTGCAGCATTCTTCTGCCCCCCAAGAGATAAAAAGAAAGAGAGGAGGGTTTCCAGTTTGCTGGGGAGACTCTGGAGAGAATTGAATGTATGACATTAGCTCACATTTTAAATCATCATAACATTAGCTAGCCTTTACACAGCACTTTAAAGTTTTGTGAATGTTATCTCATCTGAGTCATACAACAGCCCTGGGAAGTAAGTACTACCTACCATTACCCCCATTTTGTGGGTGAAGAAATAGAAACAATTCAGAGAAACTTTGGAAGACTTATATGAATTCCTGCTGTGCAAAGAAAGCAGAACCAGGTGAATGATATATACAATAAAGGAAAATGACATACAAAGCTCATCTGGTTCTAACTCAAGGTCACATAAAGAGTAGACAGAAGTTGGAATTCAAACTCAGGTCTTGTGACTGTCAGAGCCCATTTATTCCACATGACAGGAGAGGGATAGTTAATGAGAGAGGGAAGTCAAAGGGCTGGTGACATTTTTTTTTTTGGTAGAGTTGGGGGATGACAGACTTGGTTCACATTTTAGTTCTACCAAATTTTTTCCCCTTTTAATTCTTTCTTAAAGGTTCTTTGAGAGTAGGAGAGTAGAGGGATATATTGGGAAATAAAGGTACTATAAAAACAAAAGATACCAATAAAAACATTTTTTAAGAAAAGGATTATAAAGATTTCCCCTGAAAGCAATATAGAATTATACAATGAGATACAAAACTGTTCATACTCTTTGATCCCTTTGAAAACTTGTCTATCTTTTATTTTTGTATCCTAGCTCTTAGCAAGTAGTAGACCTCAAACTATGTTATAAAGTAGTAAGCATTCAAACCATTTGGTCCTGATTTTTAAAAAATTAGAAAAGTTTATTTATAGGAAAGACTAGATGAGAGAGAATCAGAAAAAAAAAGTGGAATTTAATAACTCTTGGTTCAATAAACCATAAAACAAATTACTTAGGAGAAAAATTCCTTAATATGAACTGCTGGGAAAATTGAAATGCAGTTTGGCAGAAATTAGGCTTGGATCAAGATCTTACACCATATCCCACAATAAATACAGGATAAATAGAGGATCTGAATGTTAAAATCAACTTATGAAAAAATTAGAGGAAAAATAGATCATATTCCATTCACAGGTCTGGGGAGGAGATGAATTCTCAACCAAAGAATAGAGGCAATAATTACAAAAGATAAAGTAGATCATTTTGATTATATGAAATTGAAAAGTTTTTACACAAACAAAATTAATGCATCTAATATAGGAAAGGAAATGGTTGACTGGAAACAAATATTTGCATCAAATTTCTTAAATAGGGACTTTATATCTAAGATATATAGATAATTAATAGAAATATAATACCAAAAACTATTCTTCAATAAATAAAGGGTCAAAAGATTAAGAAAAGAACACACAACACTGAGGTTTCACTAGTAAACTGGCAAAAATGAGAAAGATAGGAGTAGTCAATGTTAGAGGAGTTGTGAAAAGACTAGTCCCCTAGCTATGAACTAATACAAGTATTTTTTAAAAAAATAATTAATTTTTAGTTTTCAACATTCACTTCCATAAGCTTTTGAGTTTTAAATTTTCTCCCACTTCTCCCTCCCCAAGATGGAATGCAATCTGATATAGGCTCCACATATACATTCATATTAAACATATTTTCACCTTAGTCATGTTAATACAACCATTTTGGAAGGCACCTAGTAAGCTCTTCATAAATTAGTTTCATTATGTAGTCTTTCATCCAACCTTCATTATAATTATTTAATTTCATTTCATTTGTGAGAGATAGCACATGTTGGTGATAGAACAACGGGCTGGATTTTGAATCTTGCCTCAGATACTTCCTACCCGTTCAACTCTAGGTAAGGTATATAACCTGTCTCAGCCTCAGTTTTCCCATCTGTAAAATAGGTAAAATAATTGCTTCTACCATACAAGGTTGTTGTGAGACTAAGTGAGATAATTAAGATCATACACTACAAGCTGGTGGGATCTACACCAGGAATGCAGGGATGGTTCAATATTAGGAAAATATTAGCATAATTGGCAATATCAACAACAAAATCAACAAAAATCATATGATCATCTCAATAGATGCAGTGAAAATTTTTGACAAAATCCAGTACTCATTCCTATTAAAAACTCTAGAAAGTAAAGGAATAAATGGAACTTTCCTTAAAATGATAAGTAGTATTTATCTAAAATCAATAACAAGTATTATCTATAATAGGAATAATTAAGACTTCCCAATAAGATCAATGGTAAAGTAAGGATGTCCATTACCACCACTATTATTCAATATCGTAATGGAAATGCTAGTTATAACAATAAGAGGAAAAAAAGAAATAGAAGGAATTAGAATAGGGAATGAGGAAACAAAACCATCACTCTTTGCAGATGATATGATGATATAATTAAAGAATCCCAGCAAAGCAATTAAAAAAACTAGTCAAAATAATTAACAACTTTAGAAAAGTCACAGGATATAAAATGAACCCACATAAATCATCAGCATTTCTATATATTACCAACAAAGTCCAGCAGCAAAGTCTCTCTCTGTCTCTGTCTCTGTCTCTGTCTCTGTCTCTGTCTCTGTCCCTCTCCCTCCCTCCCTCCCTCCCTCCCTCCCTCTCTCTCTCTCTGTCTCTCTCTTTGTCTCTCTGTCTGTCTGTCTCTCCCTCTCTTTCTCTCTCTCTCTCTCTCACACACACACACACACACGTATAAATTCCATTTAAAATAACTGCAGACAATATAAAATACTTGGGAATCTAACTGCTAAGACAAACCCAGAACTACATGAACACAATTACAAAACATTTTTAACACAAATGAAATGAGATCTAAACAACTGGTAAAATATTAATTGCTCATGGGTAGGCCAACCCAATATAATAAAAATGACAATTCTACCTAAATTATTCTACTTATTCAGTGCCAAACACATCAGATTACTAAAAAATTATTTCATAGAGCTAGAAGAAAAATAACAAAATTCACCTGGGAAAAAAGGTCAAGAATATTAAGAGAATTAATGGGGAAAAAAAGTGAAGGAAGGTGTTCTAGCTATGCCAGATCTCAAACTGTATTATAAATCAGTAATCATCAAAACAGTCTGGTGTTGTTGTGTTTTAGTTGTGTCCGACTCTTTGTGACCCCACTTAGGGGTCTTGGCAAAGATGCTGGAGTGGTTTGCCATTTCCTTCTCTGGCTCATTTTACAGATGAGGAAACTGAGGCAGACAAGGTGAAGTGACTTGCCCAGGGTCACACAGCTAGTAAGTCCAGATTTGAACTCACAAAGATGAGTGTTCCTGACTCCAGGTCCAACCCTTTATCCACTATGCCACCTAGTTGCCAAAACAATCTAGTACTGGCTAAGAAATAGCATGGTGAACCAGTGGAATAGTTTAGGTACATAATATACAGTAGGAAATGTATACACACACGCACATACACACACACACACAAACACCCACACATATTTGATAAACACAAAGATCCAAACTTTTGGGGCAAAAACTCACTATTTGACAAAAATTCCTGGAAAAACAGGAAGTCAGTTGGCAGAAAGTAGGTATAAGCTAACACTTCATGCTGTATACCAAGATAAGGTCAAAATGGATACATGATTTAGATATAAAGAGTGATACCATAAGCAAATTAGGTGAGCGTGGAATAGTTTAACTCTCAGATCTGTGAAGAAGGGAAGAATTCATGATCAAACAAGAGATAGAGAATATTGTGGGATATAAAATGAATAATTTTAATTACATTGAATTAAAAAGGATTTGCACAAACAAAACCAATGCAGTCAAGGTTATAAGGAAAGCAGAAAACTGGAAGAAAATTTTTACAATAAATTTTTCTGATAAAGACCTCATCTCTCAAATATATAGAGAACTGAGACAAATTTATAATAATGCAGATCATTCCCCAACTGAGAAATTGTCAAAGGATATTAATAGACAATTTGCAGATGAAGAAATCAAAACTGTCTAGAGTCATATGAAAAATTGCTCTAAATCACTATTCATGCAAATTAAAACTCCTCAGAGATACCACTTCACACCTTTCAGATTAGCTATGACAAAAATGTAAAATCACAAATATTGGGAGGAATATGGGAAAATTGAGACACTACTGCACTATTAGTGGAGCTGTAAACTGATCCGACCATTCTGGATGAAGTACATCCAAATGGCTATCAAACTGTGTATACCCTTTGATCCAGTAATACCACTACCAGGTCTATATTCCAAATAGACTTTTTTAAAGGCAAAGGACCTATACACACAGAAATATTTAAATCAGTATTTTTTGTAATGGCAAAGAATTGGAATTTGAGAGGATGCCCATCAAGTTGGAATGGCTGAACAAGTTGTAGTATACGATTGTGATAGAATGCTGCTGTACTATAAGAAATGATGAACAGGATACTTTCAGAAAAACCTGGAAAGACTCACATGAACTGATGCAAAGTGAGGTGTGCAGAAGAAGGAGAAGATTGTACATAATAACAGTAATATTGCACAATGATCAATTATAAATGACTTAATTATTTCCAGCAACACAAAAATTCAAGAAAATTCTGAAGCTCCTAGGATGAAAAATGCCATCCACCTTCAGAGAAAGAACTGATGGAATCTGAAGGCAGATCCAATTATATTCTTATTTTACTTTATCTTTCTTGTTTTTGGTCTGTGTTTTCCTTCATAACATGAATAATATGGAAATATGTTTTGAGTGACTATATATGTATAACCTATAT
>CM053586.1:16703850-16793934 GCA_028646515.1 Pseudochirops corinnae
TAATAATAATAATAATAATAATAGTTATTTATAACAATGCTATAAGACTTTCAAAGTTCTTTACAAATATTGTCTCAGTGGATCCTCGCAACAACCTTGGAAGGTAGGTGCTATTATGATTCCTATTTTTCAGATGAGGAAACTGAGACAGACTGGGGTTAAATGACTTGCTCAGGGTCACAAAGCTATTAAGCATCTGAGTCAGAATTTAAACTCAGGTCTTCCTTATTTCAGGTCTAACACTATACACTTTGTCACCTAGTTAGTTGACTCTTATAGCACCATACTGGAAGGAAAGTAGGTACTCACTGATGGGGAGATGGCTGACTATACTGTGGTCTATGACTGCAAAAAATAATGGGGTTTTCTTGGGAAAGATACTGGAGTTATTTGCCATTTCCTCTTCCACTGTGTCCCCATTTTACATATAAGATATTGAGGCAAATAAGGGTCAAGTGACTTGCCCAGAATCACACAGCTAGTAAGTGTTTGGGTCCACATCTGAACTCAGATCTTCATTTCAGGTTCTGTGCCATATCCATCAAGCCACGTAGCTGTTCCCGGGAAGACGAGGATGATTTAATACAGAGTAAAGCAAGCAGAACCAGAGGGACAAGCTAGAGAGGAATTGTAATAATGGAAATGAAAAAAAATGGTAAAAGGCATCTCATCAAGGATACGAACAGGCAGTTTTCAGACAAAGAAATCAAAGTTATTCATGGTCATATGAAAAAAATGCTCTAAATCACTACTGATTAGAGAAATGTAAATTAAAACAGCTCTGAGATACCACCTTATACCTGTCAGATTGGTTAATATGACAGAAAAGGAAAATGATAAATTTTGGAGGGAAAACTGGGACACTAATACACTGCTGGTGGAGTTGTGAACTGATCCAATCATTCTGCAGAGCAATTTGAAACTAAGCCCAAAGGGCAACCAAAGTGTGCATACACTTTGATCCAGCAATACTACTACTGGGTCGGTAACCCAAAGAGATTAAAAAAAAAAAAGGTGGAGGAAGAACATATTTGTACAAAAATATTTATAGCAGCTCTTTTTATAGTGGCAAAGAATTGGAAATTGAGGGGATGTCCATCAACCGCGGAATGGCTGAACAAGCTGTGGTATATGATTGTGGTGGAATACTATTGTACTATAAGAAATGATAAGCAAGATGATTTTAGAAAAACCTGGAAAGACTTACATGAACTGATCCAGAGTGAAGTGAGCAGAATCAGGAGAACATTGTGCATAGAAATGGCAACATTGTATAATAAACAACTGTGAATGACTTTGCTATTCTTAGCAATATGATGATCCAAGACAATCTCAAAGGACTCATGATGAAAAATGCTATCCACCTCCAGAGAAAGAACTGGTGGAACCTGAATATAGATTGAAGCATTCTTTGTTTCTTTCTTTTTCTTCCTTCTTTCCTTCCTTCCTTCCTTCCTTCCTTCCTTCCTTCCTTCCTTCCTTCCTTCCTTCCTTCCGTTCTTCCTCTCTCCCTCCCTCTCTCCTTCTCTCTCTCTCTCTCTCTCTGTCTCTCTCTCCCCCCTCCCTCTCTCTCTTCATCCACAAAATGACTAATACGGAAATGTTATACATGATTGCATATGTATAACCTATCTCAGATTGCTTACTATCTCGGGGAGGGGTCACAGAAGGAAGAGACAGAATTTGAAACTCAAAACTTAAATAAAATGAATATTTAAAGCAGTTTTTATATGTAATTAGGTAAAAATGAAATATTTAAAATTAAAAAAATAAACCGAAAAAAGGGCAGCCGACCTCAGATTTAATGCACTGACCAATCACCAGGGGACATTAATGAAACATACCAGAGGTGGAAGGCTCAGGGTACAGAATGCCATATTAATCGTCAGACATAGCGCATGTCTTGGCTGGGTTTTGCTTAAACATTTTTCTTTGTTATAAAGGAGTATGGGGGGCTGTTAGTGCATATGAAAATGTTTGTAACACAAAAAGCAAAAGTCAATAAAGCAATAAGAAAAAAAAAGTATAGTTAACTAGCAGTAATCATGTATCTAGAACAGTGGCACCAAACTCAAATAGAAATGGGGCAACTAAACAGTGCATAAAGATCCCTGTGGACAAGGTTACATATTGACTTAGAAACCACATATTAACATTATCTATGTTCTATTATATTTTGATTTGTTTTGTTAGATATTTCCCAATTACATTTTAATCTGGTTTCTACAGCAGGAGCTTGTGGTCAGTATTTGTTTGACACGATCTAGAACTGGAAGGCAACCATCTAATCCAACCCCGTCACTTTACAGATGAGGAAACTGAGGCCAAGGGAGATTAAGTGACTTGTCCAAGGTCACACAGCTAGCCAGTGTTAGAGGTGGGATCATACTTTTATTTTGGAAAATCAGTCCTGGAAGTTTTTGGTATCACATGTTGCTTTTTTGTTGTTCTCATTTGAATTTTTAAATATTTTTAAATTTGTCGAGGATTAAGTTTATAACGTAAGGGGAATTTCCCCCCTGAACTCTCACTGTGTCCCCAAATTTGAATTCAGGTGGAGCCAGGTAGCTAGGGAAGAGAGAGGGACATATGTCTGTGTGACTACTCCAGACAATCATGTTGGGGGCTGCTCCCAAGCTCACAGTCTAATGAAGCTAGAAATTGTTTTCTTATCACTTTCTCCTTTTATATTCATGGAATGTCAGAGTTCGGTAGGTCTTCAGAGACTATCTAGTCCTACCCATTTGTTTTACAGATAAGAAAACTGAGTGCAATGATTCTGCCCCAGGTCAGACAAAGAATACTAATGGAGAACAAGGGTCTTTTCACTACAAAGTCAGTGCACCTTCCTTTATACCCCATTTCTCATGCTACTGACTGGTATTTCAGGGAGAACAATAAGAAAGAAGAACAATTGGAGAAAGAAATGTGGTAACTGAGGTAAACAGCGTGAAATGAACCTTCAAGTAAACAATGAGTGAGAGGAGAGCTTAGGATTCTACCCCCTGGGGGCAGAGACTTTAAGACACCCAGCTGTGGAGTGGAATATCCAAAGACCCAGAGACTCTGGGACACTGTGACACTGATGCTGGGAAGGCTGCTTCCCAAAAAGGCGTAGAATAAGACCAGCTGGAGGAGGAGTTGTTGCCATAGAGCAACAGTACTCTATTTGGTAGCATCCTAATTTAGTTTTTCTTGCTAACTAGTTTCTACACTGATGAAAACTTGAGAGTACTGTTAGAATGTATATGTAACACATTTTAAGATTACATAGCTTGCAAAATTATTATTTTAAGTATTTGCACCCTTTAAATGTCATTGCGTTAGTGCAGAGCCTCAGTTGCCTTGCCCTAGGTATATAGCTCTTGCAGGAAGATAAAACTAGTCTAGTCACTTTCTTAGAAAAAAAAAAAGAAAAGGAATAACCTACTAAAAAAATCCTCCTTCTCTCCCACCCCTGGAGGTTTTTGGGGATTGTAGTTCTTCTTCCCAGGTTATGCTGACCCTTTTTTCTTGACTTCAGATCCAATATTCTCTCTACTATGCTATAATACCTCTCTACAGGTGTCAGGAAGAAAGCAAAATCTACTATATAATTCAAATAAATTAAGCAAACACTTAAGGGGTAGCTAGGTAACACAGTGGATAGAGCATTGCCCATGAAGTCAGGAGGACCTGAGTTCAAATGTGATCTCAGACACTTGACACTAGCTGTATGACCTTGGGCAAGTCACTTAACCCTGATTGCTTTACTCTCAAAATAAAACAAACACTCCACTTATTAAGCATCTATTATAATTTGGGCACTGTGGAGGGCTCCAGAGATGCTGAGACAAAAATAAAACATTCCCTGCCCTCATAGATCTTAAATTATATTATGGCATTTATTTATTCATTCAGCAACTATTGATTAAACACTGAGGTGCAGTGGTATGGACAGAATGCTGACCTCAGAGTCCGGAAGAGGATCAAGTCCTGCCCCCGATACATATGGGGGTGTGTCTAACCTATCTGAGTCTCAGGAAATAGCTCCCCAGGGCTATAAATTGCAATCATGTTCTGATCTCCATTGGTGGAGGGAACTTTGTTGCTGGGAGTTTCCTATCCCAATAAAATCGAAAGTCTTGTTAAAAAGCCAAAAATATGCCCGTCATTGTATGAAATGATAAAAATACAGACATGAGACTTCCGGGTCACTGAGCATGTGACCTAGACATCTTCCCCAATCCCCATGACTTCTTAAACCTCTCCAAAACAGAAATGATGTGCCAAAGACAAGCAACGTCAGCTGTTACCGTGCCTAGGACACCCGGAAACCCGAAGGAAGATAAAAATAACTCCTAAAATACAAGTATGAGGGAAATGTTCAAGCAGCTTATTGGCTTGGAGAGAAATGAGTCTCAAACAGGGCATGGACTTGGGCCCAGAGCATATGTGACCCACCAATCAGAGGGTGGAAAGGTGGTTTTTACCTCACCCTCCCTAGGTAGTCAATCATGGAGTCCATCTCCAGTAGAATAACACCTATTCTTAGCCTCCAACATTTTCCATTCCTCTGTGGAAGGTCCTAAGTGCCAGCCTTCTGCCCTAGCCATACACCTGTTAGAGCAGTTCTGATATCACCAGAACCCAGGTGAACCCATCAGAACCAAAAGTGGAAGCTGTACAGATGCCATGAGGAAAATCATTCTCACCTCCTCTCCCATCATGCAGGTATTCCCAGTTTCTCCCCAGATTACCTGTGACTATGGCATGATACACTCTGAGCCCCAGGTAGCCCTAGGTGCCAGCAGCAGGTACCTGGGCAGGTAGTCTTGGCATGGCAGGCTTCACAGGGCAGAGCTAGGATCCTCCCCCTCCCAAACCCCCCATCTTGGTTTTCAGTGAGATCGTGAGCCCTACAGGAATGGGGAGACACCAAGAGTTTACATCTGCATTATGGATCTATTATATTCTCATTCCTCCTCTCCAACCCCAAACTAACCACTCTTACAAACTTTCCCATTGTTGTCTAGGGCACCACCATCATTCTCAGCTGCCATTCTCCACCCCACATAGCCAATCACTTGACAAGTCTGGCTTCTACCCTCATAACACCTCTCCTACCAGCTCCTTCCCACTACCTGTCACCTGGACAGTGACAACAGCTTCCTCATTTGTCTCCCTGCCTGAGGCCTATGACTGTTCTAGTCATCTTCCACACAGGAGCCAAAGTGGTTTTTCCCAAAGTGCAGGTCTGACTATGCTATGCCTCCTTCCACACTAAACTCTAGTGGCTCTCTATTATTTCTAGAATCCTGTATTATTTCATCTTGAGCGTGTCCATTTCGAATTTCTCTCTGTGTATGTTTGATAAAGCCTTTAAACGTATGTAGGGTCAGCTAAGAGGTGCCTGACCTGCAATCAAGAAGACTCATCGTTCTGAGTTCAAATCCAGCCTCAGACATTTGCTAGCTGTGTGACCTTGGACAAGTCACTTTACCCCCTTTGCCTCAGTTTCCTCATCTGTCAAATGAACTGGAGAAGGAAATGACAAACCACTCCAGTATCTTGGCCAAAAAGACCCCAAATGCAGTCCTGAAGAGTTGGACACAATTGGACTGAATCTGAACTGACTGAAATAATTATATGTCACTTATAAATAAGAATCTTTCCTTATATTTTATATAAGTATTTATGTTTTTATTTATTTGTGAATGAATAAATACAGATAGTTTGGGGTGCTCAGAGATTTTTTACTGATAAGAGGTGATCAAAAAGCTTGGTGATTATTATTGGCACATGAAGATAATGGCTAAGAAACAATGAAGAATTCTGAGAAGCCCTGGAAGTTTTCTATGAACTGATACTAACTGAAAGAAGCAGAATCAGGAAAACTGTGACTGCAACAATGTAAATGGGAAGAACGACAAAATGAACTTTAAACAATAAGAAAATCATTAAAATAATAAGTGATAAAAATTCCTCGTAATGGTCGTGACCAATTCAGACCTTGGGGAAGAGATGAAAAATGAACCTTCTCTTCGTTGGGGGGATGGGGAACCGTGGTTGTGGAACGGGGAACATTGGCTTAGATTCATTCGACTGGCTGATGGGTTTTGCTGAATTGTTTGTTTGTTGACTCTCAAATGTCTATCACCAGGAAAGGCTTGCTGGGTAGGAAAGGGGGAGTGTCTTTTGACTGGAGAACAATAAATGTGTCCTGATATCTCCTTTCAGTTTTTGGACCCCGAGACTGAGCTGCACAAAGCAGGAAGGGTGAGGTCACCGTATTGGGAACAGGGACACCTGGGTTCCATTTGTGACTTTTATCATTGACTCATCTTATGACCTTGGCCTTGAGACTGTGGAATTTCTCCATCCTGCCCTCTACAATCAAGTGCTTTCTGTTCCCCAGGGCTATGCTGAAGAAGGCTCTGAGATCATAAGATCATAGGCTTAGCTCTGAAAGTGAGCCAGTGCCACCCACCCACTTGACAGATGACAAAACTGAGGCTGAGAGAGGGGAGTGACTTGCCCAAGGTCACACAGAGCTGAGATTCAAACCCAGGTCCCTTGACCCCAAAGTCACCCCTCTTCTCATTGTGCCCTGGTGTCATCTCAGCTCTGAGGCACAAGCAGATTTCTGCTTTCCACTGGATCTGAGGGAGAGGAGTGGGTAGGCAATCTAAAGTATCCTCAGCCATTTGGGGAGGATGAGAAAGCTCTGGCCCCCCTGTTGAGGGCCAGGAGGAGAGTCCAAAGTCCTGGAATGGCCAGGCATCAGATGACAAAGTCATCTGTGGCTTTCTGCCTCTGCTGTGGACAATGCTAATCCTGCCTAGTGGTGCTGCTTGTCTCGTCCATGGTCACCCCCATTAGACTGTAAACCCTGAAGCTCTCTTATGGCTTTGTACTCCAGTCAGTCCAGTGGATGACCGTTTACTTGTACTTTTCCACCATTGTAGAAAGGAAAGCAATATAGACTCGGAATTAGGGGACCTGGATTCTAGTCTTGGCTCTGCCACAGACTAGCAGGGTGGCCTTGGACAAGTCCCATTTCTTGGCTACTCAGTTCCTCCTATGTAAAGTGGAGGGGGGTGACACTAAATGAAGTTACATTAAAAGCCCCTTTGAACACTAGCATCTCGTGGTTCTAGCACCCCTGTTTCCCACAAGGCAAGTAGCACAGGTGGGTGTTTAAGGAATTCTTGATTGCATGAGCAGCAGGGCGGAAGTCTTCAGAGAAAGGGAATGGACAATGTCTTCAAAATTAGCATTTCATCTTGGGCCATCACTGGAAGCAGGAAGCGTGCTTCATGATTAGTCCTTTGGAATCAATCTTACTAGATTTTCCAGAATTTTCAAGTCTTTCGGTGTTGTCCCGTTCAGTACCATCTGATTAGATATATCTCATAATTTCAACCTGTGGAGGTCTCTTGGACCCGGATTCTAGCCATCCCTCCAGGTTCTGTGATGCACAAATTTGACAACACAGGAGATGGGACCTCCTGAGAGAGAAGTGATAGACGAAAGGTTCAGGGGAAAGCATGTTGTGTGGATGTGGCCAGTGCAGTAATATATGTTGTTACGTTACTCGTATTTATGGCAAAGGTTTTGGCTTCTTTCTTTCTTTTTCAAGAAGGGAGGAGATGAGAGAAAAAAATCAATTTTTGCCAATTAAAAAAAATAAAATAAAAATTTTACAAATTGGAGACAGGATAGAGAGAGGAAGAAGAGCTGAAAAGGAAGAGATTCTGAAAAGAAAGAGAAATGGTGGGCAAGGAGACAAGAGAGTACTTGAGATATGTGAGGAGGAGAGATAGAGTTCAGAATGGGAGACGGTGCCCACAAGGGACTTGAAAACAGCGAGAGATGGAATGAGGGGCAGCAGCTTGGAGAAAGGTGAAGGTGTGTCCCACGTCTGGACTGGGAGGTGATTGACTTGTAGATGGAGACATTTTCAGATAAGAAATGCAGGAGTTTGCTTTGCTGAATTAAACTTATTTGCTATTATGGAAAAGGTTTTTATTTTTATTAGGGGGTTGGAGTTATGGGAGAGACCCTAGTAATAGAGATGCCCCCTAAAAGAAAAGAACATCAATGAGAAAAAACCACAGAAGAGGAAGAAAGGAGAATCAGGACAAGTAGGGCAGTCTAGGTACTACCATATTAAGGTTAACATATTCCTTCTTTTTTTTTGGAGGAGGGAAGGCAGGGCAATTGGGGTTAAGGGACTTGCCCAAGGTCACACAGCTAGTAAGTCTGAGGTCAAATTTGAACTCAGGTCCTCCTGACTCCTGGGCCTGTGTTCTATTCACTGCACCACCTAACATATTCCTTCTTAAAAACTCGAACTGCAAGCAACAGAGACTCAGTTTCATGTGTAATTTTCATTTTCTGTTCTTGTACATAGAAGTGTTTGTGTTTATCAAATTTCTAATGGAAAAAAGAAGGTTGGTGAGAGAAAGCCATATGGATAGAGTGAATGACTGGCATGGCCACCTGAGCTTATCAGAGAGCTTGGCACCAAACCTTCCAGGCAACCCTTAGGTCCTGCCCTTTGGCTCTTCTCCAAATCCCAACTATGTGGGTCAATCAATCAATTAAGGGGTATTTCCAGAGAACTTGTGTGTGTGTGTGTGTGTGTGTGTGTGTGTGTGTGGCCCTGTGAGGATGTGAGGGAAGGAGATGATTTCCTACAGTCTTATGTCTGGGGACCAGACACACATGTCAAACAAGAGAAGCAGGGGTATTTCATGGCTCAGAGAGCCTGGACTGACCAGATGGGAATTCTGCTTCTCCATCCTAGTGTCTTCATTGACATGCTTCATGCATAATATTGTTTGGGTTAGAAATATCATGGGACCTCAGTTTTCCTTCCTTTCAGATGGGGAGAAAAGTGTCTGCTTCATAGTAATGTGATAAACGTGGGACAATGAGGCTGTTAGGTCCAACCCCCTCCTTTTAGAGAAGGAGAAACTGAGGCATGCAGGGGTTAAAGTGACTTTCCCGGGGACTGAGCTGGGATCAGAATCTCCACCTTCCTGAGGGCTCTTTTGTACCTGGGTTTTTGACCCACATGGTGCAAAGTGTTTGCACTGGCAGCTTGGATGGAAACCTTTTCCATATTTAGAAAACCAGGGAGGGTCACCGGTTTTCTTTTCATGCTTTCTTAGGCAGCCAGGGGGCCCAGGAGAGACAGCACTAATCCTGGAGTCAAGAAGACGTGCATTCCAGTCTCAGAATCTTCCTAACTGTGTGGCCCTGGGTGAGTCAATAAAGCCTCTCTGTACCTCAGTTTCCTTCCCTGTAAAATGGCGTGAATAGCAGTGCCTACTTCTGTGGGTTGTAAAGCATTTAGCACGGCGCCCAAGAGTAGCAGCTCCTGAAACATACACATGGATGGAGGACTTGGACCAAAGCTGCCTTTACTCCTAACTTCAAGGCAAATGGGCAGGGTTACAGGATCTTCCCACTTAAACCTGGAAGGAACCTTACAATTTGCTTCCTGACTTCCAGCAGCGCCAGATCACGTTTCAGCTGTAACAGTAATTCCTTCCAGCTAAAAAGGGTCTGGAATAATTTCATTACCTCACCTGATGCTCACAACAGCCCTGTGTAGGTGGGATGAAGGTTGTTGCTTCCATTTTGCAGATGGGGAAAACTGAGAGCTAGAGAGGTGAAATTACTTCCACTATTAGTGCCTTAATTCTTGGCAACTGTCCTGTTTACAGGCTGTGTGATCTTAGGCAATTCCCCTTCCTTGGAGTCTCCATTTCACTGTCTGTAAAATGAAGCTTGGGCTAGATAGGCAGTCTCTGAGGCCCCTTCCCCTTCTTCATCTCTCATCTTGAGATAGCTTCTGGATCTTTCTACTTCCTATCACAATGCAAATACCTGTGGAACTTTAGTGAGGATGACAAAGATAGTCACAATGTGGAGAGGGTAGCATGGGGCTTAGAGGCAGAAAGACCTGGGTTCAGGTTCTGTCTCTTGAACATACCAGCTGTATGACCCTGGTCAAGTCATTGACCTCAGTGCTCCCTACAATGGTCTAAGACTCTTCAATTCCAGAGTAAACTAAACTAGTAGATAGTTTCCCCACTTGGAGTTCCTTAAACCAAGGAAATTGCAATGTTCAATTAAAAAAAAATGACAACAGAGAAAGAAAGATGATATGTTTAGGGGGTGGAAATGTGGAGAAGGCACCAGTGGAGGAAGAGAGGTCTAAGGCAGGCATGAGAAGAGGCCAGAGACGGAGGAGCAGCCCTTGGTGCTGAGTGAGCAGAGCTGTGCATCAGTCATCTACAATTTCTGTTGTAGATAAAACCCTTCTAGGATCTAAATGTTTCCAGGAGCTGGAAGGGGCCTCAGAAATCATCCATCTAGACCAAGCCCTTCATTTTAGGAAGGAGGAAACAGAAGCGCCCCGAGTACGGAATAATTTTTCTCAAGGTCACATTGACAGTAACTGGCAGAACTGAGATTTGAAATCAGATCCTCAGACTGCAAATCCTATTATCTTTTGAATGTCCCACATTTTTGTTGTTGAGGGCAACTAGGTGGCACCATAGTGCATAGAACACCTGGCTGGGAGTCTGAAGACTCACCTTCCTGAGTTCAAACCCGGCCTCAGACAATTACTAATTGTGTGACCCTGGGCAAGTCACTTCACCCTATTTGCCTCAGTTTCCTCATCTGTAAAATGAGCTGGAGAAGGAGATGGCAAACTGGTCCAGTATCCTTGCCAAGAAAACCCCAAATGGGGTCACAAAGAATTCGACATGACTGAAACAATCCCAATCCTGTTGCCTGTTGCCTGTCCCACACTACTACATTATCACTATTCCTCTTCCCCACAGGAGTGTTCAGGGCCCTTCCTTCCCCCTCACTCTTGGATCAGAAGACACATGTGTTTGCACATAGGCTTTAGAAGCTGTATTAATGTTATAGAAAAAGCAGGATGAGGAGATCCAGGTTCTAGTCTTGGCATGAATACTAGTTTAGCTTGTATGAGGCTTGTCAGGCAGCCTGGAACAGGACCTTGGTTCTTGTCTAGGCTCTGTTGCTAACTTGCTGAATGATCTTAGGTGAGTGACTTGATGTCTCTGGGCCTCAGTCTCCGCAACTGTCAAATGAAGACAATGCTGCCTGCCCTGCTGTTCTGAAAGGAGGTGTGTTGAAAGTCTCCCAGGACAAGGAATGGGAAGTCTTGTTACACAGATGACCAGAGTCTTCATTGGGAGAGGCTGGGTGATGCTGAGCTGACTTGGCCCTTGGGTGGGAGGCCGGCAGATTCTTCATCTGGGTATGGTATGGACTCTCTCTCCAGCTCACTTATCTTTGAGGCCAGCTCAGAGAAATGTGTTACCTACCTGCTTTGTTCTTATCAGTGCTACTTGTTCAGGAAATGTTCTCTTCAGGTTTCAGGGCCCCTACTCCAAGGTTGAGTGGGGATCCCTGGCAAAAAAAAAAAAAAAAAGGAGAATTGAGGAATAATCCAAAGCTGGGTTTAATTCCTCTCTCTGAAACACACTAGCTGTGTGACCCTGGGCAAGTCACTGGTCTTCTCAGCACTCCCTGCAACTAAGACTCTGGTTGATGAGAGTTGTTGGACTTGTGACTGTCAGTGTCCCATGATGTCCCTCTCTGTCACTTCCTCCCTGTAGAACAGGTTCCTCCTTCCTCGACATTGACTGGGTAGTTAACATCCTCATAGGATCCTGGATCCAGATCGGGGAAGGACATCAGAGGCCATCTTGTCCCATCCTTTCATTTTAGAGATCAGGAACTGGAGGCCCAGAGAGGCTGCCTTTTACCCAAGGTCACACAGGCAGTAAATGGGAGAGTTAAGGTTTGAACTCAGTGACTACAAGTTTGGCACTGTTTCCAATGAATCAAAGCAATAATCCCTCCCTGTCATGTCTTCAGTTCAGTGATGCTACCCTAATCACACGCAAAATTGGAGGGGAAAGTGATTTGGAAAAACATAAAATGCTATTTAGGTGTGTTAAATGCTAATGATTAACCTTGAATCATGGGGAGGCTGTGTGTGTGCCCCTGGGTTGAGGATGCAGGCATGAGAAAGCACAGCTTATCGGACTGGCCTGTGCATAGGCCAGTTTATGACCCTCGCTATCTCCCTACTTCTACATCCCGAGATCTGCGTCACCTCCAGACTGCTTGAGCCAGACACAGTTTCTAGTTCTTCCCTTTATTCCCATTGTCAGGTTGGGGAGGTCTTCGAGGCAACAGCTGAGGTCAGTCTCCTTTTGCTCATTCTGGCTTCAGGCAGTACACAGAAGATGGGACAAGTAGGTCTCTCGGCTGGTTTTATAAGCTGGCTCAGGACAGAGCTGAATTAGGATAGAGGTAATAGAATGATCCAGGTGAGTGAGGTTCTGGTGTTCCTGGGTGGGTTTTTCTGCATGTCTCTGGGTTCTACTATCTTGTGAGTATCCCTGAAGAAGTTCTATATTCCAGATCATGCTGGGAACTAGTTGCCCAAAGTTTGAGCACAAAGAGCCTTGAAAGATTTGTTTCTGATGAATCTGGGTCACAAGATTAGCAGTAATTTCATCCTGGACACAACCTCTTCTGAACCCTGCTCTGTTCTCTTGGGTGTGCCTCTGTCAGAGGTCATGGTCTTTAGCAGTCAGAGGTCAGGGGACCCTGGCAACCAGAGGTCAGAGGATCCTGGCAATCAGAGGTGAGAGGATCCTGGCAAGCAGAGGTCAGGGGATCCTGGCAGTCAGAGGTCATGGGACCCTGGCAGTCAGTAGTCATAGTATCCTTGTGGTCAAAGAGTTAAAGGACCACAGCCTTCAAACTCTAAGGGATATTAGAGGCCATCTAGTCCAACCCGTATATTTTGTAGATGAGGAAAATGAAGTCCGGAGTACTCAAGTGATTTACCTAACATCGAACAGGCAGTAAAGGGCTGTATGGGTACGTGTTGCCTTACTCTCAGGCTTGCACTTTCATTTGATGAAGGGATTGGATCACACACAAACACACACACACACCTCTTCACCCTGGCTTTGGGTTTCAGGCTTCTGAATAAATCTTTTAGAACAAGTGGCATCACACTCTACAGAGTGGCCGTAAAGCTGGAAGAAACCAGAGAGGCTACAGATGCCAACCCCTTTACTTTCCAAATGCAAAAACAGCCCGGGAGAAGTTGGGCAACTTTAGGATCATGGAACTCATCCCTAGCCCTGGATGCAGACTCACCTTTATACGATGACTGATCTCTGCCCATAGCTATAGACTGAGATGTTAGTCCTAATCTAGACCAGCCTCTATTGCTGGCCACAGAGTGACCTCAACTTCAACCTAATTGCTAATTCTGAGCACGACTGAGCCTTCAATTCAATTTACTTTAATTTATAAGCATTTAATAAATCCATCCATACCATAGGGAGGTAGGTGGCACAGCACCTAGAGCCCCAAACCATCCTCAGACTCTTCCCAGCTGTGTGACCTTAACTTGTTTGCCTCAGTTTCCCCAGCTCTACAAGGGTGATAACAGCACTGTAGCTCTTATAATAATAGAAGCTCTAAAACCCTTACTACAATCCCAGGAGGTAGTTACTCTTATTATCCCCATTTCCCAAATGAGAAAACTGAGGCCGACAGAGATGAGCTAGTTTGCTCTGGATCACACAGCTAGTCAATATCTGAGGGCAGATTTGAACTCAGGTCTTCCTTGTATCACGTCTAGTGCTCTATTCACTGTGCTACCTAGCCACCTCTACTCACTGATTCTTCCATACCTAACATACCTACCATACCTAATAACATACCATACCTAATAACAACCATACCTAATTCTGGCCACAGAGAGTAATTGAGAACATGGATGGTTCTATGCAGCCCATCCCCACTAAGGAAAAACCTGCTTCAAGCCCACTTGTGGCTGCTTAGGGGGCAGGAGTGTCCTCTTTCTACCCAAGAGAAATCCAAGTGGCTCATTTCTGGCAATGTCAGGATGTCCCAGCTGACTGGATAAGGGCATCAGAACTATGGGACAAGAGGGAAATGGTCCCCCTAAACAGGGTTCCACTGAATAGTCTTTTGGATCTACCATCTACAGGAACCTGCTTTGAGCCCCATTCCCCAGCATATATGGGAGGAAAAAAGGGCTTTTGAAGATCAGCAAGCTGGGGTGAGGGAGGAAGGAGAAGCAAGGGAAGGGTTTCAGAGCAGCCAAGGAAGGGCCCCACCCAGTCCCATCAGCACGTAGCATACTGACAGCAGTAACTCCTACTTCTTCCTTCTGTGGTCAAGTTGATGCTGGCCAAACCCTCTGTCTGTCCCTGCTTTGTGGGACTCTGAGACTAGTGAAGGGGCCGTGTCAGAGAAGAGCCTGAAGCCAGAGGGCAAAGGGACCTGGGAGCTCACCCAATCTAATCCTCTTATGTTACTTACTTTTACATTTTAATTAAAAAAAAAAAATCTGAACTTAAACACCAAAAAAAAAAAAAAAAAAAGATCATTTCCATACATACAACAGAAGACAAAAAGAAGATTCTACAGGAAAGCAGGAATCTCCATTTCATAGCACTTGCTTATAAAAAAAGGTACTTTCAAAACTATCCTGCTTGTCTAGACTTCTTTCTGAACTTCTTTGCATTTAAGAAAATATTTCACTGGCTCTCTTTTTTTTTTTTGCGTCACCATTGCCAATCCCCCTTCCTTCCTCTGATACCCCTTCCCCTCAAGCAAGGAAAAAAAAGCTAAACCAAACCCTTGTAACAATAAACACAGTCAACAAATCAAATGCACATGGTGGCTGTGACCCTGCATCTTGTATCTATCATCTCTCTGTCAAGAGGTGGGTAACATGCCTCACCACAGGTCCTTCTGGAACATCAATTGCCTCATCTTACAAATGGGTAAACTGGGGCCCAGAGGAAAGGGGAGGTAACTTAAGGTCACTTAAACAAGTTACCTACTCAGTTGAGAATGCCAGCATTCCCAGGGCTCCTAAGTCTTAACCCAGACCCAGCCAGGGAGTTGTCTACTGGAAGGTAAGACAAGGGAAATCCTTTGTAGGGGTGGTGGTGATGGTGGTAAGGAGAACTCAGATTTAACTTTCCAGGCAATAAGAATGACCAGGGCTGATCTATTGACAAGGAATCTTCCATTAACTTTACTCATCCCAGGTGAAAAGGGTTGGATTTCTAGAGGTCAGTTTTCTTCCCCTTTCATTCTCCTTTCTCCCACCAATCTAGCTGGACACCTGGGGCTGCTTCAAGCAGCTATCGGGCTGCTTGAGTACACCAGAGTCCAGGCTCCCACATCCCTAACACTCTGTCTCCCTAAAACAATCTTGTCCCCACCGTGGCTCAGCCCATTTGGGAGCTGGGGGACTCTCTTCTCCATGTCCAGAGACATAGGATAAGATTTCTCATGGAAAGGGAAACCTTAAGGGTGGGGGCCTCTCCTGGGTCTCTAGATTAGCCACCTCCCAACCTGGGAGTCCTTTAACCCCATGAGCCCTTCTGTGGTCCCAGTTCTTAGACTTTTGTCTGAGTTTGACCCTTGAGAATTGTTAGCAAACATAATAATAGGCAAAGGTAGATGACCCCCACCCTTACCACCCCTGACACACACACATGCACATAAACACACACATACACACATATGCACATATATACACACATATAAACATGTATGTATATATGGTGGATAAGGTGCTGGGGGCTCAGATGCTTTGATCCTTTTTCCAAGGGCCTGAGCTAGTCTTTCCTAGGGAAACTGAGTCTGAGTGTGCCCCATTGGCACTATAGCGGCCAGGGGCTTCTGTCTCTTGGCTCCCACTGGGGCTGGAGAACCACTCCCTCACACCTCTTTAACAGATGGCATGATTGAGGCTCACAGGGGCATCTCCTTGTGTCTGACAGCTCTTGGGCTCAATTATAGACCAAACACAACCACAATAAGAAGAAGACCGGAGAGGAAATTACCTGGTGCTGGGCCCTTCCTTCGCTGGCTGCCTCACTGTCCCTGCCACCTTTTCTTCCCTTTCCTAACCCGAAGGCCTCTCACCTGGTTTCCCTGGGAGCTGTGGGTGGTGTTAGTGGCTGCTCCTTCACTCCCCCCTCCTGGGGGAGCCCCAGTGGGCGGCTCAGGATGCTCTGTCCCTCCTCCCCGCCCAGGCCACACTCTCCTCCACTCAGGCACCAGAGGGCTCTGTGTGCTGTTCTGCCTGAAGCTCAGAGCCTTATAGTAGTTCCCCACGATCTGTCCCCTGGCTTCCTGTTGCCGGCCTCTTGAAGGTGTCCTTTGACCCTCTCTCTGGTGCCTCCTTCTCTCCTTAGCACGTGGGAGGCAGCCGATCAGTGGTGGAGCAACCTGTGGGGCAGCCATGCCTGGGAGCAGGAGCTGGGCGCTACTGCCAATCGCAGTCCTGGGTGCTTCTCGTGCCTGCTTACCTTTCACCTCACCTCCACCCCCTGAGTTTCTAGGTGCCCAGCCCCTAAGCTGGGAGCCCAGGGGGAGGGAAAAAGGAAGGAAGGAAATATTTGGGGTGTCCTACCAACCAGTGAGGAGAGAGGGACACTGGAGCTTCTGGTCTCTCAGGTTGGTTACAGCCTGGGGAATTCTTAGGCTCTAGCCCCCATCCCAGACACAGAGCCATTCTCTACCCTGAGCCCACATCCCGGGAAGTCAGCCCCAGTACTGAAGTACTATAGCCACATTGAGCCTTTATTCCTCATCTTGAGCTCCCCTCTTTGATACTGAGCATCCATCCATCCATCCATCCATCCATCCATCCATCCATCCATTCATCCACCCATCCACCCAATCACCCATTCCCTGAGACTTCTGCCCCCAGCAGGGAGCCCTCCTCCCATCTATAACTTACCCTACTCCCCCTTCCCCAATTCCTTGACACTGAACCCTTATTCCTGATACTGGATATCCATCCCTGAACTGAGGTCCTATTGCTAGAAGTGATCCCTCAATTCTCATCAATCAATAAGTTAACCAATATTTATTAAGAGCCTGCTTTGTGCCAGCCAGCACTGGGTTACCATTTTTAAAAATCAGTTTCCATTTATATGTTTTGTTTTTCTGTCACATTCATTCCCCAGTATATCCCTCCCCTCCTCCACCCACAGGGCCATCCCTTATGCCAAAATACAAAAAATAAAGAGGATTTGAAATTTATTTAAAAATAAATAACAGCAGGGGTGGCAAGGTGGCTCAGTGAATAGAGCACTAGCCTTGGAGTCAGGAGTATCTGAGTTCAAATCCAGCCTCAGACACTTAATACTAACTAGTCATATGACCTTGGGCAAATCACTTAAGCCCTATTGCCCTGCCTTCCCCCCTCCAAAAAAACCAAAAATAACAGCTCAACCAAACCAACCAGGACATTACCCACGTCTGACAGAATGTGGGATGGTGGAAACACAGCTTTAGCGCTCAAAGGCCGGTAGAGGCCAGCTAATCCACCCCTTTAACTTTGCATAGGTGGGAGCTAAGCCTGCCTAGAGAGGCTAACTCACTTGTGCAAAGAAGGCAGGGAAGTTAAGTCCCTAACCTGGAGGGTTTTACTGAGGGTTGATTTCTATTACTGAGCCCCCATCCTTAACACAGAGCATTCATTCCCAAATCGAACCAGCACCCACCACTCATCCCCATGACACTAAACTCATTTACCCACCAGTAAGCCTTTGTTTCCAACACCCCCATCCCTGATACTGAGCTTCCATCATCCTTCTTCCTAATGCTGACCATTCACCCTGGGCATTGAGACGGTCCGGCTATGGAGAGCTTAGGAGAAATCTTACAATCTTACAACTACCTTGACTGCCCCGTAACTACCTTCTCCTGCCTTTTCTTGTACTGAGCTCTTGACCATGGCCACACTGACCCAGACCCCAGCTCATTTTTGTCCCTTTTTCTCTCTCCTAGGGTCAATGGCCAGTTAATATAGGATTTTGGTTGGTCTACTCTGCAGGTGGATTCAGGGATTCCATCTAGTTGGGGAGTTTTCTAGATTTACTGAAGAGAGGAGACTGGGGCCTGTTTTTCAGAGCTTTCCAAGAGTTCAGTCATAGACCAAGAGCTGGAAGGGACTGTAGAGGTCAGCTAGTCCAACTGGTCATTTTACAGGTGAGAAACAGGCCCAAAGAGAACAGACTTCCTCTTTGGTCACATAAATAGTAAATATCACAGGCAGAATTTGAATCCAGCTCCTCTAATTCCAGAGCCCTATCTTTCTGTTGTACTATGCTATTTCCCTCCTATACTACAGATCATTTATTTCATATTAACATTTTTAAAAGTGCCCAATGTGAGCAGAACACACCCTAGGCTTGGTATCTCTGGGAGAGCTACAAAGTTTTGACTGGACATAGTCCTTGTCCTTACTGTAACTTAAGGTGTTAGAGGGGAAAACACACACACACACACACACACACACACACACACACACACTAACACACATTAATTCTAGTTGTGTGACTTAACCCCAGTTACCTCAATAAAAAAAACCACACACACGATGAATTACATGAAAAGACCCAAGACCAGATCTTGCTAGGTGTGATGTCTGAGCAGTAGAGCCTTCCTTGTGAGCTCTCTTCTGACTTGGAGAGAGTATTGAGTTACCCTGAACAGGCACAGGCTTGAAGCTGGGTAAGGGGGCTCCTTTCTCCAGAAGAGGGAGTTGCAGGGTCCCAGTGTGAAAGGGCATCCAGCTCTGAGGTTCTCTTCTGGGGTGGGAAACCTATGACCTCAAGGCCACATGTGGACTTCTAGGTCCCCAAGTTTGGTCTTTTGATGAAGTCCACGTTTTACAGAACAAATCCTCTTATTAAGGGGATTTGTTCTGGGAAGGCCAAAGGTTCTCCACCCCTGCCTTAGGCTGTCTCAAGAGTGTCCACTGGTCCTGAAGCACTTTCTGGAAATGACTCAGTTTAATTCAATCAACAAGCAGATATTAACCATTTGCTATGCTCAAAGCATGTGTTGGGCTTACTGCCTAAATGGGTGTATAGGGGGTATAGTTGTCCAACCTTCCTTTTCAAAGAGAGTCAGTGACATCACAGGGTAATGTCTTGACTTGCTCATGAATTGGATTTATGTGAGGCAGAGTTGCACAAGTCATTGGCTTCATTGGATCACTGAAGTCCAGTGGCAAGACAAAAGACAGGATGACTAGTGATGGCCTGGGATGCACTGGATGTCCTTGGCATCTTCCATGAGTGACCAAGCTCTAAGTGCTCCATGGCATCTGCTTCAGTCACCTCCATGGCTGTTGAAACAAATTGTTCTCATTCTGCTGGGGAAAGTCTTCACATTTTTAGGGTAGACATCATGGAGACCATTCTAAAGGACATGATAGAGGAGGGAAAAGATAAATGTGACTGGCAAAGCAGACACATAGACCAAACTTCAAGGAAGGAGCTTTAGACTGGGGGAATATCATCCTTCCTCTAGAGCAGTGGTTCTCAACCTTCCTGATGCCGTGACCCTTTAATACAGTTCCTCATGTTGTGGTGACCCCCAACCATAAAATTATTTTCATTGCTACTTCATAACTGTAATTTTGCTACTATTATGAATCATAATGTAAATATCTGATATGCAGGATGTATTTTCATTGTTACAAATTGAACATAACCCACAGGTTGAGAACCACTGCTCTAGACCAAGGTCAGTCAAGCAAGGACAGGGTTTGGGAGAGGAAAAAGAACATGGAAGAAGGGATAGAGATATGGAGGGGGGGGATAGACAGAGACAAAGACATGGAAGGAGGGTTCAAGAAGCTTCACTGACTCCCCTTTGTTCTTAAAAAATAAAATAGCAGTTCTTCTGTTTGACTCTTAAGAGCCCTTCACGGTGGGGCTCCAGTCTCTCCTTCTAAGCCGATCACCAGCATTATTCCCCTCCTCACCCTCACCCTCTCAGCAAACTAGCCAACTGTTCCTCATCCACAACAATTCATTTCCCATCTCTGTACCTTTACACAACCAACTCCTGTGCCTGCAGTGCCCCCCTCCTCATTCTCCCAGAAACCTCAGCTTCCTTCAAGGTTTGGCTTGATGCCAGCTCCTTCAAGATGCCTCCCCCCTTCCCCTCTCCCCCTTTGTTAGTAATCACCTTTCTCTCCAATGAATGAATTTGTATTTATTCTGTGTGTATCTAACCGTAAGTTGTATCCCCCAGCAGAAAATAAGCAACTTGAAGGCAGGGATACTTTGAATCCCCAGTGCCTAGCCTAGCGTCTTGATGGATTGACCTAGAGATATAAGGGAAGACAATAGGGAAATGAGGGGGGAAACAGGGAATGGGACAGAGACATAGAAGGATGGACAAGGATATGGAGGTTGTGGGATAGCGGTGATGGGGCCAGAGACATGGAAGGAGAGGAGCAAGTGCAAGGACATGGAGGGAAGAAAAGAGATGGAGAGGGAGGGGCAGGAACACGGAGCCAGAACCATATCCACACAAGCAAGGCATGAGTAACCCATAGCACTATCTGAGCACTGTTTCGTGCCCTAACCAGGGATTTCCTTATCTCCTCCTCCTCCTCTTCTTCGGAGAGCCACAGTACCTTGTGTTCTGTGCTGGATACTCAATCCAGAAAATCACCCATGTGCCTTTGACAGACACATGCAGAGACTGGCCATACATAGCGATGAACAGTAGCTGGCGTATAGCCTTTTGGGGATAGGGAAGAATTTTCATTACTTCCAGATTTAGGGGTGAGAGCAAGATTAGTGTGGGAGCACAGGGGTGCAGAGGGTGCCTTCCTCTAAGCAGTCCTCTCCAGACTGGTTCCCTGAAGGAGATGGCTAACTAAGGGTTTTTTTTGGGGGGGGGGGCGGGAATGTTCTTGCCTGGCTGTTTGCTTGCCTTGCTCTGTCTTTTGGGTAGCTAGGTGGCCCAGTGGATAAAGTGCTAGGCCAGGAGTCAGGAAGACCTGAGTTGAAATCACTTACTAGGTACCTACAAGCAATGTGACCCTGAGCGAGTCACTTAATCTCTATTTCCTGTTCCTCCACTGTATTTTACAGGATAATAATATCCCTTACCTCCCAGGGCAGATGTGAGGATCAGATAAGATGACATTTTGGAGGTGCCTTAGGTATACAACAGATGCCTAATGAATGTTTGTTTCCTTTCTTGTCTCTGACTTGGTCTTCTTTCAGGACATTCCCACAGCTGGCCTGAGAAGTCTGCTCTTTATCTCCATCAGACTGTGGGCTCCCAAAGGACAAGAGCTCTCTCTTGCCCTTCTCCTTGGCCCCCACCCCTCAGTCTCTCTGAGACACATGCCCGGGAGCAGAGCGCTTGGTATAGTGTCTAACACACAGTAGGTCCTCGATAAACGCTTATTGACTAACTGGGGCTTTGCCTCAAGGCCCCCTCGGCCAAAGGCTTCAAGGCAGACCGTCTCCCGCAGAAGGGACTAGGGGCTCCCCAGGGAAAGCGCTGTCTCTTTTCCTGCCCTGACCCGCCCCGTCCCGTCCCCGCCTCTGCCCCCATCGGACTAGAGCTTCCTTAGGGCAGAAGGGACTGCCCCCCCAGCCCATCCTGGGGAGCAGGGATTCTCAGCTGCCACTCGGCTCAGGGGCTCCCCGAGTGCAGGGATGGGTCTCAAGCACCCGATCAGAGGCTTCCCCAGAGCCAGGTCTGTGTCCCCCCCAAACACAGCAGAGTTGACCAGGCTCCCTGCTCCCCATCGGACTAGGGACTCCTTCCTCAGTTTCCCTTTCCGTCTCAAGGTGGTGGTTGACTGAGACAGGAGGCTGTGAGCCGGAGTCGGGGCTGGATGCGGCCGGCCGGGAGAAAGCGACGCTGCCGGGGGACCATTGGGCCTCAGAGGTTTGGGGCCGGGGGTGGGGGCTTCTGGCCCCCCGGGGTCGCGGCGGCCAGGGCGGCGGCTCCTTTAAGAGCATCGGCAGCGCCCTCTGGCGGCCAGCCTGGGCTGCGGCCGATCCCGCGGCCGATCCCGGAGCCGGAGCCGGAGCCGGGGCCGGGCCTGGGGGCGGCGGCGACGGTGGCGGCGGCGGCATGTACCGGGCCCGGGCGGTGCGCGCGGGGCCGGACCCCGGGAGCCCTGGGGGCCGCTTCGGAATCCTCAGCACGGGCCAGCTCCGGGACCTGCTGCAGGACGAGCCCAAGCTGGACCGGATCGTGAGGCTCAGCAGGAAGGTAGGTAGGAGCGGTGTAGACGGGGCGGGCCGTGTAGACGCGGCCGGCCCCGCCCCGCCCCGCCCTGCTCCGCCTCTGGGCCCGGGGCGGGGAGGGAGGCGCCCTGGGACCTGCCCCTGCCGGGGGTCACCCCGGGGCTTGGGGCTGGGGGCTGGGGGGCCGGGGCCAGGCCGGAGCTCTGGGCTGGGGGAGGGGGCGCCGAGGAAGGAGGCGCTGTGGTCTGGGGGGGACCCGCGGGGGGCGGCGGGCGGTGTGGCCGCCCCTAGTCGGGGCTCCCGGGCCGTGGGGGAGAGGACAGGTGTGCATCCATCATCCCCTGGCCCGGGGGAGGGGCGGCTGGGCACTCGGCGGGGGGCCGGAGGGGGCCGAACGGGAAGGCCCCAGGAATCCGTGGGGACAGGACGGGAGGGGCGGGTGGGGGCATTCTGTAGGTGACAGAAGGGGAGGGGCCGGGGTGCTCTGTATACGGCAACGCACGGAGGGGTGGGCATGCCCTATAGAGGACAGAAGGGAAGGGGCGTGTGTGTGTGTTCTATAGGGGGCCAAAGGAGGAGGCAGCGTGTACATTCATGGGGGACAAAAGGGGAGGGGTGGGGGTGTGTGCATTCTGAAGGGGACAGAAAGGGAGAACATTTCTTATAGAGGACAGAAAGGAAAGTGTGTGTTCTGTAGGAGGCTAAAGGAGGAGGGGTGCAATCTATAAGGAACAGGAGAGGGGTGGGGGTGTGTGTGTGAACTCTGCAGGGGGCAAAGGGAGAGCATATCCTATAGCGGACTGGAGGAAAGGTGTATGTGAGGGGGCTAGAAGAGAAGGAGGTGTGTGCAGCCTCTAGGCACTGAAGGTATGTGCATTTCCTAGGATTCTATAGGGGCCAGATGGGATGGGTATGTGCCAGGAGACTGAAAGGAGGCTGTGTGCATTTCATAGAGGGTAAAGGGCAGGATTGTTTTGCATTCTATAGAGGAAGGTCTAAGTTTGTCTATAGGAGTTAGGAGAAGGTGGGTGCATTCTATCAGGATAGAAGGGAGGGTATATAGCCTATAAAAGACAGAATGGGATTGAGCGTCTGTATTCTATAGGGGCCAGACAGGTATATGTTTTAGTGGGAAAGCTGAGGAACGGGGTGTACATACATTCCAAAGAGGGCAAAAGGGAAGGGTTGTACGGTCTGTGGTCTACCTACCTATCTACCCACATACATATAGATGTTCTTTCAGGTGATGTTCAGAAGAAGTGAGGTATTCTACAGGGGATTGGGGGAGGGGGTGTGTGCATTTTATGGGCTAATTGTGTAGGAGGTGTGTACATTCTATGGGGAACAGAAGGGAAGAGTATTGTAGTTTATAGGAGGCACAAAGTTAAAGCATTCTATCCTAATAGGCACAGAATGGCATTCAGGAATGGAAGGGGAGAAGTGCATATATCACTGGAGTATGAGCACAAAGCAGATACATTGTGTCAAGGTTGGACACTTACTAACAATGTGATCATGGGCAAGTCTCTTGAACTTTCAATTTCTTCACCTGTAACAAGGAGATAATACTACTTGGGCTCCCTGTATCACATGGCTGCTGGGAGAAAAAGCTTTGCTAACCTTATAGAAGCAAGTGGCTGTTATTAGGCTTTGAGAGAAGACAGGTATACACACAGTCTAGAAAGCACCTTAGAGTCCAACCCCCTCATTTAACAGATGAGGAAACTGAGGCCAAGGGAAGGGAAGAAGTGATTTGCTCAGTGTCACACAGGAAATGAGCATCAGGGGTCAGATTTAAACCCAGGTCTTCTAACCTCAGAATCACTTTCTATATTATGCTGCCCCCTCTTATGTATGGGGACAGAAAAAGGAAGGGGAATGTGGGGACTGAGTGGACATACGGACACCAGCTCTGAGTGAAAGAAACGTTATAGAAGGTAGAGAGGACTGTCCTGTGGCATGAATAAAATCTAGCAGGTAGCCCCAAGCCTTCCTGGTGCAAAAGATCTCTCACGGTCAGTGATCACAGGCATCCCCTCCTGCTCTGGGATTTGGAGTGAAAAGATTTATGTTCAAATCCAGTCTCTTGGGCAAGTAAATTTACCTCTCTGGGGCTCAGATTCCTCATCTGTAAAACAAAGGGGCTTGACTAGATGAACTCTGTGGCCCCTTGCAACTGTAATGACGTGATCCTTTTGTTACAGAGGTGGCATACCCTGTAGTTTCTGTCTGTAGCAGTTTTGCTTTATTTTCTTTGTTAGCTCACCTGGAAGGGGAGGTGGGGAGGTGGGAAGGATATATCTGGAAATGACTCCAGTGTAAATACAAAGGGCATCAGTAAGACAAACTGGTGAAAGTTTTAGTCCAGTGGCCCACCTAACTGGGCTCATCACCCCTAGCAAACTGTACACTCTCTTAACTGCCTCATTGTCCTGTGGGGGACAGTGGGAAATTGGGCATTGTTCCCTCTGACCTTTGACTTCTGCCTGGGCAGTTTCCGGGCACTCGCTCTGGACACCCTTGTGTTTGCTATGTTGTCTAACTTCTCATTGCTCCGGGGTTGTACCTTCCAGACCAGGTACTTTGAAAAGCCTTAGAAAACAGTGTCCTGCCTGTAGTGCTTAATGAAGCAAACTCTGCTACTGAGCAGCTAGTTACGCGACCTTGGGGAAGTCCCTTCCTTTTTCTAGTTTTCATCTGTGAATGGAGGATGCTGGTTTCAATCCCTGAGCTCTGAGGTCTCTCAGCTAGAATATTCATTGATGCTGATTGCCAGCCTGCTTGTGACCCAGGGACAGGACTCTTATTGGAGGCAGACTGTGGGCTGGGGCCCTAAAGGGTCTTTCCCACCCTCTGCCCATCCCTATCTGAGCCATCTGGCAGAGCCTAGCCCTCCAGAAAAGGTGGCCCTTTTTCCCAACTACAGTGGGTACACATGTGAAACTGAATGAACTCTGGGGGGGTGTGGTGTTTGCTGAATCCTGACCTCAGAGGTCATTTCATTCAGTCCCTTCCTTTTATAGGGGAGCTACCTATGGTCCAGAGAGGGGGAGTGACTTGTGTGGAGTCACACAGGAAATCAAAAGAATAGATTACTTTTATATAATGCTTTGAGGTTTACAAAGGACTTTTACATACATTACACTATTTGATCCACACCTCAGCCCTGTGCAATTCTCTCCATTTTGGGGTGCAGACCCCCACATTTTTGGTGCAATTCTTATTTATTTATTTTAGAGAAATAGAAGTTAAGGGATTTGCTCAGGGTCGTATAATAGGTAAGTGAAGTGAGATTTTAACCCAGGTCTGCCTGATGTCAAGTCAGGTGCTTTGTCTACCATGTCTTATCTAAAGCTATGTCTTAGGATCATGGACTCCAGAAATCCTCTAGTCCCAAGCCTAGTCCTCTTTCCCTCGTACCACATTTGGGGTTTCTGGTGCTTAGCCTAGTGTCTGAACACCTAAGAAATGCTTTTTGCCTAAGATTACATAGTGGCCAAAGGAAAATGAGAATATCATTTGTCTGCTGACACCTGGGAGTGCACTATACATGTGGTTGGGTTTGTCTTTCTATAGATTGAAAGCCTCTTGAGGGCAGAGACTGTGGCTTCTCCTCCATTCTCTGAAGTCTATTGGAGAACAGAGCTGAGCACACAGTAGAGGGGAACTTACTTAAAGAGGGGGTGAATGGATGGATGGATCAATGGATCACTTCTGTCTCCCTAGTTTCAGGGCCTACAGCTGGAGCGGGAGGCATGTCTGGCCTCCAATTACACCCTGGCCAAGGAGAACCTGGCCCTTCGGCCTCGGCTGGAGATGGGCAAAGCTGCTTTGGCCATTAAGTACCAAGAGCTCCGGGAGCTGGTGGAGAGCTGTTGGGACAAACAGCAGAGGCTGGGTAAGTACTGGCCATACATGTCTGAGGAACAGCCCCAAGCCTGCCCCTCCCCAAAGATCTTCACTGCTGGCTGTCAGAGGCATCCCCCACCCCATTAAAGTCATTGATGGATAGGACACTGAAGGTGGAGGCTTGGTCTGGTAACACACTGGCCCCTGTGAGCACATGAAGGATTAGCTTGGTGTCATTTTGGAAAGGTTGGAGCAAGGCCTTGAGAGGTTGGGCAGAATATGGGGGGCAAGCGTGGGTAGGCAGTAAATATTGAAGGGAGGCAGATGGAGGTAAAGGGTCCAGAGCTTCAAGCCCCAAAGGGGAGGGCAAGGCTTTATAAGGGACCATGCATGTCCTGGGGGAAGTGAGAAAGGCACTGATAGGGGAAGGGGAAGGGTCCCTTTTGGCCTTGGATTGGCCCTGGGCCACTGGCTCTTCCTTTTCTTTTCTTCTTTCTGGCTTAGGGCCAAAGAGGAAGTCAGACTGATGAGGGAGGGCATCCTCAAAGTGAAGGGCTTTGGGAATGAAGTCACTCAGACTCCCAGCCCTGGATCTTCAACACCCTCAAAATCCCCAAGTCAAGCCATGAAACAGCAGCCCTCCTATTCTTTAACTTATAAGAGGTAGGGTGGTATAGGCCATGCAGCCAGGGAGACCCCGCATTCAAGCCCTACCTCTGATCTGTCCTGGCTGTGTGACCCTGGCCAAGTCACTTCACCTATTGGTGTCCTAGGCAGTTCTCTGAGGTACAGAGAAGGTGCTAGCCTGCACTGGTAGTGGGAGGTTCTTTTTCTGGGGGTTCCTATTTCAGTTAAATCACAGCTCCAATCCCCATCCCTATCTCTAACTTGGAAACTAGGTATTTGCCTCCTGGCACTTGTTAGGAGAAGCTTTGCAAAGTCAAAGAAACACTAATAATAATATCAACAATAATAAGTAATAATTACTAAAATTTATGGAACATTCACTGCATGGCAGGCATTGTGCTAAACAGTCATGTCTCATTTGATTTTTACCACAACTCTGAGGATACGTGCTGTTGTTACTCTCATCTTACAGATGAGGAAACTGAGATCAAGTGACTTGTCCAGGGTCACACAGCTAGTAAGTGTCTGAGGCAGGATTTGAGGGCAGGGACTAGGGCTTCTCCTCCCTTCTCTGAAGTACATCGGGGAACAGGGCTGAGCACACAGGAGAGGGGTGCTTGCTGTCTTCCTGACTTCAAGCCCAGAGCTCTGTGCACTCTGGGGCCCTCTAGCTGCCCCCTAGGCAGGGTGATGTCATTCCTGGGTTTAGGGGGCCTTGGTTCCCCCCAGGAGAAGGAAGGGGGGCTAGTTAGATTCTGTCCCTGTGGTCTCCAGAGGTGAATGTGCAACGCTGGAACCCACAGTGTGCCCTGAACGGGCTCCGGGCAGAACTGGAGGAAGCCGAGCAGGAGGCTGAGGTGAGGAGGGGAGAGGGATTGCTTTGCTTTTTCTTGTTACTATTTTAAAGTGTCTCCTGTGTTTGCTGCTATCTTTCATTTTTACATTTTACATCCATTTCTAAATATCTCCCTCCTCCTCCCCTGCTAGCTGAACCATCCCTTTGCCAAAGATTAAAACATAATGGGGGAAAAAGGTTTATCAAAATGAAAACAAATGGCTGTCTGACAGCGTGTCCAGTATTCCACAGCCCAGTCAGTCCAGCTACTTCTGCAAGGAAGGGAGGGCGGCACCTTTTTCTAAACTCTTCTGGACCAAGCTTGCTCCTTCTGATTGCACTGTATTCGATTATGTTTGGTTTTTACGGGCTTTCGGCTTAGGTTGTTTAGTCATCGTGTGTTTTGTTTTACAGATTCTCCTTCACTCTGCATCACTTGTGATAAGTCTTCCCTTGCTTCTCTGAAATACACTGTAGCCGTTATTTCTTATGATGCCACTCTTGATTTTGTTCATGTAGCACAATCAGTTTAGCCCTTCAGGGGGTTGCTTTAGTGGGACCTAGGAAAGAGGAGAAGGGGAGGGAGAGCAGTGTTCCAGTTACTCCAGGGTTCTCCCACTGTCCCCCGTAGACGTACTACACCTCCCAACAACCATGCTGTTGGTCTGGCTCTTTTCTACACCCCCTCCCCCCCATCTCTGCTGCCTCTCTTCCCTCCTTTTTTCTCCTGATCCAAATTCTTCCAACCCTTTAAAGCCCTACTCATGGCTCATCTCCTCTATGGAACCTTCCTTGACTACTCCAGTCATCTGTCCAGTCCCTGAGCTGCTACGACATTGACAGCTGACACTCAAGGGCCAACATTTAGTTGTCTGTCCTCTGGTCTGGGAGTCTCACTGTGCGATTCCAAAGACCCCTACTCCAAGCCCCCCATTTTACAGAACTGTACAAGTCGTGATCTTGCCCCTTAGTAGGACAGCGGCAGAAGCTGGGGTGTCATGAGTGCCTGCCACTCCCATGGTCTCCCTCCACCCCCATCCCAGGCAGCAAAGCTCTTCTGAGTGCAGAGGGGCTGAGGTGGGCCTGGGGGGGCTGAGGTCCTCGGGATTTGCCCCTCTCTTGGTTTTGTCTCTCAGTTCCTCATCCTCCTTCCTCCCTCCCACAATGCTCTCTCTTCTTCCCTTGTGCCCCAGGAGCAGATGGAGCAGCTGCTACTTGGGGAGCAGAGTCTAGAGGCCTTCCTGCCAGCCTTTCAGCGGGGTAGGGCACTGGCCCATCTGCGTCGGACCCAGGCTGAGAAGCTTCAGGAGCTGCTGCTAAAGCAGGAGAGGCCCCAGCCCCCCACCCCACCCCCTCCACCCTCGCCCCCCCCTACTGCAGCACCCACCAAACTTTTCCAGCTGCGCTATGCCTTGGCCCCCGCCACAGCAGCTCTGCTGCCCTCGGGGGTGGCCAGGGGCCTGCCTGCAGCACCCCGAAATCTCCCACCTCTGGACTCCCGCCCTGTCCTCCCCCCAGTCCAGGGCTCCCCCCTGCGCCTGCTTGGCCAGGCCTCCTTGCTGAGCCCCCGGCCCCCGCAGTCCGAACCCCCCCATCGGTAGGGTTTAGAATGTGGCCCCCTTCTAGGAGGGCCCCCAGACAGACTTGATACCAGGCTCCTACCACCACCATCCTTGAGGAGTGAGGTGTTGGAGGGGCAGGCTCCCCTTCCCCCAGGACTCCAGCAAGGTCCCTGCCCCTGGAGGCAGAGCCCAGGAAAAGGGGCTCCAGGAAGATGAGACAGTGGGTAGGGGTGGGGAGGCAGGGGACTTTGCCCCCCAGCGTTGAGGGAACTCAGCTATTTCTCTCTCCCTGGCTGGGGTGGGGGGAGGGTTTCAGGGCTGGCCAGAGCTTGCTTTTTCCCACGCCCCAAGAAGGGAGCATTCCCACATCTAGGCTTGCAGGGTGGGGGTGGGGGCATTTTCCACGATCCACCAGTAACCTGGGAAGGGGCCTCTCGCTGGGCGTGATGCCAAGGCAGCTGGAGATATCCTCAGATTTCTCCCTGGCCTCTTCCTTTCCTCCGTCCCCTGGTTCCACTGTTATGGCTGCCAGGAGGGCCTTCACCCAGGATGGCCAGGTAGCCCTTGGGACCACATGCTGTCCCCCTCCCTCCATAAACACATACGTACACACCAGGCCCTGGGCACCCCAGGCATGAAGGGGTGAGGGCATCGTGGCATTGGGGGGAGGGGGCGCTTCTGTCCAGCAACCAGAGCGGGGCAAACCAGAATGCCCGGCAGCGAGAACACTGTCCTTTTCTGTCTTGTCTCTTTAGAATGGGACCCCCCCAGAGGGCAGGGTCCTTGTCTTTGTGTGTTCTGTCTAGTGCCCTGCCCACCAGGCCCCTCAATAAATGTGATGGTGAAGATGGTGATGAGGCCAGCCTACTGACCACTGCATGCTCAGTTCCTTCCCCCCTTCTCTGCTTGCACTGTCCTTCCCCTTCCTCTGTGCCTCACCAACTCTTACCTGCCCACCCTTCAGAGTCCTACCTCTGCCATGAAGCCCACCAGGCAATAAAGTCTTTTTTTGTGTGCACTGCTTGCCCAGTTGGAAAGAGAATGCAGAGGGTGTGTGTGCCAGCCTGGTCTTGGCCAAAATTCTCAAGCTGGGCTTGGGAGAGGATTCCTCACTTCCTTTGGCACCAGCCCATGTGGCTCCGTGGACTTCATCACCTTGTTCACTTGGGGCTGCTTTCCCTGGATCTGGTCCAGCCTGACCAGATCCCTACCCACATTGACTATCTTCTGCTGAAAGTGTGGAGGCTGGCCCCTGGACTGGCCTTTTGCTCTGGTCTTTGGTCTTTGACCACATGGGGAGACAGACCATGGAATTCGGAGGTTAGAGCCAGAAGAGAACATCTAGTCCAACCCCCTTATTTCACAGATGAGGAAACTGAGGCTGACAGGTGAAGTGGCTCTCCGGGGTCACCTAGGTGGGGAGCGGCAGAGCTCAGGCCCTCTGACTGCCAATCCAGGACTCTTTTCACTGCATTTCTACTGCCTCTCATTGGCATTCTTTCCAGAATCAGCATCAAAGCCTGAGGCAGGCCTCGAGGAGGCCACTGAAGAGGCTGTGTGTTTGGACCAGGCCTTTGTCTAGTGTGATGTTACCACTGAAAGGAATTGAGGATCACCTAATCTAGTGGTTCTTAACCTGAGTCTAAGAGCTTGGTTTTTTTTTTTTTTTTTGACACAGGGTCACCCAGGCTGGGATTGCAGGGACCACTCATGGGCAGGTCCAACTCTCCCCAGCACTAGAGCTCTGATCTGGGCCTCCTTAGAGCAGACACTAAACTGACATAGCTCACCGCAGCTCAGAACCGTCTACTGCCAGCCTTCACCTCTCCAGTAATAGGGATCATGGACGTGCCCCACCATGCCCAACTGTGAACATTTAAAAACACGTTTGATAACTTTATTTTGATGTCATTGGTTTCCTTTATAATCCTGTGGATTTTATGCATTTAAAGCCCTTCCTGAGTAGGGGTCTGGAAGCTTCATCAGATTGCCAAGGGGGCCTATGGACCAGGAGGTGTTCTAGTCCAATCTCTTATTTTACAAGGGAATTGAGACCAGGAGAGAAGGGAATTACTTAAGGTCATCAGACACAAAGTGGCAGCGGTGTATTCTGAACCCAGCTCTTAGGACTCTTTAAGTGCAGTGGTCTTCCCCCTACTGGGCTTAAGAGGCATCAAGCATCTTACGGGACCGGGGCATCAGGCTGGAGGCAGGTAATTGAGTCTGTAGGGTTCTGAGTCAGCCTCCTTTCCCCCAGGACCTCTGAGGACCATCTGGTGGGCTGGAAGCAGGTTGGGGGAGGAGTCCGTGATGTTCTCACCATGGGGACCGGCCCTTGGGAGGGGCCGACAGGCCTGCTAGGAAGTGTTGCCATGGCAACTGGAGGGCCCTTGAAAAGCTTCATGATAGAAGGGATTGTGTGCGTGTGTGTTGGGGGGGAACGATGACACTCGGTAGGTCCCTCAGTGACCCTCTTGTATTAAAGGGACTGTGGTTTGCAGTTTCCTCTGGTGCTGGTGGGAGAGGCGGGGCTCACTACCCAGTGGGCTTGCCTCTGTGTAAGGAGGGAGAAAACCTTAGAGTTGGCTGGTTAATGAGAAACTTCATTAACTGAAGGTCCAGGATGTGACCCTGAATGGCAGTAGAAGGGGGAGGGGAAGCAGGTGACTGGCAGGCAGGAGGTAAGCTAGGCTAGGAAAACCGCTCTAGACCTGGGAACAAAGGGAGTGTTGAGGATGTGCTAGGCAGCAGACACACATACACACACACACACACACACACACACACACACACACCCCACCTATGCACAACAAGGGATAATAAGGAAGTGCTTGGTTGTTGCAGGCCAAACCACTTCCACTGGAGCAAACTATTTCAGAAGCGAGCCTGCCGGCACTGGGAGGATGAGTAAGGTGGGCCACCCCAGCTAATTCTTATTTTTCATAAATAGATCATGTCACGGCATAGTAATTCACCTGCTTTGGTCAGAGAAGAGATCTGTCTCTGTTCAACAAGGCTTCCTGGACCACTTACATATTTTTCTTGCTTTAAGAAAACATGGTAACTCTTTCCAAAGCCAAAGGTATCAGTTACTTTGCTGAAGGAGTCTTTGCTTTACATGAGATCTAACCAATGTATTCTTTTAACAGCCACTCTCCTCCCTGATGCTGTTCTTTTAAAATAATACTGACACCAACCTTTCCAGAGTGCTTTTTTTGCACAAAATGAGGCATACTTGTGGCACTGAAACAGACCAAAGATCTAGGTTCCCAGCTTTCCCAAAAGGCTAATTTTTAACTACTCCACAGCCTTGAAATGGAAGCCCTGAGCAGAGACTGGAAGGAGATGTGGTTACCCTCCCTGTCGGTGATGGAGAAGATAACATGGCAGCCTCGCCTAAGTGACTTAGACTGTACCTGTCAACTTCCTGGCTGAGGATGCATCACCATGGCTGTCCTCACATGGTCTGGGACATTAGGGCATTAGTTCAGTATCCAGCTTGGCACACTCTTGTATGCAGGTGGGGCAAGGGAGAAGCAGCATGTGACTGAACCAAGATGACGACAGATGCACCATTTTAGGCCTGGAAGATGTGGCTGCTTGGTCTGGTTAGGCCACACAGGAAACTTCTGCCCTGTTTCCACTTTCTGAGACCCCAGAAGGAACTGTGGAGCTCCTGAATGTTCTCATTCTCCTAGATCAGAAGGAATTCCTAAGGCCAATGTTTTAGAATAACCTCTCTTGCAGTTAGGGGGAAGGCAGCTTGTGAATCTGCCTACTTTTTTTTTCAGGTCTAGGCTCTACCCTATTCAGTGGTACCCACCCAAACAGGGTGAGGAGGATGGGGGAGGGTGGGAGGAGACAAGGATGAGTACGGTGGCCCTCCGCCTCCCAAAACTAATCAAATCAGCCATACTCTTTCAATCAGTTAATAAGTATTTATTAAATGCCTTAGTGCCAGGAACTGTGCAAGATGCTATGGATATAAATACAGAAACAAGACAGTCTTTATCCTCAAGAAATGTATACATCCTGAGGGGCAGGGAGGGAGAATAGAATCCTTGAACCTCTGTCTGCCACAGCTTTAAGCTCCATCAATCATCCCCTCTCCCTCCCATCTTTCCATATTAGTTTATCACCCCTTACAAAATAATAGGTCTCATTTATATAACACATCATGGTTAAGGATTTTTCTTTCATCACCGTGACCCTGAGGAGTAGCACTGGCAATATTTCCCTTATTGGACAGGGTTAAAAGAAGGCCCAGTAAGGTTGGCTGAGCGGCCCAAAGGCACACAGCGTTATAGCTGGGGCTCAAACTGAGGCTTCTGAAGCTTGGTCTCTCCAGTTCTTGTGGTGGATGAACTAGGCATCTTTTAGGCATGCCAAGCTACGACACTGGAGGAGAGGATTCGTCTGGAACATAAACACTGAACTGAATTGAAATGTATTATTGGTCAGTGCCATGGAAGTGGGAACAAGTAGCTGAAATCTTGATCTTGTCTGCAGTAGGAAGGGGTGCTGCTTAGGGTGATGAGTCATTATTACTCTTTAGACCTCCAGGGAAAGTGTGGGGAAGAAGCTTTGACTGGCTGATCTTGAAGGCACAGAGGAAGGATTCGAAAAAAGACACCCAGCGAATTGGTGAAGAGAAATGAGGAATCTCACTCCTTCATGCTCAGCTAGCTCTGAATAGCCTGGTCTTGAGTGTGGGGACAGGGAGGAGATGGACTCCCTGAGGACATGGACCCTCCCTTTGCTCTTCTGATTCCAGCTCCCCAATGTCCCAGCCTCTGGCTTTTCCTCTCTGCTCTCATCCTAGAACCACTTCACACAGGTCATTCTCCCTCCTCTTGCCTGGACTGCTGCAGTGGCCTCCAAGATGGTCTCTCTGGACTCAGGCTCTCCTCCCCCTCTGCTCTGCAATCTGCACAGCTGCCAAATGGACATCCCCAATTAGTGCACATCTGCCATGGCTTTAGTCAAGAAACATCAGTGGCTTGCCGTTGCTCTTAGTATAAACTACACACTCCTCTGGCCTTGAAAGCCCTTTACAGTCAAGCTTGGGCAGGTCTTGCCAGGCTGCCTTCCACTGTGGTACTTTTGCCTGAGCCATGCCTCACCCCTAGTGTGCTCTCCCCCTCACTTCTCCCTCTCCCTCCCAAGCCCCTTCACGGATCTGCTCAAACATCGTCTAAAAGGCCTTTCCCCATTCCCCAGCTGTCTCACTCCCCCATCACTATACTTCTTCTGCATGTGGCCCACATTGACTTTTCTACATACATGTTATATTCTGTAGAACTTCTACGAGGTCAGAGAACATCCACTACTTTTGTCTTTGAATCTCCAATCGCTGGGCCAGAGTTAACTCCTTGCTTGCTAAATGCTTACAGACTGGTTGGACCTGCTGTTGAATGAGATCTCAACCAGGACACCAACAACACAAAGATCACTGCTTGGGATCAGGGGGATCTCCCCTCTCCCTCTCTTTCCAAATCTAGTTTCAAGGAGGTGGGGGTGGGGTGGGATAGTGAGGACCTGGTCTATGCTGTTGCTCCCTCACATTGTGAGGGAATCAGGTTTTAGCTTCTGGCCTTCTTTCCAAGCCACTGTTGGGGTGGAAGAATCTGAGTGGCTAAAGGCGGGACAAAGAGGCACCTGACTCAACTTCTTGGGGAAGTTCAGTCTCCCTGGGTTGCTCATAGGCTCCTAGGGATAGGAGGCCACAGGAAGCATCACCTAGAAACCCACAGATGGTGACTTTGGGAGCTGAGTTGAGTCCTTGGCAAAACTGCTTTGGCAAAGGCCTTTGGGATTCAAAGAGAGAAGAGAAAGGCAGGGTGAGGTAGCAAAGGTGGCTTGGCTCCCAGGAGTGCTGTGGTCCCATTCTTAGGGGTAACTTAGGTGCTAGGACTTATCTGACATCTTAGCAATCCCAAAGTGTTTTGGAAAGAACACTGGAAAAATCTCTGGGTCACAAGATCTGGCTCTGACACTCCCTGCTTGGGGGACCTTCCTTAGCAACTCTTCACCTTGTGACCTGTATCTTCAGCTGTGAAATAGAGCAAGCGCTCCTCGTGCTGCTCACTCTGATGGGTGGTTGTGAGGAAAGTGCTTTATACAACTTTAAGCCAAGGGGCTCTACAAACAGTCACTGAGCATTTGCCAGGAGGGGCCTCTTACTGTACAGATTCCAGGCTGGGAATCCAGTGTGAGTGAGAGCCAAGGTGACGGGCAGGAGGGGGAAGGAGCAAGGAAGTTCCTTTCCTTAGGCCCTGAGGTCTTGCTTGTCCAGGGTAAAATTACACTCCTGTCACTCCAGCAACAAGGGACTAGGAAAACACACAGGGTCAAGATGGACCTTAATTTTCAAGTGTAAAAGGATTAGAAAGAAGAGAGTAATCCTCTTTTGGAGATATGTTTAAAACAGCAAGACAATTCAGTCCTTCTGGGCTTAGAAATACCTTCTAGAGGTCCCAGTTACCCAAATCCCACCTTACTGCTATCAGCTGAGTGACCCTGGCTGCCCAATCTGACTCCACTGCTGGCTTCCTGGGCCAAGTTCTAACCTTCGCTCTTCTACATCTTGAGCTGTTTTAAGTAACTGTCATGCCATTATTGATACCTACAGCTCCACAGGACTTACTGCCTGGCCAGCCCTCAGGCTGTGGGACAGGCACACAACACAGGAAGGACTTATTCAAAGATACCCAGTAAAGCAGATGCCGAAAGCTCTTAAGGAAATGAGGCATGGTGCTCTGAGATGGCTGGGATATTTAAAGGGTTAGGGCAGTCTGATACAAGAGAAAGAGCCTATGGAAGCAGGTTTGTTCAGAGAATTTAAAAAGCTCTGACCAGGCACAAAAGGAAAAGACAACTTCTCAGCCATGTTAAGTGTTAATCTCCTGGCCCAGGGAAACGGCTCTTTCAGATGAAGCTTGCTGATTCTGCACTGACTACATCTCTTCATACAATGACAGGAGCTCAAAGTTCATTTAACTGTATTTGAGACATGTTCCTCATTCCAAACCAGGCCCAAAATGGGGTGGCTTAAGCAACCTCAGCAAAATCCTTTCCTCAGCTGCTTCTATCAGGGGACAGCGAGTACTTTCCTCTGACTACCCACTCTTTCCTCCCTAGGCTTCTGAGACACCATACTCTGACCCTTTCACAGCCCCTTCCCTGGCTCCTCATCCTTCTCCCAACCTCTTATAGAGGGAGTTCACCAAGGAAGGGTCTGACCTGGGCCACCTCTTAGTGATCTCCGTCTCTCAAGGGCTTCAATCATCACCTCTGAAGAGATGAATCCCAAATCTTTCTCTAGCCTTGACCTTTCTCCCAAGTTCATCAGTGTAGCTACCTATATCCCCAGCTGAGTGCCCTACTAGTATCTCAACCTCAACAGTTAAGTCTAAATTTGAGCCACCTATTCATCTTCCCCATCAAACTTGCTCCTTCTCCTGACTCCACAATTTGTCAGAGGCATCAACCACCATCCAATCTTCAGTGTTTAAAGCCCTGACTTACCCGAGTTCCTTTGTCTTTTACTTTCATCCAGTGAATGATCAAATACTGTCCTCACCACCTAGTACTACTGAAGGGACTCTCAGACCCTGCTTGTACCGATGCAGCAACTTCCCTACATTTTCTGTGTTCCAGTTAAAACCAAAGGCTAAACCTCGCAGTGCTAGAGGCAGTTCTGAATGGACTGTTACAATCTGAGCAGCCCTTTATCACGGAGGTAGTTTTCGTACCTAACACACAGTATATCCTCTACCTGTCCCAACACTACCGACCTTCCTCCCAAATCCCTCCACCTTTCAGCTGGACCTGGGTTGTGTGCCATTTCTCCAGCAGTGGAGACAGACCTGCACAGTCAACTAGCTCGCAGTACAGTCTATGCTCAGGAATACTTTTTATTGTGGCAAACTGGCTGGAGAAAAGGCAAGCCTGGCTTGGTTGGCACCGTCCATTTCCATAAAAGATGTCCTTAGAACCCCGAGGAACCTCTGCTCTCGTACAGATCTGAGGCTGAGGAGCTGTGCAAGGATGTGCAGGAAGCAGGGACAGAGGAAGCACTGTCTTTCGGGGCTTCCCCACGGCTGGGGAAACTATCGGGGCCAAGTCCGGGCTCCAGCCGGCCTTGGCCATCCCGGGCCTCCCAGGTGGCTGGGAACAAAGACGGGACCCCGTGCATTCTCGCAGAGGTGGTTCACTGGCTTTTCCCCCGGGGGTGACAGGGCCTGCACCAGGACCGGGCTCCCCTCCCACCCCCCCAACTCGGCCGGACCCCATGCGCCCCCGCCTCCCTCCGGGGGGGAGGGGGCTCGGACAAGGCCCCGCTACTTGACGTGCGCCAAGCCCAGGGAGCCCAGGAAGATGAACAGGGCCAGGACCAGGCTGTCGTCCCAGCGCGGCCCGGCGCGCGCGCGCTCCTCGCGGTTCTTGCGCATGGCCTCACGCCGCGCCCGCAGCCGCTGCTCCCGCTCCAGCTGCTCACCGTAGTGTGCCCGGTAGAAGGCATCGAAGTCGAACATGTGCTGGCCGCCGGGCGCCGGGCGCGCGCGCTGGGGGACTGAGGCGGCGTGGGCGTGCGCCGGCCGCGGCGGGGACGGGGGCGGGCGCGCGTGCTCAGCGCCCAGCAGGCCGCGGTCGTACTGGCGGCGCAAGGCTGCGCTGCTCAGCACCATATAGGCCTGCCCGATGCGCGTGAAGCGCTCCGCCGCCTCCGCGCTGCCCGAGTTGCGGTCCGGGTGGTAGAGAAAACTCTGCCGGTAGTAAGCTGCCTTGATCTGCGCCTGCGTGGCGGTGACCGGGACGCCCAGCAAGTCGTACAGCGCCGTGCGCGAGTACTTGAAAGAGCCGCTGCTTGCCTGGTCCTTCCCAGCCCAGGAACCGCCGCTGCCGCCAGCGGCGGAGCTGACCCGGGCCTCCTTTCGCCCGGCGGACCACAACAGCGGTGACCACCGCCGGCCGATCAGGGCCGCCATCTTGCGCGGGGCGGGGGTGGGGTGGAGAGGGTGGTGGAGACTGAAGGGCCGACCAATGAGCTGGGGCGGGGTGCCTGATGAGCCCTCCTCGGGGCCAATCGCAGAGAGGAGGAAGACGGGACAAAGGGGCGGGGCCAGGACAAGAGCCCTGTGCGCCTGCGCGCTCGGGGTGATGACGCAACACAGCTACGAGGAGTTGATTGGACCTGAGCGGCGGCTCCTAGAAGATAACCCGGAAGCAGCGCTGAGGAAACTTCCGGAGTGCAGTCATGGCGTGCAGCGGCCGGAGGCCAGAGCACCGCGGGCCCCCCGAACTGGTGAGGCTCCCCACCCCCCCTTTCTCCGTGAGCCCTGGCCCCGCTGCCTCCGCCCCCTCTCACTGTCGCCCTCTCTCTCTCTCCCCCCCCAGTTTTACAACGAGGACGAGGCCCGGAAGTACACTCACAAGTAAGAGCCGGGCCTGGGAGGTGGGATGGGGGGGGGGTGGGCTTTTTAGGGGCAGGAGGATGCTTGGGGGTGGGGCGGCGACCACTCTGTGGGGCGAGCGCTGCACCTGGCGTTTGGAAGAGGGGGGTGCAAATGCGCGACCAGCCGCTGCGCCGCTGTCTGCCTTGGTTTCCTTAATTGTAAAGTAGACATAAGGACGGCTCCTGCCCCCGGAGTGCTTAGGGCTGCCGCCCCTTCCCCTCCTCTGGTCCTGAGGAAGAGGGTCCTGGGATCTTTTGGTACCGCCTGGAGGAGGGGCCGGGCTGGCAGCAGGGAGCCTAGAGTGGGCTCCCTCTGCGCCTTTGCCGCCTGGGGAGGTACCCCTCGGCCCAGATCCGGCTCTCTCCTTCCAGCTCGCGGATGATCGAGATCCAGACCCAGATGTCAGAGCGCGCCGTGGAGCTCCTCAGCCTGCCCGAGGACTGGCCCTGCCTGCTCCTGGACGTGGGGTGAGCATGGGGCCTTTGGGGCTGGGGGCAGCTGCGTCACCCCCCACCCTGATCTCCTGTCCTGTTTCCCTTCTAGCTGCGGCTCCGGCCTCAGCGGAGACTCCGTGTCGGAGCAGGGGCACCACTGGGTGGGCATCGACATCAGCGCGGCCATGCTGGGTGAGCGGTGCTGGGTGGGGTGTGGAGGGGTGGGTGCGTGCTGTGCAGGGACCCCTCCTCTAAGGCCCCCTCTAATGCCATCGTCTCTGGACAACTAGATGTGGCTCTGGACCGGGAAGTGGAAGGAGACCTGCTTCTGGGGGACGTGGGTCAGGGCATCCCCTTCAGGCCTGGCTCCTTTGATGGTTGTATTAGGTAAGGTGGGTCTCTGATGTGTGCGCTTGGGGGGCCGGGGAGAGCCTTGTGGCTGCGGATATGGCCTCACTGAGATGGGCAGCAGAGAACCCAGGATGGAGTCAGGAAGGCCTGGGCATCCTGACTTCAGGCCTGGGACTTGGAGGTCCCACACCCACCTGCATTTTGATGTGGGGCCTACAGAGTTAGTGGTGCTGTGTTAGCAGAGCTTCAAGAGTGTGACCCCTTTTAGAGCTTATTTTCTAAAGAAGGCAGATGAATAAATGCCATGTGTCCTAGGTAACGTGTGGGTGGTGTGATTTTTGGAAGGCTGGTGTAGATGTGGAGAGTGGCAGAAATCATTACAGACTGAGAAGCTGAGCAGAATGGGTAACCTCATTCTTTCATCCTGGTCTGGAGTGGGAAATGGGCTGAAATCTGAGGGAGCTCTTCACAGGTGGGTCTTGGCAAGGGTGCTAAGTCACCCTTCCCTATTAGGGAGGACTTCTGGAGAGAGAAAGATTAGAAGAGAGTACAGAGAAGAAAGGTCATTGGAAGGACATTTTTGAGGAGTAAGTGTTGCTTATTTAAAAGCTCAAGTGTACTCTTACCTAATTATGAATTTTTACTTAACTTAAAAAGCAATTCAGGCAAAAGTGGGACTGTCGAGGGTCTCAGAGGAAAAACAGTTTGAGCAACTTTGAATCAATTCACTGTAGAAGTGAATCCGACCTCAAACACTTGACACGCTTACTAGCCATGTGACTTTGGGCAAGTCACTTAAAAAGCAAAAAAACCCCAAAACAAAAACAAAAAAGAACTGATCCACTATAGAAGTGAGCAGAAAGGTTGGCTAGAGTAGAGGCTGAGAAAATGTATCTCGGTGTGCCTGCGGGAAGGTACTGGTGACCTTTTTAGACATTCTTGGGTTAAACGGTAGAAACAGAATGAGTCCAAGGTGAGAGGAAGCAGGAGCACTGAGATAATAGTCTTGGAACATGGGGAGGTGATAGAGACTTAGAATTGGGGGTAGACAGGCATGCTAGGCTTGGCTGAGCTCTTGAAGAGGCCTTTGGGCCCTTTCTGTAGCATTTCTGCTGTGCAGTGGCTCTGCAATGCTGACCAGAAGACACACAACCCTGCCAAGCGCCTGCACCGATTTTTTTCGTCCCTTTATTCTGCTTTGGTGAGTACGAGATCTCCATGGCTTTTTCTAGTCACCTTTGGGTTCTCCACTGTCCCAGGTAGCTATCTTGGTTGCTTCAGGGGCCTGACCAGATACCAACAATGTTCATTCTCCTGTAGGCCCGAGGTGCTCGAGCGGTCCTGCAGCTGTATCCTGAGAATGCTGAGCAGGTAAGTCTGCCAAGCTATTGAGTCTTGGTCCAAACTAGTGGCATTTAAGAGTTGGAAGAGGGACCTTAGAGGCCATCTTTTCCAGTCTGTACCTGAAAAGGAATACCTTCTATATCATAACGTCTTTATTTTTGACTCATTGTGTCTATTTTATTTTACATACTTAAAAAAAACCCCATTGTTCTGAGAAGGGCTCCATAGGCTTCAGTGGGTCCCCAACACAAAAAAAGTTGAATACCGTTTCTCTAAGGATTAGAAATTTTTCCTTTACATCATGCCTAAATTTTAGATAATAGTGATGAGATTAAGGTTAGGGAAATGTAGACACTTCTGTCTACCAAGTGTCTGGTGCTTTGTGTCTGATAAGAGTCCACATTGGGACTTGAAACTATCAAAAACCTTGATTTCTATAGTAGTTCTACAAGAGCATCCTTCCTTAAAGGGGAAGTGGGCCCCAAAGGTCTTTCACAGGAGAAGAGTGACTTCAGGTCTGTGGATGGGCTGTGGACTTAATTTCTTGTAGCACGGGGAGGTTTTATTTTACCATAAGGGGCCTCAGACCATTAGTGGCTCTTCTGGAGCTCTTGAAGTAATTGAGATTGTTATTTGGACTATATTTAGGACTTCCCTGGCATAGGGGAATCTCACTGAGGAAACTTCTGCCAGTGTAGGTTGGTAACTGTTCTCATAACCCCCATAGACTTAACGAGTTGTCCAAGTCATTTTCAGGTCATGGAACTTGTCTATGGTCAAATAGTTTTAAAAAAATTAAGCGAGTAAACACTTATTAAGCGTTTTTGTTTGTTTTTTGTGCACCAGACACCTACTCAGATTTGGAGCAGTCCTGAGGCATCTCTGATGGTCCCCACTGGCTTCAAGAAACACTGATGTGGGGGGGGGGGGCAGTTGTACTTATCCTCTTCTTAAGCCTAATCCCTAGTGTTTCTTTCTCTGGCCTCAGTTGGAACTGATCACAGCTCAGGCAATGAAGGCCGGTTTCACCGGAGGTATGGTGGTGGACTTCCCCAACAGTGCTAAAGCTAAGAAGTGAGTCTGGGGTTGTCACCTTGTCCCTGGTGTGGGAGGTTTGAGAGAAATTCTGCCAGACGGAAGGGCACACAGTGCTGATAGTATTTGGCACAGCTAGATATTGCCAAGGCTGGTGGCAGTAGAGGGAGATACCTGGTGCTGGGGTTGGGCTGTGGCGGGAGCCCTCAGTTTTGGTGCAATGTCCCCTTCCTAGCCCCCAATTGCAAATAAAGCTCTTAACTTAAGGGAACTTAAGGGAAAATGCTGGCACTTGCTTCTTCAAGATTGTCTTCTATCATATTCAGGTTTTTCCTCTGTCTGTTTGCTGGTCCTTCTAGTGTGTTGCCTAAGGTAAGGATGTATCTCCTGGCTGAGAGAGCATGGAGGATTGCCCCATTTACTCTCTGAGGGAGGGGGACAGGTTTGTACCTTTTAAATCAGGGAAAGAAACTTGTCCGTGATATCTGTCAGAGCTTGAGCCCAGCCTCCCCTCCATAAGTGTCCTTTAAAGTTTAGGGGAGATGTTGTGCTCTGTTGTATCAGACTCATCTCTAGTTACCTCAAAGATGCCAGAACTGTTAACCTCCTTTGGTTTTGCTGTGTGGCTGGAGAGAGAAAGAGTGTGAGAGAGAGAGGAAGAGGGAGAGGGAGATGGTGAGAGAGAGAGAGAGAGAGAGAGAAAGTGTGTGTGTGTATGTGTTTATGTGTGTATGTATGTATGTATGTGTGTTGGCTTGCTGTGTATGTTCCCAGGTCAGTATCCTTACCACTACAGTGCCTTCATGGCCTTCTGACCCTGACTGTTCTTACAGGGCCTGGGCACTGAGTGTGGAGATGGGCAAGAGGCGAAAGAGTCCAAGTTTTCCAAGGAAAGGTAAAGAAACTTCTAACCTGGCCTGATTACTGGACGATTTGGTAAATTCCCAGGGAGAAAGAGTGGGATTCAGTTTGGAGAAGTCTGACTATACAGTCAGAAACTCCAAGTAGGGTGGAGGAAGGCCTCTTTGGGGCAGGGAGCCTGGAGGGATGGTAGGATTTCCCTGTCCTCCCCTTGTTTTACTCTAAACAGAGATAATGTTGTTAAAAGTCAGTAAGACACTGCACCAACCCCCCATTTTAACTGCCTTTAGTTCCTGCCCCTTATAGCCAGGGATAGCTTTGACTCTTTGGTAGAGCTGGACACTGTGTGTTTCCGTGGCAGTTTGGTTAAGGAGCCGTTTTAGGTCTTTTCTGGTGAGACACGAAGAGAGGAATTAATTACTGCTAAATGTAATAATCAGGCCCAGCAAAGGAAAGAAAAATGAGAGAAGAGGCTTGGAACAAGTGGGGGGAATGAGGTATTTTCTGATGTGAAACTTGGTTGGGTGACTCACGCCCCAAACAGTTCTGCTTCTGGCTTGGTGAGTGGTGGCAGTGACCCAGGCTGCCCGTCATCTTGAGTGTCTCTCAGCCACGGGGCTGCTTGGATGTTTTCCTTCCACAGCCAGGCTAAGGGACCAAGAGCATCACTGGAGGACTCTCGTCGGGGCTGCCTGTAGCTAAGGTTGCCACGTTTTCCTACCTCAGACATTTGTGTGCCTATGAGCTGTTGACTGAATACTGACTGGGGCAAGCAAGTGGTGAGAGATGAGGGCGTTGCCCTGACCAGACTGGGAGTTTTGGGGTGACACAGAACCTGGGCTAAACAGAAGAGCTGCCCCAGCCCTCCAGACTGTCAGGGGAGTCCGAGGCTGTCAGAGCTCAAGGGATTTTAGAGAGCATGCAACGATGGTGACACTGAGGCCCAAAGAGGGTGGGGAGTGCTCAGGTGACACAGCTTGGTGGCTGAGTCTAGACTATGCCAGGACTGTGGACTCCTGGTCAAGTGTTAGTTTCTCTTGCTCCCAACTTTCAGTAGCTTTTCTAGAATCTGGGTTATTTTCTCAAAATTTAAGAAGCAGCACTCTCTAGATAGTAATTATTTTATATCATTATGTAATTATGTCACATTTGAGCCAAGCCAGTGACTTGCACATCCCAGAAGTGAGTCATTGGCCACCTACAGAAGTCCTGCCCTTGGCACTGTCAGCTCTGCTTGGAGTGGGGGCCCCTTTTTGCCCCATTGGGGAACAAGTGGTTGTCTGCTAACTACAGGTGCCCATGGGTCCAGAGTGGCTGGCATGCTGGCATGATCTCTGCAGTACCTGTTACCATTTACTAGATATTGAATGCAAGTGTGTCCGAGGTGACTGTAAGACGGGGCCTGATCTCGGAGGACTCAGAATTGTGCAGTGGAGATAAGACATGGGCAGAGATGAGTAAATATAAGAACAGTGAGAACACTGAGGTGCAGAGCACTAGGCTCAGAGGAGGAGGAGTGAGTTCAGCTTTATGGAGGAGGGGGCCTTGGAGCTGGGTTGCTCATGGTCAGCAGGAGGAGGGTCAGGGCTTGAGGAGGGGGTGGCTGGTGGTGTGACCTCCCAGGAGGAGACACTTCTGGGGGTGGAGTTCCTTCTGGACAGCTCCTCCCAGTACTGGTGAAAGGAGAAGTGGCTGCATTGTGTGAAGTATACCTTTAGCACCCGAATCAGAGCGATCATTGCTCAGATGGAGGCAGTGTGCTCTTTTCACAGGCTCATTCCTCCTTTTCCACAGGATCCGGTATAAGATGGCAAAGGGGAAGTCCGTGAAGAAGAGCCGAGACTGGATCCTGGAGAAGAAGGAGCGGCGGCGACGGCAGGGCAAGTGAGTGCACGGATGTCCTCCCGGGCCACCGCTGTTCCATGTCGTGCTCCCTGGAGCTGAGAAATAGAGGCTGAAAAAGCCCCTTCCCAGAATAGATCCCTTTGAGTGGAGGTGGATTAGCTATTTTCAAGTCTTGGGAACAAATCTTAAAATATGTCTAGGCCAGGTGGGGAGTTTGGGGTCGCTGCCCACTTCCTCCCCCAGCATCTTCCTGTACTCCCAGTCCCCGATTCTGATTACAGAGCCCTCTCAGTAGCAGAATGTGGCTAAAGGACAAATGAAAGCAAATATTCTCTTGTCTGGGTTAGTAGATGGCTTGTCCGTCTTGGACCTTGGATCTGTTGCTTGGGCCATGGGTTCTCTGGCTTAGGGTGTAAACCATGACCTCCGAGGAACTGCCATTGATACACCCTCTTCTTCATTTCCCTTTCTGACTGCTTCGTTCCATCTTTCCCACAGGGAGGTCAGATCTGATACACGTTACACTGGCCGCAAGCGGAGACCCCACTTTTGAGCAGCTCCTCGTGTCATTTGGAGCCAGTTCAGAGCTTGCTCCCTTTGTTGTTTGGGTGGCTCCAGCCTGTCTCCTGTTTGTCTGCCGCAATCCAGCCTTGGCTGTAGCCTGACCTACTGCTATCCATCTCCCAGGAGAGCAAGTCAGAGCTGTCTGTTGGTTCTGGGGCTACAGAGCTGGGCCCCTGGGGTTTGCAACACTCCATTTGTGTCTTAACTTTGCAGTTGCAAGGGATTGTTAGGAACTCCAGGTTCTTCAGAAGGGGCAGATTTGACCGGAGGCCTTGGGGGAGCAGAAATAGAGGGTGAGGCCTGTGCCCGGCCTGCTCCTGTTTTCTGGGCTTTCTCTTTGGAAGTGCCCAGCATTGAAGTGACATCATGGGCATGGGGCAGGGCCCTCAAAAAAAAGACAAGATTATATCATCTTATTGTTGAATAAAATAAAAACTTGGCCAAAGTGAAATGTCTTGAAAGTCGACATTGTACTTAATGTACACAGTGTGACCACTTTCCATTTCACTGATGACTTCAGCTGGGCCCAGAATCTCAGGCTCAGAGACAGAGTTGGAAGGGCCCTGAGAGGCCAAGTTGTCCAGCCTTCTCGTATACAGATGAGGAAACTGAAGCCCCAAGACGGTCTGTGACTTGCCCAAGGTCATGCAGTTGGTCTTTGGGAGCATCAGACTGACTCCCATGCCAGGCTCTGCCATCCTGCTTCTTGCTCAGTAGTGAGAGCCAATGAAACCAAAGAGAAAAGGGATGAGGACTCAGTGCGGGACAGGCCAAACTGGGTAGTTAAAATCCCAACCAACCTGCCTAGAGCAGTTGCTTCAGCCTGACCCTTCAGCTGGTGCTTGGTAGAGAAACCCTTGTGGGGGGTGGGATGTGGAGAGCCCAAGCCCCTTCCCCTGTGAGGCTCCTCCTGTTGACTTGAAATCAGCAACAGCTCCAGGAAGTACTGGATTGGTTTGTAGTAAGGGACCAGGGTTCAGATTGTGTGGTGTGTCAGGCACTGGGGGTAAGGGCAAAACTGAAAAGAGGCGCTGGAGTCTTGCCCTTCCTTCCACTGTGTTTTGGGGGAAAGATGTTAGTGGGAAGTTCTCCCTGTAGCTCTGAGTTGGAGGGGTTTAAAGATGAGATGGGCACTTGATGTGCTTTCTCTTGCCCATTTTAATTCCTCTTGCTTGGCAGAGGTGTCACGTCTGATGCATTAACGATGCTCTCTCCTTTTCAGGGGTCTCAGGGTTCTGGGGCTAGTGAGCAGGGTGTAATCTGCTGCCTTCATCCTGGGTCTCTGAGTGCAGTAACTGCTTATAGGTGAAAGTATGAAAGGGGGCGTGGAGGGGTTTTCTGGTTCCATTCGCTGTAGTCACTGGCTGGGCTCTGATGAGACTCGGCTGACTTTAGGGGTGAGAGCAAAAATCAAGGGAAGACTAATGCAGGATAAATGACTATTAACTGGCAGGAGATTAGCCTTGGGTTATTCTCCAAAGTGAGGAGTTGAAGACCCCACAGGTTGTGGCCCCTTTTTCTTTCCCTCTTCCTTCTCAGGATGCATTGTGTGAAGTTCTAACACGTTCCTCAAGGGAGGCAGAGTAAACTTTCAAAACATATCTTAACGGTTGGTGATGGTCTTATTTGGCTGTATGTCAACATGTGTGTGCATGATGTGTTTAATGAGAGCTGGAATCACTTCTGTGTTGGTTCTGCACTCCTCAGTTAGGAGGGACATCACTTGCAGTTACAAAATCCTAAAAAGCAAAACCATATCCTTATATATGTAATCAGTGAGAAAAGGGGTGAATGGAGCTCTAGGGACCAGGTGCTAGTTAGCTCTGCTACATGAATGCACTGGGCAAAGGGAAGGGCACTTTGTGGCCATTAGCCTAAACTGTTTCTTGAAGGAAGCGGGGATTGTGCTCGGCGGCATGAGGAAAAGCCTCTCGGGCACGGGTGACACCCTGGGTCAAAGCTTGGAGCTGGAAGCAGGTCAGGCTGGAGGCAGTGTGGAGGACTTGTCAGCTTCTTGAGCAGGGAAATGACATAGGACATGCTCTAGGATTATCAGTTTAGCAGCAGTGTGAGGGGTTGGAGTGGGGAAGACGGGAAGAAGGGGGCGAAGAGGAAGGTATTGCAGTAGCCGAGATGAGATGAGGGCTTGAACCAGCCTGGGGGTGGTCCCTTATTGTGGAGATAAGGATGGGCAGCACGAGGCCCTGATTGGCCCCTGGTTGGGGGTGAGAGGGCAAGAACTGTGGATGGCACCAAGTGGGCAGGATGGTGCTGCCCTTAGAGTCTGGAGCTCAGGAGAGAGGAGGCCGGGCTACCAGTGTGAACTTGGTGAAGTCATTTTTCTGGACCTTCCTTTGCCTTTAAGATGAGGGGATTGGACTAGATGAAGTCCCTCCAACTCAGCCTCAGTTTGCTCTTCTGATCTCCTGCAGCTTCCTTTCTGTGACTGCCCTCCTAGCATATGGCTCACTGACACAGATTGTAGGATCTGGAGCAGGAAAGGGGTGGGGAAGGGGGTAGGACCCCCTCACTTCCAGGCCTCTCCAAATGCCCCACCCCCTGTGGCTCAGACCCCCTAGTCAGAGGCTGGATACCCACGCTCAGCTTGTTTGCCTGCTGTGTTCCAGAGTATAGGCCCAGCCTCTATCAACTACTCCACCTAGCTGCCTTGTTGGCAAATTCTCCCCTTAGCCACACCCCCTGGGCTGGGGCAGGAGTCAGACCATGGGACAATTTTGTAACTTGTTCTGAAAGTCTAGACTGTCTCCGTCACTAACAGGATAAGGTAACCAGAGCCTTCTGCCTGGTACAGATACAAATGTTTATTCTACATAAAAATTTCACAAAATGGGCAGCTGGTTTGCACCAAGAGCTTTGGTGAGAAGGGAGAGGAGATGGGCAGGGCAGCGGCTGGACAGGCAGCACAGGACAGTGGTCATGGTCACTGGGCTGGAGCAAAGCCTTGGGGAGGCAGGGGCACAGATGGGCACAGATGCAGCCCTGGCCAGGGCACCATGTACACACACCCCACACACACACACACACACACCCCACCCGGGAAGAACCTGTGTTTGCCTGGCACCCACAGAAAGGGAGAAATGGGGCAAGGGCAGCTTGAAGTAGGTATTTCTTTTTTAAACCCCCCAAAGTCCCAAACAGTGGGGAGGAGAGGGCCCCCCTGCTGGCTGGTGAATACTGCGTCAATGAGTCACCCCATCAAACCTGGCACAAGGCACATCAAGCGAGGGAGAAGGCAGGGAAGGGCACAGTGAAGCTTGGGAGTCAGGGAGCATGCCCTGCACATGCAACATACACGGGGCGCAGGGACCCCCATTCCCCAGGGCTGAGGGTGGCTGGAGCAAAGGACTAGACAAGGGTGCTGGAAGTGACTCCCTCTGGGACAGCTCCTGTCCCTGGTGCCTGAGCCAAGGCCTGGCCGCTCCCTCCCGCATCACAGGATCTCCAGGGGGAGGAGGAACAGAGGTTGGGCAGCCTGTGGGTTCCAGGAGGGCCCCGTGGGGAGAGGGGCAGGAAAAGGTTTGCCCTTCAGGCTTGGGGGCGGATGGATGTTAGGGATGGATCTCGATGTTCTTGATTTCTCTCTAGGCTCTCATGGAGATGAGCCAGAGGCTAAGAGCTGGGAAGGGACAGGAGGTCCAAATCCTGGGCAGCCCCCTGAACCCAGCCTGGCAGTGATCAGCAGTGTTATCCCACTGGTCCCTCAAGGCTCCCCTCTCCCTGAGAAGTGGGCAACAGCACCAAGTGGCCCCTACCCTATTTTGGCCATTGCTAGACTCGATTCAGGATGGAGCGGTCAAAGGTCAGAGAAAGGGGCAGAGGCCTGGGGCTTGCTGAACGATTCTAGCCCTGAGCTAGGAGGGAAACAGCCGGGACCAGGAGTTTGGATCTGGTGGCTCAGCCGGGGGAGGACTTCACTAAGGGAATAAATGGGTCGGGGCTGAGGTGTCTGGTGCCTGTCCTGTCCTGGCCTGCCTCTCTCCAGGCCCCTTGAACTGGGAGGATTTGGGGAATTCTCGGGCCTCTTGGGGTTATTGGGCCTGAGGGCTGCTCCTTCCCTTTCCTGATGCCATTCCCTGGTTTTCCAGTCACATAGCTACAGCCCTAATCCTTTCTACCCTCCTCCCGTTCCGGCCCCCTCGTCCCCCAAGGTCCAGATGCCCCTTCCACACAGACACACACAGTGTTACAATGAGATCATGCACGTGACATGGCCCAGCTGCTCTGGGAGGGGGCCAGCCCTTGTGGTGTGGGGGGAGGGGGCACAAGCACAAGAGGGGAGGGCTCTGGGCCCCCAGGTGGAGGGGAGGCGCTTCCCCAGGGGCTTCCATGTTAGCAGCAGCTTTCGGCGCCTCCTCGCGGCGGATGGTTCAAAAGGGATGGAGATGGGAGGGGCGAGAGTCTACCCAAAGATGCCTCCAAATGTGGAGGCGATGACGATACCCAGGATTACACAGCAGATGACGATCACGATTTTCTTCTGCAGGGGAAGGAAAACAGCAGGTAGAAGGGAAGGCAGGGAGGGAGAGCAGGGGGCCCAGCCGGGCCATGGGGCTCAGAAGGGAGGAGCGCCCCGGCCCCAGGCCCACTCACCCTTCGAGCTTTGCTTTGGTACTTGACAGCCTTCTTGGTGTCTGACACAGCCCGCTCCACATAATCCACCGAGTGTTCCACGTTGTACTCAATGCGGTCAATCATCTCACCCTGTGAGGCCAAGGGGGCCAAGCTGGAGGGGCAGCCCCTCCTCACCTGGCTCTCAGGACCCACTCATTGGGGCCAGAGTGGGTCTGGGGTTGCTTCTGGACTCTACAGGCGCCCTGATACAGAAGAGAGAAAAGAAGTCAGGGGGAGGAGAAAGAGGAAGGGGAGTGAGAGGCTGTGTCTTCAGGGGGGTGCTTCTGGACCTATGACCCTGAAGCCAGGGCTTCCCAGAAACTGACGTTGTTAGATCCTGGCAAGAGATAAGCTTCTGCCCCAGGGCATTCTGGGGAAAGCGGGGAGGCTTCCCATTCCAGGACCCAAGAAGCAGCCCATGCAGAAGAAGCCCCACCTTCACACCACCACCTGAGGGGACGGTGCAGGGTGTGGAGGAAGATGAAGTGCAGCAAGCCCCTGATCCTCACATGCTTAGCTCCCTGGAGGAGGGAGGGGTGGACTGAGAGTAGTCCATCAGTCGGTCAGTCAACAGTTGTTAAATCACTTACTATGTGCCATCCACTAGGGATACATAGGAAAGTAAAAAGATTGGTCCTTGCCCTCCAAGAGCTCCATCCTTGTAGGGGAGACAACATGGAAACCATTTGTTCCACACAAGATGGCAGAAAGTGAAGGACCTAGTATCAGGAGACCAAGGTCCAAACTCCAGTGATACCAGAGGCAGGGAAGTCCCTTTTCTCTCATCTGTAAAATGGGGATGAAAATACTCACTCCCCTTCTCTCCCCAGTTATTGTGAGAGGGCGTTAGAAACTTGGAACTGCAACAGAAATGTGAGCTTACTCTTCCAGCCATTGCCATATCTGCCCTCTGGCCCTCAATTTTTTCATCTGTAAAAATGGGAGTGGAGTAGATTACAGTCACTAAGGTCACAATTACATTCTATGATTTGGGGTGTGTGTGTGTGTGTGTGTGTGTGTGTGTGTGTGTGTGTGTGTGTGTATGTATGTGTGTGTGTGTTAGGGCTATGTCCATGATTGAGTTATGTAGGTGTCTAGGTCCTCCTGGGCCTAACTATGCTAGAATCCAAGCTTGGGAGGTCTGGCCATGCAGGGGGTGGGACCCTAAGGGCCAAAGTCATGCAGAGAGGAGGACTCAGCAGGTCCAGCCATGCACAGGGTGGACCCTGGGGGGGAGGTCCTAGGAGGAGGTACATGCAGTCACTTATTCATTACCTGAGGGCTCCATCCAGGGGCAGCGTGTTGGACAGAAATGGTGGTGGGTGAGGTTAGAGGGCCCCCATCCCCACCTGCAGGGGCTGGCTGAGGGTCTGTCATTTGGGGTCCATTTCCCTCCTCTCCCCCTCCACCGCACACACACAAATCAGTCTCAGCCTCCCCGGTTCACCTGGGATGGGCCAGAGTCAGGAGGGCTCAGCCCAGTGTCCCCTGGCTGCAGGAGCTCACCTGGCTCTCCACCAGCATGGCCATGTCTGTGAACATGTCGTGAAGCTCTCGGATGCTGTTCTCCAGTTTAATGATCTCGCTGTGCCTCGTTTCAATCTCACTCAGTGCTTGTTTTGTGATGTTGGAGTCCATGATGATCTGTGGAGACAGGAAGGGCCTTTGGTGTGGAAGCTGGCCCGACCCCGACTCACCTGGGGCCTCCATTCACTGGAGTGGAGGCCAAAAGCCTGGATTAGTGGGTGGTCGGGAGCTGAAAACTTGGAGGCCTCCCTCGTCCCACTCTAGGGCCATCTTCTTCCTTTCGAATTTTGATTATTTTTATTTTGAACCTAACAAAAATCAAGACTATTTCCATACACACACAACACACACAATGAGTTTTGTACACAAAACTACAAACATCACATCATTTGTTTTTCCTTTTAAATGTAGAGTTACTTGTCTTAACAAATAACCAATTAAAAAGCTTTTCCATAAAAAACATGGGACATTAAATGAGTATTTTATGTGAAACTGAGACTATTATGTATAGCTTGCTTTTCCTTTTAAATATATAACAAATCCAAAATGGAGCTTTCAAAGCTGTGTTTCTTTCTGGCCTCCCTTCTGTTTTTGTCTGCGCATTTTAAAAAAAATTCAGTGACTATTTTCTTTCCTTTCCCCTTCCTTCTGTCTTTTATTCCTCCCTTTTCCCTTTGCTTCCCTTATCTCTTCCTTCCTCCCTCTCTCTCTCTCTCTCTCTCTCTCTCCTCCCCCCTTTTCTGCATCCCTTCTTCCTTCCCTTCCTTTTGGGAAACCCTATCCTTAGTACCCTCTCCTTGAAGAGAGCTATCATGTTCTAATTTTCTTCCTGCTAATTTCCTTGCACTAAGCTTCATATGCTGAGATCTAGGGGCTGTTGGTCATTTTGGTGACTGTCCTTTGAATACTAGATACTTCATCAATGTCCTTTCTAACCTTTTGGGCCAAAAGTGAATACAGAGCCCCCAGGTACCCTAAGCAGAGCAGAGTCTAATGGGACCCTCAGCTCCCTCCCTATATATGCTCTGCCTGTCTTACGGTAGCGTAGGCTAGGAATCTCTTTCTTGACTGTTATATCACACTTTGACTTGTAATCCACTATAACTCCCATACCTTTTTCAGAGGAACTCATTTTTGGATCCCAAATGTAAGACTTACACTTATCCTTGTGGAAAGTCATCTTATTAGATCTGTCCAGGTATCCTAGGCTGTCAAGAGCCTTTGAGATCCCAATTCTGCCCCCATCCTGTTAGCGATACTCAACACATCTATCATCTGTAAATCTGATCAGTGGCCTTTATAGATGGATGGGTGAAAACACAAGCCCAAGCTCATATCCTTTGAATCCAGCAGCTTTTTTCTCTCACCCACCTTGCCTTTCCTTTAGGTGCCCCTGGGTCTAGGGCAGAGAAAGCCAACATCCCCCTGACATCCTCCAAATGCATTGCCCACTGATCCCCACCAGCCTCCTTCAGGAAACTCTCCTAGATTTATCCTAGGTAGGCTTGTAAGAGATAGACCATGGGGACTAGTGGAAGGAGGGGGCCTTAGAGTCAGGCAGACCTACCTTGGTCACATCCTGGCTTTGTTGTACTGGGCAAATGAATGAAGTCTTTCAGTACCCCCAGGCAAATATCTATGACTATTGGTGTCCATCTATATTGGTAGAGAGGGTTTCTAACTGGGAACTCCTGATAATAATGAAATTGATCAGCACTTATTAAGCATCACACAATTCTGAGCATTGGAAAATCAGCTAAAAAATGGACATAAGTAAAGAGAATAATAGGACCATTCAGGATCATAGATTTCAAGCTAGAGGAGATCCTAAAGACCACCTAAATTTTCAGAGAGGGAAACCAAGGCCCAGAGTGGTGAAGGGCCCTTCACAGTCTTCCAGGCTTGGATTCCCAGCTAAGCCCTCTGCCTGAAGCTGTCTCCGTTGTAGACTGGGCTTTGTCTCTGTCTACAAAGGATGGGCTTGTCTCCCTTCTGAGAACAAAAAAAGTCATGGGGTCACAGGGCTAGGGGGGACCTTAGAGGCTCTGGGGTGACCAAACCTCTCATGGAAAGAGGAGGAAGGTGACTCAGCTTAGTGAGGATTTGTACCCAGGCCCTTGACCCCCAAGTCCATTGCTTTAGGTGCCTAACCACACTGTCTCTGGAAAAAGAAAAGGGCCCCAGCTTGGACCACTTACCCCTGAAGCAAAGATGGCAGGGTTTCCACTCTCCAGCATGTTCTCCAGCTCCTCACTTGTGGTGGTTCTCCCAGCTGCATGTAGGAGGGAACATAAAAGAGGTGAGACAGACATCCTTCTGTCCCCCTTCTCTCTCTCATCCGCCGGGCCTCCTTAGCCCTTCCCAACCCCTGGGCCAAGGGCATGGGGACTACCCACCCCTGCAAGCCCCGCCATGCACTCACTGATCTCCAGCTGCCTTTGGATTCGGCCCTTGCAACGCTCCCTGTAGTCAGACTGGGTGGCATTGTACTCTGACATAACCTCCACAAACTTTCGGGACAATGTCGAGTGCTAGGAGGTAGGAGGTAGGCAGATGAGCTTGGGCTCTGAAGGCTTCCCACTGCCTCCCATGATGACCTGGAGCCAAGCACTCTCCCAGACACACATCCCTCCTGTGCCCTCCCCCCTCACCTGTGTCTTCCGAATCCTCAGGTCTGCAGATGACCTGTTCAGTCCCTCCTCCTGCTCAATACTCTGCTCGATACCTGGGGAGGAGCAAGGATTGAGGCCCATGCCCCACACTCTGGCCTCACCTTCTCCCAGACTGGAGAGTGGAAAAGCACCAACCATCCCCCATCTCCACCCCACTTCAGGGAGGGCTGGAGATGCAAGGATTCAAGCCTTGAGTTTTATAGATGAGGAAACTGAAGCATAGAGAGGAGAGGTGACTTGCTTAGGGTCACACAACTTAGTAAATAACTTTAAAAAGAGAGATAACTTGGAAAAAGCAATGACTCTGGAGTCAGAGAAGCTAGGTTCGAATTATTTCAGAGAGTAATGAATTACTACCTGTGTGACCCTGGGCAACTTACAACTTCTTGGGGTCTCAGTTATCTCATCTGTAAAATGGAAAGGTAGGTCCAGATGACCTTTGAAGCTCCACGAAGCTGTAGATCTGTGATCCTATGACCCTGACCTTCAAATCATCTGTAAAATGAAGGGGGTGAACTGGATGGCCTCAGAGACCCAGGTCTAGGTCTAAGCTTGTCAAGTGGCAGAGGCTGGACCAAAGCCCAGGGCTCCATGACTCCAAGACTGGCACTCTGTGACCCCATGGCAGACTCAGAATCAGAGGATGTCAGTTGGGATTAACAAATCATTCAGTCATTTGAATCATGTCCAACTCACCATGACACTGTTTGTGGTTTCCTCAGCAAAGATACTGGAGTGGTTTGTTATTTCCTTTTCCAGCTCATTTTACAGATGAGGAAACTGAGGCAAGTAGGGTGAAGTGACTTGCCCAGGATCATATAACTAGGAAGAATCTGAGCCAGATTTGAACTCAGGTCTTTTTGACTCCAGGCCTGGTGCTCTATGCACTATAGCTCCACCTAACTGCCCCGAGTCAGTTGGAAAGAGACCCTGAAAAATCATCTAGCCCAACCCCCTCATCTTACAGGAGAGGACACTGAGGGCAAGTGATATGCCTAGGCTCACACAGTCAGTGAGTCAGTGATAGACCCAGGACTTGAACCCAGGTCTCCTGAGACCCATTCCAGCTCTTCCCACTCATTTGACCAACATGAAGATAAATTAAAACACGAGGCCAAATAATAAGACTCCTGTTTGTACAATGCTTTGGGGTTTTAAAAGCATCTTTCTTACATTATTGGTTCTTAGGTCTAGGGATGGAAGGGAACTCAAAGGCCATCTAGTCTAATCTTTCATTTTTCAGATGAGGAAACTGAGGCCCACAGAGGTTAAGAGAGTGTTACCCTATAGTGTTACCTTCCTTCTACTCTCTTGGTACCCTAGGCGTGGCTAGGTGGCAGTAGATAGAGTTTTGTGTGCACAGTCAGGAAGACCTGAGTTCAAATCTAGCCTTAGACACTTATTAAATATGTGATACTGGGTAAGTCACTTAACCCTGTTTCTCTCAGTTTCCTCATCTGTAAAATGAACTGAAGAAGGAGATGGCATACTACTCCAGTGTCTCTGCTGAGAAAACCCCAAATGAGATCCTGGGAAGTCGGACATGAGTGAACAATATTATGTAAAGACCTATCTATTTACAGTTAGACTCCCCTATTAACATTTAAACTTCACCTTTTTGTCTATTTTTTGCATCCTCAGCACTTAGCACAAAGCCTGATGTACAGAAAGGAATTAACAAATGTTTACTGATCGATTGTATAAGATCACACATGGAAATGATAAGGGTACAACCAGGATTCAAATCCAGGGCCTCTGATTCTAAAACCAAGGCTCTTTCCACTATACCACACTGCCTCTATTCTTACTCACATCACCAACTTGCCAAGTTTGGGAAAGATTTCCTAAAAGGTTTATGTTTGTAAGACTTCAGAAAGGGAGCAGAAGGTGAGGATGGATCGGGAGAGGCCAGGATGTATATATACATCTTAGTAGAGTGGGGCTCACTTTAACGAATCCAAGGTGTGAAAATAAGGGAGAGGTGGGAAGAGAGGAAGAAATTTACAAAAGAATGCTTCTTTTGACACCAGGGGCTCCAGGCATAGTCTTTATACATCATTAAGAACTGCTCCCCCTTCTCCTCACAGTAAAAATAGAATTTGATTCACACACAGGGGTTCGGGAATCCAACAGCAGCATGAAGCCAGGCAGACTCATCCAAGAAGCAGCTGAAGGCTCTGAGGGCTGCCCCGCCCCAACCTCCACCCCCCATCACAGACTCACTCTTTAACTTGGATCGGACTTTGTTGGCGGTCTTTTTTATGTCTGACATGAGTTCTTCCAGCTCTTCTTTTGTCTCTAGTGGTGTGGGGAGAGAGAGGAAGAGGAGACAGAGTCCTTAGGGCTGAGAGAGAAGTCTACTACCAGCCCCGCTCCTTCCCACCCACGTTCAGACTGTGTGGTGAGGGGAGAACTCAAAACAGGAGCTCCTGAGAGGCCTGTGGTGTCTCTCACTCCACCCCCAATTCCTCAATTCCAGCTGAATTTTGCTGGAGAGAAATTTAAAGGTTCTTAATCAAAAGGTGAAGGCACCACCTCCTTATTCAGCACCAGGGACAGGGGCTGGGACTATTGGCTTTTATTGCTTTTTAGAGTGGAAGGAGACTCCCCACAAAGTTGGGAGGCACTTACATTTCCATTCTTGCCTCCCCCACCCCTACTCTCCAGTTTTTTTGGTCCTCTGAAAAACTCTTGCTCCTCCTTCCCTCATTTCTTCAAATAACAAACGAGTAGGGTCTAAATTTAAGACAGGAACAATTGTGGAGCATCTGGCTTTGTAGGGAGTTGAGCATTTAATTGAGGCTTTATGCAGAGAGGGGTGGGATGGGGTGGGTTAGGGCAATGCCCCCTGTGGCCATGAAGGGAATGGTTCCTGGATAGGATGAGCCCCCTTTCCACCTCTGGACAACCCAGGAGAGGTTCTGGCAGAGGGCACGTGTGGGGGCCCTTGCCCATGGAAGGGTGGTACTCTGTGTGTGTGTGTGTGTGTGTGTGTGTGTGTGTGTGTGGAAGGGAGGGCAGCAGAGCAGCAGAGCCCCAGAGAGCAGAAACTTCCCAAACACAGAGCCATGGGAGAGGGAAGGTTCCAGAAGCAGGGTGGGTGGGGGGAGTGGAAAACTGTCTATTGGGGTTGGAGTGAGGACCAAAGAGGAGGAAGAGATAGCTAAGCAAGAGCTTCATTACCCCTTAATGAGGGGAAAGTTAATTTACTAACTAACTATCAACTGATCCTTCCTGATCAAATAAGAAAAAATAACAGGGCTGACATCCCAGTCCCTAGAGAAGGGGGTCAGAGGATCATAGGTATAGAGCTGAAAGCAATTTGATTCATTTCACAGAGAAGGAAACTGAGGTCCAGAGAGATTAAATGATTTTCCCAAGGTCACACTGTAACACAGAAAGGGAGTGGCCACCTCAGCTCCCCTCACTGTCTCCTTCCTTTTCCTCACTCTCTTCCCCTCTGTTGCTTATACCAGTCTGGGCTCCCCCATTTCAGCTTTGCTAAGTCCTCAGATAACTCTTTCTCCTCTACTTAGTTAAATCCCTTAATGGGGGAAACTGAGGCATGAAGCCTCCTCTCCCTCCAAGGGCTGGGAGAAAAGTCAGTCAATGTTCTTACTGGAGTTTGGCTACATCTTCCCCAACTCTGAGGGCTATGGTTACACCAGCCCTACCCCCTGCAGGACCCTTCCACCTTGGCGAGGAAGGGAGATTTTGGCTTCTATTCCCACTAGAATCAGCAGTTTCTGTTCTGAGACCTGATCACACTTTGTCTGTGCAGACACAGCTGGGGAAGGGGGAGGTACATGAGCATGAGGGTGAGGGTGAGGGAGTGTTGGAGGGAGGCAAGAGAAAGAGAGAATGTAGTTAGTCTGACCTCCTTCCTCTCTTGAGATGCTTCCTAGGGAAGAAGGAAAGTTACAACATCCATGTAAAACTCAGACGCTCCTAATGTAATCCTGCTCTTCTTTCTTCATCATCCAAGGAGACATGCACATGTTTATATATGCACACATACACATACATACTCTTAATATTGTGCTACTTATCTTTCCTCCTCCTGACTCATACATACACATTCATACACTTGCATGTACACATACACACAGTATATAACACATGCCAACACACAGGTCCACATAGACCCACAAGCACCCTTCTTCAGCCTGTCACTATGATAAAGTTCTCTGAGAAGTCTACAAATGGGGCAGCTGGAGAATTCTTTTCCCTATTTTCTCAAGGATGACCTCTGAGGAGTCTTTGTTCAATTCAGACCACTGCTGCTTCCCAACCTCCTCCTTGTCTCTCTCATCCCTCTTCTTGTCCTGCTGCCACCTCTTAATAACACTAGTGATACTTCTTACCTACTTGAAGGGTTATTCTCCCTCCCCCTCTCCCCAGGAAAAATTTCCTAACAATTAGTTACCCAAAGTGGTGTAGTGGGGGTTGGATTGCAGTATACACCATCCAGGATGTATTAAGCTCCTGGGCAATGTCTGGGGACAAATGTAGCTCAGTGCTAAAGGACATTGGGTTTTTGGGGAATGCAGACATCCCTGGTGGTCCCTTGGGTGTATCCCAATTCAATGGGGTATATCCCAATTCCACTCTCAATACAGTGGGTGCCACAAAGATGAGAGAGTCAGACCTGGAATACCACTCATAGCTGACTTTTATCTAGCTCTTTACACATATTATCTCATTTCTAGTTCACCCCCCTCATTTCCAAAGGAGGAAAGAGGCCCTGAACTGAGAGGTGACTTACCCAAGGTCACACAGGCAGCAAGTGGGAGAGCCAGGATTGGAATTTGGGTCTTCCAGCTCTAGATGGAACCCTCTTTCCATTACACTTGTGATCTTTGGGTGGCTTCCATGTTCTAGAAGGGAATATCTGCTCAGGTTATAGGACCTGAGGATTCTAGGTCTTTAGAAGGGATCTTAAGAGACCATCTCATTTTACAGATGTGGAAACTGAGGACCAGGAAGAGGGAAAGGACTTGCCCAATGTCACCCGGGAAGTAAGTGACAAAGGTGAGACACAAAGCCATCCTGTCCAACCTTGTGGGGTAGTGATAAGCCCTTCACAGCCAGCATCCTTGCCTCCATCCTGAGAAACTGGATTGATGGATCTCTGAGAGCCTTTCCAACTCTGTGATTCTAGGCTTCTGGAGGAAAATTTGATCATTAGCTGATTTTCCCCAAATACAATTTTCAAAACGACCTAAAAATGGGACACATGAGAATAACAGTAGGGCAGGGATTGTTTCTCATTTGTGTTTGAATCTCCAGCACCCAGGACAGCGCCCGTCAGATTAAGAAATGCTTCCTCCCTCACTTCTGACTTTCTAAGATTAAAGGCTGTGCTTGGGCAACACGACCACTAGAGAGCGCAGTGGAGAGAGCACCGGATCTTTAATTAGGAAGAAACGAGTTCAAATACTGTCTCAGACGATTATAACTGTGTGACTTTGGGAAAGTCACTTCACCTCTGCCTGTCTCAGTTTCCTTCTGTGTAAAATAGAGAGAAGAACAGCCCCTCCCACACAAGGTTGCTGTGAAAATCAAAGGAAATAACATGCAGTAGGAACATGCTTTGTCAATCTTCAAAGGGTTAGGCAAATTTTAACAATTATTTAAAGGCACAGGGTAATGAATTAAATATTGGAGAAGGATTAAGGGCTGGAAATGGGGGGCATATGCAGACTTGGGGTACTGAGGAGATCCTATCCCTGGGGCTCTGCTGCTGGGCTGTCCTTCATGTCCCTAACACACACACTTTTCTCTCTGAGGACATTTGGTAAATCCAACATCATTCCAGCGCCCAGTAAAAGCTGCCATGGCTGAGGCAGCAGCAGAGAGAACCCTGGCTTTCACTGCCATCTGCTTCTCTTGGGAAGGGGAGGTGTGTGTGTGTGTGTGTGTGTGTGTAGCTACCTCATCAGCCTCCTCCCAGACAACCCAGCTGCTCCCCTGACTCCAGGACAGGCAGACAGGGTACTGCCTGCCAACAGGGCAGGAAGGGCAGGCGGGCTGGGAGCTTGGTTGCCAGGAGAGAAGGGGCACAGGTGGGGGAGCTCCCTTCTGCTTGCTTCTCTGGGGTAAGGGATCTAGCAGAGGGGAAGAGGGCCTGGGCTTGGGGACTTCTGAGTCTTCTTCCACCTCCTAACTCTGCCCAAGGAGATACAGTAGACAGATAATGGAAAGAACATTGACTTTGGAGTAAGAGAACCTGAGTTCAAATCCCATCTCTGACAATGACTGCTTGGGTGACCTTGGGTAAATTGCTCGATCCCTAGGGGGCCCAGCTTTCTTATCTGTAAAATGAGGGGTTTGGATCAGATGGCCTCTAAGATCCCTCCTATCTCTCCATCTTCATACTTAACCTTGTGACCCCTTGGCCCCATCTCCAAAGCTAGAGACCTCCTTGAGGTCTGCTCTCTCAGGGGGGATCCTCACCCACATGTTCCAAGAGCCCACTCTCACTCACTCTCATCAGGATTGGGCGCGGCCAGGATGGCACTGTGTTTTCTCTTCACCTCTTCCACGTTCTCCGAGATCTTGTCAATGAAACCTCGAATCTCTTCCACCTGGGGAGAAATTTGGGGAGGGAACAAGTCAGGGTGGGAGGCATAGCTGGGCCCAACACTTGAACTGGATGGATCTAGGGGGAAGGGTGTTGGAAGCAGCCTGCGTGGGAATGGAACAGTGAGCTGGGGGCTGGCTCTTAAATCCAAAGAATTATTCTAGTCCCATCCCTTACTGTGTGATCGTGGGCCTCAGAAAACTCTCTGATGGATAAATAGCTGTCCAACCATGCCACCTTATGGGGTTGTTATAAGGATCATACTGGATCATAGATTTAGAACCAGTAGTGACCTTGGAGCCCATATGGAATAATCCAGGCCTCAGGGACGGATTTGCCCCTGGTCATACAGACAGTAAGCATCAGAGACGAGATTTGAACCTGACTCTAAGTTTAGAGTAAGGTATTTAAAGGGCTTTGAAGATGAGAAAGCAGTAGACAGATTTCAGGTGGGATTTTGACCCCTTCTCTCTTCAGGACCACCTCTGATGTCTCAGTGAGGACCTCCAGACAGCCCTTGGCTCAGCTCCTTCTCTCAGCACTTACATACATCTGAGTATTCAGCTCTGTGGCCCCCTCACCCCATCTGCAGAGACAGAGACCTCAAAGGATACTCTCAGGGGAGGCCTCAGGACAGATTCTCACCCATATTTTCCCAATCACCCTTTACTCTCAGTGTTTGGGAGCAGTGAGGAGGAAGGCTTTTCACCTCTTCTCTGAGATCTTGTTAGGATATGTAGATACACAGTGCATGTGTGTACATACAGTACACATAGGTATATGAATACATAGATGTATTGTCTTCCCTGAGAGAATGTAAGCTCCTACAGGGCAGGGATTCTTTTGTTTTTATCAGTATCTCCTCCATGCTTGGCACTGTACCAGCACACAGTAGGTGATTAATAATTTCTGCTTGAATTAATGATGTAAATGAAGGGGGTCAGAGCTAGGGTATGACTCTGAAGGAACTGACTCTGGGCCGAGGCACAGCTGGGGAGGAGGATGACATGCGGAGCTCCCACCTGCTCAAAGAACTCATCCATGAAGCGATCTCGGTCCACGGTAACGGTGACCTCATCATCATCATCACTGTCCTTTGCCTGCACACAAAGACGCACAGATGTTCATGTAGATGGAGGTGTTCAATGTACCTACCAATAGACCCAAGTCAGGGAAGAAGGGCCCCACTGCACATTGCCCACCCTCTGCTGCCAAAGAGAGCTCCCCTTGGCCCCATGGCCCCATTTGCTGGGAGATTCAGCTTGGGGTTCCTAGCATCAGAACATGGGGAGATGTGGGCTTGGCTGCTTCCAGCCTGGACTCCTCTGGGCTTAGCTCTCTCCCTTCCCTCATCATGAAGCGCTAGCGAGCCCTGCAAAGCAGCATAAAGTTCCTGTCCTAGCTCTTGGAGTTTTCTTGGCAAAGACACTGGAGTGGTTTGCCATTTCTTTCTCCAGCTCATTTTACAGATGAGGAAACTGAGGCAAACAGGGTAAAGTGACTTGTCTAGGGTCACACAGTTAGTAAGTGTCTGAGGCTGGATTTGAACTCAGGAAGATGAGTCTTCCTAACTCCAGGCCTGGTACTCAATCCACTGCACCACCTAGCTGTCCAGTCCATCAATTATCATCTATCATTTGACAGAATGTAAGCCCTCTGAAGGAATTTATATTCTATCAAGTATATTAACATATGCATGTATAAGGAAAGACCTGACTAACATTTATTAAGCACCTCTGGGTTTGAGTTCCCATCTGTAAAATGTGGGTGATAATTGCATCCATCTCCTAGAGTTATTTTGAAGATCAAATAAAATCACATTTGTAAAGTACTCTGCAAACCTTAAAATGCTGTATAAAAGCTGTCTGTTGTTACTGCTAAACACCTACTGCATGCCAGGCACCTACTGTGTGCTGGGGATACAAGGAGAGAGAAGAAGGTAACAAATGTTTACTAAGTGCCTACTATGTACTAAGACTACGCTAAACTCTTTATAAATATATCTTTTAATACAAAGACAAAACAGTCCCTGCCTTCAGAGGGTCAAACCCCAATGGTCCAGAAGAATCCCTGCAGGTTACATAGTGACTTTGTTTAAAACCGTAAGAATATCTGTGTTTCCTTGTATTTTTATTTCCATGGGGTTTAAATGTAACTTCTCCACTCCTTTGAATCAAGCTCAGGCCTTGTTATCTGTGGCCTGGGGGTTAGACTTTCTCCAGGAGGGGTGGCCATGGTCATGGATTTGGCCTTGTGGAGTTTGGGAGCAGAGTGGGAGACAGAGGACCCTGAATAGTCTTGCTCCCTTAGGAGAGCAAACTCAACTGTTTGAAAGCACAGGGTGTGGAGAGAGAGGAGGCCTTGGGGGTCAAAAAGGCTTGGTGGTGGGACTTTCCAGGGCCCCTGGCTAACACTATAACTGCAGAGAAGGCCCAGATCTGCCCTGAGAATGGGAGTTCCTTTCCAGGTCCAAGAAATCAGTGATTGGGTAAAAAAAAAATGGTAAAAGGAAAGAAAAACATAGGAGCTGGGGGTGGGTGGATGGAGCAGTGGAGGGAGGCAGGAACCCATGAGGATAGGGGCTCCCCATCCTGCATGGCTCAGGAGGGGCCCCTTAGCTGAGCCTATTTCAGGCTGCTGCCCTAGGAAGTCACATGCTGGCTCACTGCTGTGGGGCTCCAGGCACTGGCGCTTTAATTAAGACAAAGGCTGATTCCAGGCTTTCTTTCCGGGGAGGTCCCTCTGGGAGGAGGCCTGACAGCTGGCCCCTGTTCCCTTCCTGGATTTCTTTACCCTGGGCTGGGTGGGGCTGCCATGCTTACTTGGTAAGGCCGTGGATAGGAGGAAGGCAGAAGGAAAGGAACTAGGAATGCCCCAGCTTCTGCCTACCTGCCCTGGGGAGATATGGTGGAAATAAACATTGGGCCAGCTCCCTGGTATGACTGCCAGTCTTGGGGTCATCAATCCAGCTGGGAGACCCTCTCTGGGTCCCTTATCCAATGTCTGAGTGGACACAGCTAGACAGAGGGAACCAGACCAGGCCACTCAAAGGTAGAAATGGGGTCAGAGGGGAATTTGTAGCTGGAAGCTACAGCTGTGTGTGTGTGTGTGTGTGTGTGTGTGTGTGTGTGTGTGTGTGTGTGTGTGTGTGTGTGTGTGTGTGTGTGTGTGTGTGTGTGTGTGTGTGTGTGTGAGCTTGAGCTCAAGGGACAGCAGGAAAGCATCTTTCTCCTGCAGGTGCTTGGAGCTCCCCTCCCCCAGTCTCCCAGGTCTGGAGAAGGGAGCAGGTGCTGATACCAGCCCCAGCCACCCGCCTGCCCACCCCACAAGCAGTGGAACGAAAGTCACCCCATCAGGAGTAATTACATCTTTGACTTCCCTGTCTGTAGACAGTGCAGCCCACTCCCCCAGAACTGTCATTACTCTGCTCTTCCTCACACTGGTGTCTTTTTACTATAGGCTGCCTTCCTTCTACTTCCATGGCAATATGCCTACCCATCCTACAGATGGAGAAGGTGAGGTCTAGCTGGGATGAGAAGCTGCCCATGAAGGTCAGCAATATGGATGGCCCAGGGGCAGGGCCACCTTCCCCATCTGGCTAAAAGCTTCGCTCACCATGGGGGTGAGGACCATGACTTCACTTTCCTTAGTCTGCCCTCCCTCTAGGCAATCCAGGCCTCTCCACACAGCAGGGCTAAGTTCAGGGTGGGGAGGCAGGAGGAGACCAGACAGACGGATTCCTGGCCATGAACTTGAAGGTTACAGCCAGAAAGCAGCTCCCACAGAACATGAAATCAGGGGCCCTGGATTTGAACCTGGGCTTTACATCTATTAATGGTCTTGGACAAGCCCCATTTCTGAGCCTTACCTCCCTCACCCATGAAATGAGGGGTTTGGGGGGTCCCTTTCCAGGTATAAGTGTCCTGATATTTCAACCACCCTAGTGTGGCCTAGTAAGGGGTGCCTGATGGGCATCAAACCCCTGGCCCTGGAGGGCCCCTGCCCAGGCCTAGCTGTTCCAGGATCCCACTGGGCCCCTGGGGTTTCACTCTTTTCACCCCCATCACCTCTGCATGACCCTCATCAATCCCCACTCTCCTTGCCTCAGTAGACCAGGGGTAGTGATTAGGGGAGGGGCTCTCTGTAAGACAGCTGCCCTGCTGGCTTCCAGCAAGAATCTGGGCCAATTCCCTGGCTCACAGACATATACCTAAGGGCTGAAATCAGATTTTCATTTCACTTGGGCCAGGCAGGTGTCCTGGGGGTAAATGGGCCTAAAGGCAGAAGTGAATGCATTCCTAACCCCAATTGCATCATTCACTGTTCTGAATGGCATCATCTCTGATATGACAGGTGAGTCACAGAAATCACAGGGAGGGATTTCTGCCTATGAGAGATGCACAATAGAGAAATGGACAGAGTGCTGCATTTGGGCTCAGGAAAAACCTAGGTTTGCATCCTGCTTCTCACACTTACTATGTGACCTCACTTTTCTGAGCCTCAGTTTCCTCATCCGTGAAATAGGGATAATGATGTCTGTGGGTTGATGTGAGAGGCCGAGGAGAGAATGTTGGCAAAGTGCTTTTGCTCATCTTGGCTCAGAAGAGGAAGGGGTAGGCAGTGATGGCTCTCTCACAATCTATGGGGCACCTCTGTCCCCCACCTCCCGAGGGATGGCTGCCAGCTCCCCTGGCAGGGGCCAGGGCTCTCTGGAACTCCTGGTCCAAGCTGCTGAGGAGGAGGGAGGAGGGAGGTAGGAGGTGGGAAGTTTAAGTTGGTGAAGGAAGCGGGTGTGAAACATCTCCAAGCCTTCTGCTGCTGGGCTGTCACGGCTCCTCCCACGACAGCTAAAATAAACCCCTCACTCAGCCTTGTTGCTGCTATGTGGCACCCCACAGACAGAGAAGCTGAGGGGGATCTCCAAACACTGAACCTAGTTCTCCTGGGACTGGTCTGGCCCAATAAGGGTCAGCTAATCTCTCCCTGGGGAAACTGAGGCAAGAAGGCAAGAAGATTCTCCTTGGTCAGAGAGATGATGGAGGAGTTCTCAAAACCAAGCCTCATCCTGGCCTCCTCCGTACTCACTTTTCCTTTCTCTGTTCTGAGGGAGGGAGAGACTGGACCAGGAGAAGGGAGTGGCTAGAACCTTTGAAAGAAAACAGGCAGCTCTGTTCTCAAGAATGAATAATGAAAGTCTGGGGTAGAGGCTGGGTGGCTGCATTGCAGGGGACACTGGGACCCTACCCAGCCTGGCCCTGGTGCTCCCACAGGAGCAAATCAGATGTCTGGGTGACAGGCAGGTTTTCCCTTCCATGGACTGATTCTCTAACGCTGCCCAGCCAAATGCTAGCCTCCCAAAGAGGTAAACAGCACAGGTGTCTGGTTCTTCCCATCTCCTCCCTCCTCCTCCACACCATTGGTAGCACGTGAGCTGAATTGCGTCTGGAGCAGTGGGGAGGGGTTTCACTGAGCTATTCACACCTTCTGGTCTGCTCCCTCCGGCCTAAGGTTTAGGCAATAGCTGAGGGGTGGGCAAGGTTTGAGGTTCAGGATTAGTGTTCAGTCCGAGATTGGGGTTTGGGATGAGGGCTGGGGAGCCAGGGCTAAAGGGTCAGGGCTCAGTCTGTGGCCAGGTTTAGGAGTCAGTGTGTACTTTGGGATCCCTGGCCAGTCTGAGGTCAGGGAGGAATTTTTTGCTGTGTAAAAATAACTGACTCATGGAAGGATTGACCCATGACTTTCAGCCTTCTTGGCTCTAACTCCTAAAACTTAATGAGTATGGTGGCCTTGCTTCTTCCTCCTCCCCTCAAAAAAGCAAATTCCCTGAGATCATTGGACCATCAATTTAGAGCAGGAAGGGATATGAGAGGTCATGCTTTCCAACTCACTCATTTTACAGATGAGGAAACCGAGGCCTAGAGGCCCACAGATTTAGAGATTTTTATCCTGGAAAGAGTATAAGAGATCTCCTAGGTAACCCTTTCATTTTACAGATGAGAAAACAGGCCAGAGAGATGAGTGACCTGTCCAAAGTCACACATGTAGTAAGTGGCAGAACTGGGTCCTCTGACTCTAAATCTAGCTTTTTCCACACAGACTCACCTCTCATGTTGTGAGGAGTTAGAAGCCCATGTATAAAAAAAAAATAATTCTTCCATTAAAAATTTGCAAGAAGGAGCATTATTGGGGAAGTATCAAAAACTGAAAACATCATGTGACTGGGGAATAATTGATCAGACTGGAGAAATAGAGGCAGCTGGCTTGAGGATGTAGCTACAAACCACAGAGCCAAGGAAGAGGAAAAGATGGCTCTGCCTATGAAGTGGTGATGCCTAATGGGGAAAAGCTTCATATACACATGTGGACCTTGGCTCTGTGAGCCAGGGTGAGTGGAAAAACAAAGCTAAGAGATGGCAGACACAGAGGGAAGAGCTCATTGCCAAGCTAAGGACTCTAGATGGGAGGAGGGGCAGCACGGGTTGCTGGAGAGAAGGCTGCTTTGGTGTTAGAAAGCCTGATTTATGCCCTGCTTTTTTTCTTTTGGAGGGTAATTGGGGTTAAGTGACTTGCCCAAAGTCACATGGCTAGTGTGTCAAGTGTCTGAGGTCACATTTGAACTCAGGTTCTCCTGACTCCAGGGCCGGTGCTCTATTCACTGTGCCATCTAGCCGCCCCTACCACTTACTATCTGTAACCATGGACAAGTCATTTTCCCTCATGGACTCTCAGTTTCCTCATTTGTAAAAGGAATTTTGATGAGATGACGTCCAAGGCTCCTTCTAGCTCTGAATCTATGTACCGAAGTATGTATGGGATATTTGTGTTGAAGGTCATTTAAAATATTTATGAATATGCATTCAATTGGTTCTGCCATTATTTAAAATGTTTTGTGTCCATGATAAATGACTTATTTTAAAACGATGTCTGCTGGGAACAAAGGATCTAGCCCAGGAGTGTTCTATTCTAGAAGCCTCAAGCATCCTCCTGTATCCTTGGCAATTAGCCCCCTGTCCATGGTACTGAGCTTTCATCCTGATGTTTTGCCCCTGTCCCTGATGCTGAACCTCTATCTCCGGTATATTGCTACACTCTCTCCTCCTCAAGTCTTATATTGAGCCAGTAAAGGCTCAGGAAAAGCTGCCACACACAATTAGCCCCAGGTCTAACTTGTTCCTGTTGAGGACCGCCCCCCCCACCCCCCACAATCATTTTTTAAGCTTCTCCTGTACACAGAGCTCTGTGCTGGGGGCAAGGGGACTGGCCACAGAGCTCCATGCTCAGTACAGTTCTGGGGTCTCCCTGAGGTGAGCACCAAGCACTCCTGCCATGCCTTGCCCTCCCACGCTTTTCAGATGATGTCTGAGGAGATCAGTTCTGAGGTCTTGCCTGGCGGGCCCTGTTCATCTCCATCTCCTGGGGAGGGCTGATTTGCCTGGTGGCTCTAACATTCATTGGGCCCTGCCGAGGTGGGGCTGGTAGGGCAGGGAACCCTCACTGTTATCCTAAGCAAAGGCCCTAGCCCCAGATGGACCCCTAGATCTGCTTACAAATTGAGTTCCAATTACCACCCACCCACCCACACACACACACACACACACACACACACCCATGCCCTAACTATAACTACAGGCCTCTGCTTCCTTTGTACCCTCTCTCTGAAGAATAACTCCAAGAGAGAAGCCTCTGGCCTTTGGTTCACTCTAGACAGAGAGCTCTCAGTCAGTCTAACATTGCCTATGGGGCCTGCCAAGCAGGCAGACTGCCCAGGAGTCCTGTTGACTGGTGCCAAAATTCATCTAACCCCATGCTTGCTGCTCTTCCTCTCTGTACCATGGCTATTTTGGGACTATATGACATGGAGAGGGAAGATGGAGACGGTGAGGGTTGAGGAACAATATACCGGATAGAAACAAGACAGGACAGCTCTATGTGTGGGCAGAGTAGGCGGTCACCCACATGAGAAGCTGGGAGAGGCTTGAGAAAAGCTTCCCCTGTCCTCAAAATATCTACCCTACCATCTGCCATGAGCCTGAAGTTCCACCATTAGAAAGTCATTCCTTTGGGAATGCTGCCCCCAGTCTCCTCTTTTAGAATCTAAACAATCCATGAAAAAAAAGTATTTTGATATAGTAGGAAGGGAGTCAGCGGACCTGGGTTCTAGTCTTGGCTCTGTCTCTCACTGTGGACCTGGATAAGTCACTTCCTTTCTCCAGTCCTGAGCTGACTTCTCTGTAGATGGAAGAAGTTGGTCTAGATTCTTTTCCTCATCTTTTTCAGATCTGATTATGTATGTAGAAGACAAAACTCCTGACACTCCAGTTTGAATATGTTTATCCGGTCACTTGTCCTCACCAGGAGAGAGGGCCGGTGAGATCACTGGGCACTGCATGGAGGCACAGGGCCCAGACAGGGGAGACATTGGGCACTGAAGAGGCCATAGAGAGGTTAAGTGACTTGCCCAGGGGCATGCAGCCAGTATGAGTCTGAGTTGGATCTACCCCTAGCTACCAAACCAGGGTAGGCTACCTCTCATATATTTTACACACATTTAATGGTGTAGGGGCTTCAGTTTTGGTCGTGGCACCCCCAAAATCTGGGGATGGGGAGACAGGGGAGGTGCTGGTGCTCAGAGAAAGGATCTGAGACAAAGATGCTGGAAAATTAGTTCAAGAAGAAAGGATGAAGGAATTTGAGTGTTCTTGAGATGGGAGAAGACCTACAACCAGAGCAGACTTAGAGTTAGAAGGAAAATTGGGGACCATCCAGTCTTCCTTTTACAGATGAGGAAACTGAGGCCCAGAGACATTAAAATACTTGCCAAGGGTCACAAAAATAATAAGGGTCTTGGATGGAATTTGAATTCAGGTCTCTCTGATTCCAAGTCCCCCACCCTGTGGACTTGCTTCTCCTTCATCAAATCTATTTATTTTACAGATGAGGAAACTGAGGCCCAGAGAGGGTCATACATGTGACCTTTGCAGAACCAGGATTTGAACTCAGATCCTTTAACTCCCAAGCCAGCCTTTTTTCTTCTCTGTCTCAATAGAGAAGGTTGAGTGATGACCTAATTATGGTTTTTGAGGCATTTCTGTGCTTTTCTGAGGAAGATGCTTAGTTATCATTCTTGTTGTGAAAGAAACAGGCCCCAGGGGATTTGGGTCAGACATATGGAGGAGCTTTTGGACCATCCGGGGCCCAAACTCTGGAATGGGGGATGGTTGGAGGGAGTTTTTATGCCCAGAAGTCCTTAAGAAAAAAGACACCCATTTGTCTCGGGTGATGCTTGGCAGCTGGAGTGCAGCCCCTATGACCCACCGTGTATCTCCAGACCAAGGCACTGAGGATTCTAAGAATCTGGGCTCTGTGATTCTGTGATTCTTACAGGAGGCAGGAAGGAAGTTGCCAGCACTCGAGGGATGGTTCCCTATGGGTGATGTCAGTCCTGGACAAATTGATTCATCGCAGCTGATGGTGCTGAGTGGAGAGCTGCTGTCACCAGGCGGTTTTCCCCCACCCTTTTTAATGACTAATCAAAGTCTCAATTAAAAAAGCACAGAAGGCAGATAGATAGGTCAGGACTGGGGGAAGGTGGAGCTGAGCTCCAAGAGAAGGTGCTGAGGGATTCCAGAGCACTTTCTCACACTCCTTTGACCTCCACTCCCAAACCCCAGGGCCAGCTCCAGAGAAATCAGGAGGTGGTGGGTGTGGTGGTATGGTAAAAAGATGGCCGTATTTGGCATCAAGGACCTGAGTTTGAATCCTGACTCTGATACTAGCTGTGTGACCTTGGACAAGTCATAGCACATCTTTCTGAGCCTGTTTCCTCATCAGTAAAATGAAGAGATTGGATTAGATGGCCTCTACCATCACTTCTAGTTAGGTCACCCAAAGTCCAGTCCTAGATCTACAATCCTATGATGACCTCCATTTCCAATGGCCATCCCACCCTCAGCAGGGACCTGGCTCTGCTTGCTTGTTTCTCAGCCTTGCTTATGGGAGGTCCTGGTGACAGAAGGCACCAGGGAATTACCAATGAATCAATCCACAAGCATTTATTAAGAGCCTACTAGGTGCTAGGCACTGTGCTAGGCTTCACAGCCCCTGCCTGACACTCAAGGAGACACTGCCTAGTTGGAGGAGACAGCATGGAAATATATTTTTACAAAATAGATACAAGGGAAATCTGGGACAAAGGTACTAGTAGCTGGGGTGTGGCAGGAAAGGCTTCAGATGGAAGGAAAATTGGAGTTGAGCTTTGAAGGAAACAAGTCCAGCCTCACTGTTATAAAAGGGGGAAACTCAGGCTCAGAGAAGGCAGCAGCTTGCTTAAGGACATATAGATAACGGTTAAGCACCAGAGCTGGAATTTGAACTCAAGTCTTCTGAGGAGTTGGACATGGCAACATGAAGACAGGAAGTAGGGATGTCATGGAGGAACAGCATCTCCTCTTCACTCCTGCTGATCTCCAATCTGGGCACCCTATCTCAGATCTCCCATCCCCGTATGCAGTGATAGGAGCTTCAGCCTCTCTACCTCTTTCTAATTTAAGGAGGCACCATGGTGTAGTAGAGACGGCTAGCCCCAGAGCTGGGAAGACCTAGGTTGGAGTCCCACCCCTGCCACATGCTGGTTGGGCAAGGTCACTTCGTTTCCAAGAGCTGGAGGCCACTCAGTGAGGTGCCAACTTGCACTGGTGGAGGGCATTTCCTCAGAGGGGACTCCAGTGAAATCCCGAGTTCTATTTTTTCTGAGGGACATTGAAGTCTAAGGCCACTCACCAAGGGGACACAGTGCCAGAATGGGATGGAAAACCCAGCAGGTTTTACCTACACTCTTAAAATCTCTCTCTCTCCCTCTCTCTCTCTCTCTTTTCCTCCCCCCTCCCACTGCAGAGCACCCATTGGACAAAGGGGGAGCTCCTAAGAGGTGGAGTCATACTGAAAAGGGAAATCAGACAAAGACCATTTCCGGAATAATAATAGGAAAAAAAAAATTTAGGGGCGGCTAAGTGGTACAGTCAATAGAGCACCTGCCCTGGAGTCAGGAGGACCTGAGTTCAAATTCAGACTCAGACACTTAACACTTACTAGCCATGTGACCTTGGGCAAATCACTTAACGCCAATTGCCCTCCAAAAAAAAAAAAACAAGAAAAAAACAAGAAAAAAATAGGTCCCCAACCCCAGAGATGTTTTAGTTTTTAAATCCTGGAATCCTAGAATTGGAAGGGAACTCAGAGGCTACTGGGACCAAGCCAGACCTCTTCCTGCATCACTACCTCCTCCCCACCCCAGGCAGCCCATTCCCCCTTTTGGGTTGCTCAAACTATTAGGAAGTTTTTCCTGCATGAAGCCTAAGTTTGCTTCCTTGTAACCTCCACTTGTCCTTAGTTCTGGTCCCTGGGGCCAGGCAGATATCATCCCATAACTCCCCCATAAGGCGAAAATCTCATCCTTCCTTTTCCCTCCCCTTATCCCAGCCCAGCCCCCTCATCTTCAGGTCAAACATCCCCAGTTCTTTCAATGGAAGGAAGTCTGCTTTCCAGTTTCATTCTATTTTGATCCCTCTCCTCTGAATGGGCTTAAGCTTGTCTATTAACTTCCTAAAACATGGTACCCAGGATAGTCATAAAAGCTAATGTTTAGAGAGTTTTGGTGAAGGTTACTTTACATATATTATTTCATTTTATCCTCCCAACAACGCTGGGAGATAGGTGCCATTGTTATCTTCACTTTACAGAGAAGGAAACTGAAGCAGACTTGCCCAGAGGTAATAACTGTCTGAGGCAGGATTCCAACTCAGGTCTTCCTGACTCCAAGCCCAGAACACTAGCTGCTTTCCTCTAGAACTGAACACAATACTCTAGATGTGTTCTGACCAGGGCAACACAATCTGCTCACCCTTGTTTTACAGATAGAGAAACTGACGTCCAAAGAGGGGAAGTCCCTTTCCATAGCAAGGTGATTGGACATAAATGGAATAGAAATTGAACCCTATTTTCAATGTAGTGGGGGAACTGATTATGTACAAGGAAGGTCTGATCAACATGGAGATGTTAGTTGAGTCAATGAACATTTCTTAAATAGCTACTATATGCCAGGCTCTGTGTAAAGTTCTAGAGATACAAAAAGAGGCAAAAGACAGTCCCTGCCCTCAAGGAGCTTACAATCTAATGGGGGGGGGGGCTTAAGGAGTAGGCTCTGGAGAGAGATGGGGTGTTTTGGGGAGGGGGTGGCAGAATGGAACGCCTTATGCTAGACCCTAAGAAGGGGGAATTGGGCCATCTTTTCACCCCCATTTATTCTCTAAATCTAGCTAAAAAATAAAGTCAGTCCTACCAGAGCAGTCTTGACCAGACCCTGATTGTGGTGCTGCTGATACAATCATGGAATCCTTAGGGATTGTGTTGGGTGAATCTTCCCCTTGGAAGCAAGTTTCTTAGCTCCCCTTCACACATGCTCCTCACCCTCCTCTTCCCAATTCAAGGAACCACCAAGAGTTGGGGAATCACAGTCATACTCTCTGCAGGATGCTTGAGGGAACCCTGCATGCAATGACATGTGGTGAGGGAGGGAAAGATAGGACATGTGGACTGCCTTCTTTACTATGGGACCATTCATTTGGATCATTTGGGAAGGGATGAGAGATGTTTTAGGGTCGGTACTAGGTGGGGGGGCCACTTGAGATTCTGTTTAGAGTGTGGCATAGTATTCAATTATTCAATCATATTAATAAGAATAAGAGAAGTTGGAGGCAGAGTGGTGATTGTCCTGGAAGCCAGGAGGAGCTGGGCTCAACCCTGCCTCTGATACATCCTGACTGTATGACTCTAGGCATCAATGAATTGCTCAGGAATCCAGGCATTTCTTAAGAGTACAAAATGCATGGAAAATGCTGTTCTGCATCAGGAGGAATTCTCTCACTCTAGGAATTCCTTACACCAATGAAAACACAAGTCTGGTCCCATCTCCTAATAAGAGAGGCTGCATACTTAATACCTGTGTGACCACAAGCAAATTAATTAACCTCTTTGGGCCTCAGTTTATCCACTTGTAAAATAGGATAAAATACCTGTGTTGTGAAGGTCCACAGAGATAACAGATGTAAAGCATTTTGCTAACTTCAAAACACAATCTAAAAGCCAGAAAGAGAAGGAAAGATTTCATGCCTCTTTCCATTATTGTGGTTGTTCAGTCATATCCAACTCTTTGTGACCTCATTTGGGGTTTTCTTGGCAAAGATACTGGTGTGTTTTTGCCATTTCCTTCTCCAGCTTTTATAGATGAGAGTTGAGAGACTTGTCCAGGGTCACACAACTAGTATGTATCTGAGGCTGGATCTGAACTCAGGAAGATGAATCTTTCTGACTTCAGACCTAGTGCTCTGTGCACCATAGTGATGTAGCTGCCGTTTCCATCATACCACTTTGCCTGTCTTAAAGATATAAAGCACTGTGTTAGGGGGCTGGGAATATGAAGCAACAATGACATGGTCCTTTCTCTCTTGGAGCTGACCTCTCAGAAGTCCCAGCAGCCTACATTCTCAAGTACCCGTTCAAATCTGACTTTTCATTCGATGCTGAGTTAAATCTCATCTTGTCTAGGCAGCCTTTTCTGACCACCCTGACCCATATGGGTCTCTCCTTTCTCTCTGACCTGCACAGTACCCAATTTAGCCCTTAGCTCTCTACTGTGTGTGTGTGTGTGTGTGTGTGTGGTCTTACACCGAGAACTCTAGTTCCTGGAGAACTTACCCTTATCTTGGGTGGTGAGGATGCAAAGTTACTTTTGTGGTGGCTAAATGGCCCAGAAAGTTTCTGTTTCACAAGGTGCCCTGAGTCATTTCCATCACAGAACCTGTCTAGTTGGTTTTGAGTGGTAGTGGCAAACAGCTATGGTCTCAGACCCTTTTAAATAAGCATTTTGGCATAGTTAAAATGCTGAATTTGGAGTCTAAGGACCTGGGTTCAAATCCTAGCTCATTCTCTTACTAAGTTTCCTCTTCCATAAAAAGAGTGGGTAGAAACAGACAGCAGCTAAGGCCTATTCTAACCCTACATCTATAATCATGTGATCCCTTATGTTAATGGTTTGCCCCATGGCCTTCTTTTCTTGGATAGGATATATTGCTACAAAGGCTCTCACTCATCTTAGGGTTCAATGGGAAGCCTTCCCTTCCCCCCTGTAAAACAGGAAAAGTAGCCTTTTCTCCCAAGTTTCTAGTTGAGGATGGTGTAGGAGGAAGAGAAAGAGTGAAAAAGAAAGGGTTTGTGACAAAGGAAAGAAACTGGGTCTGTGGCTGTGGAGCACTGAGGGAATGTGCCAGTTCCTTCCTCAAGTGTGACTTTTATAAATAAGCTTCCCATCTCCTTCCAAATCTGGCAAAGGAAAAGGGGGTGGCGGAAGAGAGGAGAAAGAAGGAAACGAGTGAACTGAACATCCATCCTTCCTTTCCATGGCTGATATAATGAGCATTTCTGTCCTCAAATGAATTTGTCTGTAATAGAAGGAACTGCGTCTTCCCATTCTTTCTATCCAGATCAAGCACTCTCTTACTAGAATATACTGCTCTCCAACTCTGAGTAATTTTCAAGATCTAGAATGGGAAGAGACCTTGGAGAGCATCATGGCATCAGAGATTGGCAACCATAATCGAATCAATGCTTCTATCTCTACTGTGTCTTGTTGATCTATTTCCGTATGGCTCCACTCACCATCCCTGTAACTTTCCAAACTAAAAAATTCCTAGTCACCAGTCCCCTCTATGTGTTGTTTCCCCTTATTAGAGTGTAAGTTCCAGGCAGGAATTGTTTTCACTTTAGTATTTGTATCCCCAGGGCTTAGCATTTATTGCTCATTCATGGCTAGAAAGAACTTTACAGGTCACTTAATCCAATATCCTCATTTTACCGAGGAAGAAAGACTTGTCCAAGACCATATAGATGGGGAGAAGCAGCACAGCCTATGTCAGAAGGGAAACTTGAACCCAGGTCCTCCTGGCTTCAGTGCTGGCTCTCCATCCATTAGCCATGTCAAACTCCCCTTCCCCCAATACTAACTTAGAAAACCACAAATTAACACTATCTATGTTTTACTGTATTTTTATTTATTTTGTTAAACATTTCAGTTGCATAAACAGTTGCATTTTAATTGGGCCCTGGCTGCACTGAGTTTTGCAGTGAGTTTAATACCTCTGCATTACACCATTCAGTCTCTCTCTTTTTCTCTTCTTTGATATAACAGGGAGAACATTAATCTCATTACCTTTTTCAGGGCAGTATTTCCAGGATGGTGGCTCTGGAAAACCAGAAGGACTAAGTAAGTCAATGAATTGTTAGTGTTGTATTCCTCACAATGCTGAGTACTGGGCTGGGCACCCAGTGCATGATCAAGAATGACTTATTGATAGATTGACTGATTGATGGCTACTGGAGCCTGGCTTGAGTTGGCACCTCAGGAGACAAACTACAAGTGGGAGAGTAGAGCGAGGCTCTGCCTTCTGGCCTAGAACCAATGATCTCTCATGATGACTTAGTACACGGCCTCTCTGTAGTGCTTCTACCACTATTTCTAGTCATTCCTTAATTTATTCATCCATTCATTCAACATTTATTAGAGCACATTGTGCACAGGTTCTTATATAACTCAACGGAGGGAGATATGGCAGGGATTATTCTCCCTGTGATATGATAGTATGGTTTCGTTCATTTAATTCCAACTCTTGATAGAACCACAGAGTTGGAAGGGCTCTCAGGGGAAGTTGAGTGCAACCCAGATCCAAACAAAAGCAGCCTCTCTTGAACTCCCCCCAAGAGGTCACCCAGCTTTTAGCTCAAAGGCTTCCACTGAGGGGGAACCCCTCTGGAGCTGCTCATTTCATTTTGGATAGCACTCATTCTTAGAGAGTTCTTCCCATTAAGCCTAAATCCATTGCCCCACTTCTACCCCTTCGGACATAATAGAACAAATCAAATCCCTCTTCCTTATGACAGCCTTCAAATACATGAAGAGAGCTCTTACATCCTCCCCCTACTTCCCATAAGACTATTTGTCTCCAGGCTAAACATCCTCATTTCCTAAAACCAGTTTCCAGAGCATTCACTGTCCTGGTTGCTCTCATTCATATAGATTCTTCAGCTTAGCTACCTAGAACTACATGTGGTAATCCAGATGTGGTCTGACCAGGGCAGAACATAGTGAGAACATTATTTCCCTAGTCCCCTGAATACTATACTTTTAATGCCTCCTGTGACCAACTAATATTAGGTGTTATATTTCTTATTTTTGCTGACATATCACCACTGACTTATATTGGAGTTGAAGTCTACTAAAACCCTGCTCTTTTTCAGATAAACTATTGCCTAGCCATGTCTTCCTCCTCTTGTAATTGTAACATTGATTTTTTGAACCCGAGCATGAGACTTTACATTTATCCCAATGAAATTTCATCTTATTAGATTAATCTGAATATAGAAATCTTTTCGGCTCATGCCACTGTGGCCAGGGCATTAACTAGCTGTCTCATCTAACCTGGTCATCTGCAAATTTGGTAAGTATGCTATCTATGCCTTTATTAGTCTTTGATGAAAATGTTAAGCACAGATCCCAGTGTCAGTCCAAGTTGGCATGGAATGATTACTCTTTGAGTCCAGTTACTGAGCCATTTCTAAATCCATCTAAATGTATAATGACTGGCTAGCTCTTAGATTTCCATCTTAATCCACATGAAGAGGATGGAAGATTCTGCCACCTGCTTTGTTTCACTTTGGGTAAACTATATCTAGAGGAGCTATCTGAGGTATCTAGATAGCACAGTGGATAGAGTATGGGACTTGAAGTCAGGAATAGCTGAATTCAAATCCAGTGCCAGACAAATACCAGTTGTGAGACCCTGGCTAAGTCACTTAATCACTCATTTGTAAGATGAAGACAATAATAACCCCCAGGGTTATTGTGAGGACCAAATAAGATAACATATGCAGCACTTTGCAAACCTTAAAATGCTATATAAATAGGGGCAGCTAGCATAGTGGATAGAGCATTGGCCCTGCAGTCAGAAGGACCTGAATTCAAATCAGGCCTCAAGACACTTACTAACTGTGTGACCCTAGGCAAGTCACTTGACCTTGATTGCTTCCCTCACAAAATGTTGTATAAATACTAGCTATAATTATATAATAGACCTACCAATCTATTTATCATGTTAAAAAAAAGAAATTAGATTAATCTGGTTTGACATGTTCTTAATTAAAATCAACAGTCACCATTTTCTTTTCTAAATTTTTACTAACCATCCCTTTACTATTAGACTTTGGAATTTTCAAAGGAATCAAGCCAAGCTCACTGACTCATAGTTTATAAACTCCATTCTCTTCCCTTTCTTGGAAACCTGGACATTTGCTTTTCTTGAGTCCAGGGGTCCTGTTCCTATTTCCATAATCATTCAGTGATCACTTATGGGGGGTTAGTAATCCCAGCAAGTCCCAGCCTGGGATGGTGACCTGAATTCATCATGAATAGCTAGTCATTCTCTTACTACCTCCTTATTTATCTTGGTTTCATCTCCCTATTAATCGTTTTTTGTTTCTCCTTTACAGTTTATTCTGCTTTGCAGAGAAAATGGAAGCAATGTAAGAATTAGCCTTTCTACCTTCTCTCCTGTGTTGGTTATCATCACCCCAACCACACTGTCCTAGATTTTCTCATATCTTCCTCAACTCCCAACCTCCTGCTGCTTTTGAGTCCCACCCTCTGTGGATGAGCAGAAGATGTTTAATCTCTCTTGTATATGACAATCCTTCTAATACTTGAAGACAGCTATCATGACCTGCCCTCCCCTTCACTGTGCGCCTATTATTTTATGGGATGGAAAAAAGAAATACAAGATACCAGATTCCTACCCTCTGAGAGGTCACAATCTTAATAGGAAGCAAACAATTAATTTGCCATGTAAGGCAATCTATACTAAGTGTTACATATGAGGATCAGACAGTAGTTGCTGAGGAGGTCAGCATGGGAAGAGATCACTGGCCATTGGAAATGGTCAATGAAGGCTTCGTGGTAGTGGTGGAACTCAAAGGGTGAGTGGGATTTGGATTGGTGCATAAGAAGGGACCTAGGTCTTTTCTATTATAGTGAGGTAGAATGAAAAGAGAAGCCAAGAGATCTGGAAGTAAGAACTGGGCTCCAGTCTTACGGTGGTTGCTAGAGTACAGCGAGAGATAAGGTTGGATTGACAGAAGTCAGCTTGCTGAGGGCTGAGTATTTGAGAAAGGATTTTGAACTTTATTCATTACATAAAAGAGAAGGGATAATACATTTAGAGATGGAGGGACCCCAGAAACCATCTAGGCCAACACCTTCCCCCTCCTGCATTTTATACTCAAGGAAACTGAAGCTCAGACAGGTTAATTATCTTGTCTAGCATTGCTATGTTTTACAGACACATCATAGATGATTGGTTTAGAGCTGGGACCTTAGAAATCATTTTGTTCTAACTCCTTGTTTTACAGATGAGGAAAATGAGGCCCAAACAGGTTAATTATCTCATCCAAAACTTACATTTTATAAACCATAGGTAACAGATTATACACCTGGAACCAGAAGAGACCTTAGAGGTCATCTAGTTTAACCCTTCCCCCTCTAATGTTAAGAAGAGGAAACCAAGGCTCAATGAGGTTAAGTGTTGTCCTCACAAATTCTTACAAGCTGGAAGTTTCAGGGCTAGGATTCAAACCCAGGTCCTCTGACTCCACATACAGTTCTGCCTCCCCTAGATCTAGAGTTGGTAGGAACTTCAGAGGCCCTGGAATCCACAGCCCCATTTTACAGATTAGGAAAATGCACTACTCCAGGAAAGTTAAGAGGCAATATTTGAACCCAAGTTGCCTGCCTCCAAAGTCACTCTCTTTAGACAGAAAGGTGACTTGCCTGAAATCATTCAGAAAATCAGTGACTGAGCCAGCCTGGAACCTTAACCTCTTGGCTACTAACTCAGATGCTCTTTCTCCCAGAATAAGCTCCCAGTATTTCACATGCTTCAGCCTCCTTGGTTCCTGGCTCTTGGCTTCTCTGGCTGAGGGTGGCAAAACCTGGTATAAACCAGTGCACCTGAGGTTTTGGAAGAAGGCCGAGGGTGGAGAAGCTTCAGTGAGGCCCAAATGAACTAGAAAACCAACATGCCAGGATGGCAAGGGGGTCCCACCTATGCCCAATGCTCTGGGGTCTCAACTACTGGGGGCTGAGACCCTTTGAGGGCCAGGCCAGAGGCCACCCTTTCACTTCTTAGCCCAATCAGTAATAGTAAGATGGGGTAAGGCAGGGTGTTGGTCATGGAAGGGGGAAAGATTTGGGGTTGGAGGGGACCAGCTAGTCCAACTCCTTCATTTTACAGATAAGGCAAGTGAGGCCCAGAAAGATGAAGGACCTGACCCAAGAACCCACAGATAGTGACAAAGCTGGGGTTTGAACCTGGGGCCTCTGATTCCAAAACCATTGCTCTTTCAACTCTACCATATTTACTTATTTCTTTTTTGTTGAATTAACTCAATTTACTTTTCTATTAACAAGCATTTATTTTCTCTCCCATCCCTGCCCCCCTTGAAAAAATAGGTTATCTGTATATTCTCTATGATCTTGTCAAGACCAAGGATTACACTCTAAGAAAATGAAAACATGGATACGTGAGGACTTTCTATGGGAAGATGATGGTCCTGGCTGCTGATCAGACTCCCCTCTTCCCCTCCAAATGTGAGCCCTAAGTCGTTTCTCTGGCAGCAGTGATGGGCCACAGACTTGTCTAGTCTCCTCTATGGTCAATAAGGAAACACAATACAAAGGTGCTTAATCATGCAAAACAAATCCCCAAATGGTCCATGCCATCCCAATGGTCCATGTCTCATTCTGCCTCTTTGATCGAACAATGCCTTCTTTAGGACCCAGGCAAATGACATTGAACCATTGAGTCAGAGGAGACCTCAGTGGTCACTGAACCCCACCCCTTGATTTCAGCTTTTGTCCTTGCCTACCCGGTGACTAGCACAGTGCCTAGTACATAGTAGGTGCTTACTAAATGCCAGTTGACTGTTTAATTGGTCTCACAGAGGCCCAGACTTTCATAGGCCATATTCATATCTAGGCTTGGGAAGAGCAACCAGGGCAGGTTCTATGTTGATCTCACTGTGTAACTTTGAGCAAGTCACTTAACCTCTCTGTGCCTGTTTCCTCAGCCACAAATGGGGGCTCTCTTCCTTCTCTGACTTACCTATGTCACCCACAGGTTGTATGAAATAATGGATGTGGAAGGTATTAGGAGATTGGATAGAGCAGAATGCACACCCATCATCCATCTGTAGATTCTAGGTTACGAACATATAGAGGCTGGTTATTATCACATCCAGGAAATCTTTTCCTTTACTTTTCCATTGACTTTTTCTTTCTCCTCCCTCTCACTTGCAACACACAGAAGCTGTGTATTTCAGTCTCTTTTTGTGAAGGGTCAAGGGACTTGCCTAAAAATAAGCCCATTATACATCTACTCATCTATGAGCTAATGCTGTCTACCTCCTCTTAGGAATTACCACTGAGCAGGCAAATAGGAAACTCCTGGACAACCACAAACCCAGGCTGGGGAAGTATTTAGAGAATTAACTACTTGAGAGGCCACATCTTTTTCATCTGGAATCCCAAGCCATTTAGAACAGGCCCCTGGTGCAAGTAAAGGGCCCAATGCTTATGCATTGAGGGCAGCTTCTCTATCCCTTCTCACACATGGGTACCACCATTTAGAGGGCCCTGAGCTGGGCAAGAGGTACCAGAGGTAAGAAGAGCCAGGTTCCTTGACTCTGGAAACTCTGGATCTGATGGTAGAGTCCTTAGTTGGTTTGGGATGGAGGGAGACAAAGTCCCCATACTCAGAGCTAAGGGAGAAGATAGATAACCTTATATTCTCTATGATCTTGTTAAGAAAAAGGATTACACAGCAAGAAAATAAAACATGAACAAGTGAGGACTTCCCATGGCTCCTGATAAGACTCCCCCTCTTCCTCTCAATCACCCAAATGGAAATCCTAAATTGTTTCTCCAGCAGCAGTGATGGGCTACACTGAAACATCCATACTCTTGCCCAATCTCACCTGTGGTCAATGGGGAGGGCTGGTGAGATTATTTGGGGGGCAGCAGGTAGGTCTGTGGTCAGGGTTAGGGGTTCAATCAATTCCCAGGGTTAAAGGTAAGTGTGTGCTTTGGAGTCAGTGGGTAGTCTGTGGCCTGGGGCTAGGGGTTAATCTGTGGCTCAGACTAGGTTTAGTCTATACATTGGGTCCACAAGACAGATAAAGAGGGTTTTTTTCCCCTCTCTCTTTACCATCAGCATAGGACTCTAATAGGGCATTTAGTCTCATTCTGTGAGAAAGTGGTCCCAAAGTCAAAGTCAAGATGAAGGATAAAGAGCTCCAGGGCCTATTTCTCCCTAAATCCTTGTCTTTCAGAGTTGAGAATACAATTTTTCTACCCATGAGCTTCCTTCGGGCCTGAATTGGAATTAAGGAGAGAGACACTAGGAGGTGGAGTGGAGGAGGGGAAGACTACCTAATCAGCACAAACAAATATCTGTGGACACTTGAATGTCAAACTTGCTTCTTGATTCCAAGCTGGTGGCCTCTGGAAGAAAGGGAATGGGGGCCATAGGGCTAGAAAACAATTGTGGAGGACAGGGAGGGATTCCCCAAAGGGCCCATGCCCCAGGGGAACCTCACCTGTTCCATTTTTACTGGGATGGTGGTAGGAGATGAACAGCAGAGGCTGAATCACAAAAATACCTGGTAGGCTGGTTTCCTGGGCATGAGATTACTCTTAAGAGTAAAGGCTTCCTGCCCTAATTATGAATTTAAGGGCTTGGAGATCAGGAGTAGCATACATGCATGATGGTTCCCACACTATATTTCAGCACAGAGTTCTAACTGCCAGTGACAGATGAACAGAGAAGTTTCATTATTCTGGATTTGGTTGAAAGGGTTAAAGTTGGGTTTATGGCTAGAATTCCCTCCCCTGAAGGCCAGTCCCAAATTGAGAGAAACCCTGGTCCCATCTGGTCCCCCTGTTCAGGCAGCCATTCAACACAATGTGAATAGACATTCCTTTCCACAATTCTTTGGTATCCTCAATACATCTCTCTCTCTCTCTCTCTCTCTCTCTCTCTCTCTCTCTCTCTCTCTTCCTCTCTCTCTCTTCCTCTCTCTCTCTCTCTCTCTCTCTTCCTCTCTCTCTCTCTCTCTCTCTTTCTCTCTCTCTCTCCCTCCCTCCCCTCTCTCTCATCTCTCTCTCTCTCTCTCTCTCAAGAAAGGGGTGGTGGTTACTAATATTCAGAGGAATTAACAGAGAGGCCAAGAAGCTGGGAGTGGGGAAAACAAGGGGTACACTCACCACCCCTGGATAACAGGGAGTTCGTAGCATGGGGTGGTGACTCTTCAAATGTGGTTTAGGTGAGCACCTCCCCCCACTCCCCCTGCTCTAGTGCTCTGAGCATTTGGGGTTATTCTGAAGGCAGAAGCTCTGTCTTAGTCATCCATCCTCTTATTTTTCCTCAGTACCTGGTCCAGGATCTGGCACACAGTAGGCATGCCATAAATATTTGCCAAATTGAATCAGGCAGTTGAAGCTAAAGACAACAAAGTTACACTCTGGAAAATTTCCCAATCTACAAAGCTTTCTCATCCATCCTCTCCTAGTTTAGAGAGAGCAGGAAGCCTTGGTATAGGGCAAGATGCCACTACCAGGACTTGGACAAATGTACTAGGAAACCATGGAGCCCCAGAAACACAGCTTGAAAATCAGATTGACTTTGGAAAAAAATATAAATGAATCTGTCCAGGGACGTTGAAATATGAATAATGTTGGCATGAGAAGCCCCAGAATGTGGAAACTGGGGAGAAAAGATCAGGCAGGTGGTTGTCCCTGTCCCCTATTAATGGCAGCAGTAAGGGAATTTCTCTTCCCTTTTCCCTCCACCCCTTCACGATGGGGCCTGCTCAAGAGAAGCCTCAAGATCCCAGGCATTACTGCAGGAGGAGAGAAGAGGTTGTGGAAACTGGTGACAATCCGGGGGTGGTGGGGCGGAGAGGCCACATATAAATGCTAATCAGAAGTAGGGGGAGGTCCTAGGATCCCCTGCACAGAGTGGTGGGAGGTGGCCAAGAGGGAAGACAGGAAGGTACGTGTCCCCTTTTACTGCATGGGGGCGAGAATCCAATTCACAGAAAGCAAGCCGAGGATGTGAGGGGGAGGGAACCAGCAGCCACAAGTGTCTCAGCCCAAGTGAAATCCAAGCCTAAGAGAACAGAAGCAAGGAGTCCGCAAGGAGGGGGTCCGAACCCACCAATTTTTTTCTCTGTTCTTCTAGTGACAAAAGACACCAAGGCCGATGCGGGAGCCCCGGTGGCCCCCGCCTCCTCGATCCAGAGACAGTCTGTCCCTCTAGACAGCCCCATTTCCGGACCTCGCCCTGGGCTGGGCACACAAATCTTGTCTGCCCTCCCCCAAGCCCGAAATGCTGTCTGGTTCTTCCTTCTCTCACTCCCGCCCCCTCCCCCCAGGCCCAGAGGGCAGCACCTCGGACAGCTCTGGGAGCCTGAACTCGGCTGGCAAGTGGGGGAGGAGGAAGGCTCGAGATCGGAGAAGACACCACCTCTTTAGGGAGTCTAAGAAGACCGAGTACCATCGGAGCCTAGGGGCTAAAGCCCTAGGCGTCACCCCCAAAATCCTCCCCCCCAAATAAAATGTGAAAAGAAAAGTTTCTTTGGGTCTCCAGGGAGGTTGAGGCAACCACCCCTAGTCCGAGGGAAAACGGGGAGCTAGGACCAAAGTCTCGGGAAGGTCAATAAGGATGGGGGTCGGCCTGGGACTCCCCCATCCCTGGGGGGAAAGATAGGGGGGTGCGCCCTCCCTCAGAGCTCCCGCCCTGGGCGTGTCCCGGAGCAAAGCCCCGGCGGCTGGGCTTCTCTGCCCCGCCCCGTCTGGGCGTAGGGAGCGGGGCGCGGGGAGCGCACTTACCGTGCGGAGCTCTTGGGTTCGGTCCTTCATGCTCCCGGGAGTGGAGGCGGCAGCTTCGGCAGTAAGGGCGGCAGCAGCGGAGGCAGCGGTGGCGGCAGCTCCAGCCGTCTGGGCTTCGTTCGCATGCGCGACGGCGGCCCTGCAGATGCGCAGCGCCTCCCCCGGCCCCGCCCCGGCCCCCGGGACCCTCTCTCGGAGACCCAGGCCCCGAGCACCCCGCCCTGGCCCCGCCCCTCTCCGGAGCAGCCCAGAGCTCGGCCCCGCCCACGTCCTCTCCTAGAGCGGCTCTTCTCCTGGGAATCCCGGCCCTGGCACTCCCTTCTCTGGGCCCCTGCCCCGACCTTCTTATTTTACCGGCCTCGACCCCTCCCCATCTCCAGTTCAGTCTGCCTTGTCCAGCCTCTGTGCCTAGTCCCCTTCCATTGGGACTATCTCACCTTGCCCATCCTTACTCGGGGGACCCCTGCCCTATTTCAGTTCTCCCCCTCCCACGGATTCCACCTCGTCCCTCCTCCTTTCCTACAACCTGACCCCACCAGGTTTGATGCAGTACACTCTCCTCCGTTTATTGGGCAGGGTCCTGGACTGAGATGTTCAGAGAGCTACTTTCTCATAGAATGACAGCTGGGGCTCACAGCGACCTGAAATCTACGTGACCTTGAGCAAATTACTTGGACGTCTCCGAACCTCAGTTTCCCTACTTGTAAAACGAAATGATGATCTCAATGACTCCACAGGTTCTTTCTGGGGCTTACTTTCTATTAATCGTCCCTCCGAAGCCAGCTTTCCTTCTGAAGGCTACCCTGGTCCTGGGTGACCAACGTGTCCAGAGGCCCCATCACAGTGGTGAGGCTGCCCCAGGTGCTGGGGACATTTTGAAACTGCCAGGGAGTCATTGTGGGCTCTGACCACTAGTCAGTCAATATTTCTTGAAAAATGTACTTTGGGACAAATGCAATTTTAAAAGCACTGTCTCCAGCTTCAATTCTTCCCCTCTCCCTTCTCAATCCCCTTAAGGGATGGAGTCAAGACCATCTGTTTTCAGGGCCAGCTCCTCATTCAGGTCTTACCCTCCCCAGTGGGTTGGACTCTAGCCTTTTAGCTTTGTTCTCTGGTCCCAGTCTCTGCAGACCCAATGACATTTATTCCCTGTCCAAGTCCCCTCCCTTGCCCTGGGCAGACAAGGTGTTGCTTTGGCTACCTGCCGCTTCCCTGTATCCCTACATGTCCGGTCCTGGCTCTCTTCCCAGAGGCCAAGGCTGATGCCAGCCTTGGGGCTGTGCCCACTCTTGCTTGTCCTCCCTCTAAACCCTGGCATGAAGCACACAAAGATTTCTCATCATTTGTTTAAGCAGAGGTGCACATTAAAAGCAATTCAGGATGTGTCATTCTGTCTCTTCTCCACCCCACCCTCCCAGCTCCCTGCTGATAGGGCAGACAGAGAGAAAGGGGTATAAAGTACCTAACCTCATAGAAATCCCTTTGTCAGAGGAAGACATGACCCCTACTCAGGAGATCCTCCCATTTAATGGGGGTAGACAGACTAATGGCAAACAGGCTTTCGAACTAGACAGATTAAAATTATATACAAAATGTGTGTGCAGTGTTGGAGGGGACAGAAAGTATAGGTTTTTCATGCTGCCCTTCAGGACTAGATGTGGCCTAGCTGATAGGAAATTCAGGTGTATTGGGACCTGAATTTGAGTGGTCAATCCCAAAGAGCAGCTGGGTTGTGGAGTGGATAGACAGCTGGACTTGGAGTCACAAAGACCTGACTGGGTTCAAATTATTCCTCAGATACTTGCCAGTTGTGCAATTATTGTTGTTCAGTCATTTCAGACTCTTCATGCTGCAATCAGGGGTTTTCTCGGCAGAGATACGAGAGGGGTTTGCCATTTCCTCCACTAGCTCATTTTACAGAGGAAGAAACTGAGGCAAACAGGGTTAAGTGACTTGCCCAGGGTCACACAGTTATTCAGTGTCTGAATTCAAATTTGAACTCTTCTTCCTGACGCCAGGCTCAGTGCTCTAACCACTGCACCACCTAGCTGCCCAGCTTAACTCTGGGCTAGTCATTTGACCTTTCAGCCTCAGCATCCTCATCTGCAAAAATGGACATAATAAAAGCAGCTTCCCCACAAGCAAGATAACACATGTATGGTGTTCTGCAAACCCTAACGTGCCTTGTAAATGGGAACTATTATTAATGTGCTATTATTAATTATTATTAATTCAATGAATATATATTATTATCAATCTCACCTTGGAGGAAGGTCTCTGGTGGGCTACCTCTAGGATCTCTGCTGGATCTTCTGCTGTTCAGCATTTTCACTTGAATAAAGGCACAGATGGTATGTTAGTCAGACTTAGGGATAACACCCAATCTGGAGGGGTGGCTATCGAAATGAATGACAGAGCCAGGCTTCAAAAACATCTGAAGAGACTAGACTACCGACTGAAATTGGAGATGAAATTAATAGGGATAAATGAAAAAAAATCTATTTGGGTTCAAAAGATCAGTTTTTCAAGTTCAAGACAGAGGAGGCAAGTCTAGAAGGCAATTTGTTTGAAAAGGCCCTGAGTAGATAGCAAGTTTGATATTAGTTAACAGGGCCATAAGACATCCACACAAGCTAATATTATCTTAACTTTTCAGAATGGATGCATTAGGAGAGGCCTAATGTTCAGGACCTGAGAGGTGAAAGTTCCACTGTGCTCTGCCCTTGGCAGGTGCTGTCTGGGGTCTTGTGTTCAGTTCTAGGTGCTAGATTTGAGGCAGCACCTTGAAAGCAGGGACTGACCAGAGGAGGGTGACCAGCATGGCCTGGAGATCATGCCACATGAGGACTTGCTGAAGAGACTCAGGCGTTTAGTCTATTAAAGAGAAGACTTAGAGGAGGCATGATAGTGGTTTCCAAATATTTGAAGAGCTACTATATGCACGATGGGTTTGGCTTGTTTTGTTTAGTCCCAGAAGGCAGAACCAGACACAATGGATGAAGATGTCATAAAAGCCAATTTGGGTTTGATGTAAGGAAGAATTTCCTAAAAATGAGAACTACTTTAACCCAAAGTGGAATAGACTGCCTGGGGAAGGATTGAGAGAGGGAGAGGTTAGTGCTGGGAGGTAGAGACTGAAAACTGGAGATCTATGAAGAAGCTGACAAACATGTCAGTTTGCCATGTATTCTGGTAGAGGGAACTCCTCTGCAGATATGACTTGGACTGACTGTCCTCCTAAGTGGCCTATTTATGTGGCAAGTACAATCAGGAAGACTTCCTGGAGGAGGTGGCCTCAGTTTCCTGGGCTTGGAGGAGGTGGAAGGACATGGCTTAGCGGAAGGGGTGGGGGGGTGAGTTCTTCCCAGAACTTCCCTTTGACAAGATGGAAGCCCTCTGTGAGTGCCTGCCCTTCAGGCATGATCTTTGACTGTGGTCTGACTATGTGTTTCCCATTCTCTATTCCCTGCCTGCCCCAACGGCTTTTGAGAAAGGAAGGAAACTGCTCCTAAAGGTTATTCAGCAGCCGAGAAACTCCCTGCGGCCTGTTCTTTGCAGCAATGCGGGGGAAGCGCCTGGTCAGCTGGCCACACTCACTTTCTGGGCCCTTGCAGGGGACCTGGAGCTGAGCCCAGGGATTCCTGAGTCTGGGAAAAGCAACATTTCTGTACCCCTAAGCACAGATCCCTACCCCCACCCCGCTCCAATCCTTAGTGCTCATCCCCCGCCCTTCTCCCCTCTGCCCTGAAGCTGGAGCTATTTAAAAAAATTTTTCCATCAAGCAACTTAGGGCTCAGGCAAATTCACTTACGTCTCTTCACAATTCTGGAGTTTACTCTGGGGTATTGTTATCTATAGGATACTTGTAATCGCCATAAATTCAAGGTGTCTAAAGTTGAATGTGTCATCTCTTTTCACTCTCACTGCATCAGAACAAAAGCAAAACCCAAACCCTCTGCCTTTCCCACTCTTTCTGACCAGAACCCCAGACTAAACCATACCAGAAACCATCCCATCCAAACTCACCATCCTCTGCCTCAGCTTTCCACCTTTTGCTCTTGGCACTTGATTAAATCAAGGCAACCACTGCTTCTGGAAATGGCATGTCAATCCACATGTCATGTCTGTCACTCTCTAGGTCAAAGCCTTCTTCTCTGGCCACCAATGCCTTGTGTGGGTTGTTTCCTTCCACTAGAATATAAGCTTTTTAATGGCAAAGACTCTCCTTTTTATAAGTGTATTTCTATCCTTCAGTCTGGCGCATGATAGATGCTTAATAAATATTCATTAATTTGTTTGTTCATTCGTTCCTTCATTTGTTCACTTGAGTTCCTTGTCTATCAATTGTATCATTCTCCCAGTCATGGAATCATACCATCTCAAAGCTGGAAGGAGTCATGTACTTCAGCTTGGACTGAACATGCATCCTTCCTACCATATGCCTGTCCAGTGGTCATCTGGACTTGGTCTGCAGACCTACAGTGGGGCAGAACCATTGCCTCCCCAGGAAGTAGCTGTTGGAAAGCTTTCATTGTAAAGTTTTTTTCCTTCTATCAAAGTCAAAATCTGACTTGAACTTCCATCTATTACTCATTCATTCAGCAAGCATTTAAGTGCTTCTCACTCTGGGACCAAGTAGGACAACTCTTGGTATTGGAAGATCACTCTAATATCCCTTCCTCCCCCTTCAAGTCTTGTCTTTAACTAGATATCTCCATTTCTTTCAACTGACTTTTTCTGCCATGACCTTCAGTTCCTTCATCAACCTTGGCTTTCTTCTCTGAACAGATTCCAGTTTGTCAAGTTAGAGTAAAAATTGTTCACAAGGGTGTCTCTGATTGGGGTTCAACAACCCCTCCTTTCAATATACTGGTAGGTATGTTCATCTGGGTCAGATGACTTGAATTCATTGAGGGTGACTTGGTACCCTCTTACTATTTCAATTAATAATCAATCAACAAGCATTTATTAAGCACCTGTGATGTACCAAATACTCTATTAGACACTGGAGATACACAATTCCTCCTTGTAAGGAGTTAACGTTCTCCTCATTTATCTTAAGATTAAATTTCCTGCTCATCAATTTCATTTTTTTCTTCCTTATTACTCTACCTCCACACCCCTGTCACACTTATATCACCATTACCACCAAGATTATACACTCCTTGGTCACAGGAACAAGATTTTATGCCACTTGATATATCACATGGTGACTTCATATCATTGGATCATGGACTTAGACCTGAAGAGACCTCAGAGAGCATCTAGACTCACTTCCTTATTTTATGGATGAAAGAAATGAGGCTAAAGGCTATGAAGTGGATTGCCCAAGGTGACATGGATAGGAAGGGTCAGAAGTCACATTTGAACCCAGGTTTTCTGACTCCAGAGTCAGTTTTCTTTCCACTGTACCACACTGCATATAATAGATGTCTAAGACATATTTGTTGATCCTTTAGGCAACAGGAAGCCATTGTCAGTTCTTGAACAACAAAGTGACCTGATAAAAGCAACCTTTTAGGAAGATTTACTTGGTCTTGGTGCACTGGACAGATTGACAAGGGGAGAGACTAGAGGCAGTCAGGAGCCTGCTGCAGTAATTCAAGGGATCATTTCCCATTTACTTACATTATTCTTTCTATTTTTCTCTGTCTGTCTGTCTCTCCCCTCCCCCTTTCCTTCCTTCTCTCCTTCCCTCTTTCTCTCTGTCTCTGCCTCTCATT
>CM053586.1:16794434-16817692 GCA_028646515.1 Pseudochirops corinnae
TCTATCTATCTGTCTATCTATCTATCTATCTATCTTGTACATACACAGTTGTTTGTATGTTCTCACTTCCATTAGAATGTGAGTTCCTTGAGGACAAGGACCTTTTTTTTTTTAAATAGCTCCAGAACTTAGGATAGTGCCTGGCAAACAGTAAACATCTAATAAATGCTTGTTGCCTGACTGACTCAATGAGGCAATGAAGGCTTGGACTCCATTGATTGAGGTGGAAATAGAAAGAAGAGAAAAATGTGAGAGATATTTCCAAGAAAGACTCTACCAGACTTCAGGATTGATTATCTATGGAAGGCAAGAAAGAGAAAGCCAAGGATGACTCCTAGAGTTTGAGTGTGGCTAACTGGTCAATAATGTGACAGGGGAGCCAAAAAAGCCAGTACTATACCAGGCACCATTGAGAAGTCCAGTATAGAGAAGGTTAAATCTCTGCTGTGTTCTGCTTTGGCCAGAGCAGTTGGAGTATTGTGTTCAGTTCCAGACCTCCCCAATTTTGAACATACTGGATATTGTCAAGTTAAGCATTCAGAAATGGGCAACTGTGGTGTTAGAAGGATGGGAGGAACTCTAAAGGAGGAAAGATCAAAGGAGTCTTGCTTGGAGGACAGAAGATTTAAAGGATACCCAATGGCCATCTCCAAGAATTTAGGCAATTCTATGGAAGAAGGATTAGGGTTGTTCTGTTTGACTCTGGTAGGCAGAGCCAAGAACAATGGGCAAAAGTGGTAAAAAAAAAAAAAAGCTTATTTAGGCTCATGGTCAGGTGAAACTTCTTAACAAATAGGACTGTCCAGATTTGGAAATAGTTTTCTGGAGAAGTGGTTGAGAGAGAACCTCTTGGAAGTCTTTGAGCAGAGGCTGGACCATAGCTTGTTGAGTATGTTATAGTGGGGGTTCTTTTCAGGTATGAGTTGGCCTAGATGATCAATGATGTGTTACCCAGCTCTGATACTGTAATTCTGGGTTCCCTCTCACTGGAGGTGTTTAAGCAGATACTGGGTGGACACTTGTTGGGGATCCTATAGAAGACATTTTTGTTCATGTGTGACCTGGACTAAATGTCCTCTGGGGTTCCTTCCTGCTCTGGGATGCTATAAAAACATATGCTAATGATAAGCTGACAGAAAAAGTTGACAGTATGACTGTCCCGTGTGACCTAGTAGATGGATCATGGGACTGAGGAATCTGTGACTTGGGATTCTAGTCCAATCTCTGTTTCTGACTCTGTCATGGACAAACTATGTTGTCATGGATAAACAACCTTCCTGTGTTTCAGTGTCCTCTTCCATAAAATGAAAGGAGCTGGAATTAGGGTGCTCTAAAGTATCTTTCAACTCTAAGGCTGCAGTACAATTCATTCTGTTCTATTCAGGTTTAGAAGGGCAAGGTCATATTCATTTGGGGGAGTTGAGGAAGGCAGGAGACAATAACCTCTTTTTTTGGTTGGTATTCCCAAACCTCTACATCTTTTTCCAATCTCACCTCTCCCTACTGCTCTATACTAACCCCTTACTTGAATCAGCCTACTTTAGTCACTGTCTACGAACCACAATCTACTTCTCTTCCCTGAAATGCCCCATCCTTACTCTTCACCTAAGCAAATTATTCTCATCTTTTGAGGCCTAGCTGGACTCTCACCTCTTCCAGGTACCCATAAGAAGGCATCTTGCCTCTCCGAGCCAATCCATTCTCTAGATTCTTTCTCAGTCTCATACCCTGAGGTCATCTTTATCCACCTGTTCAATTCTTGCTTGAGAATTGCTCTCATCTTTGAGTCAGTGTGATGTGTTTAAAGAGTACTGGATTTAGAATCAAAGAACCTGGTTTCAAATCCCAACTTTGGAACTTACTACAAGTGTGATGTTGGGCACTTCACCTCTCCAGGATCCACTTTCTTCTGTTGTAAAATTAAGGGACCTCTAAGATTCCTTGCCAGTCTAAATTGGTGATCCTATGACTTACCAGTGAGGCAGTTGAATGACAGAAACGTCTGTTTCAATCTCTATCTTCTGAGAGAGTACAGATGTAGGTCTGGGCTCAGCTAGATGATGTCCAGCTTTTCTTTCTACAATTTCCTTCTATTTACTTAGCATGTTATCTTGTAGATATCTATGTTTGTACATATTGTCTCTCCCCCCCATGAATGGAAGCTTCTTGAGAGCAGGGGCTGTTTTTACTTTTTTCCTTGTATCTCTAGTACTTAGCACAGAGCTTGCTTAATAATTATTTGTTTAACAAAAACTAGAAGGATTTATTAATTGCCTACTATGTATTAAGTGCTGGGGATACAAATTAAAAGAACGAAATAATTTCAACAACAAGGACTTGCATAAATATGAACAGAATCAATACAAATCTATACAAAGTTGTTACATCCCAGGTAGTTTGGGAGGGAGGGTACCAGCAGTTTGTCAGGTCGACAAAGGTTTCATATAAAAAATGGTGCTTGAAATTGAGAGAGAAGACTGTAGGAGGTGGAGATAAGGAGGGAAAGCTGTCCAGGCATCGTTAGGCGACCAACTGAATAACTAGAAGTCAGAAGACCTAGGTTTTAATTTTGAATCTGTCTGTCCCTGACAGATTAGGTGACCCTAGGTCAGTCAATTTGTCCCTCTTGGCTTCAGCTTTCTCTTCTGTAAAAGAAGATGCAGAATTAGAGTGGTCTCGTCTCTTCCAGCTCTATAGCAGACAGGCAGCCTAGCCTCAGGGGGAGGTTCTCTGTAGCAGAGAGAACCTCATGGTGATTTGTTTTGCTGGCTAAAATCTGATCAGCAGGTTCCAGGGATGGAATTAGCTCTCATCTCAACCCCCTCCTTTGGAGGGTTCACAGCAGCTGGTTCCAGAAGGAAAAGGACAGATCTAGGCAGAGAATCAATCATATTGAGGCCACTCTCCCTCTCAAGCCCCACTCCCCTTTCTCCCAAGTCCCATTCATCTTCACTTTCTCTAATTGGAAGTAGAAGGCAGGAGCTGGAGGAGGGACGAGCTGAGACAGCTTCTTGGGGGTCATGGAGCTGGGTAATGCAGCACTCCTGCATCCCTCTTAGGAGGCAATGGCACAAATAGCAAACAGCCAGTCGATTAAGCCTTAGACTCCTGCTTTTTCAACTGTCTTCCTTGGGGCTAGGTCAGAGTGGTGTGAAGGAAATGGGGTAAGAAAGCACCAGACTGTAAACCAGGGTTCTTAACTGGGGCAGATGTGTGTGTGGGGGTCTATGATCTTGGATGAGAAAAAAAGCACATCTTTGTTTTTTCAAAGTCGAACTGAAATTTAGCATTTCTTTTCATTATTTCAAAACATTCTTCTGAGAATGGGGGCATAGGCTTCACCAGGCTGCCAAAGGAGTCCAAGGCACAGAGATGATGAAGTCTTGCTCTTGGGGACCATGGCAGCTCCTAAATATTCCCCTTCCCAAGAGACATGGTCCCCAGCCTAATTTATCTTCCCCCTCCCCACTTTCTCAAGGGCAATTTTCTCACTCCACATCAACTGGGAATGGATACATCAGCTCCTTAGAAAGAAATAATCCCCTGGCAAATCTGTAGGGAAAGCTTGGATTGACTGTTAGTGCGCCTTCTTCCTGAGGCCTAGCCATGGCCCTGTCATTTCCCTGCTCCCAGGTTTTCCTTTTGCCTCTTAGATATGGTACAAACTCTCAAATTGGTGGTTAGAAAACCCCCATGTTTTGGATCCAAAATTCCTTTTGCCTCTTATTTCTCTGGATACCCCAAAGGATTTTGAAAACCTTTGGAGCACCATAAAACTTTACTAGTTTAAGACTGCTCTAAGACATTTGGGACATCTTGTGTAAATGTAAGCTATTAATGGACAGTGAGGTGACATCATAGTGCGTAGAGCCCTGCTGGGCTTGGAGTCAGGAAGGTTGATTTTTCTGAGTTCAAATCTGGCCTCAGTGTAGCTGTGTGACTCTGGGCAAGTCACTTAACTCTATTTGCCTCAGTTTCCTCATCTGTAAAATGAACTAGAAAAGGAAATGGTAAGCTACTCCAGAATCTTTGCCAAGAAAACCCCAAATGGGGTCATGAAGAGTTGGACATGACTGAACAACAAACTATTATGCATACCATGTTTCAGCGAGTCAGAACTACTGATTGGTCCCTGACTAGGACACTGCATCTCCTACCTCTGTGGATTTGCATGAATTGTCCCATTTTCCTGAAATACATTCCCTCCTCATCTCCTTTCAGAATCCTTAATTAAGCTTCCAATGCTTAATTCAGATGCTACCTGCACCATGCATGGGATACATAAATGTACAGAGTGCTAGACTTGAGAAGAGCTGAGTTCGAATGTGGCTGTTGAGCCTTACTAGTTATGTGACCCTGGACAAGTCACAGAAATGACCTCTGTGAGCCTAAACGTTTTCTTGTCTGTGAAGCTGGACTGGCTAGATGTTCCCTGAGGTTCTTTTCAGCTTGATCTGTGATACTTTGGATCATTCTGCTGGTGGTGATGGGGTGAGTGAATGAGTGAGTGAGTGAGTGTGCGTGTGTGTGTGTGTGTGTGTGTATGTGATTCTGGGACCATAATCCTCCTTCCTCACAGCTTTTAAAAGGGAACTGAAAACTCTTGGAGGGTGGGGTACCAGGATGGTCCTAGCTAAAGTATCCTCCCACCCCAACTGAGAGCTAGAGAAAGCAATGGGGGAGGTAAGAGAAGAGAGGCAGATGGAAAATCAATGGAGGGAGAGACCGCACAAGGGCAAGAAACCAGAAGGGGAATATATCAGAGCAGAAGAGTGATTTCCTGACTAAAATCTCTGGAGCACATTAAGTGTGGAGGAAGGTAGGGGATAGGACTCCTAGCTGATGTATCAGGGAAGTATGGTTGGGGCCTCATTGCCTATGGGTGAAGGGAGTATAAGGAGAAAACACCATCCAGAATGCTAGGCATGCCTTTCCCTTCTCTCTTCACTCAGGCTCAGCCCAATGCCTGAAGACCATTCTTAGGTTACCTCCCCTCCCCAAGGAAAATATATTTCAGGCTGGTCTTTGATTGGCTCATCCCCCTGGAGCTTGGGCAGAAGGCTCTGTCCTAGCCATTTTTATAGAGACTTTCCTAGAGAGTCTTAAAAATCTGTGACAATTTCCACAGAAATACTTGGAACCCCGTCCCCTCTCACCCCTGCCCCTAATGATTGGAGTTATTCTCTACAAATCCTAGAAGCTGGGGATTAAAGATTTAGAAGTGGAAGGCATCTTGGATCATTCCTTATGTAATCGCTGCATTTTCCCCAAGGAGTTTTTTGATTAATAGTTTATCAGTGATATTCCTCAAGATTCTGAAAAGAGTCATATGCAAATTAACTGCTGGCCCACAATGCATTGCAGCCACCTTTTAACTCAGGGCTCTTCCTTCAAAGAGATTCTCAGTTCATTTGTCTGAGGCCCAGTTTTCTCACAGGCCTTCAGAACAGTTTGGATTTCTCCTCAAGCATTTTTAGCTGAGGGGATGTTTTTTTTCTTGAGCAGATTTTGTTAAAATCATTGTTCCTTACGCCAATGTTCTTTTTCTTGCTTTCAGCAAGCACATAATTAAGGGGCATGATCATTGACGGAGAGTTGAGAGGGAACTCAGAGGCCTTCTAGTCCAGGCCCTTCATTTTACAGAGGAGGAAACTGAGGCCCAGGTAGGTCGTGATTTGTCCAAGGTCATGTGGGTGATATCTGAGGCAGGATTCCAACTTGTCTGGTGAGTCCAAGTACAGTACACCAATTTCAATGTCTTCTCCCTCTCCCTTCTCCCTCCACTCACTATATGAGAATGCTTCGAGGTCCAGGTCAGGTCCAGTTGACTCTTCCATGGGCCATTCTTTTCTCTGAAGTCCTGTGGGACTTACTGTTTTTATCTCCCCACATTGCCATGCTGTGCTATTCTGCTGTCTCCAGTTCGATTTTCATTTTAGCTGTGAGACTGTAGACCCTGTGAGGACTACACATTTGCATTCCTGAAGATATAAAAGAAAAATTCTTACCATCTTGAATTAACCCTCCAAAGAGGTAGGGATATGGAGAGGGTCAACCAATTTCTGATCAAAGAACCCAAGAACCTTGTCCCCTGGCTGCTTCTAGAGTTCTGGTCTCTATTCTCCATCACACACCAGCTGCTTTGGTCTCTCAAAACATAGGTGAGAGAGTATTTAGCCATGGAGGTGACAGGACTTGGCATTTTAGGTTCCCATTGGGAGGTCCAACTGGGAACCTCCGATAACATAGAAGGGTGTTTCCTGTAGGCATTGCACGGTCATAAGGCCATTTCTCAAATGAGCTTAGAACTGGTCTTAAGGGAAGAAAAGGAAGTTGATGGATGGGAGTCCTTCTTGTTCACTGATTCCCTCATCCCCAGCCTTTCCTTTAGCTAGCTGTCTCCCCTAGATATCCCCAATGACTACCTCAAAGCAGAGTTTCTCACCTTTCCCTAAAACCTTTTCTTTTCAACTTCTGTTCTTTTATCAATGGCTTCCCTATATAAGGAAACCTAGGAATCACCTTTAATTTTTTCCTTCACTTCACTTCCTCCCATGTAATCAGGTGCTAAGTAGAGTGTCATTGGACTGGATTGAACTGGGTTTAGCCTCACCCATTTTTTTGGAGGCATTGCCTCAGTGCCCTGCTGGTCCCCAGGTGATGTCCTAGATGAGACAAGGTTGATGGGTGAGTAATAATTTCTCTTTTGAATGCCTGTCCTATATTACCAACTTTCTATTGGACATCTCCAAATGGAAATCCAATCAGAGTCTCAAATTCAATGTGCCCACAGGACCTGCCTTTGTCACTTCCTACCTGTATGACCTTGGCCACGTCACTTAACTTCTTTGGGCCTCAGTTTCCTTATCTGTAAAATGCAGGGGATGGACTTGATCTCTGGCATTTGTGCCTTTCTCTCCTCTCACATGGCTGCCACCCTTCTTTATTACCTCAGCACTACTACAATAACCTTTAATTTGATTTTCCAAGCTAGGTCTCTGAATGAATATATGAATAGCAAAACATTTACCTAATGCTCATTATGTTCCAATAACTGAGCTTAGTACTGGGGATATAACACAAAAAACAAGGTAGTTCCTGCCTTCAAGGAGTTTACATTTCAAAAAGGGAAAGATAGTACACAGAGAAAGAATTCTAGATCTAGAAGGCTCCTGAGAGGTCAGTTAGTTAGACACCCTCACTTCACAGATGAAGACACTGAGGCTCAGGGATATGAGCAAATTTTCCAGGGTTACTCAAATAGCATCAGAGACATAGAAGATCATAGCTCCAAATCTAGAAGGGGCATCAGAGGCCAACACCTTCATTTTATAGATGAAGAAACTGAGGCCCAGGAGGTTTAGGTGATTTGGTCATGGTCACACAGGAAGTAAGCATCTATGACAGGATTTGAACCTGGGACTTCTGACCATAGAATTTGGGCTTCCTCTTATCCCATACTTCTTGGAGCAGTAGCCAGGAAGGGGCAGCTTGCTTTGGGAAGTTACAGAGATGGTGAGTGGAGACATAGGGCAATTGATTGAATGTTCATTCCAGGAATGGTAATGTTGATTTGATTATTGTTCCCAGATCTGTGGCGGCATAGCAGGAAGATGGCCAGAGAGTAGTACTGGGGCTCTGCTCTTGGTTGGCTAGATGAGTTGAACTCTCACCAATCATAAACTCAGGGATCTTGGTCCAGGCCTGAGGCATCAAGTGGAGTATGGCAGGGCCTGCCTGGAAGGGGAGGAGGGCATTTCTCCAGGAGAAAAGGAGCACACACGCAGGCTACAGGAAGATCCTTAAAGGTCTTTTCGATGAAACTTAGGCAGCATTGTACCCCTTGAAGTTACCTAGAGGGCCATAGGTGGTCAATTAACTAACCCCTGAGGACAGTACACAATGATATTTGCCTGATTTCACAAAGCTTAAGCCTGGCTCTGCTCTGCCCCTTTATAGAAACCTTAGGTTTTAGAGATTGAGCTGAGTGGATCTTCTCAAATTTGGTCATCAGTAGGTCATTGGTGGGGAGGGAGAGAGAGGGAGAGAGAGAAGGAGAGACAGAGGGTTAGAGAAAGAGACAGAGAAAGAGAGAGTCAGAAACAGGGACACAGAGAGAGACAGAGATAGAGAAGGGGGAGAGAGAGACAGAGACAGAGAGAGAGGCAGAGATAGAGAGACAAAGATAGAGATGGGGGAGAGAGATAGAAAGAAACAGAGACAGAGAAAGAGACACAGAAAGAGAAGAGAGACAGAGACTGAGACAGAGAGAGACAGAGGGAGAGAGAGTGTAGTTTCAGTAGAATGCATGCAGTTGTTATGGGGCTACTCATGGAGCTAGGGTGAAGGACAAGAGGTAGGTAGTCATAGAACTTCACTGGGGTCTATGTACTTGATAGTAGGGTCCAATGGAGAACGGGACAAGAGTTGGGTGGGTTGAGAAATTGAGTTTGGTCTGTATGTTCACATCACCAAGATCAATGATCCATTAAAGTTTCAATGGGGACAGAAGCCAGATGCCGTGGGACTGTGGAGTGAGTGGATGGGTAGTCAGTCAATGTAGACTAGGCTTTCCAGAAGTTTAATGGGGAAGAGAAGGAAACACGTAAGGTATTGACTTGAGAATATAACCAGGTTAAGGGAAATTTTTTATTTTGGGGGTGCTGGTGGGGGAATCCCACAATCCCACAGGGCTGTGGTTATCACCCCTATGCAGCTACTTCCCTAATCTCTATATCTGCCATATTTGTAGGAAGAAGGGAAGGAGTGAGTCTGGGGAGAGCTTGAAGATGGGTGAGGGAATAGTAAATGGAGCAAGGTCACAGAGAAGGACTGGAATGAAAGTCCTAAGCCAAGCAGCTCCCTTTAGGCTGAGAGCTGCTGCAATCTCTGAGTCTGGAGGGTTAAGACAGTGAGTTCTGAGATGTGCAAGAGGGGATGGGAGGGTGCTCCAGACACATGGCCTCAATCTTCTCAGCGAAGTAGGAGGGGAGCTCAGCTGTGGGTAGGAGGATGGGGGTGAGGCTGAGAACTGGGGAGGGTGACAGTTAATCAGAGCTAAAGAAAAGGATTGCCAGGGAACTGTGCTGAGGTGAGGGGAGAGGATAGATTTTGCAGTGCACATTTTAGGACAGTTTTGTGACTTCTTTCAGCTGCATCCGATGATTAGGACCAGGAGCAGAAAAAGGGAATAATAGAGGTGAGCCAAGATTGGAACAATGGAAGTACAAGGGGGTGAGGGTTGCATGGATAACCCAGTTTTCCAGCCAAGACTGGGACATTTTGCAAACTGCTGTTTAGGCAAGATTTTGGATTGCTGGAGAGAATGTCAATACAGAGTTGAGAACCTAAATGGGAGGTCTTCCTCTATATGCCTGCAGCTTCTAGTGTTCCAACTCCTTCCTGGAGCTGGATCTAAAGAATCTCTCCAAGAAAGGACGTCTTCTCTTTCCAAAGCTCTTGCACTGACTCTGCCCCTTGCTCCGGTCTGAAGACTTACGTTTGCATTCTCTACCAATCTGGTGTCATGTATAAGCAGCAACATGCACAATGTCCTGGGCCTGACTGGAAACCTGAGTCACAAAAGCATGGAGGGGCAGAGGAGGAAGGATGGCGTGGGAGAATTTAAAGAGAGACAAGAGCTAGAAGGCCTGGCAGATGAGGTCCTAAGAGGATGAGACATCATGATGTGTCAAAGGATATTCAAGCTTTAACTCCACAATTCCCACTTAAAGGGAAGTGTGGGAGGGAGAGAGTTCTGGAGTGAGAGTGCCTTGTTCAGATCCCAACCCCAACATTTTCTTTCTGGCCCTGAGCAAATTGCTTAAGCTCCCTGCACTTCAGTTTCCTTATCTGTAAAAATAGGGGTTTGGATTAGATGGTCTCCAAGGGCCTTTCCAGTTCTAGAGTTATGAACCAATGAATGTCAGAGAGGGTAGGAACTGTGTCTCCTCCATAAGGAAGGGAATCTCCCAGGTCAGTCTCTGGGCCTTTTAGGCTATTTCTTTTCTGGGATAGGGACTAGGCAAGAAGGAACAAGCTGAACTCTGACACTCTGGACTCCTTAGGGCTGCTGGGAGCCGCTTGCTGGTAGAAACAGTGCATGTGGGAATGTTTGGAGTATTCTTAGTTTAGGGGCCTGCTTGCAGAACTACTCTATGCAGAGCTAAGCTCAGGCTTCAGGCAAGGCTATTTTGTGTGCCTAGTGTCCAAGCACTAGGCTAAGGATTGGGTATGCAAAGACAAAAATGACACAGTTCCTGCCCTCAAGAAGTTTACAATCTAGCTTTTATAGGTAGGGGTATACAGGAAATGACCATATATATGGTGACATGGTAGGGCAGGGGAGAGTGTGTGTGGAGGTACCAGTATCTGGGAGATCAGGAAAAATACAACATGATACTGAATTTTGTATCGGTGACAGCTGGGTTGTTCAGTGGATGGAGTCTTAGTCCTGGAGTCACAAGGACCTGAGCTCAAATCTGGGTTACTGAGTGACTCTGGGCAAGTCACTTAATCCTGCTTGCCTCAGTTTCCAGTGAGCCAGAGAAGGAAATGACAAACTACTCCACTATCTTTGCTAAGAAAACCCCAACTGGGATCACGAAGAGTCAGATGCTGCTAAAGCAACTGAACAACAGTGACTCCTTACTGTGCCTGGCACAGAGCAGATGCTTAGCAAATGTTTGTGGGATGAATGAATGAGAGATGAAACTGAGAATTCAGAGGGCAAAGGGGAAGGCAGAGCAGGCTGGGGGTAAAGTGCAAGTGAAGGAGTGTCTCCCTACCCAGTTCCACAGCTGTGCAGCCGTCCCCTTTCAGCTCCCCCGCTTCCCAATGACAGGCTTTGTGTGGTTCACACACACATACCACACCCTCCCCCCACCACACACACACCACACCACACACACACACACACACACACACACACACACACACAGAGCTGAGTGGGTGCTTTTGTCACAGAACCCAGGAGTCTTCCCTGGGGGGAGGCTCTGAATGTGGGCAGCATCCATTCCCAGTTCCTTTGTGTTCCTACAGCCTTCTCCCAGCTGTGAGAATAGAGGTAGTCCAGGGAGGGACAGACTCCTTTGATTCCCACAGACAGGATAATGAAATCCTGACTCCCCAGAGAACTCTGACTTCTTTGATTTCCCTTGTCAAAAGCCACAGCTTTGACCTCATGGGGAGCCCTCTCTGGGGGGTAGGGTTTGAGTGACTCAAGAGAAAACGATTTTCATTGGCTGGGAAGAGCCACCTGAGCATTCAGTTGGGGGTCAGACTCCATTCTTTTTTCCTTAATGAAAATGGTGACCACATTTGCCCTTCCCCAGTCTTGTGGGGCCTCTCCCATTTCTGATGCTCTTCCAAAGATCACTGACAGTGGCTCATCAATCATCACAGCGATCAGCCTTCAGTACCCAAGGACGTAATTCATTGGGTCGGGAGGGAGGCTTGCATTTATCAAGGGAAGCTGGACACTCTCTCATTCCCTTACTTAGCATGGCTATCGACTTCCCATTAGCCATTTTTGTTCTGACATCTCCAGTACAAGGTTCTGCTTGGTCAAGAAAACAGACGCAAAAAATAATCAAGCTTTTGTCGGTTATCATGGACTCATCTACCCCAAGCAAAGTTCTGGTTCTTTTTCTTGAGCTCTCTTTCCAGCTAATATAGCTACCCTCCCTTTTTTGTTTTTAGCTTCCCTTGGCAACTCCAACTCATTCTGAGCTTTAGCATTCTTCACACTTTTTATAAGAATACACCACACTTTTAGATTTATCCTCCATTAACTGGTCTTGCTTTCATTTCCTTTTAAAAACTGAATTGGTTGATGAGTTCCTTGGGCACCCACATGGGTCTCTTCAGACATATCCTGTTTTCCCCTTATCATTGAAATTCCCTTTGTGTCTTTGAAATTTCATCCTTTTTATATTGACTTCTCTAGTAGCACTTTAGTCTTTGGGATCCTATCTGTATTTCTTCTTAACCCTTTGAAAACTCTCCCCAAAATCTAGGGTACGTGTCAGACTATAGATTTCCTCTCCTCTGTCACTTCCTGCCAGGGTTCCCATTGTTTCCACCTCAGCAACCAGTTCCTCCCTGTTAGAGAGAATTGGATCTAGAATAGAATTTCCCCTCCCTGGTTCCTTCACCTTTCAAAGGATTAGATTGTCACTAAGGCAAGTCAAGAAATTACTAACTGTTCTGCTTTTGGCAAAGAAAGAGTTTTGGAAGATGTCTGAATAATTGAGATCCTCTATCTCTACTCTATCATGCCTTTGTGCCAGCTTAGTGATCTGTTTCCAAACTCCTCATCTATTTCCTCTTTCCACGTGGTCTTTAGTATACTACAATGGTAAAATCATTTCTATTTCTTCCTCCATTGACCTTCACCCAAATATTCTCCATCTTATTTCCCCTCTGGTTCCTGGGTTCCTTACATGGGTATACCTTCTTAATAAATAATGCTACCCATCCTCCTTTTAACATATTCTGTTTTGAATAAGAAATACCCATCCAGAGCTATGGATCATTCATAAGTTTCATCTCATAAACTCTGAGAGGTCAAATTTGCCTCCTTGCATTAGGACCCCTAGTTCTTCTGGTTTGTTGCCTGATTTTGGGTACTTGTGCATAGACATATGAAGACATTTTTTTTTTTCTACCAACTCCTTTCTGGGATTTCATGTCATACAAATTTCTGGGTATCTCAACTCTTATTTTTTCCCCCTTCTTTGTAGCTACTTTTTGTATTATTTAATTTCAGGGATCTCTACATGTGTGTATGTACTTGTCTGTCTACTATTCTATCAAGAAAGAGTGAGAGATAGAGAGACAGAGAGAGACAGAAAGACAGAGAGAGAGAGATGGAGAGAGGTAGAGAGAGAGACAGTATTTCCCCCCCCCCTTTGTAACTTAGAGCCCTTTTGATTAGATTTTCAAGATGCCCAGCAAATATATTCTTCCCAGTCTTTGTTAGGTGTATTCCTTTTCTGGCCAAGAATCTGTCATCCCCATATTTTAGGCCACAGTCCAGAAATTCAAATCCTATTTTCACACACCACCTTCTTAGTCAGCTGTTCACTTCCCAAATTAATCTTTCTCTTTTGTATCCCTTGTCTCCTATGGGCAACAGTGAGGAAAACACAACCTGTATCCCTATGGTCTTCAGTTTTTTGCCAAATATTTCATAATCATTTGCAATATTTGTTAGGTTCCTTCTGGCAGTGACGTTTGTGCCCATGTGAATGAACAGAAGTAGGTAATTGTCATCTACTCTGGTAAGTCTTGGGAGCTTTTTTGTTATATCTTTTATGCTTGCCCCAGGAAGGCAGTAAACCTCTGTGTTGTTGTTATCAGGTCAATGAACAGCCATTTTCCTATCCCCTGAGTTACTAGCTCCTTCTCCTAATCTCTTCTTCCTCTTATCTTTACTTGACAGGGATTTAGAGTAGAGATTCCCAACCTGGAGTCTATGAACTTTAAACAACAACATCACAATTTTTGTGAACTATCTTTTAATTCAATTGATTTCCTTTGTAATCCTTTGCATTTTGTTTTATATATTTAATAATATTATTAAATATTATTAAAATGTTATTAAAAACATTATTCTTTTAGAAATTGAGGAGATGCCCATCAGTTGGGGAATGGTTGAACAAGTTGTGGCATATGATTGTGATGAAACACTATTGTGCTATAAGAAATGCCAAGAGAAGGTGGTGTGTGTGTGTGTGTGTGTGTGTGTGTGTGTGTGTGTGTGCTCAGTTGGACCTTGTCCAGGAGTCACACTGCTCTCTGTGTGTTTGCCCGTTGGTCCTCCACCACCCTAGTCCAGCTCCAGCTTTGCCGTGACCACCACCATCACCTTTAAGGGCATCAACCCCAATGGCAGGAATAATTCCCAGGTGTTACATCCTCCAGACAACGGGTCTAATTTTACTTGGCCTCTGATGAGCCTACAGAACAACCAGTGAGAAAGAACAAAATGGCATCTAGTGTTTTTGGAACACCTGAAGAAAATCAACCTTTTTGGGCCAAGTCAGAAGGGGCTCAGTCTAGTAGGGATAATTCTGAACCATCTGAACTCCAGAGAAGAAACTCTTCTGAGGTGCATTCTGGGTATTTTTTAGGTCCAAAGGGAGAAAGTGACGTGCATGAAAATATGGAAGCTGACTTACAGGTTGACCTGGGACAGAATGAAGAGAAATCAATGCCTGCTGCACCTCTTCCTAGTCCAGAGACATCAACACCAGCACCATCCAGAAGTCCACCTGGTGGAAAGTCCAGCTTAGTCTTTGGCTAAATATGACTTTTTTCTCTCTTCCAAGCTTGTGAACTGCACAACTTGAGCCTGGATGTACATATCTTTAAAGTTTCTTTCATTAAAAAAAAAAATCACTTTATGTAAAAAAGAAAAAAAAGAAAAGAAATAAAAAAAAGAAATGTTAAGCAGGATACTTTCAGAAAATCCTGGAAAGACCCACATGAACTGATGTGAAGTGAAGTAAGCAGAACCAGGAGAACACTGGACACAGTAACAGCAACATTGTGCAATGAACATCTGTGAATAACTTAGACATTGTGGGCAATACAATGATCTAATTCTGTCAGGGGTGGGGAACCTGTGGCCTCAAGGCCACATGTGGCCCTCTAGGTCCTCAAGTGTGGCCCTTTGACTGAATCCAGATTTCACAGTACAAATTTGGACTCAGTCCAAAGGCTGCACTCGAGGACCACATGTCCCACAGTTCCAAAGAGCTCCTGATGAAAAATTCTCTCCACCTTCAGAGAAAGAACTGATAAAATCTGAGTGCAGATGGAAGCTGATTATTTTTTACTTTATTTTTCTAGTGTTTTGTTGGGGGGAGGAATCTGTGTTTTCTTTCACAACATGACTCATATGGAAACATATTTTGCATGACCGCACATATATAACCTACATCAAATTGCTTGCCTTCTCAATTGGGGGCGAGAAAGGGGGGAGGAATTTGGAACTCATAATTTAAAAAAATGAATGTTAAAAATTGGTTTTACTCGTAATTGAAAAAAAGATAAAAAAGAAATTTTTTTCTACAATCCAGATAGAGAACTGATGAGCTCCAAGTGCAGACTGAATTATATTTTTTTTCACTTACTTGATTTTTCTTTATTTTCCCCCCAATATGTTAATATGGAATATGTTTTGCATGACTTCATATGTGTGATTGATAGCATATCACTTGCTTTTTCAATGAGTAGAGAGAGGCTGAAGGGAGATAATTGGGAACTTAAAATTTTAAAAAGAATGTTAAAATAAATAAGGTATAATTATTAAAAAAAGTAAAAACATGATTTTGAGAAAGGGGCCATAGGTTTTGCCATCTTGCCAAAGGGGTACATGTCCCCCAAAAGGTGAAGAAGTCCTGTTTTAGAGGCATTTTCTTCAAATGCCTCTCCTAAAATGATTGGAACATACTGTCCACTTGGGTTTCATTGGCCTGGACAGCAGTGTAGTCTATGTCCTCAGTCTTCACTATCACCTTTGGATGGGGTCCCATGGACCCAGATGGAAAAGACATGTTAGGAATTATCATTAGGAATATTAAGAATTGTTGCTCACTACTTGGGTGGAAGGGTTGGGAGATATTCTTTGGCTCTATCAACTCTTTCCCCAAGCTGATCCTAGGGCTCCTAGATCCTGGGGCTTCTGAGACTCACATTCTCTTCAATGGGATCTATACAGGACCATCTTCTCTGTGGTTCTGACAGAAGATAATTCTGTCCCTCTGGTTTTCTCCCATTGGCAGTTCTTGGCTCTCAGTCTGTTTTCCCCATTGCCTTGCCCCAGGACCTTTTTGTCGGGACCAGTTTTGTCCATGGTACTTTCTTTCTAAAGGTTTCTTGAGGACTTCTGCCTTCAGCTCTGAATCTCTAGTGGTTTCTTTAGTCCATGCACTGGCTCCCGATCTATTTCAAAGTGGGGTTTCCCAGTGGAGATTTTTCTTCATATTTTTTTTTCCCATTGTGTCCCCTGATTCCATCAATTCTTCAATGCTAGTGGCCCTTGTTTCACCAGCCCTAAAATGCTTCTCAGGTTTTAGTAAATGAGTCTGCCATTGAGGTCCAGGTTAAATAGACATCATTCCCCCACTCTCCAAGGCTCAGTCTAAGTCATTCCACTGAGTCTCCTTTGGCACACTTGTAATCCAGATTTCCCATCAAGGTCATGCTCCAGAAGGTCAGGAGTCCCTTTCTGAGAAAATTCCTAATCTGGGCCAGTGGTGTTCTTTTTTTTGGGGGGGAGGGAAGACAAGGCAATTGGGGTTAAGTGCCTTGTCCAAGGTCACACAAGTAAGTGTGTCAAGTGTCTGAGGTCAGATTTGAACTCAAGTCCTCCTGACTCCAGGGCCAGTGCACTATTTACTGCACCACTTAGCTGCCCCCAGTGTTGTCCTTTTGCTATATCTAATCCCAGCCTGCTCGAAGGATACATTCCAGGGGATCTACCTTGCCTGACATACAATACTATTCCTTTGTAGGACTTAGGGGAATGAGCCAGCACCTTTCACACATATGAGTTATATCTTTTTGATATGGAGAAAACAATATGGACTTAGCCTCACTCACGTGTCTGGTGTCTGATGAGATGACTGATTCTGACTGCAAGAATCTTGTCTCAGTTTCCTGTCTGGGTGAGAATCCTAGTGTATATCTTACAATGTATATTCCCTGTACTTGGGATTGCTCTGATTATTCTACAATACCTGACTGTAAACCAGCTTCCTGGTAGGGTTCTCCATTTGGATTTTATCAGGCATGGTTGTGTGATCCACTGAATCTGGTTAACTTACAAAATGAAACCTTGGTGGCTTGTCCTACCCTCATTTCAGAATAGGTTATTCTGCTATCTCCCATCCCCTGTATTTTGTCTTTCAAAACCTTATAAACACCCACAGTTCTATCAATATCAATAATCCCATATGAATGGGATTGAGGTATCAATAATCTCACATAAATGTTGACATTAATTAAAAAATCTATACTAAAACTTAACCAATCAGCAAAGGATTATCCAAGGCAGCTAGATGGTGCTGTGGGTAGAATGCTGAACTGGGACTCAAGAAAACTCATCTTCCTGAGTTCAAATCTGGTCTCAGACTTTAAATAAGTCACTGCACCTGCCTCCCTCAGTTTCCCCATCTGTAAAGGGGATAATAAGAATACCTACCTTCCAGGGTTAATGCTACATAAATGCCTGCTATTATTATTGAGAGAAGAGAGGAGGGGAGTTATGCCTTCACTATCCTTTCCTAGCTCTCAAGGGGCAACAATATACACACTCTTCTGCAGTTTGAGTTAGAGGAGTGGTAGGCAGCTAGGTGGTACAGTGTGGATAGAGTGCTGGGCTTTCAGTCAGGAAGACCTGAGTTCAAAAGTGACCTCAGATACTTACTAGCTCTGTGACCCCGGGCAAGTCTCTTAACCCTGCTTGCCTCAGTTTCCTCATTTGTCAAATGAGCTGGAGAAGGAAATGGCAAAGCACTCTAGTATCTCAGTCAAGAAAACACCAAATGGGGTCATCGAGAATTAGTTACAACTGAAATGATGGAACAACAACAGGAAGAGTCATCTACCAACTGATCAGACAAATAAACCAAATTTCAAAACAATGAATCCTCAGTGAACATCAACAATAAGTTATGCAAATCAGCAGCAACAACAGCACCTGCAACTGTCTGCAAAGGGGTGCGTGCAGATAAAGTGCTATAACAACAATGAAGCTCTGCTTGCCCGTCAGCATGCGATTATACACCAGTTCGAGTTCTCTTTGACCGAGTCTAATGATAAGCATGAATGTACAGATGCAAAAAAGGGGTGTGGGAGGACCTAGGGAAGATAGGTACACTGATAAGAATTTAAAAAACCATCCACAACAAAACGCCATTTAAAACAAAATCTAATGGATAACTTCAGTTAGGAAGAAACACGAAAATATCATAAGAAGAAAAAAGTCACAAGAGGAAATAATGAAATTGTACAACAAACCGTACAAATAATTACACGACAAAACTGAAAGAAAAATACTTAGCAAATGTGAAATGAATGAACAAGTTCTAACACACAGTAATATTCTTCAAAAAGAGCCAAGGTCAGGCTAATTTCAATTCTAAACTCCAGTTATAAAGGAGAATGAATTCATATAAAATACTTTAAGAGTGAAACTTTGGGGAAAACTGACATTAAAATATGTGTGGAAGCAATAATGTAGGAAGTTCTGCTTTCAAAAAGCCGTTAATGTTTAAAATCCCAGAGTGGGGAAAAAAGCAGGGTTGGATATTTACTCGTAACCAGCAGATGGTGCCGTCACTTCATGCTACCCGGACTTGGCTTAGACTAGCCCAGGGTAAAAATGTCCAGAGTGATATGGCTCATCTTTGCTATTTAGGAACTTGTTCAAGTCATTAACAAAATAAAACCCACGGAAATCTCTTGCTCTTTTATTGAGGGGGAATCCTAATGTTTTAGGCAGAGTTGTAAGCCTCTGTCCTGATTGTCTCTATGTATGCCAACCTAGTCTCTAGCTTCCTCCATTCCAATTCTCCTTGTGCACAATTTGCTAACAGATTTAAATCACAAAGCATTTATCTTAGCTTAAAAATCCTAATTTACATTAAACAAAACAAAAAAAAATCAGGAATCAGAGACAGCTTAGAGAAAAATAAAATGGAAAAATGCCTGCCAACTTCTGGCAAAGTGGGATGGGAAGAGACAGCTATCTACAGCTCAATAGACAAAATGCTAGAACTGAAGTCAGAAAGGCTTGAATTAAAATCTGGCCTCAGATGGCACCTGCCTGCCTCAGTTTCCCCATCTGTAAAATGGGAACAATAAAAGCACCTACTTCCCGGGGTTGAGTGTTACATAAATGCCTGTTATTATTGTGGGAGCAGGGAGGAGGGGAGTGGACTTAACGTCTTCACTGTTTTTTTTTTTAATTTATTTTTTCACTACCTTTCGTTTTTCTTAAAGGGGCAACGACATACACCCTTTTTTGGAGTTTGAATCGGAGAAGTGGTGGGCAGGCAGGTAGCTCAATGGATAGAGTATGAAGCCTGGAGTCAGGAAGACCTGAGTTCAAGTCCAGCCTCAGACACTTACTAGCTGTGTGACCCTGGGCAAGTTACTTAACCTTGCTTGTCTCAGTTTCCTCATTTGTCAAAAGAGATGGAGAAGGCAATAGTGAACTGCTCCAGTATCTTTTCTTTGCCAAGAAAACCCCAATCAGGTCATGAAGTGCTGGACATGACTGAACAACACAATTGCAAGCAGGAGACAGCTGGCTGGAGCTGTATCAGCAACTCTCTCTGCTCTGAACTGGAATTTCATCTGAACCTTGTACTCAGTCACTGTTGTACCTGCAGATGCCCAAAGTGGTTGTGGGTCAGCTCCTGAAGGGCTCTGTTAAAAAACTCCAGGGATGGTGAGAATCTGGCTGAACAGATAGATATTCATATCCTCTAAGTCCAAAGAAACCTGATGGGGTTTAGGCTCTGGGAACCCCCTTGAATCTTCCCACTTGATGAGGCATTTGTCTGAGGCCATGAGCCTTTCTTTCATTATCGTAGCCCTAAATTTCTGTTACTCTGGATCTAGCCTAGCCCTCCATTATGCAGCTACTTCCTACCCTTGATCCTATCAAAATATCTGTACCCAAATCTGTCACTCTTAAACTAGCCTAGCCCTCCATTGTCTGTCATCTCCAGGTAGCCTCCAGCTATTTTCCACCCTTAATCCCATTCCTAGAATCTAACCTCAATCCTGGTCAAGATCCTCCTCAAGACCCTCCCCAAACCCCTCCTCTAGACCATCCCTAGATCCCTCCCACAGTCTTTCTGTATATAAAATCCATCTTGCCTCCATGAATGGAGTGAGATTCAGTCTAGCACAAAGTCAGTCTGTGTCAGATTGTTCTGGCCCGCTTGTCAACACAAGTGTCACAGATCCTTAGGTTCCTTAAGAGTCTACCCATTATGGCAAATCTTTAATAAAACTTTGCTTTTCTTTGTCTGAGAGAAGGCTTGAGTCAAATTCATTTGGCAGGATCTGGTGTGTTGGTATTTTGGGGTCTTGAGCACCCCTAAACCCAAAACCTCAACAATCCCATTATATCGTCAAGCAAAACACATTCCCACATTTAGTTAGCATTTTACCTAGTGCTTTAAGGTTTGTAAAACACTGGATAAATATGACCTCATTTGACCCTCACAACAACCTGGGAGGTAGGTGCTCTTATTATAACCATTTTACAGATGAGGAAACAGATGTGAAGAAAATAAGTGACCTGGCCAGGGTTGCACAACTAGAAAGTATCTGAGGCTGAATTTGAGTTCGAGTCTTCCTGACTCCAGGGTCAGAGTTCTAGCCACTGTATTCCCATAAATCTATGCAATCACATTCTGGAGACTAGTTACATTTATAGATATTTTGGAGTTTGAGGGCTAGATTTAGTTTTACTTTAATTAATTATTTTCTTTTTATTAATTAAAAAAAACGGAGACAATTTACCTTTTGTCCTATACAATCTTCATTTATGATTTCTTGAAATACAGCTCTGAAAAAACAGGCCTTAAAACAGCCCATTGTATTTCAAAGGGAGGTACTTGCCTAGGCTCTCACTGAGTAGCCAGTTATAATCATAACCTCCACCCAAGCCTCTGAGGTTCATTGGTTAGGTTTTGACGGCTTAGAATGAGTGTAAGTAGCAATTCTCTGAGGGTCCTCCTCTCTCAGGTCAGTATTTTTATGATGGCCAATTGGACCATCTTTTGTCTGAGTTCTTACCTAGCCCTTAGTCTTTGAATGGCTCCTGAGACCCGGGAAAGATTGAATTTAGAAAGGCCCATGTCACCCACCCACTGACCTTCGCCAGGGGTCTTGACTGGAGGAGAGAGTGAGGTTGCCTCACTGAAATCCAATTCACGTGCAAGTCAAGACACTCCCTCACGATGTCCTTGGCCCTCTTTAGGAGTGAGGGACAAACAACAATAACATATTAAGTTCTCCAAATGTTATTATTACTGTTTTACAGATGGGAGGAAGAAGAGTCTCAGAGAAAGACCATCCTCACCTGTGGTCAGAAGGTTGGGGAAAAGTCACATTCCAGTTTTGAACAGAGGCATGCCTCATGCTAGGGTTAGCCCTGAATTTATTATGCCACACTTTCTGTCTGTTAAGGAAAAGGAGGTAAAGTTTGAGGAGTAATTGAGTTAGAGCAGGAAGGAAACTTAGAAGCCGTGAGTTTGACCCCTTCATACAACAGATGAGGAACTCGTTACTTCCCCAGGCTTAAGAAGCTGATGAGTGCTTGAGGTCCAATTCTGAATCCAGGTTCAGAGCTCTATTCATTATTCATTCATTCAACAAACACTTATGTTTTCTTTTTTTTAAAATTGTTTATTTATTTTTAGTTTTCAACATTTACTTTTCAATAAACACTTATTAAGCATCTGCTGTATATGTCAGGCTCAGCACTAAGCGCTGAGGATACAAAAAGAGGCAAAAAAAAAAGTTCTTGCTCTCAAGGAGCCTCTTTTATTTTTTGGAGGGGGGAGGGCAAGATTATTGGGTTTAAATGACTTGCCCAAGGTCATGTGGCTAGTAAGTGTCAAGTGTCAGAGGCTGGATTTGAACTCAGATCCTCCTGACTCCAGGGCTGGTGCTCTACTCACTATGCCCCCTAGCTGCCCCATGGAGCTTCTTTCAAAAGGCACATTGGGGAAGTAGGGACGGTGATGAAAGGATAGAAATACAGGATTGAGAGTTCTTGTTGGTTACTGGTGAAAACTATGGTGGTCTTTCTATGTGACCTTGTGAGATAGTTCCCTTTCTCACCCTGCAAAGGAAACATGGTAAGGGAGGTTCCTGGGACTTTTCCAAGAGTTTTCTGGGCTTGGGCCAGCTGTGGAGGCAAAACCAAGCCCAGGAGGGCACCTTTAGACAAAGGTGATCCTGTACAATCATGGAAAGCAAGGCAGTTGACATTGTAATGACTTAGAAAGTCAATCAGAAACCAAGAGAGCGAGTAGGAGATAAGATAACGGAAGCCAACCTTCAAGTGGAACTCTGGCTGCCCCCTGGTAGGGGTTTTTTTGGACCCAGTGCAGCCTCTCCTTCCCCACCTGTCAGTCAATGAACCAGGGTCTATGTCTCAGGCAAGGGGTTAGGTGCTGGGTGCTTAATGGTGCTGGGATGAGAAAGATGGAAGGAAGAGCTGAGGATTGGAGAGCTGGGGAAGGGGTGGGAGGAAGAACAGTCAAGGAAAGGGAGGAGAAGGAAAGAAAGAGGAGAGCAAGTGAGATGGCTAAAGGCACAGTGGGAAGAAGGGTACATGTGGGCTAGATGAGCAGCACCTCCCTACATGTGACCCAGAGACCCCTGAGACCTTTTCAGGGGGTCTACAAAGTTAAAACAATTTTTGTAATACATTCTAAGATTATTTATTTTTGCATAGGGTAAGTGTTGATTGATATGAACAAAAGCCCTTTGGCAGGTCCTTAATCATTTTTAAGCATATAAAGGGGTCTGGAGGCCCCAAAGTTTGAGAACTGATGGTCTACAGGGTCTCTGGTCATCTTTTGTGGAATGTGCACATTACAGGGGCTAAGCAAGTGTTTGTTGAATTGAATTCCAAAGCTATCACCAATTTCTTTGTGTCTTGAAGAGTTTTCTGATCTTCCAGAATTCTCTTGCACTGAGCAAACATTTTCTGGAAGAGAGAACACCTTAACCCCTTGTTGGTTAATACAATGTGTGTGGTAGTGGTGGAGGTGGGGAGCAAAGCCCTGTGGAAATGAGGGGAGGGTGCCAGGAGGGAATTGGAGGGACAAAGTCCTACTTTGATTATTTCACAGTTTGGGGATAAGTTCTGCCGTTCAGCACAGGTTTATAGGCAGGGTTGTGCTGGTAAATGTTTAACAACCTGCTCCCTGAAAAAAAAAGTACAAGGGACACACTTTTAAGTTTAATTCATATCTAATCATTTTCCTAAGTCTAGAAATCAACAAAATAATAAATCAATCCCTGATTTGTAGTGGCATTTTCACATTTCTGAAGTAAAATGCTCACACTAAAAACTTAACAACTGGCTCTTTTGTGAGTCTGCTCAAGCATACCACTCACTGTTGTATAGGTTTAACAACTCGACTATTTCTTTCCATGAAAGAATACACTTTATTTAAGAAAAAATCTGCTCCTATATTTGATTGTATGCTGCC